>OY728120.1:452326732-453576732 GCA_963277665.1 Viscum album | reverse complement strand
AATGTAATATATGTTATCATATAAGTGTATTCATATTAAATAAAATAAAAATGTCCCACAAGATCCTTTGACAATGTCTACTAACCAGGACACTATGAATCCCACCACATTAGATCACCATGAAATTACTGGTCCACCACAATACCTGATCAAACAATCAACGATTCCATACATCGGTCCGCCTAATAATCTTTTTGAGAAATTGAGCCAATTCCTAACCCATACCCAAAGACATGGGTTGGGGTGGCATGTAAAAAATTGATCAACTACCCATAGACACTTTTCATAGTAAAACATATATATCTTTACCCAAAACCTAATCTCTCTAGGAAGGGTTCATATGTCTCATCATTTCACCCCATGACCCAACTCCCTGGGAAGTCATTCGCCCAATAATCTCAGGAATGGAATTTTATAATCCATCAAACCACTCAATATCACTCATGATGTTTTCATCTAGACCTTCCGACTCAAAGAAAATTCCCATTCGACAACCACTACCCTATCATCGAGGGTAGGGCTCAAATAATGCACATTTTCCTCGTACATGTTTGGAAAGGTCCTTGACTAAATACCTAAAGTTTCAAGGTATGATCATCATAATGATCCATACAAATATAATTTGGTGAGGTTATTAAGCATACTAACCAATCCCCCTAGACTAATTGGAGTTGTAATGTACACATGATCCCAAGAAAGGCCTGTAGTCTATCACACATCACACTGGATGATCTCAGGGTGCATGTCTCTTGAGAACTAGCCCTCATCACATTATGGTTTCACTTATTAAACATGCCATGAATAAGGTCCTCCAAAACAATTGAGGTCTCATGCCATTGATACCATTTCATTATCATCACCCATCAGTGATGGAATTTACTTAAAGATTCTCTAACCCTGACCCCATGGCCTAGTCCACATCCTCATTATTTCCCTCAACTCTCTAAGTCCTACTAAATATGGACCATCCCATGTCATTGTGTTCTAATACCCTTGGAATCACAATTCTAGGTCCCGTACAATTCCCATGACCCACAACTGTGTTCCATCTAACATATCATAAGGGAGATTTCTTGGTCCTCTATATAGAGGAAAAAACTCATGTCACACCTTATCTAGTTCTAGGGGATTTTTCCCACTCACAATGCTATTTAATTTATATCTCTATCCTCAAGTGGATGTCCCCATATGACAAGATATGTATCATTATCTTATTTATTTCAATAAGGTTGAATACTTTTCTTTCTTTATCATAATACCTAGGAAGAACCCTTTCATAGGTGTACTATATCAAGTCTCAAACCTTGAGACACTTTGTAGGCCTTGTCTCATCTCAAAAATTATTTTTACCCATTGGATATATAGTCAACTAGTGGTTCCAATTCACCCAATCCCTAAAGAGCACTTATATTGCAAAAATAATGCCCTAATAAATCCTATCTACCCTTATAAAATAATCCTCAGCCCCCATCATTCTAATCAAACCCATAAAATGCACATGGGAAAGTAACTGATACAAAAAATGCATATGATTCTGTATTAAAGGGACACATAAACCTATGAAAGAGTTACCATCCAATGAGTGCTCTTATAAGACTTAACCTAGAACATCCATTCCTCATCCAATCCTGTACAACCGTGCGAGCTACAAAATCACATCAGACAACCTAAATAATTATTAGTAATAAATTATAACCAACTATTTAATTTTTAAAAGTATAATAATCACTATATAATTAACTAATTTTTTTTGTGTTATTGTAACACTAGACCAATCAGATTTGGATAGTCCTTAACAAACCCTCAACAACAATCATGATTAAATCACTAACCATCGATACCCAATAATTTTTTTAAAATTAATTTAACCTAAAAATTTATAAATAATCCTATAATAACATACATGAATCTAAAATATAACGTACGATGGTTAGAGAATATAATGAGATATCCTCTAGAAAGGATACATGAAATCCCAATCTATTATGGCCTATTAAACCATTCATTGGGTGAATCAACACCAAAATAGCGAAATTAAACCAATACAATAATATGGTAGTGATGAGAGGTTATATAATGGGAGAGATAATATGATTTCAAAATCATCCCATTTCAGGGGGGGACAAAGGAGGAAAATGGGGAGGGAAAATTGGTCAATAATGACCTATTACCAACACTCAAACCCTTTATATATATATTGTAACCATGAAGTAGAGAAGTCCAAAATACCCCACTAAAAAAAGTAACCCAAGCCCCACAGAAAGTCCAATGGGCTCCATCGGCTATAGGATGGCTCCACCGACCACCCGATGAGCCCATTCCATATTCTAGACTACTATCTAGGACATAATATAGATAGTTCGCAACTGGTGGATAGTTTTTGGAAGCCTACTATCAAAATCAGTATCAGAGCCACCCTATACATACTCTGATGTTCCACCTATGATCATGTACCATCATCGATCCTTAAACCTCCTCCAAATTTCTTAAGACATTATAAATCTAAAAATCTTAAGGGGTTTTTATAATGTGTGGTGTCATGCATAGTATTTCTCATCCAAGTAGGTTTGGAATACTAGAAATACTCATATAGTAGACCAAAATTACAATTCATGGTCAATATTTGTTTTATATTTGATATTAGAACTCAAATACCCTTCTCTCAAATGTATAAATATCTCATCTCATAACCATGGTAAATGAATTCCAAAATAATTTTCATTTCATATTAATTACTAATTTACCCTCTCGTATGTATAATTATATCAATAGATAAATTTTGGCCTCATCTAACAAAAATCATCCAATGCATTAAGGCCTTACTGAAAGATAGTCATCTAAGATAAGGTAACCATTATACATTCTTAATTTCACCTCGCTTCTTCCATTATATAATTTTTTAATCCTATCAAAACCAATCCTTATAAAATTACCATATTATATCCTATTTATAATATATATATGTTCTCTCTAATAACTTTTTTCAATTCCTCATTATCATACTATATAACCACCTATGGGGATGTTTCCAATTTATTATGCATCACCATCTCTATGGATTTTTTTATTTATATTGTATATCTATATATAAATATTATTGAACTATTATAATGTTATTATAATTTATTTAAAACTTATATTTGTATTATCTATCTCTTTCTCTCTCCATTTTTACAACGATCCATTAATGGTTAGTTTACTGCCTGTGATGATATTGCCAATTATTTTCTTATCACCACTTATATGTATGGTTAGAGTAACATTTATCAAATTTATGAATTTATATTTTTATGTAATTATATTTAATTTTACTATTATATAAATTAAAAAAAAAATAATAATAAAATAAAAATGAAAATAGTATAATACAAAAAAACACTCCATAAAACCATTTAATTTATAATTAAGGATAATAAATAATTCTAATGATTATAACTAATCATGACTATTATAAATGAATGAAATATTTATATATATAAATATTTTAATAATCATAATTCTAATATATAGTAGCTATAAATGTATTATAATATAATAGGTCTTATGGTTAGGGGACTATCATACATGACTCTTTTTTGTTGGTTTACAATTACATTCTCCCTATATTAACTATAATGCCTCTAGAACCCATTTTAAATGTCTCATATGTAACATTACCTTCTCAATATGGAGGTATATTAATGTATTTAATTTTTTTAATGCATTATTATCCACCATTTTGATAATTGATAAATAATTTACTCTCTAAATCCCATATTTTTTATTTAAATGTTAATTATTATCCTCTCCAAGAACTATAACCTTTTCATTTTTAATTAATCCATTAATTCACCAAAATTATGGATTTCAATAATCTTTTGGGAATACAGAAGTCTATCTATTGATATATTTCTTATGAAATCAATATAGAAAATATTATTTCCCAATGTAATTGTTTCGCGTTTATGATAGATTTTTGTTTCCATTCTATATAACATGCCTATTTATGAGAAAATTCCAATTTTATAGGTTGGAAAAGAATTATATTTTCCTATATTTAATTGGGAAAGTATTATATCTCATTATATCACCATTTTTAGGCATTTTTTTTAAGATTTATCTATAATATGTTCTTGGGATTCATATAGTTATCTTTACCCAAAAATGTTACAATTTCTTAGCAATAAGCACTGACCTATGTTTATGATCTTTCATTTTTATATATGTGAAAAATTACATGTCACCATCTAATTAATTAATTACGATTATGGTGATAATCATATTACTATGATATAATTATTATTAGTATTATCACATGTATACTTATATTGAATCATGTCCCATGTTCTATCCTATCATTCATCCCTTTACTAAGATTTTACCTCACCCATTCATTGATGTATATCTTGAGGTAGTCACATATACTAAAGAGTTTATAAAATACCATGGGAAGAATATGAAGAAGTATTAAAATAATTTATAAGGTTTCATATCTATCTATATTTTATGGACATAATTTTCCTAATACATTAAATGTATTTATTTTGGGAATTGTAATATTATGAATGATTACTATAATAGTGTTGTAATAATCATGAATGTTATGTATTAATTGTTATAGGATCAACTTGAGATAAAAAAATATTTTTTTATATTTTTTCATTCTCTCAAATTATACTTTAACTATCTTAACCATAAATATAGGAATCATTTTCATTCTTCTGATTTTTTTGAATTTTTTATGTATCTATTTAAAAAAACACTTTAAATTAATCCTTTAAATAAAAATTATTTTCCACTACTTGATAATTATAATGAGGTATTGGAAATTTATATTCATGATATTCTTATCCATATTTAATTTTTTTCTAACTAATAAATATTATTATTATTTACTCAATTTCATTAATTTTCTATAAAGATATGCACTCAAAAATTTAATTAAATGTTTTTTAAAACATATATATAAAATTTACATGGATGAGTAAACAAGAATGACATATTATCTATCTAATAATTTATATTTTTTGGGATTTCAATAATTTTTCTTTGTAAATATTTTTTTGTCGAAATAATATAAATTAATTTAGATTTTGCCTCATTTTTATCTATTTTTTATAGAGAATTACCCTCACCAATAAAAAGTGTGGCCCTATTTTCAATGCAATCAACCATTTGATTTACTAAATTTTTTATTCATGATGAAGAAACTTTTGGTGAGTATAATTTCTATATATTGTTTATAGTATTGTTTCTTCAATCACAACTCCATTTTATTTTGGGGCTATCATCAAATATATCTGATGATTGAAACTTCATTTTTTAAATAAATATTATACCTAAATTGAAATAATTGTTATATCATTTTCACATTATATATATTCAATAATATAATCACATGGATTATAATACCAATCAATATAGTGTATCACATCACTTATGGAATACATAGTCATGATATTTGAAATATTCCCATAATAACCAACGAATACGATAAACACATTCACCATTAGTTTTTTGTTTCATATAAAAAAATATATTCAAGCATACCTAGTATAAATATATTGTACATTATTCTGAATATGATTTAATATATTATAAACCAATTCATATTTCATGAAATAATCACAATTCATTTCTCTCTATATCATCAACTTGGTGTATCATTTTTTGTATTAGTACTTATAATATTTTTTGTACATTGTTAATATATTGAATAATTATCAATTTAACAAGTTAAAATTCTATTCTAATGTTAGATAATTTATTTTTTCATTTATTTCCACCCAGTATTAACTTATCATTATTACCACACCCATTGATTAATCCACCTTAATTCTTATTTTAGGCTAAAAAACCTCGAATGTGGAATATTAATTTAGTCAAGATGTTGTATATTAAACATTAAATCCCCATAAAAAATATAATGGCACAAACATTGGAATAAGAAATTCAATTTCATTGAGGAAAACATTTATAAATTTATCACACACTCCTTTAATATGGAACACTATAGATGATAACTAAAGAATAAGTCCATGTTTGAACTAAAGAAACAAATTTCATGTAAGAAGCTATTCCAATCACATATTCTCAAAAAAATAAAATCCATAAGATATTTTAATTATTACTATAACGAATTAATTTAATTTGTTTGTGAATTTTTATTTATTGAATAAATAATAAATAAATTTTAAATGACAGGTTTAGTAAACATTTATAATACGATTCATTTGTAAATTCATTAAACTAACTTTTTCATGGCTTCCAATTTTAGTTGATTTAAATAGAAGTAAAATTAACTTTATAAATTAATAAATTTTATTCATTATTTAAAAGAAAAAATTTACTACAGTTCAATAATGTTTAAACCTGATAAAAAGTGTCAAAAATTCAGATGATATTTCAAAATTTAATTCACTCTATTATATTGGATGTCTATAATTATTAACTCTATTTATCAAATAAGTATAAAGAATTATATATAAGTTAGTTCATAATACATTACTCAATGAAAATAATTTATTACTAAATGAAAATGATAAAATAATTAGGTAAATATTCTACTCTATATATTTTATCTCTCAAGAGACAAAATGACTCACGACTAAATAATCTTCAATTAGACGTGGTTAAATCTTTATAATAACTAACACATAGAAATAAAAAATTGAATATTTTGTCTAATTTTCAATAATAATGTGAAAAATATAATATCTTTTTAAAAATAATTATCAATAAATTGGAAAATTCTTCAAGACTAGAAAATAATTCCATCAAAAGTTACAATTAATAATCATATAAATAGTTTAAATAAAAGTGTATTTAAACTTAAACAAACTATTAGATAAGGTATATTACCATGACATGTTAAATGTATCTATATTAAAAAATAATGTATCTTTTAGTCACACCCCTTATAAAATTGTATTCTATTAATTTTCTAAAATCCATATCTACACCATGAAGTCACAATATTATCTTTCTCCATTAAATATTCTCTATTTTTCATCATATCACCTTATCCATTTTAAATTATGAGACTTAAATAACCACATTAAATATAAACATATCATCATAAAAATATATATGAATTATGGGTCATCATCATAAACCAATACCTAGAAATTGAATTTTTTTGTAACCATATTTAATCTCTTAGAATTAAATATTCCAGTTATTTTTTGAAGTGTCGGTCTTTAATTTACATATACATATGAAAAATGGTGTCTTCAAAAACCATTAATGTTATAATCTATTCTTATCCATATCAGTGAAATATCAAATTATATAGACTATACAATTATAACCTATGGACTCTAGAATATTAATAACATAAATGATTAGGTTGTATAATGATTTTTTCACTTTAAAATTCCTCTAGGGGAATGGGTATGAATTTTAGGTATCAAATTCCTCTATATTTTTACTATATTTTTTCCTTAACAAAGTAAAATTCCTAACGATATAAAATAAATCATATTTTTACCATAGATAATATGAATGAATTTTAAAAATAATTTATTTTCCATAACATGAAATTTTCAAATTCACTAATACATATTTTTTTACTCACCAATCCATATGTAACCAAATAATTATTCAATATACTCAATCATAATTCCATATTTAAGATAATTTTGGATAATAAAAAACATAATTTTTCTAAAATTTATAAATCTCATTAATAATCAGACATAGTCTTATAGTCACACTATTTTTTATTTTTTATTTTTTTCATTTCCCTTATATTTTTTCAATAAAATCCATAATTTGACTATTTTTAACCTTTTACTATATTCATTTTTTCAATCTTCCTTAAATATTAATTTTAATTATCGTAATATTATTTCATGACATGTCTGAATGATCATTAGTGAAATTGAAAACACCATTAGAAGTAGAATATATCATATCAACTTTATCTCAACCATTAATATTTTTGTTAAATTTTTTTATGATAGTTAGTATAAGAAGTGTAAATATATTCTCACTATAGTTAAATATATCATAATTTAATAATTTTTTAAAAAAAATATTTCTATTTTATTCTATTTTCCTATTTTAAATAAAATCTATAGGAATAAATTTAAATATATACCTTTAAGTTTATACCCAAACTACTCTATATGACTATAATTTATCAAATTAAAATTTTAAAACAAATCATATTTTTTTCCTATTGCATGATTAAATAATCAGATGGGATTCAATTCTTCAATCAAATAAACACATGATTTCATTATCATTACCAATTTTATGACACTTTATTTTAACATTGTTATTTTTTTAGAATTTTTTCTATGACAAAATAACATTTTTTTTGTAAAATATGACTCATTAATGATTTCAAATAAAAAAGATCTATAATTTTTATATCATCACTACAATCCTAAATTAAAACATTATTATCTATGTTTCAATAAATATTTGAATGAATATAATATATTTTCAATAAAATCACTATAAAAAGGAAACAATATATATTAATATTCATTAATTTTCCAATCCTATATTATTTTAATCTAATTTATATATGAGGCCATTTAATTTTAAAATTTTAACTACTCTAGCACCCCAAACCTATAAACCATGACCCTATGCTAAAATCATAATATAAAATTATTGGTTTTTATATTAATAAAAGTGAACCAAAAATTATCTCCCATAATTAAAAATAACAATGATTGGCTTAAATCCCATAGACTATTCTTAGGTCTTGAGATTTATAGAATTAGGACAACTAATAAATATAAAAACTCATGCCTTTCTCATCCAGTGGAAAATTTTCCCATTATATCCATATTTTATTATCCCATAATATGACTTCAATATTTCCAAAAAAATAGGTTCTTATGTTCAAAATCATCTATTTTATCTTGACACTTTTTCCTCATTCAAGTCTTGTCACCATTGACCATGATATAATTCATACACATCCATTGGCCCTGTGAGAAACATTTTAAAACATTGGATGAAAAAAATAATCAAGGGATATAAAAATAAATAACACTATTTTATCAAATTAAAATTCATGAATAACATTATGTATGTTTAGGTTTTCTCATATTGAACATTGTGTTTTAAAAAATCACGTAGTTCAGGAAAAACAACCCAATGTTTTTTATAATACATTTCATCATAAATAATAAAGGAAACGTAACACCCCAAGATTTTATGAAGAATATTCTTTTAATTTCATTGATGTATTGTGTTGTACGCTACACCAAAGGGAGATTTCAAAACATGAAACCCTAACTTGGCTTGCATTCCACACAATCACGACTTTCAGCGATAACATGTGTTGTACGCAATATCAGGTTTCACTATACAATGATATATGGTTATAATATTATTATGAACTAGACATTATGACTATTATTAACTAAATTTTGAATGTTATAACATTATTATTTCATCTTACACATTTTCAACAACATGGTATGTGAACAAAATAAATTTTTCAGGTAAAATAAGTATTTTTTTAAAAAATGCAGTTTTGCCGCCTTTTAATGGCGCAACCACATTAAATCTAGTTTTTGACATGTTTATAAGTTGAATTTTACAAAATAAACTTTTTATTTTGAATCAGGATATAAAAATTTACATTGGATAAAGTTTTGATATTTTTCTGATAACTTTCATATTTTAATGAATAGTAAAAACATGCTATATTTTAATTAAAAACAACTTTTTTCATCGTAATAATTTATATGGTTAAATTATAATATTGAATGGTTTTAAAGTATAAATATAATATAGTTTTACCATTTAATATAATGTATGTCATTAGCATTGATTTTACCTTGAATTTGTAGGTTAAATCAATTCAATCTTTTGCAATGTTTTGAACAAAAACCCGTTTTCCTTCGACAATGGGATTAATTTTAATTTAATTTATGCAAATTTTCTGTATTGAATTTAGAAAAATAGATTCCATATTTGGAATCAGTGGGTCCAAATAATATAAACAAGCTACTTTTTATTTTTGGGCATTATTAATAGTAACTACGGTAAATTTTATTTACCATAGTTAAAAGTAAATCGGGTAATTAAGTGTAAAAATAAGATTATAAAAATACCCCAACACTTTCCAAAATCCTATTTGATGAATAAAAGTTGACCCATATCACCTAAGGGTTGGACTAGATTCATTTCATGGAATTTTGACCATGAAATAATATAATTATTATTTAAACCAAAGAATGTGACAACAAGTCACTCTCTTAAATCTAATAAGTATATGAATTTTAATTTAGTGATAAACTTCATGAAACGTCGAAAATGAATAGTCTCAAGAAATATAATAAAAGTATATACATCATATGAATTTATTTATAATTTTTAGGGATTAAATAATTATCATTAATAGTGACACAATAGTGATGCAGAAATTGTTTATCTAGTGAAAAATCAAGAATATAGTTTTTATTAAACTAATAGTGACCACAAAAGACACGAAAACCCTGAAAAAAACTTATTGTTCATGTAAATGTAAACCATAATTTTCAAATTGTCGAATATTTTACCATTTTTATTCTTATAAAATCGATTATGACACTTATAATATTTTATTTTAAATGATTTTAAAGTTGTCACCTTTATAATTTAACAAAGATAACAATTTACATGTTGTTATTTTAAGATGATAAATTAGAGTAAAATTATTATTATAAAATCATTGATATTTATATTCATCAAAGGATTTTATTCTTAATTTTTATGCAACAAATAATTATATTAAATAATTATACAGAAATGATGTACTAAGTATTTTATTAATTGATATACCAAATAAATGGTTTTTAAAATATTAAAATAAATATTATATGAACTATTTAATGTACCCCACTATTTTTATAGATTACTATGACATGTTAGGAACCTATTAAATATTTTATTTTGAATATATCCTTTGTGTGGATTTAATTTAAATTCAAATAAATAAATAGTTTCAAAATTGAAACTGTTGTTATTTTATAAAAATAACATATTATTAAATTGTTTAAAAATCACAAAAATATTTAAAAATTATAAATTTAAATTTATATAGTCTATAATGTTATAAATTATCTAATTTTGGATAATTAAAATCCCATAATTAATTATTTATAACAATTTAAAATTTAGAATCTTATTACCACAAATAAAATTTAATAGATTAAATAAGGATAAATCAAGTTGATAATGTTTAAAATAAATTCCATACATGTATAAATTTTATTGGTTGATGATATTACAACCCTATCTCATCTAATATTCTAAATGAGTAATTTTTGGAGGATTTTAAGTGGGTTTGGGATTTAATATAAACTAATATTTCTTATATTTCCAAAGGTGCCCCTCTCCTCCCTTATAAATGGGAACCTCCTCTCTCTCTTCCTCACACCATTTTGAGCCTTGAAGCTCGGCCAAACTCTTCCCATTTCACTTCCCCACTTCCCTAGAAACATACTAGATGTCCTGGTCTTCTTCAAAGACCAAATTTAGTTCCCTAAGAGGAGGTCTCAAAGAGGCGCTTCAAAGAAGAGGTAATGTCCGTTACCGATTCTTTCAACTTTATTTCTTCTTCTACTTCATATTCTTTAGTTGTTTCATTATTAAGTAATAAAATCAGTATCACTCATATGCTGATATTTTATTATAAGTATGAAACAACCCTATTTCACAATCTATCCATCCTACGTAAAACGAAATCACCGCGCGTGCGTACGTACAGAATACCGTCTCCACTTCGTGGTGTAATCTATTTTCCACCACCACATTACTTGGATGGGTATAATGGTGTATATAATTACTATATATGATTATTGAAAGTTATATTGATTCTGAAATAGTATACATACACTCCAATACAATTCCACGATCATGGGAATGATATCATCGCTCGTGCTTACGTACGGACTACCGTCTCCACGAACACGATGAGATTCATTTTCCATGATTAACCATTCAAGAATGATTATAAAGTATATATAATGAATAATAATTAAATATATGACATAATAATTCTATTGGATTTATGTATATATATATGCATGTCATCAATTTAATTTCATTCAATTCAATAAGGAAACAAAAACAGCGTTCAAGCGTACATACGACCTATCGTCTCCATGAACGATGTATTTCGTTCCTTTTATCGATCTATAATATATATGTATATGATGAATATATATTACATATAAATCATGTTTAACATTCTTTAATTATGTAAATCAGGATATAAGTAATAATATCAAGAACGACAAGTCGAAACACATACGATAAATGAAATGATTTTACCCAAAACACTGCTTTTACATGGAATTTACAAAAGAACGGGTAATATAAAGTCATAGGTAAAAAATATATATAATAACAATGAATATTATTATGTAATAAATCAATGAAATTATTTAAATCATTATACAAGATTTTTGGATCCATACGAAGAATATCAGACCAAAGGTAAGGGATAATTATTCCAATCTCATTCTTATCCGAGATTGTTTCCTCGTAAGTATTTACTGGGTGTTATGTTTATTATCCATGTCCATATGCTCTCAAAATGTTTTCATAAAATGTTTACTTTCCTTCCATGTATGTTTAATACATTTTTAACCTTTTATTACTTTTACCACATTTTATGGAAGGAATCTTTCTTTTGGTTACCATACGAGGTACATTTTGACTTTTCTGACAAAAGTACGAGGAGATTATTATTTTTAACTTATACAGCGTGAACGGATTTTGATGGTTTTATAAAGCCTTATTTTCATGAATCTTCTTCCAAAATATTTCATGACTATTTTCAACAAAATCTCTTTCTTTTAAAATTGCATGATGTTTTGTGAAAAGAAATTGATTTTGAAGAAGAAATGATATTTTCCTCAAGAATTCATTTCAAGTGTCTTATCAAAATCATTTTACTTCTAAGATGAAATTATTTCATATGTGTATGGTTAAAGTTTAAAGTCTCTATGATTTACATGGATTCACTTTTCTTATTATGAAATGATATCCATTTGTTTTATATGGATTATGTGATGATGAGATGATGTTTATGAAACCCATTTTATTCGTTGGGTTATTATGAATGATGTATGTTTATTGTGTGTCACAAGTAAGAATGATTTAATTATAAGATGGGTGGGACCTATATCTCCCTACAATCCATTGGGTAAAGATTTATATCTCATGAGATAGACATGGATGGAATGGTAAGTTAATCCGGTTCCGTATTACAGGACTGAAACGAGGAGTAAACTCGATTCAGAAAGGGACTTTGTCCACTAAGATGGTCTTGGCAGCAATGCCTTGGCTACTATGGAAATCATTACTTGTGATGAATGGTTACTAAAATTACATGTTTTATTCCCATTATATTTTATCATGGTTGATGTTCCATTATGATATATTCCTTACGTACTTCCACGATTTATGTCTTTGCTCAAGATTTTGATGTTTAAATTTCATGTTCATGTTTTTTCTTTAAAATGTTTATGGATTGTTTTATGTTATCTATGTTTTCCCATACTGAGCATTTGAGCTCACCCTTTTTCTGTTTTATTTTCCCCAGGAAATAAAGAAAGGTTTTAGGTAAGGAAACAAAAAGGGGAAGATCGTTATGGGAGTTGTTGAAGATCTTTCAACATGATTAGAAGTTTATATTCCAAGTATCCAAAGACACTAAACTATTACGATCCTTGTGTGTCTGTTTTTTTATGTATTAAGTATTCCGAAAAAGTAATGTAATGTCCATGTACGTCAAGCTTCGGGTCTCTACAGTTGGTATCAGAGGAAAGGTTTAGTTAACCTTTGGAAACTAGGATGCGAAAACTTTAGTGGAATCCCTAGAGATATTTCTAAGGT
Organism: Viscum album; assembly: GCA_963277665.1. Lineage (NCBI taxonomy): Eukaryota > Viridiplantae > Streptophyta > Magnoliopsida > Santalales > Viscaceae > Viscum > Viscum album. The sequence continues at coordinate 453,562,899 of OY728120.1, read as the reverse complement.
ATGTCTAGGGATGTCCCTAAGGTTAAGTATTCGTATAGGTTATAGTCCTAGAGTTGTGCTAACGATAATAGAATTAAACCTAAGATGTTTGATATTGAAGGTAATCCCCCTTTATTATGTTGTTTTCCCTAGCATGGTATTTGCCTCTCACACTATTATTTTTTTGGGTTTTAGACGATGGATGGAACCTGAAGGAACCATGTTGATCAATGTAACGGACAATGCAATGATTGTCCTACTGACCAAACCAATGTCATGGGAGATGGAGTGCACAATCTTATTTCTATACTTACCCAAGCTATCAATAATTCTGTACTTCAAAATGAGCATAGAAAGGAGCACATTCGGTTGAATCCTTTATGAGGCAGCGTCCACGTTCATTCAATGGGTCTTATGACCCCTTAGTGGCTGAACAATGGATATGTACCACTTAAAAGATATTTTCAGTTCTACAATGTTCTAAGCATGATAAAGTCATCTTAGCAGTATATCGTTTGGAAGGTGATGCTGATCAATGGTGGAATCTTATCAAGAATACGAGACACAGAGATGAAATCGAGTCCATGGAATGGGAAGAGTTCAAGAACTTGTTTTTTAGTAAGTACTTCCCTCGTATTCTTCAAACAAAGATGGAAAAAGAGTTTCTTGAGCTTAAGTAGAAGGATGATGAATCTGTTGGTATGTACGAAGTTAATTTTAAAAGACTTCCAAGGTATGCATCTGGCTTCATCATCCAACCTGAAAGTAAAGTTGATCTATTTTTCAGTGGCTTAAAACCATGTCTTTGAAAGACATTATCTATAAGAGACTTCAGTAGCTATGTAGAAATTGTGCGTTGTGCTATCAAGGTAGAACTAGAAGTTCTTGTAACATATCCATCTCATGGTTTTGACAAGAAAAAAAAGATGGGGTTCAAGGAGAAATCTCAGAACAACGGTGAAATGAAGATGAAAGATTCTTTATGCTCAAAGTGTGGAAAGAAGCATGGTGGAGATTGCCTAAAAGGTACTAGAAAATGCTTTAAGTGTGGAAAAGAAGGTCATCGAGCAGTTTATTGTCGATGTAATGGGAAAAAGGTTGATAATGATGTGAATAGAGAAAAGACTACAGAGAACTCTCCACCAACACTTCAATGATTCAAGTGTAAGGAAATGGGGCATTATGCTAATAAATGCCCTAATCCACGGGTTAATGATGATCAACATGAGAAACCTCTTAAAGCAAAGGATAAAGGGAAGTCTCATGCGATCACTATTTGTGATGTTGAGTATGAAAATGATGTTGTGTAATTATTAAGTGTTTATGTAATGGGATTTCAAAATAGTATCATGGAATCTCATTTATGGTATTGTGGAATTTTAGAATATCTATGTATTGGTTTTCAATTATTATATGGCACTGGTAACCATGAAAAAGTGATTGAAATATTTTTGGAAAGCAGATGAAATGCACATATGGAAGGGATAAGGAGAAAATAATATGATATTAATCATGAGCTCATGACTAAAATAAGGACAAAGTGATATCATGGTTTGAGTATATAGAAATTTTGGGATTTTGGTATGTGGAAAGAGTTAAATTTTGACAACATTCATGTGTTCACTAAGGTTAAATGGGTATTCATTTTTTAAGAGAATAAATTATTAATGTATTCACATGATTGTAATGTGATCAACAAGATATATTGGGGATAAATGATGGTATTCACATGCTCGGTAGATGACATTTCTAGTAATTGTTTTCTTTATAATATAAGCTTGGACAGAAGTATATTGGATAAGCCTAAAGATTTGAAATGGATTATGTTGAACATAATTTAGTTTAAGGCTAGAACTATTTTCGATATTATCGATGGAATGTCATAATGATGTAATTTTAGAAAAAGGACAACCTGCAGGATGGGTGAAAACCCGTCACGTCGGACAAGGCTGTGGGAATCGGACCCACAACTGAAGTGAGACTAGCCTTTATCGCCTACCACTGGCCTACAGGAAGTCCCTGGTTAGTAGAAACTAGTTTTATTTTATTAAGAGGTATGATATATGAAGTATAAGTTCATTTTTGGAATCGTAAACGATTAACCTCACCATAGATGGACTTATGTATATTAGATAACTTTTTCTAACCTTTTGTTTGAAATATATGGAATGGCCCATTATTCTATCACATGATCTGTTAACACTTCACGAATAACAAATTCAACTTCATTTCTTTAAGTGATGAAGTGGAAATTGTTCAAAGCACGAACAAAAGTGAGATTGTACCAAAATCAAGAAATTATTTATTTTAATTCAAAATTTTCAACTTTAGGGAAATGATATTGAAAACCAAAAATGTTTTCCTAGTGCTCTTATATCTGACGAATCAGATGGTACCTTAGATCATCCCAAATCTATGGCTATTTGATTTTTGGCTTTTTCATAGTCATGTTCTCTACCACTCTCCATCAGAACTTGATGGTTAGATTTTTCTTCCGCATCCATATTTTCACCTATGTTCTCTTATATGGAAACCTATTGATGAGTTACTTTGGGTAATCGTTAAATTTCATACTTTAGTTTTTAAAATTAAGTTTTAGTATTCCTTTTTACGATGTGGGTTTCTATGAATAGTAAACAATTTATAACCCCGACGAATTTCGAGGGCAAAATTCATTTTAAGGGGGTTGAATGTTACACCCCGGGATTTTATGAAAAATATTCTTTTAATTTCATTGATGTCTTGTGTTGTACGCTACACCAAATGGAGATTTCACTACACACAACCTTGACTTGGCCTGTATTACACGCAATCACGACTTTCCTCGATAGCGTGTGTTGTACGCAATATCATGTTTCACTAAACAATGATATATGGTTATAATATTATTATGAACTAGCCGTTATGACTAGTATTAACTAAATTTTGAATGTTATAACATTATTATTTCATCTTACACATTTTTTAGAACATGGTATGTGAAAAAAATAAATTTTTCGGGTAAAATAAGTATTTTTCAAATAATGCACTTTTGCCGCCTTTTAATGGCGCACCCACATTAAATCTTGTTTTTGACATGTTTATAAGTTAAATTTTATAAAATAAACTTCTTCTTTTGAATCAGGATATAAAAATTTACATTGGATAACGTTTTGATATTTTTATGATAACTTTCATATTTTAATGAATAGTAAAAACACGCTATATTTTAATTAAAAAGAACTTTTTTCATCATAATAATTTATATGGTTAAATTATAATATTTAATGGTTTTAAAGTATAAATAGAATATATTTTTACCATTTAATATAATGTATGCCATTAGCATTGATTTTACCTTGAATTCGTAGGTTAAATCAATTCAATCTTTTGCAATGTTTTAAACAAAACCCATTTTTTTCGACAACGAGATTAATTTTAATTTAATTTCTGAAACTTTTGTGTATTGAATTTGGAAAAATGGATTCCATATTTGGAATCAGTGGGTCCAAATTATGTTAATAAGCTACTTTTTATTTTTGGGAATTATTAATAGTAACTACGGTAAATTTTATTTACCATAGTTAAAGGTAAATCAGGTAATTAAGGGTAAACATAAGATTATAAAATTACCCTAACACTTGCCAAAATCATATTTTATGAATAAAAGTCGACCCACATAACCTAAGGGTAGGACTAGATTCATTTAATGGAATTTGAAAAATGAAATAATATAATTATTATTAAAACCAAAGAAAGTGACAATATGTCACTCTCTTAAATCTTATAAGTATATTAATTTTAATTTAGTGATAAACTTCATAAAACATAGAACATGAATAGTCTATAGAAATATAATAAAATTATATACATAATATGAATTTATTTATAATTTTTAGGGATTAAATAATTATCATTAATTGTGACACAATAGTGATGCAGAAATTTTTTATATAGTGAAAAATCAAGAATATAGTTTTTATTAAATTAATAGTGACCATAAAAGGCACCAAAACCCTGAAAAAAACTTAATGGGAATGTACAAGTAAACCATAATCGTCCAATGGTCGAATAGTTGACCATTTGGAGCCCTATAAAATCGATTATGACACTTATAATATTTTATTTTAAATGATTCCAAAGTTGTCACCTTCATAATTTAACAAAGATAGCAATTTACATGTAGTTATTTTAAGATGATAAATTAGAGTAAAATTATTATTATAAAATATTTGATATTTATATTCATAAAAGGATTTTAGTTTTAATTTTTATTCAACAAATAAGTATATTAAATAATTATACAATAATGTTGTACTAATTATTTTATTAAGATATATACCAAATAAATGGTTTTAAAAATATTAAAAGAAATATTATATGAACTATTTAATGTACTCCAATAATTTTATAGATTAATATGACATGTTTGGAACCTATTAAATATTTTATTTTGAATATATACTTTGTTTGGATTTAAATTAAATTCAAATAAATGAATAGTGTCAAAATTGACACTATTGTTATTTTATAAAAATAAAATATTATTAAATTGTTTAAAAATCACAAAAATATTTTAAAATTATAAATTTGAATTTATATAGTCTATAATGTCATTAAGTATCTAATTGTGGATAATTCACAACACATAAGTAATTATTTATAACAATTTAAAATTTAGAATCTTATTACCACAAATAAAATTTAATAGATTAAATAGGGAAACATCAAGTTGATAATGTTTAAAATAAATTCCCAACATACCTAAATTTTATTTTTTGATGATATTACAACCCTATCTCATCTAAACTTAAAATTTAATCATTTTTGGAGGTTTTTAAGTGGGGTTGGGATTTATGATAAACTAATATTTCTTATATTTCCAATGGTGCCCCTCTCCTCCCTTATAAAAGGGAACCTCCTCCCTCTCTTCCTCACACCATTTTGAGCCTTGATGCTCTGAAGAACTCTTCCCATTCCACTTACCCACTTCCCTAGAAACATCCTAGAGGACCTGGTATTATTCAAAGACCAATTTTAGTGCCCTAAAAGGGGGTCTCAAAGAGGTGCTTCAAAGAAGAGGTAATGTCCGTTACTGATTCTTTCAACTTTATTTCTTCTTATACTTATTCTTCTTTAGTTGTTTCATTATAAAGTAATAACATCAGTATCACTCATATTATGATATGTTATTATAAGTATGAAACAACCCAATTTCACCATCTATCAATCCTACGGAAAATAAAATCACCGCGCGTGCGTACGTACGGAATACCGTCTCCACGCCGTGGTGTAATCTATTTTCCACCACCACCTTACTTAGATGGGTATAATGGTGTAAATAATGGATATATATTATTATTTTAAAGTTATATTGATAATGAAATATTATACATACACTTAAATACAATTCCATGATCATGGGAATGATATCATCGCTCGTGCGTACGTACGGACTACCGTCTCCACGAATGCGATGAGATTCATTTTCCATGATTAACCATTCAAGAATGATTATAATGTATATATAATGAATAATAATGAAATATATGACATAATAATGCTACTAGATTTATGTATATATATATTTATGTCATCTATTTAATTTCATTCAATTCAATACGGAAACAAAAACAACATTCATGCATACGTACGGCCTACCGTCTCCATGAATGGTGTATTTCATTCCTTTTATCAATCTATAATATACATGTATATGATGAATATATATTATATATAAATCATGTTTTACATTACGGAATTATGTAAATCAGGATATAAGTAATAATATCAAGAACAACATGTCGAAACACATACGATAAATGAAATGATTTTACCCAAAACGCTGCTTTTACATAGAATTTACAAAAGAATGGGTAATATAAAGTCATAAGTAAAAAATATATATCATAATAATGAATATGATTATGTAATAAGTGAATGAAATTATTTAAATCATTATACAGGAGGTTTGGATCTATACGAAGCATATCGGACCTTAGGTAAGGGATAATTATTCCAATCTCATTCTTATCCGAAATTGTTTCCTCGTACGTATTTACTGGGGGTTATGTTTATTATCCTTGTCCATATGCTCTCAAAATGTTTTCATAAAATTTTTACATTACTTCCATGTATTTTTAAGACATTTTTACCCTTTTCTTACTTTTACCACATCGTATGGAAGGAATCTTTCTTTTGTTTACCATACGAGGTACTTTTTGACTTTTCCGACAAAAGTACGAGGAGATTGTTATTTTTAACTTATACGATGTGAACGGATTTTTACGGTTTTATAAAGCCTTATTTTCATGAAGCTTCCTCTAAAAGATTTCAGGACTATTTTCAACAAAATCTTTTTCTTTTAAAATTGCATGATGTTTTTGGGAAAAGAAATTGATTTTGAAGAAGAAAGGATATTTTCCTCAAGAATTCATTTCAAGTGTCTTATCGAAACCATTTTCCATCTAAGATGAAATTATTTCATATGTGTGTGGTTCAAGTATAAAGTCTCTATGATTTAAATTGTTTCACTTTTCTTATTATGAAATGATATCCATTTCTTTTATATAGATTATGTGATGATGGGATGATGTTTATGAAACCCATTTTATTCGTTGGGTTATTATGAATGATGTATGTTTATTTTTTGAATAAGTAAGAATGATTTCATTATAAGATGGGTGGGACCTATATCTACCTCCAATGCATTGGGTAAAGATTTATATCTCATGAGATAGACATGGCTGGAACGGTAAGTTAATCTGGTTCAGTATTACAGGACTGGAACGAGGAGTGAACTCAATTCATAAAGGGACTTTGTCCACTAAGATGGTCTTCGCAGCAATGCCTTGGCTACTATGGAAATCATTACATGTGCTGAATGGTTTCCACAATTACATGTTTTATTCCCATTATATTTTATCATGGTTGATGTTCCATTATGATATATGGCTTACGTACTTCCACGATTTATGTCTTTTCTCAAGATTTTGATGTTTATATTTCATGTTCAAGTTTTTGCTTTCAAATGTTTATGGATTGTTTTATATTCTCTATGTTTGCCCTTACTGAGCATTTGAGCTCACCCTTTTTATGTTTTATTTTCCCCAGGAAATAAAGAAAGGTTTTCGGTAAGGAAACAAAAAGGGGAAGATCATTATGGGAGTTGTTGAAGATCTTTCAACATGATTAGAAGTTTATATTCTAAGTTTACAAAGACACTAAACTATTACGATCCTTATGTGTCTGTTTTTGTTATGTATTAAGTATTCCGCAAAAGTAATGTAATGTCCATGTACGTCAAGCTTTGAGTCTCTACAGGAAAAATCATAATTCATAAGGGTTTTTTAAAAAACATGATTTTTCCATTGAAAACAAACCTTTTACCTAAAAAATAGTATAAACATTATTTTAAATTAACACTCATTTTTATCAAATTAAATCAAATAATTTCCATAAAAATAATCCACATCTAGAATATTAAATATATTCAAGGAAAAAAATCTAAACAATCAATTGGATAATAATAAATGATTTCATAATAATGGAATGAAAATTGTTGGAAATAAAAATCATATCATCAAGGCCTTGTTCAATGACCTAAAAACCCACTGTTAAGGCCTCTTTCCAAGAAATAATAAACAATTAGGTTGAAATACACCAAATACCTTGTATTGTTAGTCTTGTGAGAGCTACTGATGCATCATGTGGATAAATTGGGCCCGACTACACTTACGAAGTAAATAAAAGTTATAATTTAAAATTAATGAATAATAAAACAATACATAATAAATATAACATACATATTAAATGAATAGCATATGAAATGTCAATAAATTCCATAGTCAATAAATATAACATCATAATGATAAGATATCTAGAGAAATAAGATGAATGATATCATCATATTATATCCCAAGAAAATAATAAGAATCATAAAAGTACATTGACATAAATGAAAATAACTTTAAAATAATATTTATTACTTTAATTGAAAATAATATAAAATTATCATTTTATTTTTGAATGATCTTAAATAAAATTTTCGTAAATATTTATAAAATAACATTATTTGAAAATATATATGGAAACCTATAAAGTAATATTAAATGAATATATTAGTGATGTTCATGGGGAAATCCATTCATAGCATAAAGGATAAAAGAGAAAATTCATTCCACACTTTTTTTAAAAAGTAAAAAAATGAGTCATTTGAAAATCATTTTAAGTATAAAAATATAAAATTCTAAAATAATAACACTAAATTATCGATAATATGTGAAACAAAACCCTAATATTAAATAACCCATGAAATATATTTCTTTAAATTTAATCTATTTGATAGCTTATGGAAATGAATCCCAGAGTCTAAATGATCCATAATATAGTATACAATTATAAAATATCTATTAAATTGTATGGTATGAATAGTACTAACTAAATTATTAAAATTATAGTTATGTATTTATTAAAAAAGAATCATTTAAAAGAAAAGGAATTTTTGTTAAGAAAATCTATATTTCTCCTAAAATATGTCGTGATTTGCGGATATAATATAAAATTAGTTTTTAATGCATTTAGAAAATTTATTTGATAAAATTAAATTTATTTTTTAAATCAATGTAGAAAAATTAGTTTAAGGGGAATCTTCTCTATTTTTCTAAAATGTTTCATTTTTTTTATGAATAATGAAAATAGTGATTTTTATTGAAAACATCCATTTAATTTAAATAATTCAAAAGCATAAACAATATTTTAAATTGTTATCAAAGTAAAAATAGTCCAATTATATTATTATTTCATTATTTTAGTTCATTAAATTCATTTTCATATTGAATATTAATTTTAAATCCTTCTATACTTATAAGAATTTTAAATATGGAAACCTTACTTTTCATCAAGTCTACAGGTATAATTTTTAATTTCATTCTCCCAATTTGTTGAATTGAATTTGGAAAATGGATAATATATTTGTAATTTTAAAAATTTATATAATATGAAAATTTAAACTTCATTTTTTAGCTTATGAATTGTTAGAATAATACAAAATAATTATTGTTGTTAAGGTAAAAATGAGTTTACCATGGTGTTAAAATAAGATGAAAATGGTTAAAATAACCTAACAAATTAAAAAAATATTATTTTATAGCAATATTTAGACCTTTTACATCTCAAATTACAATCTAAGGTAATTTCAAACCATTTTTAATGGAATGAATTTATCATTTTGGATTTGTTCGGGAAATATCCTAGTAATTTCCAAGAAGGTCTTGTTTCCACATATATAAATGGGAACTTAATAACTTCACATAACCACAATTATAAATCCATTTGGAATGATAAAAACTAATTTAATATCTTCAAAAAATACTTATCCACATTTTATAGCCTTTTTTCTTTCCAAAAACCCAACTTTGGGGTCTTTTTGAGGAGAACCAAAGAAGGTCTCTCTAAGTGAAGCTCATAGTATTAACTAAGATCCTTCTTTTTATTTTTTTATTTTTCCACAATAAATTATTTATTAAAACATAAAATATTAAAAATCCATTATCTACCATGTAGTTTTATGTTATTATGTTTATTCTGTAATATTTATCCATCCACTACTCCATTTAATGGGAAAAAAATCGCCGATCGTGTGTATGGAAGACTATCACCTTATGAAGCAACGCTATTCATTTCCCACTTACACTTTACATAGAATGTAATAAGGATATATTAAGTGAATATATATGATATATATATATATATTTGAAATTATATTGATTCTATAAACCAATATATTATAAAATTCCTTACCCCATCACATATAAAAAATGATAACATAACTTGTACGTACATATGACCGACCATCTCCATAAAGTTATGTGATCCATTCTCCTTCATAAAATTTTAAAAAAGATAATAAATATTTATATAATCAAAAAATGATATTTATAACATTAATATCATTCTTTAAATGATGTAACTATATAATATTCACAAGAAATGAATCTTTTATTGAAAATTATTCATGAGAAAACAAGGATATTACCTTTCAAAACAATGAAAATAATGAAATATTATTAACAAATGGGTGCTAAAATGTTATAATATGGTCATATATGATATTAAAAGTATAAATATTTTTTTTATAAATTAATAATATGCATAAAATAATTATACATGATCTTAATGCACAATCAACCAAAAGGAAGTGTGAGGTAAGGGACTTCATCTCAATTTCCCTTTGTTAATGCATATTATAATATTATGATTCTAGTTTCTCTTATATGGTGTATATATTTACCATTATGCATGTAATACAATTAATTATGCATAATTCATTATTTTTTGTGATTAAATTTTAATTATTTCATCCACGGGGATTTTAATTGAAAATTAAAAAGTGTAAATGAATTTCATAACTCAATTTGTTTTCATTCAGTTCCATTACGTCTTCATGGTATTTGATATACTAAGTGTATGTGTATAATGAATTCTGAATATATTATTTTTTCTTTCAACTTGTTTTATGTTGATCTAAATTTAATACACACAATTTATTAATTTACTAATTATCACTTCAATATTGCGGTATTTGTAAGGGTTTATTTCACAATCTAATTTTAAACTGGATTGTTTTTACATGAATTTAAATGTAATTATTTGATATTTGTCTAATAAAACCATATAATTTCATTATTATTTGTTTAATAATGAAGTTATCATGTTATATGACCATTTATGTACTCTTTGGTACTTAAAATTATTATGAAAATCATTTTAATAAAATATAAATTAATTTCTCTCTTCAATTAAAAATCTTTTTTATTCCAAATTTATGTTTTATAATTTTTTTATATGATTCAAAATGACTTATTAAATACATTTTTACCCATTTTTTTAATTTTTCTAAATTTTTAATGGAATACTCATGTAGTTTTCCCATTAATATAGATTTGGATTTTAATAAAAATCTGAAAGAAATATTTTTTAACAAGTACGACATGTATTGAATTTTATGCCATTATAACCACTTAATGTTTTAATAATTCATTTAAAAGATTCAAATGTTATTTTAAATAAAAATTATTTTCAAAATATTTTTTAAACATTTTTTTATAGGTGACTCTCAAAATGTAAAAGATATTTTCCTCAAGAATGTTTTTAAAGAACTTTTTATTGAATTTATATTCATTAATAACAATAAACCATTATTTTAAATATACTCCACTAGGAATATTTTGTATTAATATCATAATTATTCTTCCCCTAGACGGGTTATGATAACTTTTAAAAAGAAAATTATTAATATTCACATTATCCCTTCATTTTTATAGTCACTATCATTCTCTTGAAATATTTACTTTATTTTCATAATTAGACATTAAGTTGCTCTTATATATCCATATTATTCATCTTAAACATTATTATTTCATAAAATATATCTCATTTATACATATATTTTTTTACATTTCATGTTATTTTATTGATTGGTGAAATATTTAGAACTCGTATTCTTTCTTTAATAAGTATATTTAATGGTAAGGAACATAGTCAGTGGATTATATAGATTATTCAACATGCGAAGAATGATTTTGACATACAAATATGGGTAGATCTAGGTTATAGATATCCTATCGATTTATTGGTAGTCTCATGAGAGGAATTAATATCATATCCCTAGTTAAATGGGGTTTTGGTGTATATCAATCCATTAGTTTTAAACTATCTTGTGAAAGGTCTTAATAGTAAAGGTCTCATGTGCCTAATACCATGACATACAATGATTTAGAATTTTATTTTTTTGAATTAAATTGTTATTATACATTATATTTTTTCGATCGTATTATTTATAGATTCATTTCAGTCATAATTTATTTATATAATTCTTTGTGTTCTCATTTATCTTCACTACCACATTAATTAAGTCTTATCTTGTTATACAAAAGATTTTTGCAATTCTATTATCTATGGATGCATTTAAATCTTTGTTTATTAATTTAATGTATTTTATTAATAGTGATTTACCTTTCCATGTATATTATTTCTTATTTTATCATGATTTTCATGTTATTTAGATGACATGTGTTTTCAATAATTTAACTTATTATATTGAACATGCCAATTGATTCATGATATATTTCACTATACTAAACGTTTACTGAGCATTTGAGCTCACAATTATTTTTTTCCTTTCCTAGGAAATGAAGAAGTGTATAATGAACTATATAAAAGGATACGCTAGAGGGAATAATGATATTCCTGAAGAAAACTCATGTTTTAATTTGTTCTTTCTAATAATATACTGGAATCATTTATATATCTTGTTTCCTAAGACTACTAAACTATTTTTTCCACCATGATTAGATTCCCTGTATCTTATGCCAATGTAATAATGAATTCACTGGATCTAGGATACTAGGTCTAGGTTCACAATTTTTTTATTAGAGGTAGTTTAATAGAAATTTTTGGGAATAGATTTAAGAAATCATTGATTAGGAACTATAAATATATGATAGATTTTTATAGGTAAGCATAAATGAGTATACTAATGTTTTGGGAAATAATATATTGTGTGGTTTTTCCTAGAAATACATCAAAATATGAATACTAAAAGTAGACATGGTTCTGGCATAGATGTACCTAGGGGTAATATCTCTAAAAAGGAATCATTGGGATTGAACCGACTGCCACCTAATACATGAAAAAAAGCCTTATTTCACATCTTCTTTGACACTCCTAGGGGACATTATTTGGATAATTTATATTACCTCTACAAACCATTAATATGGAATTGAATAAATACTAAAAAAGAAATACCTAGGTTATACGAAAGGCGTATTTTAATGAATATATGGTCTATTTATTTAGACAACCTATAAATGATCATATTATTTACCCTCTACGATTATTGTTTCTCATACTATTATTTTTGTTTTAGTTAATGGTTCGAACCCAAAGTAATCGTGTTAGCATTGAATATCATGAATAATGACGTGACATTGAAAAAAACAATTGGGATGATGAAATGAGTTAAAGATAACTTGATTATTCCTAAAAAATTATCCCAAAATATGATAAAAACCTATTACTTAACCATCTCATGTAATCCCCAAAGAAGAAGAGTATGGAATTTTTTTTGAGCACCAGTGGTGGAGATCATGGAGGAAAGAATGCTTGATTTCCTCCATGTTAGAAATATGGAAAGGGACACCTGGGAAAGTGTCCCAAAAAAATAGTTATATTTATTTAAAAATGGACAAGAAGTGTATAATGTAATGAATTGATGATAAAAAATTAAGAGTTTGATGGAAGGAAATAAATTTAAATCCAGCGATACATTTATATATTTTTTCTTAAATGTGGGGAGTTTGAGGATTTTCAGAGTCAATGCCCTCTTCTAAAGGATAACCCATATACCAAGGAAATATTTTTGTTGAAATAAAATGGATTAAGTATTTATGTATTTATATTTAGGAATTAAATTGTAAAAAATTATTTTTCAATGGTATTTTTGATATTAGAATAATAAAACATAAAAGGATTGTGTTGAATTTTGAGAGAATATATGTCTTCATTGACTTAAGAGTTATGGATACCATTACGGGTTTATCGGTTTATGGCTAATAATAAGTTCTAACTCTTGAACATACCTTTTTAATATTTTGAGGTAGGAATATAACATGATTAAGGATAATTTTGGAAAAAATTATGAGAATAAGACCCATTAGTTTAGTATATAAAATAGTTATTTGTGTAATAATTCCTTAACTTTTTTTTATTTAATATTTAAGGTACTGGTTACTTTTTTGGTCTATAATATCGTTGATGTCCCAGTAATTATGATTCATCAATATTTGGGGACAATATAAGAATTATATTATTGTAATTTTAGAAAAAGGAAAAAACCACATGTTTGTGAGAATATGTTGTGTCAGGCGGGGCCATGTGGCATGAATCCAAAACTAAAGAATGATAAGGGTTTATCACCTACCACTGACCATGGTTATGTTCTTGTTAATATGTCATTATTTTTAGTTAAACTATTTTATGAATAAATATTAATAATGATATTGAGGTTTAGTGATTAATGTACTATATTGGATAACCTACAATAACTATATTTTTTGGAAAATATTTAGGGATATATAGAAAGCCTTGTCAATCAATTATAGATCTTTCTATCCATTAAATGTAAATTTTAGTGATTTAGGTATAAAAGATTCAATTTTGGATATTCCTTTTAGGGATTGTGTGATGAAGTGGATATTTATTCAATCCATCCAAAGGATGAAATTTTTCTTATGAAATAGAAATGTATCATGTATGTTTATTTCCTAATATTCGTAGATAGTAAAATAATTTCCCAACTTTAGGAAAAGTATATTGAAAAAAAATTATTTTTCCTATTACTTTCATATTTTTTGAATCCAATGGATACTCAAATCATTATAGATTTATGTTTTTAAGCTCCTTGACATTCCATTAACCATTCACTTTCTTGTGATCAATGAACTCTATCATTATATATATTTATTCACTATTTCTCTAAGTCCATATTTTCATTTGAGACCAATTTTATCTTATTTATAAACCTAGTTATGTGTTATTACATATGAACTATGTACTTACCTTTCTCTCTTATATGTATGATGTTTTATTAACTCTTTTATATGATGTTGGTTTTCAATAAAGTACTTTCCAAATAGTAAAGCCCTAATTTCCTTATGCAAGATAAAATTACAAGGACTAAATTTTCATAAAGTGGGGAGAATGAAACATACTAAAATTATAAATTAATGAAATTTTATTCAAGATAATATGATGCACACAACACTGAACTTAAACAACCCATGAAATATAATTATTTAAATTTAATCTCTTCGATAGCTTATAGAACATGAAACAGTGAATCTAAATAAATCGTAAAATAATATTCCATTATAACCTATCCATTAAAGTGGTATGTATTTATAGTTTTAGATAAATGATGAAAATTATTGTTATTTATTACTTAAAATATGAATCATTTAAAGGGAAAAAATAATTTTTTTTCACAGAGACTATTTTTTCTAAAAGATGGTTTAGTTGTGCTTTGGGAACATAATTTAGCATTCATTTTTTCCACTATTATCAAATTTATTTGATAAAAATAACATAATTATTTAAATAATAAAATCAAAATTATCATTGGGATAATTTTTTGGAATTTTTCTAAAATGTTTCATTTTTCAATAAATAGTTTAAAATAATGATTTTTATTGAACAAATATTTTTCATTTAAAAAATTCATAAGGTTAATTTAAATTTTAAATTGTTATTAAAGTAAAATTAGTTAAATAACATTAAAATTTAAATATTTTATTTCATTTCCATAAACTTTGTATTTACTGTTGATATTAAAACCATCAATACTTATGGTAATTTTTTCTTTGGAAACCAATTTCTTTTGTCACGTCTACAGGTATAATTTTAAATAAAATACGTCCTTTTATTTGAATTGATTTTGGAAAAACATATTCCATTTTTTGAATTAGAATAATAAATATTATCTAATAATATCAACTTAATATTTCATTAAATTAATATTGAAAATAGTGGTTATTAATTATTGTAGTTAAGGTAAACATGGGTTTACCGGGGGTTAAACTAATAAGATAGGAGTTAAAATGCCCTAAAAAATTTCGAAATATTATTGGATGGAATTATTTAAATATTATCCATCCCAAATTTGAATTTAAATTCATTTTTAGTAAACATGAATGGGATTGAATTTATTATATTAGGTCATTTTGAAAACATTCCAAGTATCTTCCAAGAAGGTATTATTTCCCACATATAAAAGGTAACTATCTTCCTTCAATTATAGAAAAATATATAGAAATTTGAATATAAAAAACCTTGAAAAAATATATCTCCATAATCCTTACCCACAATCTTGATGTCTTGGTCTTCTAGAAAGACCATCCATAGGGCCCTTAAGAGGAGATCCAAAGAAGGATTATCTAAGAGAAGGTAATCATCTTCACAAAGATATTTCCTTTTCATTATTATTTTCCACATTAAATTATTTATTATGACATAAAATATAATATCACCAATATATGTCATATATGATTATGTTTTTATGTTTATGGGATATTATTTATCAATCTAATCATCCATCAAATGGGAAACAAATTTGTCGATCACTTGTATGAAACACAACTGCCTTGTGAAGTGATGTGATTTATTTTTCACTTACACATAACATAGAATGTAATAAGGATAAATTTGATGAATATATTTAATATATTAATCTCATGATATTTATTATAAAAATTTAACATTTCATCCAATTTATTAACCTTTCACTATATAGGGAAATGATATTGTCGCTCGTGTGTACGTACGACCAACTATGTCCATAAAGAGATGTGATTCATTATCCATGTTTAAATTTCAATAATGACTCTAAAAACGAATCTCATGAAAAATTTATATTTATATCATTAATATCATTTTGTACATGATTGAAATATATAACATGTGCAAAAACTGGATCATTAATGACAAAAAATGCATGATAAAACAACGGAATTTACCCCCAAAACAATAAAAATAACGAAATATTATTACCAAATGGTTGGTAAAATGTTATAATAGGATAATATATGATATTATAAATATTAATATGGTTCTATTATAAATTAATATCATGCTTTAAACCATTATGTAGATGGTTAAAACGTTTTTTTCCAAATAGAAGTGTGAAGTAGGGTATTTCATCTCAATTTCTATTATTTAAGGCATATTGTAATATTATAAAATTAATTTATTTTTTATGGAGTATATGATAACCCTTTCATAAGTAATATCATTAATAATTTAAAATTCATGGTATTTTATGCTCCAATTTTAATTAATTCATCCAAGTGGATTTTAATTGAAAATTACCACATGGTAAAGAATTTCATAACTCAATTTATTTTCATCTGGATATATAAAATCTTCGTTGTCTTTGATAAAATAAGATTTTATTTGAAATAAATTCTGAATATATAAGGATTTATTTATAATTTTTTATCTTTATTTATATTTGAAACACATAACTGATTCATTTATTAATTATCACTTCTATGTTATGAACTTTGTTAGGGATTATTTTATAATATCATTTTAATCAAGATTGACTATAATTGAATTTGAAATTTAGGAAATGATTTTATAATTTAATAAAAAAACCATATAATTTAATTATCACATGGTTATTCCTTATTTTCTTAAGTAATAGTACCATTTTCCCACTCTTTGGTACATAAAATGCTTGAGAAAATGTTTTTAGTAAAATATGACATCATTTCACTCTTCAGTCAAAAATCATTTTTCACCCAAAACGTTGTTTTATGAAAATTTTTTCAATTTTTTTTTAAAATTATTCAAAATGATATATTAAATATTTTTTACCCATTTTATACTTTTTATAATTTTTTTAAGAAATATTCTACTTATTTTCTAAATAATTGATATTTGGATTTTAAGGAAAATGTTAAAGGAATATTTGTTTTAATGTGTATGGAATGTATGAAATATTTTCCCATATTGAACAAAAAATATTCTAATGTTTCATTTATTATTTTAAAATATTGTTTTGAAATAAATTAATTCACAAAATAGATTTTTAAAATTTAGTTTTAAAAGAAGATTTCATAAATATAAATGTTATTTTCCTCATGAAAAAATTAAAGATATTTTTATGGTATTTATTTTTATAAATGACAATAACCCTTTATTTTATATATTCTTCACATGGTATATGTTATATTTATACCATACTTATCCTTCCTATATATGGTTTCTGGTCATTTTGACAAAGGAAAGTATTGAAATTCTCCTTCTTAATTCATTTATGTAGTAACTAACTTTCAATTGATATGTTCACTTAAATATGATCATTGGACCTTGAATTTACATTAAATATCCATACTATTTTTCATGGATATTCTTATTTTATAAAATATATCTCATTTCCAAAAACATTTCTTTACTTTGAAATTTATTTGATTGAATGTGTAAAGAACCGAAAATTCCATATAATTATTTTAATTAAATGGAATTATTATGAGACTATAAAAATTAATGCCACGTGATTTTGAGGCCTGGAGAGCCTGGAACAAAATTTTGAACTTTTTTGAGTTACGTTCAGTAAACATATGAGTGAGATTTCTATATTTTGAACTAGTTCTCAGATTGAAAATATTAGGGCAACTTTGAATTAACAGCGTTGGGATTCGCTTAAGGGAAGCTTAAAATTGACTGGAAAGGGTCAGATGGAAAAGCTAAATTTTTTATCTTTTGAAAAATAATAATAAAATAACTAAAGTTTATTTTATCTTTTTTTAAACCATTGAGCGATGGTGGAAGAACTCCAAGGTAACTAAATATTAAATGAAATCATTTAATAGCCAGTTACAGTTGGTTGTATAGCCGCAAGCTTGAGAAATTAAATGGTTCATTAATTGTGATTCATTAATTAACCACATTAATGAAATGTGGGTTAAACACCTTAAATTTATATTAATCAAAATGTTGGATAAATGTTTTGGGGCGACCGCGTGAGAGCTCTCAATGAAGAACCGGTCGAAATCCTCTCTAATGAAGAAAAAATGACACCGTTAAGGATTAGATCTAGATATCGACGAATGCTGAAGAACGTCTTTGAACAAAGGATTCTACTTGTTTATCATCAATAGAATAAAACATGTTCAAGGTAGGGGTTTTGATTATTCAAAGTGAATTATTGATTCAACCTACCCTGTTCATGAATTATATAACGAATGTAGATCAGCCAAATAACAGGTTGATCCACGATTCCTTTGAATCTGCATGGTGTTAATTATGAAATATTAATTTGGTAATTGATTTTATTACTCTCCCTTGTTGAAACACTAATGCGGAGGTCAAGGGATAATTCGAATAAGGCCCAGATCCTCCAACGCTCTCATTTTTGATGCGTTATACATGGGAGAATGTTCAACTTGACAGAAATGTGAAATCGAGGGTCACACAGTGAAGGTGGTGTCCCGGGAGCCCCATAGGTAGAGAAGGAAAGAATAGCGGACCACCAGAGCTTCACTAGTGTCCTATGGAAGTGCCACTAGCACCCGCATGCGCCACGATATTGGCAGACCAGCATCCATGGGTCCCGCCCCAGACCGGTTCACTAGACCGGTCAACTGGAATAGTGGTGCCAACCTGGAACTGATGTTGGAAGACCCAAATAGACCCACGTCTGTTCGGGGGAGTTGTGACCATGCCCAACCAATGGAATGGACCAGGCCCGGTGGGCCGAGTCAAGTCGGTCCGACCTGGTGGGACCGGACCCGGACCTAGTTTGACCTATTTATACTAAAAGGGCCAATACTCCTAAACCAGACATTTGTTTGACGAACTGTATATGGTGCTGGAAACCATGGAATGACGAGGTACTTTTGAGATACTCCACTTGTGTTTTTGATAAAGTTGGAGTATGACCAAGTTGGAACAAACTCGAATCCAACCGGGCCCTCAGTACAAAAATGCTTATAACTTACTGACTAGGAATTCAATCGACGTGTCGTCTATTGCATTGGAACCCTTATGACATGGTAGTTCTTCGGGATAATTCTTTTGGGACTTTGTGGTATTTGAGGTATGACTGATGGCTTAAGGATTACAATCTATAGAACTCAAGTGCACCAAGTGCAAAATTCCCATGGCTAGCTGTCATGTGACTTATGAACCAATGTGGATCGATGACTTATAACCCTTTGTGGATCAGTAGTTGTGCGACCCAATTAGGACCAACATTAGAGAAGCCCACCGTGAATCATTGACTTATGACCCTATATGTATTAAAAACTTACAACCCTATGTGGATTGACGACACTTAAACCTGTGTGGATAAGCAATAGCATGAATCGATGAGGACAAGCCCAAGAGTGGCCCATCGTGGATTAGAAACTTATGACCCTGTTTTGATCTATGAATTACAACCCTATGTGGATCAATGACTTACAACCCTGTGTGGATCAGTAGTACCACGACCCGACAAGGACCATCCCTAGAGCGGCCCATCGTGGATCAACAACTTCTGACCATGTGTGGATCAATGACTTACAACCCTATATGAATCGATGACTTATGACCCTGTAGGGATCAACTTTGGAAGGACTTATTCATGGTATATCATTGGAACATTTCAATGGAATAAGATGATTTATCTTCATGACTAAACATCATTATTTTTATTCTTTATGTTATATGTAGTGTGAGATGACTTTTACTTTGTGCTTTGTGATTGAGTTCATGCTTTGTGGTTTTTCCTTAGTGGAATTTAGGGAGACCTTTGGGGGTCTCAGGGTCCATAATCGGTATTTTAATACTCACCCAAGCATGGGCGTCACCCTCACCTTATTGTGTCTTGTGAAGAAAATGGAAATATTTGACCATGATTTGGGAGCTAGGACTAGATGGTGCTCGAAGGTGGATGATTGACGTGTATAGCCACAGTGACGAGCTGTACCTACTGTTCAGGTAGGATCCTTGGTAGACAACCTCAATATCGTTTATTCCTTTCTATTGTATATTCTTTTAGTTGGGTTTGTATCCGTGCCCATTCTGATTTAGTTCACACTTTTACTTTAAGAAGTTATACTATGTGATTTATTCTTGTTGTGTACCTGGTTTGTGTATTTGTAGTTTTAAAGGTAATTCCTTCCCATTCTAGGCAAATTACTTTTCGATGCTTGTCACCAACCCCTCGCCTATGGAAGCTGGGCTTAGGGTAGTCACAACACGGGCCCTAGAGGATGGGTCTTGACAAAGAGGTATCAGAGGATTCAGTTCTACCAGAGAACTAAGACTCTAATATTTTCAATGAAGGAAATAGTCTTAAGTGTTTTGATTATGGTTTTTAGTTCTTGGAGTCCAATGTTGGTGCGGCGGCCGATGTATCCATACACGAGGACCTTGAGTTCTGATTTCCGACTCGATACACGAAATCATTGTTTCCATGTGTTTTTGAAATGTTTTTATTTTGTTATCTTTTGAGTCATCTCACCATGTATAAATTATTGATATGGGGAATTTATTTCATTATATGATACCACTACATAGACAGACATCCACAATTCTAGATAGAGTTTACAATGAAGGCCCACTGAGTAATGAGTCTTCGGTGTAGGGAACTCCTACGATGATGGTACCTTCGGGTGGTGTACCAGTAGCACCACTACCCATAGGGTAGCATTTTCCACTATCCCCACCAGCATACAGAGAATTCCAACTTAGAAAACTGTATGAGTTCCAGCGGAAGAGGATTCTAAGGTTTTGAGGCGAGATGGATCTGCATGCAGCTGAGGATTGGATGGAGGTTGTGGCTAGAGTTTTCCACCTAGTTGGGACACCGGAAGACTAGATGGTGATCCTAGATGTTAGTCTCTTTCAAGGCACAATAGGGAGATAGTGGAGCCTAATGCTTCAGTTGCATGATGAGGCGACCCTCACCTAGTCGGACTTTGAGAGACTCATCAGTGTGGAGTTCATACCAGAGTCACTACACTCTATATGTTTTCAGCAGCTGTTGCACATATAGAAGGGTTTCCTGACAGTGGCCCAGTACTCAGAGAGATTCACTGACCTCTCTCACTACTCCATTGATATTTTATGAGACCATTTCTTTAGGGACTGGACCTTTGAGAAGGGTATCTGACAGGAGATGAGAGTGTTGATGATGTCACTCAACATTCCGACGTAGGATGGGGTGCTAGAGCAAGAACTATTGGTGTAGAGATTCCTAGTCGATCAGGAACCTATGATGATAGCCACCACCGGAAGACAGGCGGCTGAGACATCTACAGTAGGCAGTAGGCAGATGAAATAGAGATCCAAGTAGGCCAAAACTTCGAGTGGGAAACCCCAAGATGTAGGGTCGGAGGTGCGGAGCTCACGGGATAGTTGAGGACAGTAGAGGTGTAGATTGTGCTAATTGTGCGGGCTACAAGGTCACATGGCTCATGACTACCCTACCCACCGCAATAAAAATCAATAGAGGATTGAGGTACCACTATGGTAGAGCTATAGATTTGAGTGGGGAGGTCCAATGGGTGGTAGAAGTGGCAGAGGATCTGGCCGTGCAGCAGGAAGTGGGCAGCGATTTGAGGTTCTACAGCCACCACCTCCAGGTGGTCTACCATGACCTCAGGGAGCAGGTGCAAAGGGACCATATCTCCTTCAGGAAGCAAAGGACTACGACCAAAAAACTCAAGAGATTATTGGAGGTATGATATGTGTGTACTCACCCTAGCCGTAGTTCTTATAGACATAAGTTCTAGTCACTCTTTTATTGCCATAGCTCCCAGTGCGAGCTCAGAGATTCCGATGGAGTCATTGGCTTGATCCTTATCATTAAAGACTCTTATAAGGGAGGATTTGATGACTACGCAATAGTGGTGGTAGTGTGAGCTTACTCTTGGTAGTGAGGGCTTCAGTTGCGATATCATAATAGAAGCATCGAGGCCTTACGATGTCATCTTGGGTATAGACTAGTTATCCCCAATCCATGATCAGATTGACTGTTTTAGGTGAAAAGTGGGGTGTGTATGTGAAGATGGGACCAAGTATTCCTTCACTGGTAAGATGGGAAACTTTGCAGGCCAGGATGTAATTTCTTAGAGGAGTGTGGGACCGATCACTCATTAGATGGCTAGCCTTACCCTCAGAGTGTTTGATGAGAGGAGTCTGAGCTATTTTGTAGTGGTGGACCAGTATGCTGATCTCTTTCTTGAGGATGTTTGGGGACTACCCCATCATAGAGAGGTAGGATTATACATTGACTTGTACCCTGTGACAACACATTGATATCTAAACTAGCATATCAGATGTCTCCCTCAGAGCTTTGTGAGTTAAGGGTACAACTCTAGGAATTTCATGGGAAGGGGTTCATAAGGCCCTTTGTTTCTCCATGGGAAGCTTCAATTTTGTTCTCCAAGAAGGCATACATAAGTATGAGGCTTTGTGTAGTCTATTAGCGCCTGAATTAGGTGACCATGAAGAAAAAAATCTACTCTTGAGGATTTTTGATCTCTTCAATAAGCTGAAGGGAGCTCAGTGGTTTTCTAAGATAGACCTCAGATCCGGATATCATCAGTTCAGGGTATGAGATGAGGAAGTATCGAAGATGGAATTCAAATGATTATATGGCCACTTTTAGTTATTGGTGATATATTCAGTGTAAAAAATACTCCAAAAGAGTTTATTTTACTCATGAACAAGATCTTACAGCCTTACCTCTATCGCTTCGTGGTGGTCTTCAATGACGATATCTTGGTGTACTCAGCATCGAAGGAGGAGCATGTCGTTCATCTGCATATAGTTCTGGATACACTCTGAGAGCTCTGACTTTATGGTAAGCTCTCAAAGTTCCAGTTCTCGATACGGTAGGTCCAATTTCTGGGACACGATATATTGGAGGCTGGAGTTGTAGTGGATCCAGTGAAGATAGAGGCAATGCTTTCTTGGGAGCCACCCAAGAGTGTGACTGAGGTGAGAAGTTTTTTGGGGTTGTATAGGTACTACTTGAGATTTCTACCCAACATTTCCATAGTAGAATCACCAATTTCAGCTTTGACAAAGAAGGGGAAACCCTTTGTATGGACATAGAGATTCACGAACAGTTTCTAGGAGCAAAGGTAGTGGAAGATGAGTGCCCCCATCTTCAGGCTCCCAGAAGAGGGTGTTGGGTATATAGTCTACTATGATGCATCAGGGACCAGACTAGGATGTGTCCTGATGCAAGAATGAGCAGTGATCGCCTATAGATCAAAAAATTTAAGAAAACATGAGAAGAACTATGCTACCCATGACCTAAAGTTAGTAGCAGTGGTCTTTTCCTGGAAGATGTGGCTGTACTAATTTATAGGTGAATGGTTTACTATCTACATTGATCATAAAACCCTTAGGTATAACTTCTCATAGAATGACCTAAACCTGAGACATCGGTGATGGCTGGAGTTCCTCTAGGATTGTGACTTTGAGATAGTCTCTACTCCTTGGAAGGGTAACGTGGTAGAAGATGCACTTAGTTGGAGTTCTAGTTTACAATTGCTCAGTGAGGTGGCAGAGTAGCTAGAAGTGTTGTAGATATCCATCATGGATAGTGATGGAGCAGCTTACCTTCAGTCTATGATAGTCACTCCCCCACTCCTTCAACAAGTTAGGGAGGCATAGCTTTGGGACGTTGACTAAGAGGCCCAACGTGCTATGATATCCTCAGGATAGGAACATGATGGATTTTATGAAGATGGGGAGCACATCATCCTTTTGAGAGGATGCACCATGGTAACAATGACACTATGAGATGAGGTATTGATGGAGTTCCACACATCCCATTTGGAGGTACATCCTGGTGTGGCAAAGATGTGACAGGACCTCTGATATCAGTATTGGTGGTTAGGGATGAAGAAGAAGTGGTAGAGTTTGTTTCATGATGCCTCAATTGTCAACAATTGAAGGCCAAGAACTAGGTTCCCGTAGGATTAGCAAAACCACTTGAGGGGCCCGAAGGAAGTGGGATGAAATCTTCATGGACATCGTTATAGGGGTACCATGTATGTATGGGGGTCACGAATCCATCTAGGTGATCGTCGACCGACTCACCATGTTGGACCACTTTCTACCTATTCAAGAGAAGGGATCAGTGGAGGTGTCAGGACGCTTCTACATACAGGAGATAATACAACTTCATGAGGTCTAATCGATGATAATTTCATATAATGATGTTTTTTTACATTCTAGTTGTGGAAGGGATTATTGGAGGCATTCGAGACTCAGCTACGCTTGATCACCACCTTTCACCCTCATACATATAGTCATATGAAGTGGACCATACAGACGCTTGGTGATAGGGCCCGTGCTTGAATATTTGATTTTGGATGTAGTTGGGAGGATCAATTTCTCTTGGTGGAGTTCATATACAACAAAAACTAACACTCCACCATCAGCAAAGCACAGTTTCAGGCCTTGTACGAGTGGCTAGGCAGATCACCTCTATGCTGGAAAGACCTAGGGGAGTCAGCACTTATGGGTCCAGAGTTGGTATGGGATACCACTGAGAAGGTTCATATCATCTAGAACAGGATTAAGACTACATATAGCTATAAAACGTTTTATGATGAAAGAATACCGAAACCCTTGGAAATCGAGGGAGAGCATGTCCTCCTACAGGTCTCACCTCAACGAGGTTTGTGGAGATTTGGACAGGGGGTCAAGCTATCTCCGAGGTTCATCAGATCTTTCCATATTCTTAGTAGAGTTGGCGAGGTGGTATACTTCCTAGATCTTCCCCCACAAATGCACCAGGAACTTAATGTTTTCCACATGTCACAGTTGAGGAGATACTTGCACAATCAGTCGCATGTCATCGACTAGGTCGAGCTGGACATTGATGATGGGGTGATGTCTGTGGAGTTTCTAGTGGAGATAGAGGATCGATAGGACTAGATCCTTCATGGATGGTCTATTCCTCTAGTTTATGTTCATTGGTATCACATGAACCTTCAAGAGAGCACATGAGAGTGGGAGGGTCAAATTCGTGCTCAATACACCCATTTTTTTATCCTTGGTTGTAGATTTTGGTGAAAAAAATACCTAAGGTGGGGAGAATGTAAAGGCCTAGAAATTCCATATATTTGTTTTTAATTAAATGGAATTATTATTAGACTGAAAAATTACGGGATGTGATTCCAAGGTCTAGAGAGCCCAGAACATAATTTTGATCTTTTTTAGGGTACGTTTAGTAAATGTACAAGTGGATATTTCTATATTTTGAATTAGTGATTTGATTAAAACTACGAGGGCACTGTTGAATTCGAAATGCCAAGATTCTCTTAGGTAAAGATTAACTTTGAACTTCAAGGGTCAGATCGAAAAGTTAAATTTTGGATCTTTTGAAAAAAATTATCAAATAACTAAAGGTTATTTTATCTTTTTTTTAAACCGTTGACCGACAGTGGCAGGACCACAAAGTAATTGGACATTTAATGAAATCATTTAGTAGCCTATTACACTTGGTTATGTAACTTCAAGCTCGAGCAATTAGATGGTTCATTAATTGCGATTCATTAATGAACCACATTAATGAGCCGAGAGTTAAACACCTTAACTTGATATTAATCAAAAGGTTGGAAAAAGGTTTTGGGGACACCACATGAGAAATATCGACGTTGTGTTGGGGGAATTCCTCTCTAACAAAGAACAAACAATGCCATTGAGTATTCGATCCAAAGATCGATGAGTGCTAAATAAATTCTTCAAACATCAGATTCTCCTCTTTCGTCATCAGTAGAATCCAATGTGTTCAAGGTAGGGGTTTTGTTTATTCAAATTGAATTATTGATTCAACCTACCCCATTATTGAATTATATGAAAAACGTGGATCAACCAACTAATAGGTTGATCCATTATTCATTCGAATATGTAGGTGGTTATTGTGGGAAATTAATCTGAGAATTGATTTTATTACTCTCCCTTGTTGAAACACTAACGCGGAGGGTGTAGGCCAATCAAAATAAGGCACAAACCCTCCACCACTCTCAATTTTGATGCATTATTCATGGGAGAATGTTCAATAAGAGAGAAATGAGAAACCGAGGGTCACATAGGGAAGGTGGTGTCCCTAGAGTCCTATAGGCACAAACAAAAAGAAGATCGGACCATCAGAGCTTCAGTGGGGGCCCGTGGAAGTGTCGCCGACACAGCACCAACGACACGGTGGTGCCGACAACCAAAGACGGTGCGGAGGTGATGGCGACCGTAGCTGCCGTGGCAGACAGGTGGAGGATGGTCGTTGCTGGCCGTGAGGATGGCAGGCGGCACGCTGCAGCTCCGGCTGCGACGATGGAAGACCCCTGTCTGTGGGCCCCACACTTGATCGGTCCACCAGACCAGTCAATTGGAAGGGTGGTGCCAACTTAGCACCATTGTTGGAATACACGAATGGACCCGCGTCTGTTCGGGGGAGCTGGAACTATTCCCAACTCGCTAGGCGCATTGATGGTGGGCGGCGCGCTGCAACTCCTATCGCGGCAATGGCGGACCTGCGTCCATGGGTCCTACCCTTGACCGGTCCACCAGACTAGTCAGTTGGAAGGGCGGCGCAAACCTGGGACCACTTTTTGAATACCGGAACGGACCCACATTCATTCTGGAGACCTAGGAACTCACTAAGCTAGTGGACCATGCCCAATCGACAGATCAGACCGAGTCAGACCGAACCTGAACCCAATTTGTCCCAATTATGCTTAAAGGGCCATAAATCCTAAAACAAAAGTTCGTTTGATGAACCGTCTATGGAAATGGAAATTTTGGAATGAGGTTGTATTTTTGAGATACTCCACTTGAGTTTGGGAGAATGTTGGTCTACAATCAGGTTGGATCAAACTCAAATCCAACCGGGCCCTCAGTTCAGAAATGCCTATAACATACAGACCATGTGTCCCATCGACACACAGTCTGTTGTGTTGGAACCCATATGACATATCTGTTCTTGAAGTTAATTCTTTGTGGGACTTCATTGTTGTTGAGGTATGTCTGAAAACTTGAGTATCAGAATCTACAAAACTCAAGCTCACCAAGTGCAGAATTCCTAGAGCTGGTAGTCAGGCAACTTACGGCCCTATATGGATCGACAGCTTACAACCATGTGGGGATCAGCATTAGTGTGACATTATGTGGACCAGCCTTAGAGTGGCCCATCAAGGATCAGAGACTTACAATCTTGTGTGGATTGATATCTTACGACCCTATGTGGACTGACGACTTACGACCCTGTGTGGATTAGCAGTAGCGTGACGCAATAAGGACTAGCCCTAGAGTGGCCCGTTGTAGATCATCAACTTGTGACCATATGTGGATAAACAACTTACAACCCTGTGTGGATCAATGAATTATGACCATGTGTGGATCGATGAATTACGACCCTGTGTGGATCAGTAGTAACATGACCCGATGTGGACCATCCCTAGAGCAGCCCGTCCTGGATCAGTGACTTACAACCCTGTGTGGATCGATGACTTATGAACTTGTATGGATCCGTGAATTATGACCCTATGTGGGTCATCTTTGTAATGAATTCTTTGTGGTATAGTAGTGGAACATATCAATGGAATAAGATGATTTAGTTTCATGAATAATCATCATTATTCATGTTATTTAAGTTATATCTGGTGTGAGATGACTTTTACTTTGTGATTTGTGATAGTGTTCATGATTTGTGGTTTTTTCTTAGTGTAATTTAGGGAGACCTTCCAAGGTCTCGGGGTCCCTACTTGGTATTTTTATACTCACTCATGCATGGGCTTTTCTGACACCTTGTTGTGTCTAATGCAGATGACAAACAACTTTGACTGAGATTTGGGATCCAGGACTAGATAGTGTACAGAGGTGACCGGTTAATGTGGATAGCTACAGTGACAAATTGTACCTACAATTCAGGTATGATCCTTGGTGGATGACCTCAAGAGATAATTTTCTTTTCTGTTGTATTCTCTTTTAATTGGGTTTGTATTCTGGTCCATTCTGCTTTAGTTCACACTTTTACTTTCAGCAGTTATACAATGTGGTTTGTTCTTGTTGTGTTCCTGGTCTATGTGTTTGCAGGTTTAAAGGAGATGACTTCCCATTTTAGGGATATTCCTTTCTAGTGATAGTAACTAACCCTTGGACTATGGAACGTGGGATTGGGGTTGTCATGACACGGTCACCAGGGGATAGGTTGTGACAAAATTGGAAAATATTTATAATTCTTATTTTTTTATTCAATATAGATATTTAATGGTCATTTATATTTTTCATGAATTCAAATGATTATTCTATATATGATTAATGATTTCGACATATATATGTGGATGAGGCCCAATTATAGATATCCCCTCAATGCATCAGTAGTCTCATGAGACGAATGAGTTGGGTATCCTTGGTAAAATGGGTTTTTGGTGTATACCTAGCCATTAGTTTTTAACTTTCACGTAAATGGTCTTTAAATTTGATGTATTATATTCCTGAGATCATGAAATATAATGATTAAGAATTTCCTTCATTGAGAATTGAGTTTTTATTATCTATTTTATTTTCACAATGATATTATCATTCGATGCATTTCATTCTCAATTTATTGGTTAAATGGATTGTGTATTTAGTTATTTATTTTTTTATTAATAACGACTTATATTATTATCCATTATATTCACACAATGATATTATAAATGAATGAATTTAATTTTTATTTTATTGATTAAATAGAATGTTTTTCATTTATATAACATTATATATTGATTATGACTTATCTTACCATGGTAGTCAAGTGATTTAAATAACATGCATGTTTAGTTATTTAACATTCCATATTTATAATGATTATTAATTTGTGATTTATTTTTCTATACTAAACCCTTATTGAGAATTTGAGATCACCCTTATTTTTCTTCCTTTCCCAAGTATCCATGAAGTGTAGTATGAATGATATGAAAGGATGTTCTATAAGGAATAATGATATTATCAAAAAAATAATTTTGTAATTTTTATTTTCAAATGTAATATCGGAATCATGTATGTATCTAGTTAACCAAGACTACTATACTATTCGGTCCCTCAAAAAGTGATTCCTTGTATCATATTCCAATGAAATAAAGAAGAAACTGGCTCCAGGCTACTGGGGTAGGGGTTACTGCATTGATCATTTGTAAAAAAGGATAAAATTATATTAAATTGATATTAAAATTTATTTGAAGCATAAGTAAGAAATGTTTTGAAATATTTTATTAGCATGGACATGGAGGTGAAATATTTTGAAAATAAAATTATTAAATAATGTTTTGATGGAAAATAAAAAACCTATGTTTAGCTTCAAAAGTTCTATAACTCATGTATAACAAAATTATATTATTTATTTACATGATTAGGAATATTTATTTGTTTATTTAATTATAATTATTCCCTTTATTAAAATTATTACCATGTTTTACTTGGTTACTAAAATAGTTAAGTTCACATTGGTTGTTTTTAGGTCATTCGATTTATAATCGTAAAACATCATTGGTGCTTGTTTTTTTTAAAGTATTTATTGTTATATTAACTAAATATTAATAAAAAATTTATGATTAAAAAATTTATACAATAAATAAACTTTCAAACCCTATTTAATGAGTTCATGAAATTTAATTCAAAAAATTTAATAGAGATGGTAGTTTATACATATGAATTAATGATGTTTTCATTTAGATGGTGGATGGAAAAAAAAAGTATAAAAATATTATCATTTTATTATATCATAACTATTATATATATATATAATATTTATTCATTGTCTTCATCCTTATGATTATCCTTTTATGGTGGAAATTAAAAACGATCACATCGCTTCATGCAGTTGGTAGTCCACACGTACGTATGAGTGACATTATCATTTCCTAATAGATGGTATGGTAATAAGGAATGTAATTTATTAACTTTAATGAATAATAATTGTTTTATAAATATCATATATATTATATTGATGCATCATTTTTACCATAGATATTGTAACATCCTGCCCCTCCTCATTAGTTTATGGCAAGGTGGAATTGCTAGTTGGCCTAAAGAGACATTTCTAGGGCATCAAAGGGAAGAAATAAATTCCATGTGCTTAAATACAAGTGGATTGGGGTGATTTTTCTATTGATATATAGAACAATCCAACCAAAAATTCCCTAAAAAATTAACTATTAAGTTATGCATGATCACAAAATAAGACAAATCATGTAATACAATTGAAATCAAAACTAAACTACAACATAGTACCGCATTAGAATAAAACTAAACTACAAGTAAATAGAAGAAGAAAACCCCAAGAAAACTCAAGGTCTCATAATAAATTACTCCATATCTCCTAACATGCTCCAACTCCACAATACAACCTAATTATTATGATGTACCACTTAAGAAGTGTTATCAAGAAGTGTGATACTTTACCTTTTCCAGTGTCTCAATGAACAATATATGTAAAAGAACCACAATTCCAAATAATGGGTGAGTAATGGAAATAAGTACGCTTTCTCGAAATGACTTCCCTACTCACACCACTAGG
The DNA here is from genome assembly GCA_963277665.1 of Viscum album. Classification (NCBI taxonomy): domain Eukaryota; kingdom Viridiplantae; phylum Streptophyta; class Magnoliopsida; order Santalales; family Viscaceae; genus Viscum; species Viscum album. The sequence continues at coordinate 453,531,815 of OY728120.1, read as the reverse complement.
ATAGATCAAGTTAGCACTTTTATATAGAAAAATTTATATAAAAAACCATTTGAAATAGTTCAACAATCTGTAAAAAAACCAATTAGTTTCATACAAAAATAGTATTCAAATAAATAATATAAATAATACTTTAAACCATTTAACATTACTTTTTCATACACACATTCAATGATTTCCAACACACCCACACATGCATGCTCTGGTGTAGGTCCATACTCATAAGAAATTTCTCATCCATCCACTAATTGATCTCTATGCGCCTAATATCGTTGTGACCCACTGACACACACCCCTTATTTAGGGTTATTCTTACTTTCTACCCTAATAGTAAACCCCCTTATTCAAGGTCACATCAAAATCATGTACTCACATAACCAACGTATTCCAAAACCATGCCAACAAATCTTTTCAATCCACTTGAATAAAATATCATTTTTATTGAAATCTATTCTACAAAAACTTTTTTCAAAAATCAAACAAATTCATTTTTAAAATCAACACTTTAAAATTAAAAAACAAAGCACTTTTCATAATAATAAATTATCAAAAAACCAAAAAACCCATAAACCATTAATAAAGAGGGTTTCTACCTTGCTTTTCAAAAAAACTTCACAATCAATTTTATGAAAAATATTTGAAACTAGGACTTGATGTAATAATAAGAGGAGTTGAGTTTTAAGCCACATTCTTGGGGAATTATGGTGATAATGAAGAATGACATGAAAATGCCCACAAAATAAGGTAGAATTCCCAAACACCCACCATAGATCTCTTTCCCTAACATCAGAAATTCCAAATATAACCATGATTAGAATAAAATACCTTAGATATACTTGAAGAGGACTATATTTAAGAAATAATGAAAGGGAAAAAATTAGATAAAAGAAAAAACATAAAAAACTACCATAAACAATGACTTTCCAAGGTAATCTGGCCTCAACGCACTAAGACACACCTATGATTCACTTATAATTCAATGATGAAAGACTCCACATATTTGAGAGGAATAAATTTTGTGTTAAGGTCGAAATGGATAAAAAATGAGGGGTTAAAACTTAATCTCAACCTAGATCCACTATTATATGATCTAGTTTTTAAATAGTTCATGATTAGTTGCACGATTATGATAACCTTGTGCTAACTATGTTCTAAGGATTCTAAAATCATTTTCATAAAAACATCATAATTAATTTCATGAAATTTAATCACATTCAACTAAGCCTTAATGTTCTAATAATAGGAGTCAAGAGTGAAGCCTCCCACCTTGGGAATTACTGAGAAACTAAAGAATAGAATGAAAATTCCCACAAAATTGAGATAAATCCAAAAACCCAACTTATATCACTTCCCCTAAAACTATAAAGGAAAAATATAACTAATATAAGAATCAAACACCTTATATATATCAATAATAAACTAGATCTATGAAACTAAAATAGGTAAGAAAGTAGATCTAAGAAAACCCATGAAAAATACCGTAAAAAAAGACTTACCAAGGGAATGTGGATTCAAATCCACAGAAACACCGCTTTATTTCTTATGATTAGTTGGGGAAAGGTTCCACAACCTTTGTGAGGACGAATTTTTGATTTTGGGTTCAAATACTAAAAAATTTCCAGGTTAAAACTTAATCCTGATTAAGATCTAATTTTTTAGGATCTAGTTTTTAAATAGTAAATGATCAGTCACACTATTTGGAAAATCGTGATCTAATCATACAATAACCTCTACCCCAAGGAGAACCTCGTATGGTCGATCATCATGGTTATAAAAACAATCTTACCACTGTGCTAAATTCATCTCTCCCACTGTGTGTGGTTTCTCCTAGGTGGATGCTTGGTTTGAAAAAACAGTAAGCCTAAATGTGTGACTTCCCGTTAGCCCATGTATCATTGTGAATGGTTTCTTGTAGGAGTTTCATGGTTTTCACAAATAGTTATCAAATTATTAACCTTTATAAAATACCCAAAATTATTCTAAACTTCATTCAAACTCTACTAAACTACACCCAAACCCCTTAAAAAGGTCATAAAGTAAGTGGTTACTTACTTGAAACCGAGGGTGCTACATTCTCCCCACCATCTGCCTTTCCATACCCAAAAAGTAGAAAAATAATTCTCTCTCTAAAAACTTAAAACCATTTCAAAACCATATCATTATCTTGTTACCATGTCTATTATTGAATATGAACATGTTTCCCTAAAACCTGAACAAGACCGATGATTTTTCCATACAAGAAATTATCTTTCCTGTCCACAATCCATACAAGCACATACACCAATGAAGCATCTGACTGTAGGTCAACATGATCCCATCGAATCACATGGTCAGGATCATTATAATAAATTTTCAACTAAGATACATGAAACAAATTATTCACTAGACTGATCTATATGGGAAAAGCTAACTGATATTCAACCCACCAACCTACTCATGTATCTCAAAAGGGATTATGCATTTAGAAGATAACATGCCCTGCTTCCCAAAAAAATGATGTTTAAGCCTAGGATATATCTTCAAAAACACTTAATCACTCACCTGAAATGAAACAAATATGTTGATGATGATCATCATATGATTTATGATGACTCTGATCCATCTCCATCCATTTTATGATCTATTGACTCTTCTCCATTGTCTCTTGGACAAGGATCATCCCAACTAGTTAAGTCTCATCTATTTCCACCCAACAAAGTGGAGAATTCCATTGTAGGTCACACAATGATTCAAAATGATCCTTATGTATCAAGGCATGATAACTATTGTTCTATGATAACTCTGCTAATTGTATGTTCCCTTCTCATAATCCACTAAAATACATTACAAAATCCCATGGCATGTATTCCAATGATTATATCATTCCTTTGTATTATCATTCCATCTTTCGATGATACATCATACTCATAGTTGACTGAGTGCCAATGGATTGTTGTAAGGACTTCCAGAAATGGGACTTAAACCTCATGTCTCTATTTTATACTATCAAAACTAGTATTCCAAAACTATTTATAACTTGTTATATATAAAGTTTAGATATGTCCTCCATTATATAAGATTTATTAATTGGGATGAGATAGATAAATTTGTGAGATAATCCACTAATACCCATATCGAATCATGATTTCAAATTGATATTGGGAGACCTTTTAAAAAATCCATTCCCATCTACTCCAATTTCTGAAAAAGGATAGATAAATAGTGAAACATGCATGTGAGTTGCTGATTCTCGGATTTAACATTCTTACAAGATAAGCATCTCAAAAGAAACTCATCCACCATTTTTTTCATACTGAACCAAAAAAACCATTGTTTCAATTAATTATACATTTTTTATTCCTAGATGAATATCCCATCTCTAATGGTGCTAATCATAATGAATATTTCCTTGACAAGTCATATGAATGACCATTGGATTTTTGAACCACAAAACTAAACTCCCATCCTACCTCTAGCCCTCAATAGTCTCCCACCATTTTGTTTTTACCTCATAGAAGCACATTATAAATCAGAATAATTTGAATCCTTATCCACCTACTAAAAATAAGGAACAATCAAATATGGATATAAAACAACAACTTTTTCTCAGTCTTCACAATGAAATTGCACATCGGCTTGGACCGAGATCAATTGCCACTCATCTGAAGCTTCTTCTTCCAACCGAGCAATCAAATTTCTTCTTAATTCATCCTCCACCAAATTTCCTCTTCTCGGTGTATACATAAGTTCAAATTCAAATATTTTGATATACTCCACCCATCTTTGTTTTCTCTTGTTCAATTACATTTGTGTGAAAATATATTTTAGGATTTTAAGGGCTATAAACACTATAAATTTCTTACCAAATTGGTAATGATGCTTAGTATTCAGATAATGGAATTTAATATCTAACTCCAAATCATTTGTTCTATAGTTTTTCTCATGTAAACATAACTATATTGATCCATAATAATCGACATGGTGTCCTTTCATAAGAACACATCTCACCCTAGAACCTATAGAATCACAATACACAACATACCATTTTCCTAATTCTTGCAATATCGAGAATGTTTCTAATGTAAAGTGACACTTAAGTTCTTTGAATGACTTCTGAAATACATCATTCTAGAGGAATCTAACATTTGTACCTTTCAAAGCTGTCATTGGTGAATATGGTCATGTAAAAACATGAAAAAAATTCAGTAATAAAATGTTAGGCTAAGGAAACTACATTCCTTGAAGAAATTCTTTAGAAAATTCAAAAATATAATAGCTTATTCATTTATAGATCCATAAAAACACCTATTTTATAGATTACATGGAAAAGTAAATGTACATATTGTATCAAAAAATCACAAATTGATAATTTGGAATATAAAAGATTATCCCTCAAGATTCCCATCACTATCTCCAAGATTTTATCATGTTCATTCCTTGTAATTGAATACACCAACATGCCATCCACAAAAAATACAAAAAAAGAATCCATATATCTTTGAAATAACATATTCATCAATTCAATAAGGAATACTGGTACATTTTGAAGATCTAAAGTCACAGCCATGTACACTAAATAGACATATCGACTCTTGAAATATATCATTTTAATATCCAAATTTCTAACCTCTAATTGATAATATCCTAATTGAAAGTCAAATATAGATAACCACTGAGATCCCCTTAATTGATCGAATAAACCATCAATGCATGGAAGTGGATACATATTCCTTATTATAACCTGGTAAATCTTACTATAATCCACACACAAAATTATATTTTCATCCAATTTTTTAAAAATAACAATGGTATTACCCATAAAGATGTATTCATCTGAATGAATAATCTTATTTATAGGTCATATAAATGCACATTCACCTAAATTAATTATGTTGGTGACCCCCAATAAGATAGAAGTGAAATAGGATGGGTCCCCATAAGTAGATCAATCCTAAAATCCACTTCTCTTAAGGATGGAAACCGTAAGAAATATTTGGGGAAAATATCTTTAAAATGATCAATAACCACTGAAAAAATAGTACTCTTGATCTATTCAATTAATTCCAAAATCAACTATTCCAATTGGTATGAAATTATTATAACTACTGGTTCTAACAAGACCATTTCACTAGCCTCTACATTACTATCTCCTCTAAATAGATTCTTGATGACATCTTCAATCATTAAGTTGACCCTTCAGGTATAACAGTCAATGTGAGCCTTCAACATTATCAACCAATCCATACAAATGATTATATCAAAGACATCTATATCAAAAATAGAAAAATCCCATATTATCTCAGCTCCATCATTATCTATATAAATTTATCTACACATAAAATCTCGACATTCTCTTTGATAATGTGGAGTTTGACACTTCAACATAGAAGGAATTATCTCAATATTAATACTTAGAAAATGAATATAATTAATAGAAATAAATGAATGAGATGAAAATGGATGAAAAAATATTTCATATGGGTATAATTCAAAATTATCATACCTTTCACCATTAATGGTCTAGATTGATCATCCACAATAACCTTCTTATCTCCATAAAACTACTTACTCGCTGCATTTTTTCCTTTATTTCACTATTGATATTTCTTAAGACGGAGACTCATGGTATTAGTAGAATCACCAAGGCTATCTCGGTTCTAATTATGTAGATTGTTCTGATTCCATTATCCCATCGAAGCTTATGGATTATGTGACACATGAGAAGTGTCATGAACAACCAACCTCAGAGCCCTATGACAATAGCACTGAATATTTCCCATTTGATTGCATTTTTTTAAGGATCTAGGAGATTTCATAAACTCTTGCATTATGTGATCAAACGAACCAAATTAGAAACATCAATATATTCTCTTAGATCTTGGATAAATATTTACCAATCCATCCATCTGATTCTGATTCATTACCCTACCTTAGAAATAGATGTCCCTCTTCCTCTTTCTCCAAGAATTAGTGTTTCAAACATTTCTCAAAGGTATAATGTAACGCCCTGACCAGAGTTACCAAGATTCGATGCATTATTACATAACATTGGCATGATCACAAAATATCAAGTCTCAAAAGACCTACTAGTTTAGTAGTCATGGAAGTACTAGATACATTCATAAGGTTTACATTACATCATAAAATGGAAAACTACAACAAAATTGTTTCCTTAGGGAACCCTGATATCCCATAGACTATACCTACAGGTCAGTTATAATATAATTCTTCACATCCTGTTAAAAATAAAACATATAAAGGGGTGAGATTAGATGCTCAGTAAGGATAACAATATTGTGGAAAATTTTATAAATAAGCATAAACATTTAAGGCAATGTATAAGACTAAAACAAAATCCTTTTAAACATGAACTTCAACATAATATGGAAAATATAAAAACAAATAATTCCATTTACTTACTCACATAGATATTATACTTGTCGAATAATCACATGCAATATCAATAGCCACTTTCATAATGATGAAATGCATAATTCCAGACATTCATAACCATATAGTCAAGGTCTTGTGCCAAGACTACAAATAAGATTTTGTCATGGCCTTATGTCGAGAAACTATTTTGTCTCATGAGACCCACCGATGCATTGATGAGCTATAGTGGGCTCCACCCGTCACATAATTTTTCTAATTCATTCCTCATATGGAAATGTTTAAACATAACATAAACATTCATATTAAAACTAGCATATGAAATGATAATACTTTATCCATAAACCATAAATGGTATAAAAATAACTCATCCACAGTCAAATATATCACAAAAACATCAATACAATTTGTATGTTTTGTATCATAATAAATCAACATCAAATAAAATTAAAATCCATCAAATGAGGTTGACATAGATGAAATCAAAACCTTTTTTTAGAGAAATATATTTTTCTATTTTGAAATAATTTAAAATTAATATAATTATAAAAGAAAAAATTTATTTTGGAAATATTCTTATAATCTTGTAAGGAAAGATTTGATGATGTTATAACGGCAGAAAATAGCCGCACCCGCCATATAAGTTAAAAAAGACATTCTTACCTTAGTTTTGTCAAAAAGGTTATAAAGTAACTTGTTTGGAAAATGACAGAAAGATTACTTTATAAAAATCTTATAAAATTAAAAGAATGGTATAAATGACTTTAACCCATTGTCTATAAAATATTAAGAATGTTTTGAAATACATTTTTAAGAAACATGGTTGTGGATGATAAAGAGGACCCATTAGATAATTACGTATAAACAACCTCAGATAATGAAGAGATTGTAGAATTAACCCTTACCTTTTAATTTTCCTTGATTGAGGCTAGGTTAACCTCATGTATAATGATGAAATAATTTTTATTAAATTATACAAGAATCATATACATTAATAGGATATCATATATGATCTTTTAACACTGCTTTCTTAATAATATCTTAGTATTATCATTGTTTTGGGTGTTAACAGATTCTTTTTCATTTATATTCTTTGTTATGTGAGTCATATTTGTTATGGATGGGATGTATCTTATTCATATACAGAATGATATCAAGTCATTAAACATTATTTTTAATCATCTAATGAAAATTAGTCTTGAATGAGTACGATGAGGAATGAATCTCATCGCATGCGTGGAGACGGTAATCCGTACGTACACATGAGCGAAAATATCATTATTTTGATAATATATAATTGGATGGTATGTCATGTATAAAGAAAAATTATCATGTTATATTTATTATTTAAATCAATTACACATCATTTTTATACCAATCCAAATAATAATGTATTGACTAAAAATTACACCACAGCGTGGAGACGGTAAGCCGTACATACGCACGTGTAGTGACATATCATTCAAAGGATGGGTAGAATAATTAATTTGGTTTTAACATATTGACAATAAAATCATAGTATATATAATATACTGGAGATATTATTTTATATTGGAAACAACAAATAAAAAGGAAGTGGAAGAAGAATGGAACTTGAAAGAGGTGATGAAATATTTACCTCTTCTTTGGATTATTCCTTTTGATTTGATCAAAAGGACTCATTATGTTGGCTTTCTGACTAAAGGAATACCTCTATGATTAAGGGAGGATAGTTGAGAGGGTATTTGGGTAGGGTTTGGCCGAGAAAAATGGATTTGAAGGTGTGAATTAGAGATAAAGGGGAGTTCCCTTTTATAAGAGGGGTGAGGGGCACCTTAGGAAAATCTGAAAATATTATTTTATAACAAAACAATTATCGGTTTATAAGGATAAAAAATATATTAGTTAAAGGATAAGGTGGGTATGGGTCTAAAACCACTCAAAAAATGGGTTTTATACAGGTTTGGGTCTCTATATTATCGTTATCTTTTATATTTAACTCTTAGTTAAATAGTTTGACATTTACCATGTCCCTTTGTATTTTTATATTATACGGTTAATAAACATACATTATACTTCCAAGAGAACCACAAATGGTTCATTAATGATACAAATATCATTAAATAAGTATTTTGGCTGATCCTTAGATTTTCGGGAATATAAAATCATTTAATAAAATAATATTTGTTTTAAAAACTCTTTTATGTCAATTATGACACTATTTGGTATTTTGTTTTTTCTAAATTCAAAACAGCATTATCATTTCGAATAAAATTCATTTAACCAACCCTAACATGTCATATTAACCTATAAAATCATTGTAATTCATAAAAATTATCAAATTAAATTTATTTGGATATTTATAATATCAATTATTTTAATATTTCATTAATTAGGTAATTACTGCATCATCATTGTGTCATATATAAATGAAATTATTTAATGTATAAAAAATATAAATAAAATACCATTATTTTTGAAATATTTTAAAATTTATAATGAATATTTATAGTCGAATTTATCTTATATATAACCCTATATTAAAAATGTTCTAGTTTTTAAACATTGATTTTAACTCTTTTAGCTTTTCTTTAAATAAAATAATAATAAGTGTCCTAATCTAATCCAAGTGGACCAAAGTGGTTCCATTTTTATTCCTAAGTTTGTTTTCAGTTGAATTATACTTATCCAATAGAATTAGGATATGTGTTAGGGAAATAATAATATCATTTTTACCCTTAAATACCCTATTTACTTTTAAACGTGGTAAATAAAAGTAAAAATTTACTATTCACCAAAAATTATTTTAATATTATTGAACCACATTTTTCTTACTGATATCAACCGTGTCTCTTGGATTTTTGAAATTCAACTCACAGAAGCTATAAAATTAAGTTTTATGTAAATTTTTAAATGCTCCAAGGAGGTGGGTAAAAGACGGTAAAAAGTTCAGTAAAATTTTTATATATCTAAAATTATTATAAACAGACTCCAATGAATTACATTGAAATAATATAGGTATTATGTATCTATTTTGACCTAAAATAAATTTAAATAAAATAAATAATTATTTAAATAAAAAATTTAGTTTTAAAGAGAAGCGTACCGTAGAAGCTTGAGGTGTTATATATAAACATGGTCCCTCAACCCATAGCTCCTGGCATGTCCCTTTACACCACCATCACTCTATTTAACATCTATGTATAGTCCATTATAAAATGAATGAAAATCTTCATTTAAATCTTATGACTCCTCCCCATTTAAAAAATTTGGTCCTTCAAGGATACACTAGAATCAAATTCATGTTAAAAGTGGAATAAATTCATAAATTTAGCTCAATTGTCTATCACTGTGAGGATCTATTTCTTCAATATCATAAATTTTTCATTCTTGAATTCCTATACATTTTCAGATAGAATCATTTATTGAAAAATTCTTCAAAACATACCCATGATTTGTTTTATTCTAATTTAGAATGAACTGCTAAATCCCTCCATTGGCATGTAATATCCTCCATCATATAAGTCACAATCTTGAATTTCATCTATACATATTTTCCAAGAAAATAAAATATTTTATTCACCCAATTCAGCCACAACTCTACTTTCTCTAGCTCTTAATCACCATAAAATATGGTTGGATTATGCTTATGGAGATAGATATAAGGATAAACTTACCTTGGTTCATCCCTCTTTTTCCCCTTTTCCATAGCTTGAAAGGATTGAATTATAATCTAAACTAGTTGTTCACTCTATTGTTTCCCATGTGCAAACACATTCTTAGTAGATTCCCCATTATGGTTTCTATGATTCCAACTGGGTTTCAATATTTATACACAAAAAAAATTCCATATGTCTCAATATCTAGCCAATGGAGGATAAAAAATTTAAAATTATACCACATCGGAACCATCGCAACATTTCATTCCAAAATTCAATATTTTCACCTTCAATTTTTTTTTTGAAAATTTCCGCATAATTTTGAAAATCATTCCATTTTAAAAATAAACATTTCATGCCTTTTCAAATTATCACATTTTAATTTTTTTTTAATAATTTTCAAAAATCATTACTTTTGGTTCAAATCATATATCTCTACTTAAAATTAAATATTTACTTCTTGTGGGATGTCATTTCTAAAATTCATGTTAGGATTGAATCATTGGATAAACACATGATAATGAGATTCAAAATCATATAAGTGTCTCCAAAAAAATTATGTACCCAACTCCTTTGTATCTTGAGGTTTAGCATAAAATGTTTAACTATATGTTTTGTTCCCTATATTTCAAGTCCCAACAATCCTACTCCTTTCCACCAACACTACTCATGAAATAAACCGAAATGAATTTCCACTCAAAGATCGTGAAAATGATGAATAATCTAAAGACTGACCAAGACTAATACCACTTGAAATTTTTGGACTGAACAAGCTAATACCACTTGTAACATCTCAACACTTATTATTGCCTTGAGTTGAGGAGGAATTGTAACAAGGCTTTAAGAGACATCCCCAAGGCACAGAAGGTTGAATGTAAATTCCAAAGGATTCAATAAACATTGGGGATGATTTTCTAGTTGATAATTAAAAAAACCGAACCAAAAATGACTTCAAAAATAACTACAAAATGATGCACGATCATAATGTAAGACAAATAATGTAATTCCAATGATTTCAAAATAAATACTAAAATAGAGCAACACATCAGAAGACAAATAAACAACAAGTACACAGTGGAATAAAAAACCAAAAAAACTAAAGGACTCTAAATAAATCACTCCACATCTCAAAAGATGCTCCATACTCTAACTCCACATTACAAACAAAGTATCCCATTTCACCACTAAAAGAGTGTGACACAATACCTTTTCTCGTGTCTTGATGAACAATATCTGAAAAATTACCAAAGATCCAAAGTAGGGGTGAGTAATGAAATTCAATATAATTTGACTAAATAACTTCCCTAATCAAACCACTAGTGTAGAATAAGTTAGCATATTTATATAAAAGACCATTTTAAATAGTTCAAAAATATTTAACAAAGATAAATATTTTCATACTAAAATAATTTCCATGTAAATAAAATGAACAATACTTTAAACACTTTAGAATTCATATTTTTAATACCCATTCCATTATTTCCAACACTTCCACAAATACTTTCTCTAGTTTCAGTTCCAAAAGCATGATTAGTTTCTCATCCATCCACTAATTCATTACTATGTGGCCAATTTCCATGTGTAACAATGAAACATGCCCATTATTAAGGGTCACTTACCTTTTTACCATTATAATACATGCCCCTTATTTAGGGTAACATTAAAAACATGATCTCACACAACCTATGTTTTCCAAAACCATTCCACAAACAACCATTTCAATCCACTTCAATAAAACATCATTTTTATTGAAAAAACTTCCAAAAAACGTTTTTTTCTAGAAATCAAACAAATCCAAATTTTGAAAACAAAATTTTCATATCCATATAAAATTCACATTACACAAAAAAAAATTTCCACAAAAACATAAAACCCAAAAACCATCACTAAAAAGGGTTTCTATGATGATTTTCATAATAATTTCACCAAAAATATCAGGAAATTAAAAAAAATTAATCTAATCCTTAAAGTTCTAATAAGAGGACCCAAGAGTGAATCCACCTACTTTGAGAATTATGGTGACAATGAAGAATGACATGAAAAGGCCAAAGAATCTAGGTTTAATATCCAAAACCCATAATAGATCTCTTCCCCAAATATCAAAAAGTCCAAATATAACTATGATCGACATCAACCACCATAGATCAATCCAAAACAGACAAGATCTATGAAACCAATATAGGAAATAATGTAGATATAATAAATATGATAGAAGACTAACATAAATGAAAACATTCCAAGGGAATTGTGCTTTAACGCAGCTTGAAATTTCTACTGATTAAATCTGATTCTAGGAGGAAAGATTCTGCAACCATTGGGATTTAGGACCAAAATGAAGAAAAGAAGAGGGGCTAAAACTTATTCCCGTCCTATATCCAATTTTTTTGGATCTCATTTTTAAATTAATAATGGTTATTCACACATTTATGAAAACCATGTGATAACTATGCACCAAACTTTTCCATAAAGAGCACCACACATGGTCAGACAACATGGTTTATGAAACCATTCACCAACCGTGCAAAAGACTTCTTCCCACATTTCACAGTTTCCCATGGGTGGACACACAGTGTGAAAGACCGTGAGACTAACCATGTGACTTCCATTTATCCCCTATCTAATTGTGATCAGTTTCCTATTGGTGTTTTATAGTTTTCAAAAACCATTCTCAAACTATGAACCTTTAGAAAAGCACCAAAACATTTGAAAAGTCTTTCAAACCCTCTCAAACATCACCCAAAAAATTTACATACATAAAAATAATAATTAAATGTCTTAATTACATGAAATTGTGGGTACAACACATTTGATATGGCTATGAAAAATTAAACACATCACATAATAGAGGTGAAGTCCACACATACACACGAGCGAGGTTTTCATTTCCTATAGGATGTAAAGGGAGATGAAAGTCGGTTGTACCATAATTGTAACAACATTTTATTATATGTAATAAAATCATGTTATTATCTCATCATCATTAAATTACATTTAAATGAGGTAAAAAGATAAATAAAAATGAAGCATTCGGTTAATAATTTTACCACTTCTTTGGAAATCTTCCCTTGACCTACACCTTACTCCTTTTTAGGATGGTATTATGGTGATACCAAAACCTCTCGGTCATGTAGAGGAAGGTTGTTAAGATATTGTCCTATATATTGGTTTATTTAATGTATAAATAGAGATAATGGATATAGGATAGGATATTTCTTTTTATAAGTTAGGAGGTTAGAAATATTTTTTATACAAGAATTATTAATATGTAATATATTCCTAATGCAGGAAAAATGGATATATATCACTATATATGATAATATAAGGAATCTAGGGTATAAATAGAATTGTGAAATTAAATTTTTATAGGTTTTTGTGTCATTTAAAACATTATATTTTGGTTTAACCACCTCATTAACCCTATTCAGCCTTAACTACTATTAGAAATCTTTCAATAATTATGGGTCATTAATGTAATTTTTAAAAGTTAAGTGGAACATAAGTGAATGATTCATGATATACTCTAAAAGTTTCTATCCAACACAGTAATTTTGGAAGTTTTATGATTTCATTATTTCTTAGAATGATTATTAATTATTTAATACCATTTAATTTCATTTTTTAGACTATTCACAAAATTTGACTACAAAATCATCAAGATAACATGTTAATTTTAATTAATGAAATTAAATAATACCTTATAATTAATAATTATAAATAAAATTTATGAAATACCATAAATAATCTAAGTATTATTACCATTAATATTTTTAAAAACATTTTTTTATTATTCATATTCTTAAAAAACATTGTTACGACGATTCATAAGAGTATTAAATAAAAATATTGAACATAAAAATAGAAATATATTTATAATATTTGATTAAATTGATATAAATCATTAAGGTAATTTTTTAGAAATAATTTATATATACTCTTATCATAATCATGAAAACATATATAAGATATAAAATGAGAGAAAATGGAATTTTATTAATTATAACACTTCCTTCTATTGGAATCCAACCATGGTTTCAAAGGAAAACATCCAAAATAGTCCATTCATCAGTCTAGGTCAAGATAGATATTTGAAATAAATAATTGATAATTTTTTCAGTGTTTTTTTCCTTTCAAAATCATGTTCAATTTTTACCATAACTTTCCTTTAGTATGATAACTCAATTTTTAACTCGGTAACTTATTTTTGTGTCAAAAAAATATATCTTATAACCAAAATATAAAATCCATTTTATTATATTCAACATATATATTTTTTAGAATTTATTTTTAATATAACTGGACAAAATTCAAATAAAAATAGTTTTTAGAAAAATACATTTCAAATATAAAACGAAACTTATTCCAAAATAAAATATAATTATAATTAATATGGAATTAATAATAACACATTTAATCATAATGATATTATGTTTATTTAAATCCAATTTATTTAACTTATTGGGAATTTAAATTAATTAATTAAAACAAAAAATAATATTTTTCAAAAATTAAATTTTTTTATTATTCACTGCGATTTTAATCTCTTCATAAATACAGATAAACCTAATCCTAATACTATTCTAAAATCATGATTTAAAAAATTTTGACAATTTTTTAAACAAAAATTCTATAAGAGGAATAAATTATTTATAATATCAATGCATAAAATGTAATAAAGACATTTAAAAAAATGTATTTTTGAAGAATAAAATGACATTATCCATGTTCTTTGACAAATAATTAAAATGAAATTAATTTAAATTTATTTTATTGGATATATAATCCAATTAATTCATTATAATCATTTATTAGTAGTGATTAATTTAATATATTAAGATAAAAAGAATTCCATACATAAAAACATTTTTATGAAAAAGTTGTCTTTTACATAAAAAAGATTTAATATTAATTTATAACCAATTGATAATAATTTTAATATTTATTATTCATTTTATTATGGGAAAAAGTTAGAAAAATATATCATAATATAATTATTTATATTTGATACACACCAAAACAGCTGTTCAGTTATAATAATCATATTTAAATCATAACATTTCTACAAAATATTTCTATTCATTTAAGCTCAGTGTGGCATGTGAAACATGATATAAACCATCATATGATTTAATTAAGAATTACCTATTTATGTATTAGGGTTCTATATTGTCCAATTATTAGAAAAAAATCACCCTCACGATTTGAATTTGATACACTCAAATGAATTTAACATAATATAGTAGTAAATTCAGATATAGATTTTATTATAAAAATCAATTTCTAGGTTGATACCAAGAACTATAAATTCATTCACATGTATAATATTCATAATTACAAATTATTTTCTAAAATAAAATGTTGATATTTGAGTATTACATTCCATACAATACTTGATTAATTTGAGAAATTATTTTACCATCAAGAGAGAGATTCAAAAAAACATATGTATTTGACTTATTTCCATATCATAAGTGGAATATCAACATACTTTTCAATTTATATATAATCTATTACTCTAATCAATGGATATTCATGATGAATTTTTCATCCGTAATGAACTAAATTCATGTATTAATAAATTAAAATATCCAAAAAGGATGATAAGTTATTTATCCTATTCCAATCAATTAATGAAAACTAAAAATCTTTAGAACAAGTTATGACAATGTACAATATGAAAAAACAATCATATAAATAAATACTACATTAATCTCCAAATACTAAAAAATAATACTCAAATTTCAACACAAATTATTCCACAAGTAATTGACCATAAAAATATTCAATATAATCTTAACAAAGGCGAAGACCCAAAAATATTGAAATATTTGATCACATAATCATTACATATATATTTAAAATTTATCTCCAAAAAAAATTAATAGCTCATAACGTCACATAAGAAAAATTTATATTCCTTGATCATATAATTTGTAAAATATTATAGATTTATAAAAAATAACCAAAATCAATATAAAGATACAGTAAAATTTTATATGCTTCCAAAAGAAAATTCACCATTTATTTTTAAATAAAATCTCATCATAACCAAGAATATTTTCATTTTCCTTAATCATATAATATTATAAATATATAGAGCATATTCAAAATAAACTTAATCAAATAGTCACCAAATCACATTATAACACCATAGTTATCTATATGATAGAACATATGTTCCCAATATATAATAAAACTTTGATCAAATCAACCATATTTACATTAAAATAAAATATCATATTAACCCAAATATCATTACCCCTTAGAATTTTTTTATTAAAACACTTACTAAACCTAAGTGTTTTATTCCCTTAAATTTTTTCCATAATATGATTAATGATCTTAAATTCCCATCACATAAAACCACATAGGGGTATATATTTTAATAAAATTTCTTAGAATTAATGAACAGTGATGATATATAAAACTCTTAAAATATCCTCATATGTAAAGACCCGTATAATTCAAGGGAAATTTTTTCTTAATTTTCATTAGAATTTTACAAGAGCGCGGTTTCAGACGGAACCTGATTCCGAGGCCCGGAGTGCCCGGAATCAATTTCTGAAGTTTGGCTCGGGTACGTTCAGTGAACGAACGAGTGGGTTTTCCTAACTTTTGATCCGGTGCTCGGAATTGAAATCCGAGGGCACCGATGAACTCGCAGCGCCGAAATTCGCTAATTGAGACCTTTTCGGAAGTTGCGTTTGTTGCGGGTTGAAAGTTAGTTTTGGGGATTAAACGTTAAGTAAAATAAAATTGTGTGTGAATTTTATTTTATTCGTGGTGGTTAGACTCTCTCATGGGAAGTTGTTGGTGTGGCCCACAACCACCCAACTTCCCATATGTGGTTATGAGGGAGGTGGGGCCCACATGAGCCCCCAACTTTTCAAATTCCCTAACCCCTCTAAACCCCCTCTTAAATTTTGTGGCTCTCCCCTACATTAATTCTTGCCAACTTATCTATTCATTTAATTTTTTGACAACTCTAGATTTTAATTAATGTAATGAATTCAACTTTTGAATTTTGAAAGGTTGGCAAAGTGAAAATAAAATAAGGTGTAGCTTATTTTATTTTGGGAGTTGCTGTGTTGTGTGGAGATTGTAGAGAAGAAGAGTTCTACACTTTGAAGAACTTCATCTTCCTCCTTGAAGAACGCGAAGAACACCGACACGCCGTTCTATCTTCTCTCCACGTCAAAGAAAGGGAGACACCGCTTCCTCCTCGGTTTTCCTTCGTCGACTTGAGAAGTTTCGCCAACGACGTATCGCATCGGACGCATCCCTTCGTCAACGGATTTGACGAACGACGACCGCGACGCCCGACCTCCGCGACGTCGTCTTCCGCGGAACGTAGACAAATCTTCGAACCCTATACCAAGGTAGGGGTTGTTGATTTCTTTTTGGTTTAATTATTTTATTCTTGATCGTGAATTTAGCAAGTCTAACGTGTGGCTTTGAATTATTTAAAGTTGCGTTATTATTTTAACGTGAGGGGGCCAGACCGCACGAACACAGCCGAACCCCCTCCAACGATCTTGTTGTTTATTCTTGCGGGTGGAAGCAAAGTGGCGTGGTGCCGTCGCACCACGCGGATAATCGTGCAATTATTTTACGCGGCGCCGTCGCTCCACGCCGAGGAAGAATCTTCAAGAACGCGACGCCGTCGCGCCGCGTTGAAAAGAATCAAGGCACGGCGAAGGGGCGCGGTGACGTCGCACCGTGCCGGACGACGAAAACCGCGGCCGGTTCCGGGCCGTGGCGGGACGAGAAGACCGCGGCCGGTTCCGAGCCGCGGCGGGAAGAGAAGACCGGCGGCCGGGCCGCCGGCGTCGGAAGCCGAAGGGGGGACCGGAATTTCCGGTCCCGTTGGAGAAAACCGGCCGGCCAGCTGGCCGGCCGGAAGGCATTAAACCGGGGGAATTAATCCCCCGGCCAACACATAAAAACCCCCCTCTTTATGAGGGGGGCGGTTCTTTAAAGGAGGGGGGGCAGCAGCCCCCCAGTTTTTACTTCAACCGGCCCCCACGTGGGGGCGGTTTCAATCAAGGGGCGCGGCAATTGTCGCGCCGATTTTCCAGGAAGCGGGGGCTTAGCCCCCGCGTGCCGCCACCTCGCGGCGACTGACCGCCGCGGCCCCCGCAGCCTCCGCGCCGCCGCGCCTCCGCGCCGCCGCGCCTCCGCGCCGCCGCGCCGCCGGACCGCCCCAGGGGGGGTCGGGCCGGGTCGGTCCGGACCCGGACCCCCCCCCGTTTCGAACCAGTTCCGGTCTTTTGGCCATATCATGAGCCTCGGACCTCCGAATGATGAACCGTCTGCGGCAACGCGATCCTTGGATCGAGACGGTCGTTTCGGTGTATCACACTCAAGGTTTCGGTTTACTTTGAGTTCGGCCGGGTTGGTTCGTTCACGAAACCAACCGGGCCTCCGGAGCGGAAACGCTCATATCTTGAGCTACGGACGTCCGATTGACGTGCCGTCAGCTGTGTTGTGTCCCTCTTAGTGAGACGAATCTTTTGGCATACTCCGCACGAGGTTTGGGTGCATGTGGAGTACGGTCGAGTTGGTTTTGCCTTAAAAACCTACCGGGCCCCAGAGACGAAAATGCCAATAACTCTCAGACCGGGCGTCCGATCGACGCGCCGTCTGTTGCGTTGAGTTCCTGTTGACGATACGGAACTTATGGATATATCAACTCTGGTCTTCGTGACAGTTGATGTATCAGCCTCTCGGCTCGTGGAGCGGACCCTCCGAACGAGCTTGCTATGTGCGGGAACCCTAGTGCTGGCTGCGACTGTTCTACTGCTAGGACTACTACTGCTACTGTGACTGCGACGACGAAAGTACAGAGATCCTGTGTGGATTCGACGACGACGACTTCAGCACTCAGCGATCCTATGTGGATCAGTGCTACAGGTCCTGTGTGGGCCCGATCCCGTGTGGGTCCTTGCGCTCAGCGGTTCTGTGTGAGCCAGCGCCTACAGGTCCTGTGTGGGCCCGATCTTGTGTGGGTCATTGCGGGGGTTAGTTACCTATCGATCCTTCGTGGGTCCGACGACTTAGATGGATCAGTGATCATCTTTATCGTCCTCTGAAGAAGTATACTTGTGTGAGCTGAATCCTATTTCTTTCCTGTGTGGATTGTGTTGTGCAATCCTGTGTGGATTACGTTTTGCATTCCTGTGTGGAATACGTTTACTTTCCTGTGTGGACTGAGTTGTACTTGGGCTCGGAGGTTAGAGCGTATTTGAATTGATGACTTAGGTATATGTATGGGCATATATCTAAGCAGTGTCGGTTATTACTTCGTGATTGTTACTTTTCTTCGTGGTTTATCCTTTGTGGATTTGAGAGACCTTCAGGGGTCTCGGGGTCCCTACTGAGTAGCTTATACTCACCCCTGCACGGGCTTTGCCCGCACTAAATTGTGTTGGTTGCAGACGACGGACAGCGTTGACCTTAGCTGAGGCTTGCAGAGCGGGACGGTACCCGGAGGTGGACCACTGGGCGGGACGTGCACGGAGCGGACGGCGGGACCCGTAGAGCAGAGGAGCTATCTGTACCCACCCTTCAGGTGGGATTTACAATGGACAGCTCGATGTAGCGGCTTTTACTTTTCAGTTGCTGTTTTCCCTTTCGAGTTGTACTATACTTTTAGTTTGGGTTTGTATTCTGGCCCATTTACTTTTCCGCACTTTCAGTTGTACTCTGCTTTGTTTAGTGTTTACTTTCCGCTTGCTTACTCTGTGGTGTTTGTTACTTTTCAAAGGCAATGCCTTCCCTTTTTTACCGGGATTTACGCCTTGGTGCTAGTCGCCAGCCCCTGGCCTATGGAAGGCGGGCTTGGGGTAGTCACGGCACGGTCCCCGAGGGCGGGTCGTGACAAATTGGTATCAAAGGATATCGGTTCTACCGCGAATTCTGATCTTTTCTATGTGAAGCAATAATGTTTAGCGTATTGAGTGTGGTTATCAGTCCAGGGAGTCTAGTGTTGGTGCGGCGGCCGACGTATCCGTACACCAGGACCCTGACTTCTGATTTCCGACTTAATGCATGAAAACATTGTTTGCGTGTGTGTTTCAAAGTTTTCTTTGTGATTACTTATATTAGCTCACCAGGTATACTGTTCTAACCATGGCGCACCTGTTTCCTTTTCAGGATGGCCCCACGACGACAGCCAGCTAGGGTTCCGAGAGTCGAGCGAGACGACAGCCCACCGAGCGACGAGGCCTCGGTGCAGGGCCCTTTGCCAGTAGTGGCACCGGCGGTAGCTTTACCCTCCGAGCCCCCGATGCTTCCAGCAGCAGCTGCTGACGATGCACGTCGCCTCAATGCACTGCATGAGTTTCAGCGCCAGCGACCGCCCAGGTTTCGCGGGGAGACGGATCCCCAGGCAGCAGAGGACTTGCTGGAGGCAGTGGTTCGAGTGTTTAGGCTAGTGAGGACACCAGCAGACCTCATGGTGATCCTCGCTGCGAGCCTACTACACGCAGCAGCAGGACGATGGTGGAGCCTGATGCTCCAGGTGCACGATGAGGCATCTCTACTTTGGACGGACTTTGAGAGCCTCTTCCACTCGGAGTTCGTCCCAGCCACCCTTCGTGTGGTGCGTATCCAGGAGCTTCTTCAGCTGCGGAAGGGCAGCATGACGGTCGCTCAGTACTCGGCGAGATTTACCGATCTCTCGCGATACTCGACCGACATGGTACGGGACCCATTCTTCCGGGCCCGGACCTTCGAGCAGGGTTTGAGACACGAGATCAGGGCATCGCGGATCTCCCTCAGCATACCGACTCAGACAGGAGTACTGGAGCGGGCCCTTCTGATCGAGAGCTTCATTGCTGAGTCTACACCAGCACAGAGACCCACCGCGGGGCGGCACGTGGCAGAGTCATCTGCAGCAGGCAGTCGACGGATGACTCAGGGGTCCAGACAGACCAGACCTTCAGGCAGACGATCTCAGGGCACTGGCTCAGCAGTGCGGGGCACACAGCGGGGAGCCTGTCTTACGAGAGGCAGACAGTGCTACTCGTGCGGCGGGCAGGGCCACATGGCTCGCGACTGCCCGACCCGCCGTGCCGAGGAGCAGCAGTCAGTTGATGGACCACCGAGGAAGAGGTAGAGGGTCGACCGTGGCGGTCCGCAGGGAGGAGGCGGACGAGGCAGAGGAGCTGGACGAGCAGCCGGTGGAGGGCGACGCTTTGAGGCTCTGCCACCACCACCACCAGGAGGTCCACCCCGACCACAGGGAGCTGGCGGGCAGCGACAGGCACAGCTCCAGGCAGCAGAGGCCTACGACCACGGCGCACCCGAGATGATTCGAGGTACTATCTGTGTCTACTCCACCCTTGCTGCAGTTCTTATAGACACAGGAGCGAGTCACTCTTTCATAGCCGCTGCCCTTGTTCGGAGCTCGGAGATTCCGACAGAGCCGTTGGCTCGATCCTTACGGCTAGAGACTCCTACGGGAGCAGACTCGACGATTACGCACTGGTGCCGGCAGTGTGAGCTTACTCTAGGAGGCGAGAGCTTCGGCTGGGATCTTCTTGTAGCAGCGTCGAGGCCTTACGACGTCATCTTGGGCATGGATTGGCTATCTACGGTCCATGCACAGATTGACTGTTTTAGGCGCAAGGTGCGATGTGTACGCACCGACGGGAGCAGGTTCACCTTCACCGGCGAGAAGGGAGCCTTAGCAGCACAGGATGGACATCCGCGGAGGAGAGGACAGCCCATCACTCATCAGTTGGCTAGCCTTATCCTTGGAGTAGTTGACGTGCGGAGTCCTGGTTTTCCTGCAGTGGTGGATCAGTTTGTGGACGTTTTTCCTGACGACGTTCCAGGGCTACCTCCTCGCAGAGAGGTAGACTTTTATATTGACTTGTACCCTGGGACAGCCCCGATATCCACTTCAGCATATCGGATGGCCCCCGCCGAGCTTCGGGAGCTACGGGTACAGTTGGAGGACTTGCAGGACAAGGGGTTCATCCGACCCATTGTTTCACCCTGGGCTTCCCCGATATTGTTCGCCAAGAAGGCGGACGAGAGCTTGCGACTTTGTGTTGACTTTCGTCGCCTGAACCAGGTGACAGTGAGGAACAAGTATCCGCTACCGAGGATTGATGACCTCTTTGATCAGCTCAAGGGAGCACGGTGGTTCTCGAAGATAGACCTCAGGTCAGGATATCATCAGCTCAGAGTCAGAGACGAGGATGTGCAGAAGACAACCTTCAGATGTCGGTATGGACACTATGAGTTCTTGGTTATGCCTTTCGGTGTAACCAATGCCCCAGCAGTCATCATGGCTCTCATGAACAGGATCTTTCAGCCATACCTCGATCGGTTTGTCGTGGTCTTCATCGACGACATTCTGATTTACTCTACGACAGAGGAGGAGCACGCCTATCACTTGCGAGTTGTTCTTGACACACTCAGAGAGCACCAGCTTTATGGTAAGCTCTCGAAGTGCTAGTTCTGGATACGTGAGGTCCACTTCTTGGGAAACGTTATCTCTAAGGCGGGAGTTGCAGTGGATCCCGCGAAGATTGAGGCTGTGTTAGCTTGGGAGCCACCCAGGAGCGTGACTGAGATTCGGAGTTTCTTGGGACTAGCTGGATACTATAAGAGATTCGTGCCAGACTTCTCTAGAGTCGCGGCTTCACTCACAGCTTTGACGAAGAAGGGGAAACCCTTCGTGTGGTCAGACAGATGTCAGCAGAGCTTCCAGGAGCTGAGAAAGAGATTGACTAGTGCACCTATCTTGAGGTTGCCTGAAGAGGGAGTAGGGTACGTAGTCTACTGCGATGCATCAGGGACCGGACTCGGATGTGTTCTGATGCAGGAGCGGGCCGTGATCGCCTATGGATCACGTCAGTTGAGGCCGCATGAGCAGAACTACGCTACCCATGACCTGGAGTTAGCAGCAGTGGTCTTCGCTCTGAAGACATGGCGACACTATCTGATGGGAGAGCGCTTTACAGTCTTTTCCGATCATCAGAGTCTCAGGTATATCTTCTCGCAGATGGACCTGAACCTGAGACAGCGACGATGGCTCGAGTTCCTCCAGGACTATGACTTTGAGATAGTCTATACTCCTGGGATGGGGAACGTAGTAGCTGATGCCCTCAGCAGGAGGACGGGAATTCAGCTACTTCAGGAGGCGACGAAGCAGCTAGCCTCTTTTCAGATATCCTTCGTGGATAGAGATGGAGCAACCTTTCTTCAGTCTCTCACAGTCACTCCTCCACTACTACAGCGGGTGAAGGAGGCACAGCGTGAGGACGCTGACTATGAGACACGGCGTGCACAGATATCCTTGGGACAAGCACCTGATGGTTTCTCCCTTGGAGCAGAGCATGACATCCTTTTCAGAGGACGTATCATGGTACCAGTCGCTTTGCAAGAGGAAGTGCTGAGGGAGTTTCACACTTCTCCTTTGGCGGTACATCCTGGAGTGGCGAAGATGTACCAGGACCTCAGACGACAGCACTGGTGGCCGGGCATGAAGAAGGCAGTAGCAGAGTTCGTTTCTCGATGCCTCACCTGCCAGCAGGTGAAGGCAGAGCATCAGGTACCAGCGGGCTTGGTACAGCCCTTGGAGGTTGCGGAGTGGAAGTGGGACGACATATCTATGGACTTCGTGACTGGACTTCCACGCACTTCCAGATGTCACGACTCCATCTGGGTGATTGTTGACCGACTCACCAAGTCGGCACACTTCTTACCCATCAGAGAGCAGGGCTCAGTAGTGAGCTTGGGACATCTCTACATTCAGGAGATTGTGTGGCTCCACGGCGTGACATCATCTATCGTCTCCGATCGAGATGCCCGCTTTACTTCCCGGCTTTGGAAGGGGTTACAGGAGGCGTTCGGGACGCAGCTACGTCTGAGCACAGCCTTCCACCCTCAGACGGATGGTCAGACGGAGAGGACCATTCAGACTCTCGAGGACATGCTCCGCGCATGTGTCCTCGACTTTGGTCGTAGCTGGGAGGACCACCTACCCTTGGTGGAGTTTGCGTACAACAACAGCTACCACTCCACTATCGGGATGGCACCGTACGAGGCGTTGTACGGCCGACCATGTAGATCTCCTTTGTGCTGGACAGACCCTGGGGAGTCAGCACTGGTGGGACCGGAGAGGGTCCAGGCCACGACAGAGAAGGTCCAGGTCATCCAGGAGCGGATGAGGACAGCTCAGAGCCGGCAGAAGTCTTATGCTGACAGGAGGCGGAGGCCACTAGAGTTCGAGGATGGCGACCACGTCTTCTTGCGGGTCTCACCTCGACGTGGTATTCAGAGATTTGGCCGAGGCGACAAGTTATCTCCGCGCTTCATCGGACCCTTCCAGGTCCTCAGCAGGGTTGGCGAGGTGGCTTATCGCCTGGCTCTACCACCTCAGTTGCACCGGGTGCACGACGTCTTCCACGTATTCTAGTTGAGGAGATACGTGCACGACCCGACGCACATCATTGATCATGGGGAGCTTGACGTTGACGATGGGGAAACTTTTACGGAGGTCCCGGTGGAGATAGAGGATCGACAGGAGTGGGTCCTGCGTGGGCGATCGATTCCACTTGTGCGCATCAGATGGCAGCACGGGAATCTCCAGGAGAGCACATGGGAGCGGGAGGCTCAGATGCGTGCTCAGTACCCTCATTTGTTTCCCTAGTTTTTGATGTATCTTTACGGGGACGTAAATCCCTGAGGTGGGAGTAATGTAAAGACCCGTAAAATTCAAGGGAATTTTTTTCTTAATTTTCTTTAGAATTTTACAAGAGCGCGGTTTCAGACGGCACATGATTCCGAGGCCCGGAGTGCCCGGAATCAATTTCTGAAGTTTGGCTCGGGTACGTTCAGTGAACGAACGAGCGGGTTTTCCTAACTTTTGATCCGGTGCTCGGAATTGAAATCCGAGGGCACCGATGAACTCGCAGCGCCGAAATTCGCTAATTGAGACCTTTTCGGAAGTTGCGTTTGTTGCGGGTTGAAAGTTAGTTTTGGGGATTAAACGTTAAGTAAAATAAAATTGTGTGTGAATTTTATTTTATTCGTGGTGGTTAGACTCTCTCATGGGAAGTTGTTGGTGGGGCCCACAACCACCCAACTTCCCATGTGTGGTTATGAGGGAGGTGGGGCCCACATGAGCCCCCACCTTTTCAAATTCCTTAACCCCTCTAAACCCCCTCTTAAATTTTGTGGCTCTCCCCTACATTAATTCTTGCCAACTTATCTCTTCATTTAATTTTTTGACAACTCTAGATTTTAATTAATGTAATGAATTCAACTTTTGAATTTTGAAAGGTTGGCAAAGTGAAAATAAAATAAGGTGTAGCTTATTTTATTTTGGGAGTTGCTGTGTTGTGTGGAGATTGGAGAGAAGAAGAGTTCTACACTTTGAAGAACTTCATCTTCCTCCTTGAAGAACGCGAAGAACACCGACACGCCGTTCTATCTTCTCTCCACGTCAAAGAAAGGGAGACACCGCTTCCTCCTCGGTTTTCCTTTGTCGACTTGAGAAGTTTCGCCAACGACGTATCGCATCGGACGCATCCCTTCATCAACGGATTTGACGTACGACGACCGCGACGCCCGACCTCCGCGACGTCGTCTTCCACGGAACGTAGACAAATCTTCGAACCCTATACCAAGGTAGGGATTGTTGATTTCTTTTTGGTTTAATTATTTTATTCTTGATCGTGAATTTAGCAAGTCTAACGTGTGGCTTTGAATTATTTAAAGTTGCGTTATTATTTTAACGTGAGGGGGCCAGACCGCACGAACACGGCCAAACCCCCTCCAACGATCTTGTTGTTTATTCTTGTTGGTGGAAGCAAAGTGGCGTGGTTCCGTCGCACCACGCGGATAATCGTGCAATTATTTTACGCGGCGCCGTCGCGCCACGCCGAGGAAGAATCTTCAAGGACGCGACGCCGTCGCGCCGTGTTGAAAAGAATCGAGGCACGGCGAAGGGGCGCGGTGCCGTCGCACCGTGCCGGACGACGAACACCGCGGCCGGTTCCGGGCCGCGGCGGGACGAGGAGACCGCGGCCGGTTCCGGGCCGCGGCGGGAAGAGAAGACCGGCGGCCGGGCCGCCGGCGTCGGAAGCCGAAGTGGGGACCAGAATTTCCGGTCCCGTTGGAGAAAACCGGCCGGCCAGCTGGCCGGCCGGAAGGCATTAAACCGGGGGAATTAATCCCCCTGGACAACACATAAAAACCCCCCTCTTTATGAGGGGGGCGGTTCTTTAAAGGAGGGGGGGCAGCAGCCCCCCGGTTTTTACTTCAACCGGCCCCCACGTGGGGGCGGTTTCAATCAAGGGGCGCGGCAATTGCCGCGCCGATTTTCCAGGAAGCGGGGGCTTAGCCCCCGCGTGCCGCCACCTTGCAGCGACTGACCGCCGCGGCCCCCGCGGCCTCCGCGCCGCCACGCCGCCGGACCGCCCCAGGGGGGGGGGGGGTCGTGCCGGGTCGGTCCGGACCCGGACCCCCCCCCCATTTCGAACCAGTTCCGGTCTTTTGGCCATATCTTGAGCCTCGGACCTCCGAATGACGAACCGTCTACGGCAACACGATCCTTGGATCGAGACGGTCGTTTCGGTGTATCGCACTCAAGGTTTCGGTTTACTTTGAGTTCGGCCGGGTTGGTTCGTTCACGAAACCAACCGGGCCTCCGGAGCGGAAACGCTCATATCTTGAGCTACGGACGTCCGATTGACGTGCCGTCAGCTGTGTTGTGTCCCTCTTAGTGAGACGAATCTTTTGGCATACTCCGCACGAGGTTTGGACGTAGGTGGAGTACGGTCGAGTTGGTTTTTCCTTAAAAACCAACCGGGCCCCAGAGACGAAAATGCCAATAACTCTAAGACCGGGCGTCCGATCGACGCGCCGTCTGTTGCGTTGAGTTCCTGTTGACGATACGGAACTTATGGATACATCAACTCTGGTCTTCGTGACAGTTGATGTATCAGCCTCTCGGCTCGTGGAGCGGACCCTCCGAACGAGCTTGCTATGTGCGGGAACCCTAGTGCTGGCTGCGACTGTTCTACTGCTAGGACTACTACTGCTACTGTGACTGCGACGACGACAGTACAGAGATCCTGTGTGGATTCGACGACGACGACTTCAGCACTCAGCGATCCTACGTGGATCAGTGCTACAGGTCCTGTGTGGGCCCAATCCTGTGTGGGTCATTGCGGGGGTTAGTTACCTATCGATCATTCGTGGGTCCGACGACTTAGATGGATCAGTGATCATCTTTATCGTCCTCTGAAGAAGTATACTTGTGTGAGCTGAATCCTATTGCTTTCCTGTGTGGATTGTGTTGTGCAATCCTGTGTGGATTACGTTTTGCTTTCCTGTGTGGAATACGTTTACTTTCCTGTGTGGACTGAGTTGTACTTGGGCTCGGAGGTTAGAGCGTATTTGAATTGATGACTTAGGTATATGTATGGGCATATATCTAAGCAGTGTCGGTTATTACTTCGTGATTGTTACTTTTCTTCGTGGTTTATCCTTTGTGGATTTGAGAGACCTTCAGGGGTCTCGGGGTCCCTACTGAGTAGCTTATACTCACCCCTGCACGGGCTTTGCCCGCACTAAATTGTGTTGGTTGCAGACGACGGACAGCGTTGACCTTAGCTGAGGCTTGCAGAGCGGGACGGTACCCGGAGGTGGACCACTGGGCGGGACGTGCACGGAGCGGACGACGGGACCCGTAGAGCAGAGGAGCTATCTGTACCCACCCTTCAGGTGGGATTTCCAATGGACAGCTCGGTGTAGCGGCTTTTACTTTTCAGTTGCTGTTTTCCCTTTCGAGTTGTACTATACTTTTAGTTTGGGTTTGTATTCTGGCCCATTTACTTTTCCGCACTTTCAGTTGTACTCTGCTTTGTTTAGTGTTTACTTTCCGCTTTCTTACTCTGTGGTGTTTGTTACTTTTCAAAGGCAATGCCTTCCCTTTTTTGCCGGGATTTACGCCTTGGTGCTAGTCGCCAGCCCCTGGCCTATGGAAGGCGGGCTTGGGGTAGTCACGACACGGTCCCCGAGGGCGGGTCGTGACATCATATGAATCATCTTAACCTCTAAAGTTATCAATACCCCTCCTTTGATACCAACTATAGAACCCTAGACCCATACACCTAAATCAAGTGCTAAAATAATTTTTTAAACACATTGGATTTGATAGAAAATAATGTTATTGAAATTTTAACATGCATAATTACAAATTAAAAAAATCCAACATTTATTGAGTCACATACATCTTAGATAATCTTTTCTAGTCTAGATATTTTGAGAGTTCAAAAAACCAAAAAATATTAAATCCATTTATTTCTCATAAAATAGTAATTTTTAACATTATACATAGATTTTATTATAAAATAATACGGCTTAAACATTTCCAATCAATTTTTTTTAGGATCAAACACATTTTATTATTCTTGACACTTACGTTTTTCAACACATGTCACCATTAACCTTTCTATAATTTTTAAAAATCCTTAAACCCTATGAAAAACATTTTAAAATGTTGAATGAAAAAAATATAAATATGCAATATACTAATAAAAAAACCTTTAAATACAATTTAAATTAATGAAACCCATTAAATATGTTATCCGTTGGTCATATTAATGTTTGTGTTTAAAATAATAACTAATTTACTATTTAAATCAAACTATTACAGAAATCATTTCATAAAACATTTTATAAGCATGGATAAATGTGAAAATAATAATTCAAGGGACATTCTTGAAAAAACATAAATATTTTTATTAAAAATTACCATTTTCCCATTAGAGATTATTAACATTATTTTAAATCAAATATCATTTTTTTATCTTATGAAATTAGATGAATTTTATTAAAATAATCAAAAACTAAATCATGAAATATATCCAAGGATAAAAATAATAACATGGATAATGAAAATAATTTTAAAATTGTTGAATTCAAACTTTTTGAAATCATAATAATACCATCATGGAATTTTGATAATACATAATAAATATACTATAAAGGCCTCATGATATGAAATCATAAATAATTGGGTAGGAATAAAATAAATACCCTGACTAGATTGTATCATGAGACCTACCAATTCATCAAGGTCCAATAACGGACCTGTCCCAATGTGGCTTTCATTTGATGCATTTTGAAACATTGTTTTTTTTGTTTTCAAGGGATATATAATGTTAAAAAAGGCATTTAGTTGAATAATTTTAGATTGAAGATTTATTTCTATATAATTAGTAAATTGATAGTTTTTGTGGTCAAAATGATTTATTATAATATGAAAAATGTTAGAGTATCGATCTCTATTTATATTATTTAATTCTCTATTTTTAAATTTTTTTAAAATTAATAATTTGAAATCTTATTAAACAATATTTTTTATTGTATTGAATAATTTCATTTCATATTTTTTAATTAAAATATAAATTTTTTATTTATCTTTGTGAACATATTTATTTTTTAATTTCATTTATTATTTTTAAAAATATATTTTTTTATAATTTATTTGTCACCAAATCAGGTTAAAATAAATTTTAGTAGCCCTTTCACATGAGATAATTTTAATTAAAATGTAAGATAAAATTTGATGTCTCTTACATAAGATAATTTTCCATACTTTTGAGTGGTTAAAATTTCATTTCACAACTTCTACATCATATATAAAAAGTATTATCTTCTTCCATAATATAATTTACATTGCATCACCCATTATGAAATTGGGTGAATATTTTCCCTAATATAAATGTTGTGTAGTGTAACCTAAATATCTAAAATGAATAGTATTTTATAACATCACAAAAGATAATGTGATTTATGAACTGAACATACTTAAGTTGACACCTTGTCCTATTAGACCAAGTAAAATGAGGTTTGGTATTCTTATCGAGATCCGATAGATCAAAGATATGGCCGAGACTCATATTCCTTAGAAGCATTCTTAGATTGAATATCTTAAATGCTTAAACCTATTTTTTATATACTATATTCCAAGCCAATCCATTATCGAAAACCAGTAATGATGTTGAATCCGTTATTGATGTTGAAGGATATACCAACTAATATCTGGAAGATAATTCAAGTTCACTTTGATGATGAATATGATATGCAAATAGTTGATTGAAGATGGGAGAATCTTGATCTCATTTCCAATGTGAAAAAGATGACTGAGGATTATATTATTAAAAAAATATGATTTTGAAGAATTTTATTGAACCACATGAAGATTAAGGTGTCCAATTGAGGTTGGAAACCATAATAAGTCACCTTTTCACTGATGAAAAATATCGATCAAATAAACCAAATCCAAAGGAAGATGACACCTTCTCCATGTTACTCCATTAGTAAACATGGAGAGCACAATTTTATAGTGAAGGTAGGATTCAATTTTTATTGAAAAATGGTTTATCTAAGCGATGTAGAAATAGTTTATTTGGTACTAATCTATGTAATTATTTTGTTTCATTTATTTTCTTTGATGAAGGTAATATAGATAATGCACATTCATAATGTCTATGAATTATAAAATTATTCTTGGTTTAATATGATCTAATCTAATATATAAATTAAGTTGATCAAGCTTGTTTTTCATTTATTATAATGGATTCATTAATTACAAATTAAGGTTTGGGGGTTTTTTGAATTGAATCTGTTGTAGTTGATATCACTGACAAGGCTCTTATAGATTTGATTAAATATGGGCCATCATTATGTTTTTGTGATCAAATAGTTGTTTTTGGTGGTATTTTTGTGAGAATTATGGTATCATATGAATATGGTGGGGTATTTATTCCCTCCATTGTTTCAATTATTTAATCAATGAATTTTGAATCTAATAAGTTCAATGTGATTCCTCAAAGAATGGAACTAGTTAGTGTCAAGGCCCGAAGATGATGACATAAAAAAATCATTTTTAAAATGAAATTATTAATTATGAATGTAGGTGGAAAATTTTTATAGAGAATTATTAAACATACATAAGGATAATGAAATGGATTATTTCTAGAAATGAAATACTTTTTATTTTGTCAAATGGAGGTAGCACATTTAGTTGGGGTGCATATTTTCACAAATAAAATGGACCCCAAAATAATTTTGAAACTAAATTTTTTTGGAGATGAGAGGAAAGAGAAGACAAATTTGATGGGAGAACTTTATGGACTTCATTGAAGAGAAAAATATGAATATTTAGTGGATTAAGATAATATGTTGCTTGATGGAAATTAATCTCTCTCTATCTCTCTCTCTTTTTCTTTTTTCTCTATCACTATCCAAATTTTCTCAACAGATCCTCTTATGATGAATATGAATTAATAATTTTTTGTTAGAGGTATTAATGTATCTAGTTTTATTTAAAAATTATTCAAGTTAGTTCTTAATTTAATTTTGAACTTTTTCTTAGGGTGATTCAAATTTTTTAATTGCTTGTGTTTATTTTAAATAAATTTCCTATTTTTAGGATCTTTTATAGAAATTGACTCTAGTGAAATTTGATTCCTTAATTTGCTGTTCGATGAATCTTGTAAGTGATTATATATAAGAATTATTGATGTTAAGTTAAATTTCATGGTGAGGGTGACTGACCTAAAAAAATATGTAGTTGCACATGTGATTATTTTTCCATAAATAAATAATTCCATTTTTAGTCAACCAGTCAAAATTCCTCATTCTTGTTCTCACGTAAATAATTTGGACATTTATTTTCATTAATTTAAATCTCGTATAAAATAATATTCAATATAAAAATCATAACTTACACTATTTTTTTTGTAGATTATAATTTACTAAATCCCTTAAAACATTAACCACCATTCCTTGTTGATCAAACCTGCATTCTGTTTTCTAGTAGTGAGTATGAGTATAAATTTCTAATTTTAACGATATGTCAATGAATGAAACATGATCACTTCCCACCACTTACTATTCCTAATACATTAATCATATTAATTAAATGAATAATAACACAATACATAATCAATATAACATTCATATTGAAAAACTATAATATGAAATGTTAATATTCCCCTAGTAAATAAACAGAACAACATTATAAAAATACATATTAAAAAATAAGGTGGATTTTATTATTATAGTATATCCCCTATAAAACAAAATTATTATCAAATTCTTCTGGATATATTTGAAAATAACATTAACGGAATATTTTAATAATTCCTTGAAAACATTATAAAAATATACAATTCCTTTTATAACATTTTAAATAAAAACATACATAATATTGATAAAGTTCCATTATTTTAAAATAACCACGGAAACATGAAAAGTAAAATTTAAAGAAAATAATGTTAATGATGGTGGGAAATTATTTTAATACCTTATAAATTAAACGAAAACATTCCTTTTAAACTGATATATGAATTCAAAAGTGAGTCATATGAAAACCATTTGAAAATTATTCCTAGTAATATATTTTTATGGATTTCAAAAGTAGTTGAAAATTTTATTTAAAAATATTAGAAACATAAAAAAGTACATTCTCTATTTATTTTATGAGCAAGTGCATGGAGGAGAAATATTTTGAAAGGAAACATTTAAAAAAGTTTTTTTAAAAAATATATTACCTTATATCCTTTCTGGATTCATAAATTCTATAACTGATAAATAATAAAATCATAATAGTAATTTAAATGAATAAATAACATTTTTTATGTTCATTAAATTATCATTTTCCCCTTTATTTTATTTATTACAATTTTTTCTTTGGTTACAAAAAATGGTTACGTTCACATTAGATGTTTTCGGGCCATTGGTTTTATGACCATGAAACAACATAGGTGCATTGACTATTTTCATTACATCCAAAATTATTAAAATATAATAATTATCATTTTTATATAATAAATAAAATTTTTAAAATAAAAATGTATGTGTGAAGTGAAACTGAATCACTTTATTTTTTGAAAATAGTAGTTAGTAAGTATGTATGAGTGATGTTATAATTTTTTTACTACGTAATAAAGTAAAGAACTGTTTTATTTTTTAGAATTTTAATTTTTTTATATAATTCATAATTATTCATTAGTACAATTATTTTTAGCATTATTTTAAGGTGTAAATTAAAATGTAATCTTATCACATGATGGTGATGGTAGTCCACAAGTATGCACGAGTGGAATTATCATTTAAAAAAAATATTAGGTTAAAAAGGTAAGTGGTATATTATAAATAATGAATCATAATTATGTGATAAATATAATATATATTCTTTTTATCTATCATTTTATCTATTCTTATTATTTGGTGATGAAAAATGAAACATTTCACTTAATGGAGGTAGTACTTAACACAAAATCATGATTGATGTTATTACTTACCATAAGTTGTAAAATATGAAGAAATATCATTGTAATATAATAATATTAGAATTTTAATATATTAAAAATACTTTTTATATTGTTTCATAATTTTTAATGTTTATTTTTAGGATTGATAAGATGAAATTAGTATGAAACACCTGGATGAGAATTATACCTCTTCTTTGGAAAAACTTCCTTAGATTACATGTTAATCCTTCTAGGTTGGTCTTTTGGTGATATGAGAAGATATACGACATGTGTAGGAATAATGTTAAAGTATTTAATATATATTAGTTGATATAGTTTTCTCAGGATGTATTAGGGAGGCAGGATAGGATATGAACCTTTATAAGTGTGGTGGGTAGAAATCATGTAAATACATGAAATATTAATATAAAATATGTGTAAAACTCAAATGAAATTGTTTAAAAGTACCATATATTAAAATATGTAGATGATTTAGTCTAAATATAATTTAATAATTAAATTTTTATAGTATTATGTGTCACTTTAAACATGATCTTTTGGTTTAACCCCCTCATTAACCCTCTTCAACCATAACCATTTTAATAAATGTTTTAATCTACAAGGATCATAAATGTAATTTTAAAAATATAAATTGAAAAATAAAAAGACCATTAAAAAAATCCTTAAAAAGTTCCCATAAAATTGAGTTATCATAATTTTTTAAATGTTTAAAAAATTATTATTAATTATTGAATAACATATAAAGTCATTTTTGAGGTTATTCACTAAATATAACTTTAATGACATCAATATAACAATGAGTTCTGAAACAAATAATTAAAAATCACTACATAACTTAATAGGTATATATAAAATTTGTTTTATACAATAAAACATATAAATATTATTACATTTATTATCATTTAAACCATTTATTTTATTTTTCTTATTCTTTCACAAACATTGTATTGATGCTACATTAGCACTTTAAATAATTATAATATATTTTAAAATTAAATATAATGATTTAAAATGAAATTTTATTATTATACATCATCATTAAAATTAATTATTATTCATAATGTATATTTACTCATATCATAATCATGAAAACATATTTAAAATAGAAACTGATAGAAAATGATTTTTTTACATATAACATTCACTTCTCTTAGAATACAACAATTATTTTATAATAAGCCACAAAAAATAAACCTATATGATTTATAGGTTGATCTACATCTCATACATACAAATATGTTATAATGTTGTATGTTTTTTTGCCTTTATACTTAATTTTAATTTTTACCTTAATTTAATTTTCCACAATAAAACAATTATTTACTTGATAATTTTTTTTGT
This sequence comes from Viscum album, assembly GCA_963277665.1. Taxonomy (NCBI): domain Eukaryota; kingdom Viridiplantae; phylum Streptophyta; class Magnoliopsida; order Santalales; family Viscaceae; genus Viscum; species Viscum album. The sequence continues at coordinate 453,497,161 of OY728120.1, read as the reverse complement.
GACCAAATATAAAATTTAAATTATAAAAAAATTAGAAACGGTGATTAAAAATTTTAAATCCTTTTTGAAATATTTATTTTTAAAAATTTTTATAAATAAATTTTAATATAAGTGAGAAAAACTTAATGAAAAACAGTTTTCATTAAAATGCCTTTCTAAGCATAAAAATGATTATATAAAAAAATATAATATAATATAGATTAATATTGAAGTAATTAGATTATTTTTAATTAAATGGATCTTAATTTTATTTTAAATTTAATATAAAATTTATTGTAATTTTAAATTATGTTATTTAATTGGAGTAAATAATAGTTATCGTAAAAATTGATAATTTTTCTATTCAATTAAGAGTAAATATTTTCATAAAATCAAAAAAAATCTAATTATATCATGAATGTAATGGTCAACACCTTCCTGGAATTTCATTTCATTTTTCATAAGTACTGTTTGTTTTTAGTGAATTTTAGGAGATCCATTAATTTTAGGTGGTGTTTTTTCCATTTTTATGGATACCCCAACTTTTTAATTAGATTTCCAAGAATCTGTGATTGATGTTTTTTCTTGGGTGCACTCCTGCATAAAATGTGATATCTGACCATGCTCTACAGATGGAATAGTTCTGGTAATGTCATTATCATTGTCTTCTTATACTATAGGGAAAGTGGAAATGATCTAAAGAGGGTGTGGCGGTAGGCATGTTTCTTTAGTGGAGCACCATTACAAAATTGTAATAAGTAGATCACTATGTCATAGACATGGTTGTGATGATGGTGAAATGAAAAAGTGTTGGTTTTTAGGGAATGGTACATGTCTGTGGTGAAATATGGAAGAACCGTTATGGCTTAGATCACTCTATAGTCCAGATCGTGGTGGCCATCAAATCTAATTATAAAACAATTGTGAAATGTGGATCTCCCATGGAGGATCTTAAACACACATTGAGTAGCCCCACTAAGGGAATTTTTATTTTAACCTATACTATGGTTTATTTAAGTGGTATTTACATATAAATAATATGTTATCTATCTAACTTTTTTTTATTTTTAGATATTCTACAGACTCTTTGATGACCTCTTCTCTATCTCTCATTATCCAGTTTTCTACCTTGGTTATTCAAAAGCCTTAGTACATTTAAACCATTAATATAGTTTTCATTTGGATAAAGGTAAATCATTAATTCCTCATTCTTTCCCCTAAATCCATCAATTCTATCTTGGAGTTTATTTTTGAAATTTTCTCTTATGTTTTAGTGGGTTTTGATGGAGGGTTTCTGTGTGTACAAATCCAGTAATGATTTTCTTGAGATCGGTGGTGGTTGATCCTTGGATATTATGTTATCCTATATGAATCAAAAATCTTTTTAGGGCATCCTTTATATTTCCTCCTTTATTTATACATGTGGTAATTTGATTATTTTGTTTTCCAATATGTGAATTATATACATTAGGTTAATGAAGATAATTAATTGGTTAACTGAAATTAAATGGGAAGGGGATAAATTGAATATGGTTTAATATTTATTGTGATTTAAAAATATGGTTTAGAATTATTTCTATTTTGTTCCATATATTTGAAATGTGTTGAGGTTTTTATATTTTTATTTATACAAAATCAATTATCCTTATTGTTCATGATGATTTTACTAGACACACATGAAAATGGATAAGAACATTTATCTAGATAATAACATTTTCCAATTAAATATTTTCTTCTATGAAAATTCACAAGAAATTAAAGACGTAAATACGATGAAAAATAGTAGTTAAAATACAAATGTGATATTTTGTGTTTGTTATGAGAAGCGGGTCGATGTGTGATGGTTGTAGTGAAAAGTGGTTTTGATGTGTGACAGTTGTGATGAGAAGTGATTATGATGTTTGATAGTTGTGATGAGATGTTAGTGTGATATGTGGTTCATGAGAGGCATCGATTATTGATGTTAAATGAATGTTTTTGTTGTTGTGATGTTTGTTTGGTAGTTTCTCAATAATGATGTAATGTAATGTTGACGAGAAATTGAAATGTAATGGGCTAGAATGGATCGTGAACTCTTCAACTAAAATGAGGAGTTTTTTCAACATGTTTATTTTTAATATGGATGAATGGGATTAATAATAAAGATGATTGGTAATTAGAAAATATCAAACATTTATTAAATTGAATGGGAATGAAAGGGTGTGGTTTTTTTGTGTAGTGTAATTGATCTAGAGGTGGTAATGAGGCCTTATGGTGATGCTATGCTTTTTGAAAGTAACTTTTTATTAACCCAAAATACGGTATTGTTTGTTTAGATATTAGATATTATATTTTCTCTGTGATATCATTACTCAATCCACCCAGAATGATTTCAATGTACTGACAACCAAATGTTTTATGAGGTGTTTTTATTGATATCTAAGATGGAGAGGATGGATGGATAGAAACCACCTCTTATCTAATATCTCTTCTAAGAAAAGTAATTATGAATAGGATATGATATCTTCTTGATATGGTGAACTTATGGATGATTTGATGAGATTGATGAGGTGGTTCATAGTGGGATTCAAGTATGGTTGGAGTAGGGAACAAGGTTGATGTCCTTTATGTTTAGGATACTATACTATCGTGGATATCTGAAAATAGGTATTGAACGATGTGGATTTGATGACTAGTTTATTTTGGATTGCTTAGTTTGATGAGATTTCCACTGATTCATTGTGAAATTTGTGATGAATAACTACATGTGTGGATCTTGGTATGATGCAGTTGTCTTGGTGTCTTTGGGAAATATGCTACAAATGAGATGTGACTACAATGATGTATGATGTTGGTGTGTGAGAGTAGAAAATTATTTTGGAAGTGGTGTGGTTTATTAAATCATTGATATGATTATTATTATGTTATTATACAAATATGTGTCATCTGTTGAGTGTTCTATAGTGAGGACGAGACTTATTAGGTGACCTATTTAGGGTCATGTTGGTTCTGTTGTTTTTCCACTGGTGCATTGGTATAATATTTTCACATGTGGATGAAAGAACTTAGCAATGATGCTATTGAGGATATTTTTTATACCCATCTCATGTATATATATATTTTTTAGGTTTTCAAGGTGACTATGGGGACCATGATAGATATTATTATCTTGAAAATTTGAGTTGTTACTTAGTTACTTCCTTAGGATTTATTTTGGGTATTTATTTAGAGACTATTTATATTTTTTTCATTTATACATGAATTATGTGATTGTTTTGGTTGTTTATTTTTGTTTGTGATATTGAATTTCTCAGTGATTGGTGCACAATATATCGATCCCACATTTTATATTAATTTAAATTCCTTCAATGGGAAATTTTTATACCCTTAGTTATAGTTATCAACCGGAGGCCTACTGATATTGGGAATCAGGAGTCATTATCTCTCTTGATTCATTTCTGGCCCAAGAGAGGATCCAATTGAGGGTGGGAGTCATGACATATTGGTATCAGAGGTTATGTTGAATGATAATATATTGTTCAAATTTAGGAACTGTGCAGATTGTGTGGGTTGGTAGAGAAACATTTATATTCAATCATGGTTGATGAAATCAACTAGGGAGAATATCTATGAAATGGGAATTTAGGATCCCCCATGGTATTATATAAGGACCCTGAGTCTACTGAACGACCATGTGAGGTGGTGAAACCTTCATCTTTGAGAACTTAGAGCGGTATATGGATCAGGATTTGTTGTGTTCCTATTTAAATAGGGTGGTCTGGGGAAATAAAAATGTATTTAAAGAACCTTAATAAAATTAAATGATACCAAGCTTAGGGAATGCTTGTTTTCATTTTCTATTATAGATCTCGGATTTCATCTACATGTTGTTTCAATTGGTTAGGTTTAGTAGGCTGACCCAGCTGACTGCTGGAGGGTCCAACCCATTGAATAGGATGATCAGTGGTAGAAATAATTTTATTACATTCCGTAGAAATATTTGGATAAATATGAGTGAATCCATTATAATCTAGAATGGTGTGTTGTTTGGTGGAGCTAGATATCACTTTTGGTTTGATTTGGGAATGCACATAATACTGGGTCCTATGGGTACTCAGTAAAATGAGGGGTGTTACACATAAAAGGAGGATGTTTTATATTGTGGAGAAGAAGGGAAAATATGATTCATGGGAGAAATTTCAAAAGGAGTTTCAGGTGGAGTTATCATCATTTACCATGAAGATAGTGAAGAGGTATGAGATAATTTCTCTCTAGTAGGGGATTATTTTTGTGCGGGATCTTGGGATCCTGTTCAAGGATATCTAAAATTTCAACCCTAATCTTTACCCTGATGATGAGACTCATACATGACATCTTGAGGAGAAACTTCACCCTTATATCTAGTTTGAAGTTACTCCAATTACATTAATGAGGTATTTTTAGGTGCATAAGAAATTCAAGGTGATCTAGAATATGCAGTCACAAGGGGTGTTACCATGATATGAGATCCAATGGTGTTCCTTGTAGATATATTTTTTAGTGGAAGGTTTTATGAAACTGTGCCGTAGAGGTTTTTATGAGTGGGGAGTCAACCCTACCAGATTCCTTTTTCACTTTATGAGGCTAGTAGATTTTTTGGGTTTCATGCTGGATTTGGGATAGTTTTCTATGTCTATGGGGTTTTTAGTCATTATCATAATTAGTACATAATGTTTCATGGAGATCAGTATAGTGGTGGTGGTCATGTTTAGCATCATCATTACAAATAGTTGCGGGTGAGGATAATTTATTAGAATGAAGATTAGGCTTATGATTTTGTAGAAGGAGATGGGTCTAGAAATGTATGAGCTTAGCGTGTTCCCCAAATTCTAGGACCCTGGACTTAGCATGGTTGTGGAGGTGACCATAAGTAGTGAGGGAAGGGATTTGGGCATGGATAATTACATTCTAAGGATGTGTAAGAACCATAGAGTCTAGAGATATTCCGAGTTATGATCAACTTTTGGTATGCCATAATTTGTGTAATATTTTATTTTAGATCCTCACACTCATTTTTTTCACCCACAAAATCCCATGTATTGGGATTGGATGTGGACATGTTATCATGCCCCTAGTGTTGATTACATAAGTTGGAGTCTAGAACATCTTCTTTGATTTGTGTCGAGGGTGTAAAATGATTATGGGGAAACATCAATAGTGTTTTGATCTTTTCTTTCCATAGATAAAAATTTATGATATCAACCTTGTCATTGATTTGTTATATTCCATATATAAAGTTATCAACTACTTCTAGAGGAAAGATGTGTTGTCAGATATGGATGATAGTTGTGTAGTTTTCTTCTATGAATTAGGTTATTAGATGGGAGGTATAAATTTGGATCTACTTCTCTACTAGATTTATGAGTTTCCAATGAAATAAGTGGGAACTTTGATGATAAAGGCACCCATAGTTGTTGAGGAATTTCATAACTCCTTTTCTAATGATGTTATGATGATACCCATTTGACGTGATATTGATTTTGAGATAAATTTAGAACTAGGAAATTATATAATTTCAATGCATCCTTATCATATGATACCATATTATTTGTGGGAGTTTATGATTCAGATATATTAATTTATGAAGAAATGTTTATTCTAATATAGTATTTCCTCAAGGGTTTCCCCAATATTATTTTCTAAGAAGGAATATCGTAGTATAAAGATTTGTATAGACTATCAGATGCTGAATCATGTGGTGATAAATAATATATTGCATCTTCAAATTATTGAATATCTATTTTACCGGTTTAGAGGAGCCATTTGGTTCTCTAATAGTAATCTATCGTCAGGATATCACCTGTTGCGGGTAAAAGAGGATTAAATCCTAAAGAAAACCTTATGGTGTTGGTATGGACACGTTTAGCTTGTGGTCATACCATTTTGTGTCATAGACAGACCTACTTTGTTCATTGGTCTCATGAACATAATGTTTTGTGTGTTACTAATTTTTTTTTATTCGTGTTCATTGATGACATATTGATCTACTCGAAGTTAAAGGAGGAGCATGCTGACCATATTAGAGTTGTGTTGCATGTTATTTGATCCCACTAGTTCTGTAGAACTATATGCAGGTTTATTTATTGGATATTAGAGGTGAATTTAATCAAGAATGTGGGGGCCTAGAAGGGTGTATCCACAGACCCATCAAAATATCGAGACATTAGATTCTTAGGATGAAGAAAACCCTATGGTACAGGTTCATAGTTTCCTCAATGATTTGAGATATTAACGGAGTTTTGTATTTGAAATCTCATGGATTATGGACCTGTTTATAGCTTTAAATAGGAAATAAAAGGCCTCTATCTAGACCAATCAGTGTTATATAGAATTTGACTACTTGAAGGGGAGGTTGATCAGTGTTCAGTGCTTCATTTTCCAGAGGAATGGGTGATATTTTTGGATTTGTGTGATTCTTCCTATCTAGGATTAGAGTGTGTATTGATTAAATAAATTGTTATGTTCACTTATAGGTCTAGGATGTTCCATCACCATGATAATAAATATTCCACCCAAGATCTAGAGAATGTATCAGTTCTGTTTTCACTGAAGCTATGGAAATATTACCATATAAGAGCATGCTTTATGGTCTTTACCAATCACAATAGCTTGAGAAATATATTATATTAGGGTGAACTAAATATATTAAAATATTGGTGGATAAATTATATTAAGGACTATTAATTTGAGAAAATTTACACCTTAGTAAAGGGGAATGCCTGGGTTTATTTACATATTATAATTTCACAAATGGGTTTCGTTCAGGTTTCCAGAGATTCTGGGATGGTGATTGAGGATTTGGAAACCCTACACCTAGATGCAAGGGTGGTTGATGGAAGAGGTCTCATGTTTCAAATGAAGGTTAAGTATTCTCTAATGTGGTGGGTGAATGATTTATAGCCAGAAGGTGTTGATATAGAGGTGATATACAATCATGATGGACATCATGATACTTTGGATGGATGATATATGGATGTTTAAAGCAATATATTATTTTAGGGGTGGCTATTAATTCTAGAGGATATGCACAAGGAGGTCCATCATGATTTTTAAATCTCACATTCAGGGGTTCACCAAGGAATATATAATCTTTACCATAGTTTTATAATTCATTTTTACTAGAACGATATGAAAAGGATGTTGGAAGGGTTCATGGACCAATGTATGGGTTTCCATCAGGAAAAGATGAAACATAGTGTTCTTGGCAGTTTGTTGTAGCCATTTAATGTTATAAAATTGAAGTGGGATGATATATCAATGTAATTTATTATAGTATTAATCTTACATAAGGGAGGATATGATTCCATTTTGGTAATAATGGATATATAGATGAAGTCAGATCACTTCTTAGAAATAAATGAGTTTGGCATCGTGGATTACCTGGAGAAGAGGTACGGGGGATGAGGTTGTGTAGATATTTAGGGTTCCAAGGTCCATTGTTTGGGATCCGGATTCTTGTTTTACCTCATGAGTCTAGAGGGTATTACATCAATCTTTTGGAACTCAATTACACCTCAACACTACCTTCCACCATTAAACATACAGACAAATGAATTGAATCATCCATTGTCTAGAGGTTGTTTTGTGGGCATGAATCTTGGACATTGTCAAATATTGGGGAATGAAATTTCCAGTTCATTAGTTTTCCCATAAAAATATTTTCCACAGATCAATCAATTTTTCCAAATTAGAGTAATTTTATCAATGTTCGTGTCATTCTCTATTGTGTTAGGATGAGGTTGGGGAGTCATTAAATTTTTTTCCTAATGTGGTGAAAAGAATGATATGGAAGGTTCAAGTAGTTTTTGAGATGATAAAGGTTTTGTATGATTGAAAAAAATAATATACTGATAGTAGGAGTAGGACCATGGAGATTTAGGTTGGGTTCTTGAGTTCTTAAATGATTCTCCTCACCATGGTAGTAGAGTTTGGAAGGGAAGAAATTTTTCCCCCTTGTTTTTAAATCCTTTAATAATGTTAGATAACATTAGGGAGATGGAATATTAGTTGAAACATCCATCATGTTAAAAAAATATACATTTCATCTTTTACATTTTTCAGATTCATCAATATTTTCATGTTGAATCCCACATCATTAACCGAGGAGAGTTGTATATTAATAATGATATGACATTCGTGGAGTGATTTGAAGAGATTGATGATCATCAAGATAAGGTCTTGCGTTCACATACCAAAACCTTGGTTCATGTGATCAAGATGAATGGTGGTTAAGAGGAGAGTACTAGAGAATGTGAGATGCATATGCATGCGTGTTACCATGAGTTGTTTTTAATTTTTTCTTGATATATGTTTCTTTGAAAATGTGATGTCCAAATATTCCTAATATATGAAATGTCCCATTTTATATTGGTGATGATATGTCTTAATGATTCAAGTATATTAAGAGGGGAAAACACATTCCTAATCAAGATGCATTATATTATGACATTTTATAAAAGAGTGTGGATGAGTAAGTACTGACCAAATAAGAAAATATATTGGCATGGGAGGTGGATTTTCTTGATTTTATGATTGTAACCATGTTGTGTGATAGTTGTGGAAGTATTTGTCTTCGGTATCATGTATGTTGGAATGTTTATATGGATGTATGTGTGGAAAATAAGTATATTCATGTTATCTTGAGATGGTGGTAGTGTATTAGGTGAAACTAAAACCGAGAGATGATATTGTGGGATAATTGTTTGGATAATTCTCTTTTTTTGTGCCCAATATTATTTTTTTATATAGGATGAAAATTGTTTGATAAGTATATGATATAATATATTAGACCTTCTTGAACATTACTTTGTGTTCTACCAAGGCTTATATGTATCGTGGGATAGTTTGGAGGTGATCCATAATATTCAGGTGGTGTTTTGTTCTTCATTAAGGACATAACAAGTTGGAAAATGTATTTATGGGACACAGTGAAGGGAATTTTGATGTGGCTATTCTCCTATATAAAATTAACTATGTGTAGACACCCTTGGGAAGGCATGGTGTAGAGAGAGTTTCTCTGGTGGTGTGACTTTGGGCCATTGGCAAGTTGAAATTCCTGAAGTTGTGTGTGGTGTTAGGAATAGCATTTTTGTAGAAGGCATCCATTAAATGTGTCAAATATACTCACTCCGAATGTCCCAAATGCCTTTTTTTATTTTATTATAGACAATCCCCCTTTTAAGGGTTGAAGGGGAACCCATACATGACCCGTAGGCCCAAGGCACAAGGCCCAACATGACTCGCAATACATGACCCGAAGGCCCAGAGGCATACCATGCCCATTACATGACCCGTAGGCCCATCCCACTAGAATTGACCCTCCCCCATCATCTTGCATCATTTATCACCTTAGCTCCCCACCATGCATTTCTGATTGGCTAGCATTGCCCCGTACAAAGCTGCACGGTGACTGGTACCGATGGCGGCTGCCATACCCTCTCATTCTTCCAATCCAGTTAGCTTTGCATCTGGTGGCTCTACTCTAGTTTCTTTGATCCTCTTCTGGGGACTGTTCTATTTGAAATGGGCTACTCTATAGTCTATGTGACCCGATGGCCCTGTGGCCCGAAGGCCTTTGATGACCCGAAGGCCCTGGAGACCCGTAGGCCCAAATCAGGTGAATAGTTCTGGCAGTTATAGTACCATATACTAACTACTATAGTGACTGATACAGTACTTCTACAATACTACTATAGTACCCCCAAAAATTCTCCTCCACCCGGTTTTGAACCCGAGTCTCTTGGATGCCAAGAAGGAGCCCTTACCACTTGGGTACGGGCTCGTTGGCATGTGTCAAATATACTCACTATGTCACATTCTTTATTGTTGAGGAAAAATAATCCAATTCCAAGGAACAATGAAATTGAATATTGTAAGAACCCAATTTTACACTCATGTATAGATTCATTAAATTCGTTTCTATTCTTTATTTTGGACCTAATATGAATACATAATGAGTTAGAGATGGTCCACGTGGTGTTTAGGGCTTGTTCAAGGCCTGAAACCCATATTTTAGGAAAAAATAGTCATGTTGTATGGTTAGGACACACATTAAGTCTAAACCATGCAGGTGGAAAGATTTTTCATACAAATCCATACCACACAGTTGGTGCATGATTTCCCTAACCGTGTGACCTAACCATGAGGTATTCCATTTTCTATAGGTACCAATTCATAGTTTGCACAAGGTTTGGAAAAATATGTTGAAAAACCGTGTATTGGATAAATTTTTCATGATTTTATATTTTTGACCTTAATGATCTAATTAAGCCCTTCCTTCTTCCCTAATCTGGTCCCCAACATGATTAACCTCCCTTTATCTAATTTTTTAGCTTTTTTGAAGGCTTAACCATGCAATATGACCTTTTCTCCTATTGAATGGAAATTTATGAAATAAATGGATCTATTAATTAATTATGACTTGATTAAAGGGTTTCATGATACATGGCATTGTTACACTAATGAAAAGAAAGGATTGAAAAAATGGAATATTTTATGACTTCCTTATCAAATTGGAGTGGCATGGCTCGAGCTCACCTTGGATTCCTTAGGAAATTCCTTGAGCACCTGAGAACACCATTCTGATTCAAGGATGAAAATTTCTTTTGATGAGACCCACCAAGAATTCAGTCCTTGTATAACATTGGATGGAAAATATGACACCATAGGGTGCCTTCAATATTATTATAGGATTACTTGGATACACTCCTTGGATCCATCATTGACAAGTAGGTTCCATGGTTAAAGGCCATTGTGCCTCATCCTTTCATGGCCCGGTTTTTCCTTGGATGAACTCATGGGAATCAGGAGGTGTATTATTATGGAATTACATAGACTATTCTCTTTGAATTACACTCTTACCCTTATCCATGCTACATTCATAACCGAGTTGGAGACCCTTGAGGTTTATGTCACCTAGGTTGTTAACTTGGGACTTCGTTATTAAATATCTTTATAGGTTTCCCTTTTACATCTTGGAACCATCCCTATTTCTAAAATGTGACTTATATACAAACCAGTAATAATCCAATAATGAACTACTTACTTATTTAGACACTAACCAAGGGATAAAGAAGATAATAGGGTATTTAGTTACATTGTCCTTATTTACTTTCTATATTCATGATTTCACACTACTACACTTTCATTACATGGGCCGATTGTTGTTGACACCATTGGAGGTTGTCAAATGAGATTAATATCACACCCTATCTAGGTGACATTGGTACCTGGGAAGATAATATAATTGAATGTGTTGAAAAAGGAAAGCATAAAACATCAAAAACATGATTGATTGTAGTGTTAGTATGGATCTGGCGGTAGAAGATTGAGCTGGAGCTAGGGATGCTCGGGATAGTTTATGTATTTTATTTTTTCTAAATTGGGGTTTTTATGTATTCTTATAACTTTGTATTCATGTTTTTCATAATACTAGATTCATGAAATACAGTAATCATTTATTGTATGCTATTCTAGTTATTTCATCTATTTTTATCCCTGTCTATTTACATTGTGCATTCTATTTAATTATATTACTTACTCTATTTACCTATATTTATATTTATCCTATATAGTACACTTTGGTTATGTGGTCATAGTCTCCCCATGAACACATCCTAGGCCCTTGCTGCTGTTCGGAAGCCTCAGACATTTAGGGAAATGCGCTTGAGGTCATGTGGCCAACCAGGGTCGGAGCACCCATTAAGTGGAATCTGTGTTCAGGATGTCACAAAGTGGTACCAGTTTGGTTCTTTTCTTGATTTAATATTTGGAGAAAATATATTCGAGATTAGGAATTATTAGTAATTGTTCATGATTCGTGCTTGGGTGTTGTGAACCCATGTTCGAGGTAAAGTCCATGTTGTTGAAAATATATTTATTGTAATGATTTTTCCTACTATAGTTGGTGTCATTTCACCATTGGGTGAAGCACATGTTGTGTGTTGTTGTTAATTATTATTCTAATTGATATTCTATTTTATCCTGGGTTAAATGAAATTATGCAATGGATCAGTTTTACATGCATCATATAGGCACCTAGAATTCCTATGCATGCATAATTCCATCCCTTATTGGTTCATTTCACTACTTTTAATTTACTGATATTCATGAGATTATTTAGTTATGTCATGGTAGTTATACTATGCTTGTGCTACTTTTGGGGCTGTGATTGAGTGACTTCATACTTCAATTAATGAGGTGTTATGGGTCTTCATCAGTTGGAATGAGTAACTTTACAAATCAACCCTTTTATTAGAAACTCAAATGGGTGTCATTTAAGTGATAAGTAGTATCAGAATTGATTCAATGGTATTGTAAATTCATTTTAAAGGAAACTTGATATAGGTTATAAGAAAATGGAAACATAAAATTGGAATGGTTGCATGTGCTTACCCAGCCTTGTCATGTTTATGAAGGGTAAAGGAGTGAACTGAGTAATTAAATGTAAAATGAAATGAAACAATTGATAGTAAATTATGAGTCAAGGTAATATTGAACCTTAATCTATTGGAACCGTAGAAACTAGTAATTGACCACTTACTAATACCTTTCCATATAAGTGTGTAGTTGGGGTAGTATAAATTTGGTAGTGAGTTTTCTTACATTCATCTTCTTCTAGTGATGCTATATTTTTTGCATCAAAATTTTTTCTAAGGAGTGTGGTTGGAATTTGTAGAAAAATTCTTCAATGATGCCCTCATGTCATATGCTAGGAAGGGGAAATGACCATGCTACAGAAATGGTGGGACCTAATCCACCAGTCTTACTGCCAGGTGTTCCACATGAGGCACCACCTGCTATACCTAATTCAAGTAAAAATTCCCTAGTCCTAGATATTTTTCTACTTCTAATATAGTCCATGAATGATCCTCCAAGAGCTTCACCTACGATGGATGATCTGACTCTTGAGTTCTAGTTAAATCATCCTACCAACTTCTCGGGTGATGGAAGTATACAGGATGTTGATTCTTGGATAGAGGCCACCCTATCTATATTTTATCATCAGGAGATAACTTTATAGTAGAGGGTAAAACTTGTTACATATATTCTATGTGATTTAGCTAAGCACTGGTGGGTTGTGATTACCGAGACTAGTTGTCATCAGGGAATGTTATGGGCTGATTTCAAGAATAAATTCTGTTATCAGTTCTTTCTTTAGACATTGAGAGCAGGCATATCCCGAGAGTTCATGCATCATGAGCAGGGTTCTACGTTAGTTATAGAATATTCAGAATGTTTCACTATATTATAGTTCATTTCACCACTTATAGCCGATGATGAGTTTTTGCATTCTAGAAGCTTCAAGGATGGGCTTATGTACACAATTTGAATGTAGGTGAATGTGTTTCACCTACACACTTTTTTTTGAAATAGTCAATGAGGCTGTTATCACTGAGCGTATCTTGAGGAACAAAAATAGAACTGAGAATAGTGGACTAGTGTTACAATAGTTGAGTAGTTCTTATGATGGTAGGAAACATTCCCTCAAGGTTTCTCATTAGGGAAGTGAAAATTAGAGTACCCATTTTGATAACTACATGGTGTGTCATCAGCATGGATGATGTGAGAACATAAAGCCTCATTGTGACAGAGACCCAATGGAGTGTCAAGATTGAATCAGTATGTGGAATCATTAGATATTATTCCAGAACCTTCCATTAGCTTTGAGTGGAAAAGGATCAATGCCAACTGCACTTTTAGAATAGAGTTCATTTTCACCACATAATGTGGGGAGTTGGAATAACACTGACATGACTGGCCGTGGAGGAGGTCGTGGATAGGGTAGCTAGACCCCTGATCACCAGAAGCACCAAAAAAGCAGTTATGTCCATGATACTCATGTTGTTTCATAGGGTTGTGGACCATTCCAGTCCCCTGAACTACATTCGATACCTGGGGATTTTTCTATGAGACCATCTACAATACGAGGTATTATTATAGTGGAATCTACTATACTATTTATTTTATTTGATAAAATTTCATTAAATTATTTTATCTCTATATCCATCATATAAAGTCCCTAACTATAGATACATTATTACCGTGGTGTAATGACACTAGATACATCATTAAGGATACAATCAAAGGGCATACACCGGGTTCAGACTGTCCCCTTGAGGTAGGATGTTACCCTTTTTTATAGAACCTCCTTATTGTCTAGATGAAAGGCTTTTATGTCATTATCATGATGTATTGGTTGGTTTAGTATCATGATTTTTATAATTTAATTAACACAAGGTATCATTTACATCACAAGAGGGTATCAGTTATCTATATAAGGGTGATTGGGATTTCTAGGATGGTATAGAAGGACCAGAGTATCATCAGTTTGGTTGAGTAACTTCCCAGACTACAAATATATTCATGAAGGATCATAGATTAGACCATGATGAATTTCATCCATTACTAGATCATTTTAGGGATGTTTTTTTTCTGATGACTTCTCTAGCTTACATCCGTAGAGAGAGGTAGATTTTACAATCAAAATTGTTCTAGGAGCAGCTCTATTTTCCATTCCTCCATAATGGGTGGATCCTAAAGAGCATCAAGAACTCGAGAGGTAGTTACAAGATTTAGATTTCAATGGTTTTATACATTACAATATATCCTCTTCGGGTTCTCTCATGATTTTCATCAAGAAGTCTGATGAAACATTATTTCTATGAATGGATTACAGAAGGTTAAACCAATTTATTGTGAGGAGATGGTATCCACTCCCTGGAATATATGATCTCTTCTACCAGATCTTAGGAACTAGGGTCTTCTCAAATATTGACTTGAGGTTAGGATTTCACCAAATGTGTTTATGTACTTCATACAAACATCATATATCCATCCATACCAGTTATGGTTTGTATGATTACCTTGTTATGTTGTTTGGTCTTATGAAAACACCCACTATTTTCATGGATCTAATGAATTGGGTTTTTTATCCCTGTCTAGATAATTTTTTCATGGTGTTTTTGGAATAAATCTTGGTGTATTATCATACTCATAGTTACAATTATAAATACCATGAAATTGTTATGAGTACACTAAGAGAGAATAAATTTTATTCCAACCTTACTAATTGTCACTTTTGGATCGACAAAGTTCACTTCATGGGTCATATAATATCATAATTAGGATAATCTAATGAACCAGAGATGGTGGGTGTGGTGGTTTCCTAGGATAAACCCAATAATTTGTTTCATATATAGAGTTTCTTGGGGTTGGTTTGATATTACATTCATTTCATACAGGACTTCTCAAACCTTGCCTCTTACTGCCCTCACAAAGAAGGGAGTTATGTTTCTGTGGTCAGAAGCATGTTAGAATCATTTCAAGAGTTAAAATGGATGCATGTATCGACTCCTATTATTATCATACCATATCATAGAAGAGGTTATATCATATTCTATGATGAATCATGCATTGGTCTATTAATAGTGCTTACGGAGGATGATAAAGTCATTGCGTACAAATCTCAACAGTTGAAGCATCTTGAGATAAATTAACCATTGCATGAATTTGAGCCAGCATTAGTTCTCCATGACATATGTTTCTAGAGACACTAGCTTTTGGGTGAGCCCTTCATGGTGTATACAGACCACAAGAGGCTCAAATATATCGTTTCACATTGTGACTTAAATCTCAAATAGTGATGATTATTTGAATAACTTTAGTCCATTGATTTCAAGCTTACCTATATGCCTAGGAAGTGAAATGTAGCTATTTAGACATTGAGTCAAAAAACACAGGCACAGTCGGTAAGAGAATCTAGTGATGAATGCATTTTAATAGCCCTCAATTCTGAGCCACATCTGGAGTTTCATGATATCCCCAAGATTTCTTACCACATAGCATTAAGAGTTAGCTATTCCTTATTTGAAAATGTAAAGGGTGGAAATTTTTTAGATTCCAAGGGCTTGGTCCTCCATGAGATTATATTAGAAGATATCTCACCTATGGATTGGTCTATGGATGGAGAAGGCATCCTATATATTCATGGTTATGTTTAGGATCCTAAAAATATGATAGAGGAGTTTATTGAGGAGTCTCATGATTCTGACTGGGTAGTTCATCTAGGAATCTCTAAAATGTATCGAGATATGTGACACTAGTATTGGTGGCCTGAGATGAAATGTAAGATAGCAGAAAATATCACTAGGTGTTCCACATATCAGCCGGTGAATGGGGAGCACCAAAGAATTGTGAGCTTGTTATATCCTCTTCTCATCCCATAATAGAAATGGGAAGATATTTCCATGGAATTTGAAGTCTGGTTTCCTAGGTAGCTAAGGTTAGTGACTCTGTATCAGTATTTTTGACTGAGTAACGAAAGTATCCCACTTCATTTTTATTTAGGAGACTTTCTCATTCGATCATATTGGAAGACTATATGTCTGTGAGATCATATGACTACAAGGGGTCCCTCACACTATCATTTTGGATATGTACACTCATTTCAAATCATGGTTCAGGAAAGATTTGTATAAATATACGGGTACACAGGTGCTTCTTAGCACATATTTTCACCCTCAAACTGATGGGAAATCAGAATAGACAATACATTTTTTAGAGGAAATGGTCCAACCATGCGTCCTTGATTTCAATCATTCCTGGTAGAATAATACCCCTTTCATCGATTTTGACAATAATAGTAGATTTCATGAGACAATTCAGATGGCTCCTTTTGAGGCCTTTTATACTAGGTTGTTCTGTTCACCCCTGTGATGGCTATAGGTATGTGAGGAAACCCTACTCGGTCCTTGTCTCATACATGATACATTAGTGAAGGTTCACCTGATTAAGAAGAGTATGATTACTTGTGAGTCTAGATAAAAATCTTATTTGGATCGCTACCGACAACATCTAAAGATTGATGTTAGGGATCATGTTTTCCATCAGATATCAACCAGGCTAGGTCATAGATGGTTACAAAATCAAGGGAAGCTTTTGCCTTGTTAATTAGGGATGTTTTTGATTATTGAGAGAGCCAGGGTATTAGAATATCTGTTTTTACTACCTCAGTGGTAAAATACCATACACAACCTCTTCCATGTTTCATAGCTTCTCCAATATCTTGCCGACATGTCCCATACCTTTGATCCTAAGGAAGTTGAGTTAGATGTCGATGCTACCTCTGAAGAGTATCTAGTACACATCTTTTTCTAGAGCATGAAGGCTATTTGAGTATGGTATGTCCCTCTATCATGGGTGATATGGAAGAAAAACCACTTCAATGAAGAGACTTGGGAGTGGGAGGCTGACGTATGTGCCCATTGGCCAAAGCTGTTCTCAGATAGTGTTTCAACACCCATGGAAGGTGAACTCATTGATGAGTTATTTTAAGGGGGGATGATTGTAAAAACATGGGTTTTCACTATGGTATTTATCCTTTAAATTTCAATCTAATTATTTATTTTGGTCCAAATATGGATACCTAATGAGTTAGCGAAGGTCTCAAAGCTGTCTAGGGCTTGTTTGGGGCCCAAAACCTAACTTTTTGAAAAAATTCTCTTGTAACATTGTTAGAGTAAACCATGTGAGGGGGGGGGGCACAAATAGTTTAATCATTACAGGGGAATTATTTTTCAATCAAAGCCTTACCAGATAGTTGGTACATATTTTCCCTAACCATGTGACCTAACCATGCAGTACACTATTTTTTCTAGGTACCCATGCATGGTTTACAAACAGTCTGGAAAATTGTGTAGGAAACCCATGCACTAGCTAAATTTGGGGTAATTTTACAATTTTCTCTTAATGATCTATTTAATTCCCTCCTTCTTCCCTAATAATACCCCTAGTGGGATTAACCTCCATTTCTCTCATTTTAGAGCTTTTTTAAGGCCTAACTCAGGGATCAAGATATCCCCTTCATCTGGGATCTATTTGAGCTTATGTTCAACATGTTGGATATGAAATGGTATGTACTCAAGTCCTTTTTGGACTTTATTAATCTCTATTTATCTCAAACTAGTTGTGGAGGCGTAATATTTTTTACATTTTTCTTAGTTCAACTATGTGACAATCTGAAATAGAGGTTACTACAAGATGAGGATATTCATACAAGCTTATGTTGGGTGGTCTATAACTCATCCATCAAGTTCATTGATTATGGAATTGTCATGTGTGGCTCACAGATTTCATCAGGTGTCATCTATTGAATTTATATTCCATTATTATAATCATTAGAACTGTATTGTTATTCTCTATACCAATATGTGATTAGTTGTTCATGGTTATTCCCACAACTTTATTCATCCCATGTAAGATGTTTTTAAATACTTGTTTTTGATTTTTGGACACATTTGATCAACTGTTTGGGTGTGAAATGGATTTAACATTCTACGTGTATGATTTTCTATATTAAATGTCTTGATTTAAGTTTTAAATCTCATAATGGGAAGAAACAGGTATTCTCACCACTTTAATAGCCTAAGGAAAGTGCTTAAATTTGATAATTAAATGTGAATTTGAAATTTACAAGTATACTAAGTATATGAATTGGCCTTTTTAAATGTAATTGAATAATAGGATGCATGTTTGTAGAGAAAATTACATTGAATATTTAAGGTAGTTGAGTGTACCTTGATGTTTTGATAAAAATGAATTAAACGGATTAAAAGAATGGTTGCATGCTACTTGGCCTTATCACATTGAAGAAAGTTAAGGCTTGAACCAAATTTATTTATAGATTAATTATGTCATGATTAAATGGTTTCATTTTATATGACCTTGTCACACTAATGAAAGGCAAGGCTTGAACCAAATGGAATATTGTATGACTTCATTATCAAATAGAAGTGGCTTGACTTGATATCTCCTTGGATTCCTTAGGGAATTCTTTGAGTAGTCAAGAACCCCATTTTGATTCAAAGATGAAAATTTCATTGTTTGAGACCCACCAAAAATATGACCCTTGTCTAAATTTGGTTACCCATTATGACACCATAGGATCCCTTAAATATTATTTCAAGATTCCTTGGACACACTCTATGGATCCAGTATTGACAAGTAGGTTCTATTATTAAATCCCATTGGTCCAAGTCATTTCTTAGCCTCGTTTTACCTTGGATTAACTCCTTTATCTTGATATGTGTCTTATTATCAAATTCCATAGACTATGATCCTTGGAATACACTATTACCCTTATCCAGGGTACATCGTAATTGATTTGGTGACCCTTGAGGTCTACATCATCTTAATTGTTACCTTGGGACTTCATTATTAAATATCTTTATAGGTTCCCTTGCAACATTTGAAACCTTAACTATTGCTAATGTGTAAATTATTTATAACATGGTAATAATAAAATAATGAACCAGTTATTAATTCAAACACTAGGTAAGGGATGAACAAATCAATTTTGTATTTAATTACATTTTACTATATAAATTTATAAATTCATGCCTGCATACTGTTATATTTCTGTTACATGGGACAAATGTTATAGACACCATTGGTGGTGGCCCACTGAGATTAATCTCGGACCCTATCTGAGAGTCATCGGTACCCAGGTAGACTATATGATTGTAGGTGTTGATGAAGAAAAGAATATGCGTTTGAACACTTTATTGCTTTCTATGTTCGTGTTAATCTAGTATCAGATGAATGAGTTTGAGATCAGGATGCTTGGGATAGTTTATGTATTTCCATTTTGTTACATTGGGTTTTTCATATATTATTTCTACTTTGTATCCATGTTTTCTATATAAATAGATACTTGAAATATCATCATTAGTGGTTTCATGTTATACTAGTTATTTCTGTTATTCTCATCCTTGTCTATTTCTACTATGCCTTCTATTTAATTATATTGCTTCCACTATTTACCTCTGTTTATATTTATCTATTGTTCTATTCTCTGGTTATGAAGGGATAGTCTCCCAATGGACACACCCTAGGCTCTCACTGCTAGTTGGTAGCCTCTATAATCTAGGGAGATACGCATGAGTCCAAATGGACTAAATGGATTGGGGAAACTATTAAGTGGAATTCGGGTCCGGGACATTAGAAACTTGGACATGGAAAATGGTGGAAGAACCAACAATGTTTTTACAACACCATGGTCTATTCCATGAAATATTTTTAAAATGAGTGTGGAAAGTCGATCTCATAATGGGGATTCAAATCACATGTTGAATGGACCCACCATGGGAATTTTTGTAGTTCCCTATTCCATGGTGGAGTCTATCACGATTTGATTATAAATATTGGGAACTTTGTTTTTTATTTTTAGAGATCCTCTCAAACCTTGGGAGGATATTTTTAATTATCCCCTTCTCCACTCATATCCATTGTAGATTTGAACCCCTTGGATCAATTGGACTCTTCTAATTGGTTTCCTTTAGATTAAGGTAACTATGTATTTCAACATTATTCCCTCCTTCTCTTCCCCTTCTACCTAGGAGTTTACTATAGTGGCTTTATCCGATATTTTGTGTGGATTTTGATGGAATATTTATATTCATATGGAATCTATGGTGATTCCTTCCGGATATATGATGGTCAATAATTATTTATTACATGTTTCTATATGAAGCTTAAATTGAGATATGGTGTCCTTCTTCTTTCCTCATTTAGTTTAATATATGGTGTTGTCAAAAAAAATTCCTCTTGTTGAAAGCTATAAAATGTCTTATTAAAGATAATTAATTGGTTAATTATAATTTAACTGGTATGGGAGAAATCACATGAGGTTTACTAGTTCTTATGATTTATCTATAAGGTTTATCATGATTGCTATTTCCTTCCCTATAATTGTTATACATTGAGTTTTGTCATGTTATCATGGACATTGAATTTGTGAATTTTTTTTATTTGAATAACCATACATGAAAATGGATAAAAATTTATGTATGGAAATTAAATTGGTCTCCCCTAGAATATTATTTTTTTCACAATGAACGTGAAATTAATGAATTAAATATGATTAAATACCATTATTAAAAGTAAAATTATATGTGTGGTAGTTGTGATGAGATGTGGTTATTTTGTGTGGTGGTTCTGAAGAGAAGCAATTATGATGTGTGGTGGTTATGAAGAGAAGTGGTTCTAATGTGTGGTGGTTTTTATGAGATGTGGTGGGAACCACATGAATCTTATTCATATAAAAATAATATATTTTTTTGTGTGTTTTTATGTGTTGTGCTAGTTCTTAAAATTTGTGGAATGGAATGTTAATGAAAAAAATAAAATGGAATGGGTTGGATTGGATACGTAACTCTTGGCCTAAAATAAGAAGTGTGGTTAATGTAGTTGATGCTAAATATAAATGAATGGGATTAAAATGGAATTTTTAAATAAATTGAAAAATTTGAAAGATGTATTAACATGAAAGGGGAAATAAGAAATTTAGCTTATGATTTATGGTTTTATTATATGGCGTAATGCATTTAAAGGTGTTTGTGAAACTTGTAGAGGCTATGAGTCCTTAAAGCGCAATTTTTATTTATGAAGATACCTTATTATAAACCTATAATATTTTCATGTGTGTGTAACTATTATATATTTTATTTAAATTTTTTATTTCTATTTACAACCCACCCACATCGAGGACTATATTCCCACACCAAAATATTTTGGGGCATGTTTTTTCCAACCTCCAAGTTATTGAGGATAGATAGATAGTTACCTAGTCTTCTATACACTATATTCTAGGACTGGTTGTTACACATGTGTTGTGATTGATTTCAGATATCGTGAACTTGTGGTTCAGATAATTAGATTGATGAGGTGGTTTATAGTGGTGGTCGTGCATGGTAGGAGGGGGGAATGTTTGATGTCCTTCATATTTATATTGCCTTACTGACATTCATTTCTAGTAGTGATTATGGGAGGATGTGGATGTGATGATAAATTTAACATTGATTTCTAGGTATGATTAGGTTTCCCAAGTGTCTTCATGTGGGATGTGATTACAAGATGCATGTGGGGTGCTTGGTATGATGTAGTTTCCCTTGTGTCATTAGAGAGACTCTACAGATGGGATGTGAGTGATAAGATGTATGGTGTTTGATAATGAGAATAAAAAATAAGTGGGAAAGTAATGCGGGGTACCTTTTTTGATATGATTCTAATTATGTTATTATACATGGATTCTTTATTTAGTGAGAATGAAATATTGAGGATGAGAGTGGTTAGTTGACCGGTTTAGTGTATATAGTTTCTATTGTTTGTCCACTGGTGAATTAGTATTCTATTTTCACATGTTCATGGGAGAACATGTAAAATATCCTATAGAGTATACAAGTTATGGTCTCCCCCAATATATAAACACTATTTCAAGTTTTTATGAGGAATACAGGGACCAAGCTAGGCATTACTAGCCCAAACATTGGTCTTGTTATTGAGTTTCATTCTTATGATTTATTTTGGGTATTTATTTATAAACTCTTTTCATTTATTTACATAAAAATTTCATTATTATATGGTTTTCAATTTTATATTTTTTCGATATGGAATTTCTTGGTGATTAGTATCATATCTCCGGATCAAACTTTATCTATTGAGGGTAATTACTTCTTTATGTGAGATTTTTGTACCTTTAGTGCTAGTCACCAACACAGGTCTTACTGAGGGTGGGACTTAGGGTTCATTATCACTCTTTCCTCATTTATAACCTAGTAAGGGTACCTTTGGAGGGTATTCTTTTAAAAATGAAACGAAAATTTAAAAAATTATTTCCATTTATTCAAACACAATTTCAAAACATTCCAATGTTAAATATAATTTTTATACATATAATGAAATAAAATATATTGATAAAATTTTATTTTTTAAGAATAAAATGAATATATCCTTATTCCCTAATTAATAAATTCATTATTAATTATTTTTATATATATTCAATTAATTTCATTAGAATCATTCCTTACTTGTGATCAATTTAATCTATTATCATAAAAATACATTGCACACATTAAAATAGTTTTAAAAAAACTATATCATTTACCGAAAATATTTTATATTAATTTCAAACCAATTAATAATCAATGTATGATTTATAATTAAATTTATTAAAATAAAACTTTATATATATATATATATTCTATAATATAACTATTTCTTTTCATACCCACCAAACAAATAATTAGGTAGTAGTAGTCATATTTAAATAATAAAATTTCTAAATATACCATGTTTCAGTAAGCTAAGTCCAGCATGTGGTAAACACTATCAAACATAGTATTATTTAATTGAAAATTACATATTGAAATATTTGGGTGTTATAGATTCCATAATAATTCAAATTTATACTCAAAATATCGGAATTAATAGATGAATTTCATATCTAATATAAAAATTAAAACAAAATGTTTCCCTAAGATAAAAAATACATGTATTCAATTTATTAAACTCCAAATAAAAACACAATGATTTCAAAAAAATTATTATATATAAAAAAATAGATAAATATATCAAAAAAATAAAAAACAACAACATTAGTATCATTATGCGGTACACATGAGTCACTCACAACCTTATCCTCCCCCTTTCCCTTTGGTTGAATCAGAAAACTATATATTAAAAGGCTCCCTTTAAACTCATAAAACTTGTTATCAAGAATTTATTATAAAATTTCATTAAATAGAGTAATCAATAATAGGATGGTAATTTCACTTGATTTAGAGTATATGGGATAAAATTTTGTTTTAATGCTACCAATATGGTTTTTAATGTCAATATAGTCTTTGGAATATTAGGTTAATGTATGATAGGATCTTAAAATATTATTGTTATAATTTATTTCGTCTTTGGATCAGTGGACACATTTTGTTTCCACAATTTATTCTTTAATCCCAAATTAATTTCCCATTTAGAATTTCAACTTTTTGTACACATTTTCTACTGTATTTTTTTATTTCCCACATCACGTATTACATCTCAAACACATTTTTACAAACACATCATTTAATGAGTTTATTTTTAAATCAAGAAGATGATAAATATTAATAGAAAATGGGATGATAGTAGACTTAATTTGGTGGTTATCCATAATAGGAGGAGGTATTGATGAAGTAAAAACATCCTTAGAAGGTTCCAGTTAATGTAAATCCTTAAAATTTACCTTATCATCTCCTATATTATGTGGTGGTGTAATATTCCCCTCAATATATTTTATTGGAATCAATATTTTTTTCCAATAAATTTTCAACTTCCCAAAAATAGATCATACTACATGAATTATTTATATATACATCTTAGTCCAATAATAAAAAATTAATATAATATTTTTCTATGTGGGGGTATAATATGGTTATGAATATACCCTTATATTATGAGTAGTAAATGGATATTGAAAATTAAAATTTATCTTTAATAATGTAACTTTTCACCACTCCTCTAATAATTGATGAGAATTGGGAATTTTATCTATTAGAAAAAATTCATTTAAAAAGTTACCTCTACCTCAATCATCTAAAATTTCTAAATATCTACATACTATAACTTTATAATATAATATTTTGTTTATTTCTTCTAAAAAATGATCAAAACCCTTTTCTAGAATTAATATTAAAATTTATTATACGGTTTTTTGATTTTTTATACTTCTTTCTATACAAATAATATGCCAAAATATTCTCTGTTGTTAAGATATATTCTTATTGAATCATATAATAATGGAAATAAGAAGTAAATATTGTGACATATTTAATATTTATATATGGTAGCCATTCATTTTTTATTAATATATTAACAATACTAAGGTGAACTATATGGTGACATGATTATATACAACAATAAAATCTCACTGAATTTATGAATTCCTAGTTTATATTTGAATTTGTTTCCACTATAATAGAGATAATTAAATCTAAATTAATATTTTCAATTTAACCCCCATTGTATTGTATAATGAATTCTAGTAAAAGTTCAACATATTAAAAATTAATTATATTATTTTTTATGGTTTATTAAGGCATCCAAATATTTCATCACATTATTTATTTTGAATTTAAGAAAAGTATAATGTTAATAATAATTTAATTACATAGATTTATATATTTAATTTAAATTTTGGAAGTGGTAATTATGTTTATGTTGTAACATGGTTTGGTACCTATCACTAGTCTCTAGTGGTTGTGAGTTATGAGAGATGTTGTTTCCATATTTCACGGTAAGGGTGGGAGGAGTTAATTAGTTGTGTTTGATAATTCAATAGGACTATCTATATTGTTTAGTGATGCAAGTTATACTCATCCATACTATATGTAATGCTTTTTTGTTGGTTAAAGAATAGAATACAATGGATTTATATTATACAAAATGCCACCAAAGGGTTATGATTTCAGTTTGGGTAATTTGAGAATTTTTTATTATGAGAATTTTATATGAGGGACTATGGGGTTAAATAGGGGAGGGGGTTTGGGTTTATAAGTTCATTATTATGGGGTTTTGGATAAGTTATTTAACATTTGGGGGGTATATCATAAGGAAAATGTTTATTTTTTGATTTTATTTTTGTATTTTATTTATAATCTATAAGAAAAATGATATGTTCTAAAGAACATTGATATAATTCTACATTGCCCAAAATTATATATTTATGTTTTTATTAATCATGGTATCAAACCATGTCATATGTTTAAATTGAATGTGAACTGTCATGGTTTTAGGTTTTAATAAAAAAACAATTTACCCATTTTGTTATGTTACATTACAATTCATGTATTTCTTTAAATATGGGAAAACAGGATAACCATGGTTTAAGGAGCACCATGGAACTATTCTAATCATGAATAATTCATTAAATACATAGGTTAGATAAAAATAGGAAAGGTATAGTTCATAACTAGGGGTAGGAAAATGAAAAATATTGAAAGGGGTTCCCTATGGAGTGTTTGAAAATTTTCATTTTGGTTTAAATTTATATTCAAACCCTATTTAAATGAATACAAAAATGAAGTAGTCTATGATATGGTTTTGATAGGATTCTAGGGATAAGGAGTTCTTACTTGAAAATAATGTAATTTATGGGCCCAAACATTCATGGAACCTTTTTATTTTTTTGATTAGTGTAGGTGTTAGAGGTTGTTGGTGGAAGTTTAGAGGGATTAGGGTGTCATTTTAGATGAAATTATAGATGGAATTGTTTATCACATCATGAATATTGGATTAAAAAATGAGTTTTTTATTATGAAATTGGGTTAATATCATGGGCATCATTTGTTTCTTTGTTTAGTGGGGTTTTGTTTGAATCAACAAGATCTACTATTTTGGGGAATGATCGGTGGTCGATTGCATGCATTGAATAATGTTGAATTAGGTACTGAAATGGAATGGGGGTCGTTTCATTAAAATTTGTTTGTGATGAAGATTTTATATTACCTTTATGTACATGAAATTTTATATAGGGGGCATATTATGAATGAATATATATCATATAATTTAAATTATTTATATTATGTATTTGACATTTTTTAAGGTAAGAATATTTCATATTAGAATTATCTTACGTCTGATGGCATTATCTTTCATATCCTGGTAATTTTTCAAATTTTCAATCATAAAATCTTATATCCTATCTAAAAATATAATTTTTATGATAAAAAATACATTATATATTTTTAAATCATTCATTCCCTTTTCATATTTTAGTCTTCTACTTCATGATATTCATTGGTATCATTTGGATACTATATTTACTCACAATGATATTTGATATTATACTGTGAAAATAAACTTTTCCATAGATTTTAACACTCCTACATAAGATATATACCTTTCCCATAGAATTAAAGTTTTATAAAAAATAGAAAACTCTTTTCTACTTCACTCTTAGAGTGTGCTGTAGAAGGTATTTTCATGGAATGTAGGCAATATTTGTTTTTGTTTAATGTCATAAAAACTGATTAGTGGTGTTGTGATTATGGTTATTTATCCATAATTTTTTTTTTAAATTCATTGGTTCTATTTTTGGAGATCTTTAAACGATGGTTTACAATAAGATCTATGGCCCTGATTTTGGATGATCAGGTATTAAGTGGAGGCGTAATTTTTTTTATTTTGACTTTTGGGAATTATGATATTGTGATGTAGTGATACTCATTATACCATAAACTTCCTAATCTAAATCTACTTTAAGGTAGTTAACTATTTTTTAAAAGGGTGACTATCATGGGGGATCCTGTATTGATCCATAGAAATTTTTTTAATCATCCCCATTTCACCATATCACGTTGTGATTCCCTACATCTAAATTTCAATTATAAATTTTTTGGTGACACTCCCTTCAGTTATATAATCCTTGTTTCTCTA
Source organism: Viscum album (assembly GCA_963277665.1). Lineage (NCBI taxonomy): Eukaryota > Viridiplantae > Streptophyta > Magnoliopsida > Santalales > Viscaceae > Viscum > Viscum album. The sequence goes on along the minus strand of OY728120.1, from coordinate 453,469,915 downwards.
GTACTCAGGGTAGTCTTGTGAGATCATTCATGGTTAATTTTTTTCCTTTTCAGATCTATATCATACTGGATCATATGAATGATTCCTCTTTTATTTATGGTGACTTTTCTGTCTCAATTATGTCCCACATTTTATTCCCCTTTTAATAAATTTTTTATTCATCCTTATATTTGGGGTTCGTGAAAAGTTTGATGAAAATTGACGTAATATAGGTTGGATGGATCTTCTCAAGTATTTTATAGTTCTTGGATTGATTATTCATGAAATATAATTATTCATCTCTATTGAGATTGTTTATTTATAATTAATTTTTTATTTTGATATAATATGATTCTTGTTAGGTTGTGTGGTCATATAAATTAATCTTACAGATTTTTAATCCTTTTGATTATTATCCACCTTAAATATAATAATTGGATTCCCTTTTATTATCCCATTTTTTACCATTATTCTATTTGATTAAATCTTTCCCACTTAATTCTGTAACTTGTGAATATTTTACTACACCATTCCAATTATTGATAACCTACTCATATTACTTTATATGATACACCTCTATATCTAGGTTGTTTACAGTCTTCCTTCGTATTGGAGGTATTTTTTAGATTGTGGGAATGAAATAGTTTATAAATTAGTTTGCATCATATATTACTCCAATATCTTGGGATATGTGTTGTGATCCTGGATCCAGGGGAAGAGGATATTGTATGTTTCTTCTTTTATTTTATTTCTATAATGATTAATTTTCTAATTTTCAAATTATTATAATTAGTTTTTTTATTTATGGAATATAAAATTTAGAGTATTATTATCATTATGAAATTATTTTACGATTATAATTATATATTTATAATTTATTGGTACTTTTAGTATTCTATGTGGAATGAGATATATTTTAGAAACATAATTGGGATGAGAAATATGGGATTATATTGAGGAATATGGAAATATAAACATGTTTTGTTAGATTAATCATTATAATATAATTATTGAATACATTTTGAGTATATACTATTCTATTCTATTGACGAAACTATGTCAGATGATATGTGTAAATGGTATGTGATTTAAAAAAACTATCCTAATAATAAAAAGAATAACTATAATTAAAATTTAATGAAAATTTAAATGATTAATGTAATGTAACTATGGTATTTAAATTTTTGGGACTATTTATTTAGTTGAATATGTATTTATTTATTAATTTTTATCTTCTTGAGATAGATTTAGGGGTTTGTTTATGATTAAAGAGTTTTTTCATTACTTTAAGTGCTATAATTTTTTTTGTTCTATGGAAGGTTACAAAATTAATGTGAGATAGAGTGTGTTTATTTGACTCCTAAGCATAATTGGTACCATGAAGGTCATTTTACATCCCTATAATGATGTAATTTTTTAGTTATATAATGAATAAAGGGTTGAGGTACTAATTAATGATGTGATGCTATTATATATGTTTTATACTAAGGAAAGTAAGGTCATGAAAATATTATGTGGTATTTTTATGATATGTATTGGTATTTCCTTATGATGGGAATGATATATGTTGGTGGTTTCTCTTTAAATATTGGATTTGAGGTTTTGGGGTGTTTTTTCATTTATTAATGTTTTATTTTGAATTTTATTGTATTTATTTAATGGTATTTTGTGTTTTGATCATATTTATTCATAATTATGTGGTTGTGTTATATTAAATAAATATTTAGCTTAATTTTAGTAACTACATAATTGGAGCATAATATAATAAATTAGCATGATTTTATAATAATACATAGTAGTGATACCATTTATTTTATTGTGATGATAATTATATCATGGAATGATGTGGTAAAAATATTTACTATTTTATTGAAGTTGCTTATTATGATACCCTGTGATGTTGAATTGATTATTTTTGTTTTTAATTTTATTTTTTATTTTGTTGATTAATTATTCATTGAATGTCTATTTGATTTTTTCAGGTCATCATATGATTCTATAGAAGTGGAATGTGTTGTATTTTAATTATGTTTATATTAGTAAGAGATATAATGGATCATGGTATAGTGCATCTACATGTGGGATAGAGTGGACCAAGGATATCCTATGTGTTGAATTTATATGCTATAATAGATTTTGGTTATGATATGAATTTACATTTACACACGAGTTTTAATGTATTGGGTGGAATTATATACTCATATACACATGTGTGTGATATAATGGCTCGGGTTTATGACATGTGCAATCATTTATGGTCTATAATGTGTCAATGTTATGACGTGTATACATATCCCCAGGTTGAAATAGCATATATATATTTCATGTATATGGTTTGTGATAGATCATAGTTATAACAAGTCAATGATATAATGAAGTTTTCATGAATAGCTATTTGTGATGTGGTTCTGGCTGTGGTGATGTGGAATTGGTTTTAATATGGTTGTTGTAGTGGTGATGTGATGGTTGTGGGGATTTGATGACTGTGATGATATGTCGATGGTGTGATAGATATAATGATGTCGCGGTGGATATGAAGTGATTACGATAGCGATGTGGTTGGTCGGTTATGATATCATATACTCTTATATGATCATATAAATTTTACATCACCCTATTTTACTTAAAATTGTGGAATAATGTTCTAATATGATGAACATAAGTGACATAATTAAAGTAAATGGATAGGTGTTCCAATTGTTTGAAATTTTTCTTCAACTTATTTACAGGACTAATCCATATCCTAGATTATCCCATTCTCATAATTAGTTGTTTTTAATCATGTGTATACTAGAACATTTATTTCACAAGGATATTTAATTTTTTAGAAATATAATCCTACTAAGTACTCCCAAGTGATATCCCCTCTGTAGTTTTCTCAAGTTCGTTTTTAGGACATTTTGATAGAGATGGAGGATACAACTGTTCAGCAAGATATAATAGAGTCTAGGAAATTGATTCATTTTACTTAGTTTCATCATATTAATTTAAATTTATTGATGTTTTATATATAGTAATTATTTAACTTTCAGTATGTATATATAGATCTGATTAGTGTTTCCATTTTAATTTCATGTTAATTTATGGGGATAATATCTCCAATAAAGATGATAGATATCTTCAGTTCGAGTCACATAAAAATTGAATGTTATAGGAATTTTAGGGTTAAATCATCTTTATTTATGAATGAGGATGTTTTATGTAACACCCCAATATTTCATAGTACATTATTTCGTCAAAGTAATTCAATAACTTGCACTACACGTAACACCGAGTTCTAGAGAACCATGACTTACCAAACCAGTCGTTCAAAAGTAGTTATGAATATTATTAACTGAACATTGAACTTTATATAATACTTATAATTTTTGAATCCATATTATGAGTTTCTTATACATAATGTAATAATAAATACATTTTTTCAAATAAAAGAAGTATTTTTCCAAAAAATGCAATTTTACGCCTTTTAATGGTGAAGCCTTTTTAAATCCAATATTTGAAACTTTTATATATTAAATTTGAAAAAATAAACATTTTCTTTAGAATCATGACATTATAATTTAGTTTCAATAATGTTTTGGTGTTTTTTCTGATAACTTTCATATTTGGGTGAATAGTGAAAAATACTATATTTTTACTGAAAATGACTTTTTTAATAAAAATAATTTATATTATTAAATTATACCTTTTAATGGTTTGAAATTATAAATAGATTATATTTTTTCCATTTGATCCAATGATGGTCATTTTATGTAATTTTACTTTGAAATTGGACATAAATAAGTGTCAAACATTTGATAGTTATTATTACATAAAAATATGCCTTTTGGTTTTGACAACGAGAATTATTCTAAATTAATAAATGAAACTTTTATGTTTTAAATTTGGTAAAATGGACATCATTTTTGTATTCTAAATAATGAAATTATCTTAGGGTGAACTTTTGGTACTTTTCCTGATAAATTTTATATTTTGATGAATAATGAGAATTACTAAATTTTAATTAAAAACAACTTTTTTAATAGAAATAATTAATAGTGATAAATTATGAATTTGAGTGATTTTAAAGTATAATTAGATTAGAATTTTACCATTTAATCCAATTTTGGTCATTGGACATAATTTCATATTTAAACTGGATAGAAGAAAGTGTCAATCTTTTGGTAGTTATTATTTGTTAAAAAAACACTTTTTGTTTCGACAATGAGAATTAATTTTAAATTATTTTCGGCCACTTCTGTGATTTGAATTTAGAGAAATGAATTCATTATTTAGTATTAGGAGGTCCAAATTTTTTAAATATGTAACTTTTATTTTTATAAATTTTGAATAATTACTTTGGTAAATATTTTATTTACCATTGTTAAAGCGTAAATCTGGTAATTAAGGTTAAAAAATAATATTATAATAATACTAAATTACCCTAAAATGTATCCTAAACCTATTAGTTGGTACATTTACAACCATGGGAATCTTTGGGTCGATTTTGGGACCCCATGGAGCCACTTGTAAGTGATAATGAGACGTTATATTAATTAAGTTAAAGTAAATACAAAAATGACATAAGCATATATCTTTTAGAAAAATAATTTTTACATAGGGTTATATATGTTATATTTTAGACTATATATATTAATTATAAATCTAAAAATATTTCATACATCATGGTATTTTGTTTATAATTTTTAGACATCTAATAAACTAAATTATTTATGACCAAATAATGATGTAGTGTTTACCTCATTAATAAATGATTTAAAAAATAAGATTATAAAGACTAAAATAAGACACAAAACCTATCCAATTATTATTGGATGATTTCATTTCGATCTTGAGTCATCATATCTTCAACTTTAATGAGTTTTGGACCTTTAGAAACGGAATATAATTATATAATAAAATAATATTTTCAATCTTTCTTAAAGAGCCCCTCCTCCCCCTTATAAAAGGACTCCACTTATAACCAATTTCTCAAACCTCTCAATCCTTTTAGATCGTCCAAAATCTCCAAATTAAGCTCCCTACATCCCTCTCCTCCTCCTAGAAGCATTAACTTAGGCAGAAGGCACTTCAAGAGTCCTTTTTGGTTCAAACCAAATGGAGTTACCCTAATTAAAGGTAACGATTTCTCTTAGCTTCTTTTATTTTATTTTACTTCTCCAACCCCTAAACTCTTATTATTATTTTGTTTTCTAACAACACCAGTATAATAAATATACTATGATATTTTTGTGAGAAATATTCAAACTACACATACACACACCTCCATCTAATGGGTGAAGAACATAATGTTTCTGTGGATGGCAACCAAATGCCTCACGAAACGATGATTGTTCAATTATCTCCTACCACCTCTCATGGTGGCCATTATGATGGAACTATAATTAAATATGATATTAATGATATTTATTTTATATATAAGCTTCTTTAATTTCATTTTATATAAAACAATTATTCGTTTCATGTTATATATATATATATACGATAATTTAATTTGAGGAAGTGCAGACTACCGCCCCCTCAAAGTGATATAACTCGTTCATTCCATACATGGAACATATAAAGGATCATATTAATGAACTTAAGGAACATATATATAATAATATATTATAATGGAATAATAATATACCTATTTATCATTTGGTTTTTATTCCTTTTCAAATGAAAAATGAAATGGAACTACCGTTCGTGCGTACGTACAGATTACCGTCTCCACGAGGGCGATGTGATTCATTTCCCAATCATATCCATTATAGAATAATTTTCATTTGATGGTTAAAAATAATTTTTAATGAAATAATATCATTCTGTACATAAATCAAATATAATCTATTCATAACAAACATGACTTAAGTAACCAAGCATATAAAGGAGAACGAATCAGTTAACACCGAAACAATGATAATACTAAAAGGCAATATTAGAAGATCATATATGATATCATATTAATGTATATGATTCTAGAATAATTTAATAAAAATTATTTCACCATTATAAAGGAGTTTAATCTACCCTCTACCAAGGAAAAGTACAAGGTAAGGGTTTATTTCACAATCTCTTCATTATCTGAGGTTGTTTATACGTAATTATCCAATAGGACCTCTTTATCATCCAAATCCATGTACTTAAAAATGTATTTAAAAACATTTTTAAAATTTACTAGACTATGGGACAAAGTCATTTATACCATTGTTTAACTTTTTATAAAATGGTTTGAAAGTAATATTTCCATCATTTTCCAAACAAGGTCCTTTTTAACCTTTTCGACAAAATTAAGGTAAGAATGTCTTTTTAACTTATATAGTGGGTCCACCTATTTTACGCCATTATAAAATAGTCAAAGCTTCCCTTACAATATTATAAGAATATTTTGAAAGTAAATGTTTTATTTTATAATAATTTGACTTTTAATTTTTTTTTTAAAAAAAGATATTTCTCTCAAATAGTTCTGATTTCATCTATGTGAACATCCTTTGATGGATTTTAAGCTTGTTTGAAGTTGGTTTATTATGATACAAAACTTCCATATTGTATTGATGTTTTTGTGATATGTTTGACTGTGGATGTGTTGTTTTTATACCATTCATGGTTTATGGATAAAGGATTGACATTTCATATGCTAGTTTTAATACGAATGTTTATGTTATGTTTAAACTTGTTCATATGAGGAATGCATTGGACTTAGTAAGTGACGAGTGGAGCTCGCTATAGCTCCTTGATGCATCGGTAGGTCTCATGAGACAAACTAGTGTCTTGGCATAAGGCCTTGAAAAAATCTTATTTGTAGTCCTGGCACAAGTCCTTGACTATGTGGTTATGATAGTATGACATTATGCATTCCATCATTATGAAAGGGGTTATTGATTTTGCATGTGATTATTCGATTAGTAGAATATCCATGTGAATAAGTAAATGGAATTATTTCATTTTATTTCTACCATACCATGCAAAATTTCAAGTTTAAATGGCCTTTGTTTTAGTTATACATTGCCTTAAATGTTTATTCTTATTTATGAATGTTTCTGCTATATTGTTATCCTTACTGGGCATCTGAGCTCACCCCTTTCTATGTTTTATTTTTCCCAGGATGTGAATAAGTATTTTATGAATGACCTGAAGGGATAGTATGAGGGGATATGAGTGTGGTATATGGAGACAATATGTTTTTGTAGTTTTCACTTTATGATGTAATATAAAATTTATGAATATATCTAGTGATTCCAAGGATACTAAACTAATCGGTCTTCCGAGACATGATATTTTTTGATCATGCCATTGTTATGTAGTAATGCACCGACTCTGGGTAACTGGGGTCAGGGCGTTACATTTGGTATCAGAGGAATTTTAGTACAAACCTTGGAAGATAGATTTAGATAAATTCTGATTAGAGCACATAGACCTAATATGGACTTTGAGATTAGTATATAAGAACATCCTAGAATTTTGGTATTCTAGAGACATTGTGAGTTTTCCAAGCAATAAATCCATGTTAGGATATGAGCAGGTAGAGGTAGCTTTGACATACATGTACCTAGGTGTAAAACCTGAAAACACCGCATTGAACTAGACTCGAATGGGAACTGGTGCATGACAACGGGCCTTACTGTACTCTTGGTTATGAAACTCCCGGGGGATATGCTTAGGAAAATTCTCATTTTCTTTACAAAAAATTACGAAGGGTTTATGAGTATATAATTTCTCAATGAAAACATTTTTATGATTATGTATTATATCTATAAACCTTTAAATTTAAGTTAGGTATTTTACAGGTTTGGAATTATTCATTGCAATTCATAAACTGAGCTAGTTTATGCTATTGTATAGAAATAGTGCCCAGTAGAAGGAATGTGAACTCTAGTAATATGTATGATTAAAAGATTAAAAAGTATCATATCTTTTACTATATTAAGCCAACATTTAAATGGGAAATAGTCTCCCATGTGTTCTCAACATATGAAGAAATAATATCATGTGTTAATAAGATAGGTAAAGAATTATCCGAGTCCTATGGCTTTGAAGGGAAGTAAGAGAAGAAAAGGATGGAAGAGAGAAAGATGTATAAAGGGAAGAGGGAAAAGAAGAATTTTCCCATATGTGATAACTGTGGGAAGAAACACCCTAGAACTTGCCTGAAGGGAATGTGAATTTTTTATAAGTCTGGAGAAAAAGGACACCATGTACGTGATGGAAAGGGTAAGAAAAAAGTTTCAAATGTACAATCTTTCATCTGTAAGGAGTTGGGAAACTACGTGATCTAATGTCCAAATCATCAGAGTATTCCCCTAATGATGATATGGGATAATAATCAAGTTATAATACTACCACAGACAAGGAGGAATGATTAGAGTTCTTATGTTGTTATTAGAGAATTATGTCATTTGAGTGTTGTATCAATAATGTACTGGTTATAATAATTATAGATTATATAAGGATTGTACTAAAGTACTTTTTCATTAATGTCTTGAGATTATGTGGATCCAAGAAAAGTGACTCAATAGCAGGTTAAATTTTTGGAAAATATATGGTTGAGAGAAAGATAAACCATAATATGGTTCTGATACCGAGGTAGTGATTTTGGAATAATACATGATTGATTTGGATAAATTATATAGTATATTCTTGAATACCTTGAAACTGATTAATGATTTTTATATTCCATCATTGTTGGAGTTTACAACATTTTTGGATAGAAGGCATATATCCGGTATTCTTTAAGTAACAAGGGATCATGAATGTAATCAATAGGGTTTTATGGCAATTCAGGATGTTGCAGTGTTTTAAAAGAATACACGATGAAGGTGTTCACATGTTATTACATGGAAAAAAGGATATTAATTGTGTTTACCTTTCTTAAAAAATTTTGACTATGAGTTTGGATAGAAGTATTTTGGATAATTCTAGTTTGAGATTATTTTTGGGTTTTCATAAAAGGACAACCCGGAGGTCGGGCGGCAGCCCGCCACGTCCGGCAAGGCTACGAGACTTGAACTCGCAACCAAAGGGCGACAAGGGTGTATCACCTACCACTGGCCCACGTGATGTCCTGGATTGAATAATGTAGTCTTTTAAAAAAAATTATGTATATAAATTATAAATTCATTTTTTTAAACCCTATATGAATAAGATAAATAGAATATTATTTTTAAGTTATATTATCTTTTAGAGTGAAAGATGAGTTTGTGGTAGAAATTAGTTAAAGGATGAGACTCTACATGTCTAATATATATTTTTATTCTTGTCTTATTCTATGAAGAAATTAATTCTTATACTTCAGTGAAGGGATCTTAAAACAAAAAATGTGTTATCCTAATACCATATGTTTTATTGAACCAATGGTATTTTAAATCATCATAGATTGATGAATTTAAGGCCCTCAATTTTAGACTTGTTTTTGATTGATAACCTGAATCACTAGCTATAAATATTTATGTTTTTCCTCCAAATATATGTCTATAATTTCCACAAATGTTCTTCTAATCGAGATCATAATTTGGTGGGGAGCCTTTCGTTTCCCTTTTCTACTTATTAAGACTAAATTTTATTAACCTAATTTGCGATGTGGGTTTTCCCAAAGGTATTTTCTATTTTCAACATTTTATTTTTGAAAAATAATTTCAAATTATGAGGATGCAATTTATTAAAGGAGGGAAGAATGTAACACCCCAAAATTTCATAGTACGTTTTTTCTTCAAAGTAATTCAATAACTGTCAGTACACGCAACACCGAGTTCTAGCGCACCATGACTTACCAAACAAGCCCTTCAAAAGCGGTTATGAATAGTATTAACTGAAATTTGAACTTTATACAATCCTTATAATTTTATAATCCATATTATGATTTTCTTAGACGTAATTTAAGAACAAATACATTTTCTTCAGATAAAAGAAGTATTTTCCAAAAAATGCAATTTTACCGCCTTTTAATGGCGAAGCCATTTTAAATTATATATTTGAATCTTTTATATATTGAATTTGAAAAAATGAACTTCTTCTTTAGAATCGGGAAATAATAATTTAATTTCAATAATGTTTTGGTGATTTTTCTAATAATTTTGATATTTTGGTGAATAGTTAAAAAATACAATATATTAACTGAAAAAACATTTTTATAAAAATAATTTATATTGTTAAATTATAAATTTTAATGGTTTTGAAGTATAAATAGATTATATTTTTACAATTTAATCCAATTATGGCCGTTTTAAGTAATTTTACTTTGAAATTGGACATAAACCAGTGTCGAACTTTTGATAGTTATTATTTCTAAAAAATATGCCTTTTGGTTTTGACAGCGGGAATTAATTTTAAACTAATAAATGAAACATTTATGTTTTGAATTTGGTAAAATAGACTTCATTTTTTTTATTCGGAATATAGAAATTATTTTACGGTGAAATCATGGTACTTTTCTGATAACATTCTTATTTTAATGAATAGTGAAAATTACCAAATTATAAATAAAAACAAATTTTTAATTGAAAAAATTAATAGTGATAAATTATGAATTTGAGTTATTTTATAGTATAATTAGATTATAATTTTACTATTTAATCCAATTTTTTTCATTGGATATAATTTCTTATTTAAACTAGACATAAGAAAGTGTCACTCTTTTGATAGTTATTATTTGTTAAAAACACGCTTTTAGTTTCGACAATGGGAATTAATTTTAAATTAAGTTCTGCCAATTATCTGTTTTGAATTCAGAAAAATTGATTCCATATTTAGAATTAGGAGGTCCAAATTGTGTAAATAGGTAACTTTTATTTTTAGTCATTTTGAATAATTACTTCGGTAAATATTTTATTTACTATGGTTAAAGAGTAAATCCGGTAAATGAGGGTAAAAAATAATATTATAATAATACTAAATTACCCTAAAACGTGTCCTAACCCTATTGGTTGATACTTTTCCGACCATTTACATCTTTGGGTCTATTTTGGGACCCCATGGAGTCACTTGTAAGTGATAATGAAACTTTATAATAATTAAGTTAAAGTAAATACAAAAATGACATAAGCATATATCTTTTAGAAAAATAGGTTTTACGTAGGGTAATATATGTTTTCTTTTCAACTATAAAGATTCAATAGAAATCTAAAAATATTTCCTACATCATGGTATTTTTTTAAAATTTTTAGAAATCTAATATACTAAATTATTTATGACACAATAATGATGTAGTGTTTACCTCAATAATAAATGATTTTAAAAAAAATAAGATTATAAAGACTAAAATAATACCCAAAACCTGTCCAATTCATATTGGATGATTTCATTTTGATCACGAGTCATATTATATTCAACTTTAATGAGTCTGGGACCTTTATAAACGGAATATCTTTATATAATAAAATAATATATTCAATCTTTCTTAATGAACCCCTCCTCCCCCTTATAAAAGGACACCACTTATAACCAATTTATCACACCTATAAAGCCTTTTGGATCGTCCAAACTCAGCCCAATTAAGCTCCCTACATCCCTATCCTCCTCCTAGAATACTTACCTTAGTTAGAAGGAACTTCAAGAGTCCTTTTTGGTTCAAACCAAAGGGAGTTACCCAAATTAAATTTAACGATTTCTCTTAGCTTATTTTCTTTTATTTTACTTCTCAAACCCCTAAACTCTTCTTATTATTTTCTTTTGTAACAAACATAGTATACTAAATATACTAGGATATTTTTATGAGAATTATTCTAACTACACTTACACACACCTCCATCTAATGGGTGAATAAAATAATGTTTATGTGGATGGCAACCAAACGCCTCATGAAACTATGATTGTTCAATTATCTCCTACCAACTATCATAGTGGCCATTATGATGGAACTATAATTAAATATGATATTTATGATAATTATTTTATATATAAGCTTCTGTAATTCCATTTTATATCATAAAATTATTCATTTCATGTTGTATATATATACGATAATTTAATTTGAGGAAGTGCGGACTACCGCCCCCTCAAAGTGATATGACTCGTTCATACCTTACACAGAATATATAAGGGATGGTATTAATGAACTTAAGTAACATATATATAATATTTTATTATAATGGAACAATAATATACCTATTTATCATTTGGTTTTTATTCCATTTAAAATTAAAAATGAAATGGAAGTAGCGTTCGTGTGTACGTACGGATTACCGTCTCCACGAACGTGATGAGATTCATTTCCCCATCATATCCATTCAAGACTAATTTTAATTTGATGGTGAAAAATAATGTTTAATGACATAATATAATTCTGTATATAAATCAAATATATCCCATTCATAACAAACATGACTTACGTAACCAAGCATATAAAGGAGAACAAATCAGTTAACACCGAAACAATGATAATACTAAAAGGTAATATTAGAAGATCATATATGATATCATATTAATGTATATGATTATGGAATAATTTAATAAAAATTATTTCACAATTATACAAGAGGTTAACCTACCCTCTACCAAGGAAAAGTACAAGGTAAGGGTTTATTTCACAATCTCTTTATTATCCGAGGTTGTTTATACGTAATTTTTTTCTGGGACCTCTTTATCATCCACATCCATGTTCTTAAAAATGTATTCGAAAACATTTTTAAAATTTACTAGACTATAAGATAAATTCATTTATACCCTTTTTTGAATATTTTATAAAATGTTTTGAAAGGAATCGTTCCGTCGTTTTCCAAACAATGTCCATTTTAACCTTTTCGCCAAAATTAAGGTAAGAATGTATTTTTAAATTATACCGCAGGTGCGGAAATTTTCCTCCGTTATAAAATTGTCAAAGCTTCCCTTACAAGCGTATAATAATATTTTCAATGTAAATGTTTTATTTTCTAATAATGTGACTTTTAAATGATTTCAAAAAATATATATTTCTCCCAAATAGTTCTGATTTCATCTATGTCAACATCCTTTGATGGATTTTAAGCTTATTTGAAGTTGATTTATTATGATAAAAAACTTCCATATTGTATTGATGTTTTTGTGATATGTTTGACTGTGGATGTGTTATTTGTATACCATTCATTGTTTATGGATAATTTATTGACATTTCATATGCAAGTTTTAATACAAATGTTTATGTTATGTTTAAACTTGTTCATACGAGGAATGCATTGGACTTAGTAAGTGATGGGTGTAGCCTGATATATCTCCTCGATGAATCATTAGGTCTCATGAGACAAACTAGTGTATTGGAACAAGGCCTTGATAAAATATTTTTTTAGTCTTGTCATAAGGCCTTGACTATGTGGTTATGATAGACTGGAATTATGCATTCCATCATTATGAAAGTGGTTATTGATATTGCATGTGATTATTCGATTAGTAGAATATCCATGTGAATACATAAATGGAATTATTTAATTTTATTTTTACCATATCATGATGAAGTTTATGTTTAAAAGGATTTTGTTTTAGTTATACATTTCTTTAAATGTTTATGCTTATTTATGAATGTTTCCACTATATTGTTATCCTTACTGGGCATTTGAGCTCACCCCTTTCAATGTTTTATTTTCTCCAGGATGTGAAGTAGTATTTTATAAATGACCTGTAGGGATAGTATGAGGGGATATTATTGTGGTCTGTAGAGACAAGATGTTGTTGTAGTTTTCACTTTATGTTTTAATGTAAACTTTATGAATGTATCTAGTGATTCTAAGGCTACTAAACAAATCAGTCTTTCGAGACTTGATCTTTTGTGATCATGCCAATGCTATGTAGTAATGCACAGACTCTGGGTAACTGGATTCGGGGCGTTACATTTTACATTATGAAACGATTGTGAAAGAAGTTATATCAAAAGTTTTGGTTTAGAGACAAAATGATGTTTAGAGTTAGGAAATGTGGGGGTTACATGGATTTGGTAAGGTGATAGTGTCATTTAACTTATGCTGTGATTGAGATTGGGGAAAATATAAACCATATATATTTAGGGCTCCTGGTTAATGAAGTAAGAAACCTTAAAATCATGAGATACTGACTATATAATTTCCCACATTGTTACATGTTATGAAAATTAGGGAAATTTAAAAATATTTTTGGGTAGTTTTGAGGGGAAAATGGAAATTTTTCCTACCATATGATCTCTAATACTTTTTTACCACTCCCTTGGTCCAAGAATAAGGTTTTTACACCAATACATGAGTATGGTAGGATTTTATTCTATTTTAATTTTGGTGGAATATTTCTTATTTAAATAATTTATTATTAATTATTCATGTGTATTTGAATTGTGATATTTTTTATTGGATTTTGGATTGAGGTTTTGATTTTGTGGTCATGCCCAAAATGTGGGTTATTCATAGGAAATCCATAAAACCATTTCAAATAGTTCGGTGGGGCCCATACTATATTTTTTCCCTTCGCGTACTTTTTTTCCCTTTCTTTTACCTTATTCCATTTATTTTTTACCTTTGTACTCTTTCATAAAAATACCCACTAAGGGTGTGACACTCAACTCATTGGAAGGGGAGGGAGATTAGATCACCATCAAACATATTTCATGGCATTTATTGGATATAGATTGAGGTGCAATGTCTTCGTGTGGATCTAATCTGAATATTTCATGACTTCACTATGAAGTAAAACCCATTTAATTTTTTAGACATAAATCCATATAACATCATTTTATTAGTTTTTAAATACCAATAAGTTTTTAGAGACCCTTTATGGTTGTTTTTTTGGGTTTTTTGGAGAAATGATTGTTTCAGGCCAATTATTTGGGTTTCTATTTGAGAAAAACCATCTACACGATGTGTATATTAGAAAAAAATGCCCCATATTTATATTTGTTAATAATGGATATAATATGACAAATTTACATTGATTTTTAGGAAACTCCATCTATATTGACTCAGGGTGTGGCAATGGACTCATCTATACACCTTATTCAAGTGAAAATGGTAATGTAATGTACATAGTTAGACTCTATGTATAGTACATGGATAATGACCATGTGGTGGACTAGGCTAGACCCAATTTGGGGTATATGGATAGGTATAAGTTTAGGAATCCTATGTGGGTGGCATGATGTATTGGATAAGTGCATGGCATGTACTTAGTAAAAGTATGTTCCAGGTGGTCTATGGTACATGAACAATGATGATATTTGGGATTAAACTCTATGTATATGGGGTGTGAACCATGTAATTTCCCTCATGGTAATGTTTCTACAATTTTCGTTCCAATGGGTTAGAATTGGACTTAGGATTAGTCCATTCTGAGTGTTGTTCTACATAGATTACAATAGTGAAATGTTTTTTTATATAATCTTCTTGGGTGTTGGAATGATATGTTATTCCTAGTGAGGGTCATGAGATCATTTGTTGATTTGGATTTTGATACCAAGGGGTTTAGTTAGAGGTTCCTTCAGACGGTTTTTGACATGTGGGATCTCATAGTTTTTTATGGGATTCATCAGTTTAGTTGATTTCAGTTTTATTCACTTTGGGAAATTTTTATGGGCTGATACTATGGGGTGTCAGGTATAAATAGTAAAATTTAGTAAGGAATGAGTTGGTTTTTAGGGACTTTTTTAATTAATTCCATGTTATGTATTGTATTGTTTGAGTTTGTCCTTATGGGCGAGGTGATACCCAAACAATAGTTTCTATTTTAGAGTGACTGATTGAGGTATCCTAGGATGGGATTGGCTTGAGCTTACTTGTGTTAGACATTACCCTAGTAGGGTTTATGATTCTTATTGAGGATTACAGAAGATTTGAGTATGTATCTAGAACTATTTAATGTGATACGTTTGGTTTTGGTTTCATTAGTTTTGGATATTGGGTGTGGGTGTTGGCTAACCATTGATACTATGGAATATGTAAGATGATTTATGAGGCATTTCCAATTTAGGAAGGGATGGGAGAGAATTAATTTGGGATATCGTTGGAATAATAATTGGTCTCATGTTTTATTAATTTTATCTTCTATTTGTTAGTAAGTATTGGGGAGGTCTAAAGAGATAATGGATGATCTGGATGACTGGAACCCCAATTGAGTTTAGTTTTAGCTCTATCTAGGAGCCAATGGAACATGAGGTGATGATGTAATCACAAATTGGGTTATAGTTTCCCAAGGGTGATGTTTACACTATCTATTGGAAGTCGTAGATTTTGAGTGTACCTATTTCAAACTATTTAGGCTGATTAGTTCAGAAGGACGATAATGACATTGATAGTTTCCATTGTTTTGTTGAACATGAAGATAATGTTTCTAGTTTAGACCATACTATTTGAGTCATATTTCCCAATAGACATGCATAGTTGTTTTGGAAACATAGGATGATATCCATTGTTTTTTAATTATTTCTTAATTATGGGTTATATGTAATAATATACTTCTTGATTACGTTGATATTCTCTGTTTCATGTGGTGTGGTGAGACAAATGTAATATGTCCTTTTTCTTAGGGATAAAGTGAGGGTATATTTAACTCAAGTGTCAAGCTATATCCTAAGGACTGTTTTTTCATTATTTTTTTATCCATTTATTTATTTATTTTCTTCTACTAGGCTATATTTGTCAAGATTGGGAATGTCATGTGTTGCATGAACTTATTATGATGGATGATTTTAGGAAAATGATTGGGGGTGGCCTGATGAGATTTATTTCTCACCCCCTTTATAGGTACCTTGGTGATCCTACATACTTTATGTATATATTAAATATCAGAATAAGATACATAGTGGATGAGTATTTGGATCAAACATATACGATCGAGCGGGAGACACTCATGTTGGTTTTCAGGTTTGACATGTAACAGTTTGACCATTGTTGGGGACCAAGTATGTGCTTCAGTTCAGGATTGACAGTTGATAATTTTCTCTAATTGAAACTGTATATATGGTCATCTAGTGGGATACCATTCACTAATTTCAACATAATAACTTTTATTTTGTATGATTCATTTCATTATTATAACATGATTCTATTTTAGTTATTTATTCTATGTACACCGGTGATAATTATTTTTGATGTTTTTAGTTTTTTCCAGTTTAATAGTATGATGATACAAGGGTATATTCTCCATTAAATGTCTCTTCAGACCCTTGCCTCCAGTTATTAGCCTCTATCGTATTGGGGGGTATGATTGGGGCCCTATTGCAAGCTAGATTTGGTAGTGGATTAGATCTACCTATGGTGGTTTGTGACAACTTGGTATTAGATAATCTCCTTCTATTAATCATATGATTTGTGGATTTGATGTATAGTTAGTTTACGAGAGTGTTGGATATTTTTATTGAACTCATATTGGTGCATCATGATTACAATTTCGAGGGGAATGTTCATGTTACTATGGTTATAGGATCATTATTATTGGTTCCCATTTTTATAGTTGTAGGATTTCACCCTAGATGATGCACTTGAGTTTTAGGATATATGATTTTTGATTTTTTTTCTATTGTACCAATTATTGGAGTCTTTTATATATGTGTTATAACGTTTCTATAGGATTCACATGACATATGCATATATATATGGGTGGTTTCATTGATGATGGATTTTTTTTGATTAAAGAGCCTTTAATGATCTACATGGTGTTGGTTCTTATAGATCCTTAGTAGAATCCTACTAAACTAAAATACTTGTATTTTTATTTTAATGATAGTCCATGAGTATCCTTTAGAATTATTTAACTTATTAGATGAATCAAATTTGATTTTTCAAGGGATGTGTGGAGAACCTTATGGATTGGTATAGGACTGGGTTCCCTATGGTGGTGGATCGATTAGGGAATGTTTTTATAAGAGGTGTTTTGACCAGCATTGATTTTTTATATGGTTTTGGTTTCCTTGAGAAGTTTTTTGGTAAGTCATGAGGGTGGATTTGTCTTGAGAATTGGATCCTTGGGAGTTATCTTGGTTTAGTGTTTTGGTAGATAGGTTAGTTTTGGATGATGCCTATCCCTATTTGTTTTTGTTTTACTTATAGTGGCACAGTGGGAGCATGGTTAGGGGATCATGGTTTTTGAATGATGCCTAAGAGAAAGTTTTTTGTGTAGTTAATCTTGCAATATGGAAGATGCCTTGATTTTGAAGAGGATAACCAAGTTTGCTGCAACCGGTTTTAAGTGGAATGCATTGGGAGTATGGTCATTGTATTTATCATCATAGCCTATGTTATTAGAGGTTTTTCTTATGTGAGCCTGAGTTTAATTGCTTGTTCTATTTTCCTGGGAACATGTTACCCTTGTGTTCGTTTGAGTACATGTATGTTGGTACTTGAGGGGTGGTGTAAGGGAAGTCTTATTGGGTGGATAAAATTAAAGTCCATTAGAGTATGTGATCCCCATTTTAATTAGTTTATTGATAATTGAGTCTAAAATTATTTATGATATAGGAATGGGTTTCCAATATGATTTCATGAAATGTTGGCCACATACAGACATTTACATCAGTACTGTATGGAATATGGACCATTGACATTGGTGTTGGTAATTGGAAAATGATATCTATAATCATGTAATGGTGATCATATTATTGATCATGGACGAATGAACCTCATGTTAGAAGTGTTTCGAGAATTATGAAACCTTTTGGTGGATATTCAAGGTGTAATTTGATTCTTCAGTGTTCAGGGTGATGCTTGGTATATGGTTCAACATTGAGGCTTCTCGAGGGATTGAAGAATTATAATGGGGAGATTTTAATTACTCACAACTTTACTAGTTTATAAAATAGTGGGAAATTTTAATTATTGTTCCAAAGTAGTTTTAAGGGGTAAAATGTTAATTTACCATAGTAGGTTATATCATATAATATTTATAACTACTCCATTGGTTATATAATCGGGTATTCCCCCTTGGACTAGAGTTTCATGGAATTCCAAACTACTCAAATTTTAGATGAATAATTAATATATAATTATTTAAAAATTAATTATTTTCTTTCATTAAAATGGTAATATCTTTTGAATAGACTTTTATATTTAGATTTTAACTACGTGATTGAGTCAAGAATATGAGGTTTTTTCTAAGTGAGGTATAACCTCATGTCATGTGTTGGGATCAAGAAAGAGTCCATATTTTCCTTTTTATTTCTTTTTTTCCCTTTTTAAGTTTTATTTACACACCTTCATCTTATTTCATATGTAATTCCCATCATATTGGTGTCACACTCATCCAAGAGGAAGGATATGAAGATGAAATCATCACCAAACATTATCCTTGGTGCTGAGTAGAACAAAATTAAGGTGTAACAACATTCAAGTGACGATCTAGTTTTATGCATTAGTTATTTAACCAAGAGGTAGGACCTATTTACCTATTTATATATAAAAACCATATAATCATTTTTTATTTTATAAATCCATTTATGTGTATTAGGCCCCCGAGATGGTCAATTTGTTGTTTTTAGAGGAATCTAGGTTTTCAGGATTATTGTTGAGGTTTATGTACTAGAAACCACATATAGACAATGTGTAATTCATTGAAAACATGTCATGTATTTTATTTGGGGAATGGTATAATATTATCACTGGATTACAAGTGTATTTTTAGAACACCCTATATAGTGGTTCTGGGGGTTGGTAGGACTCATCTTGAAACCCCATGTAGGGGGAACATGGTCGTGACATATACAAAACCAGATACTATGTATAATACTTGACTTGAAGATATATGGAATACTTGTTTAGATACTTTGAGGGGGTACATTTCCATATATGTGGAAAGGCACTGCATGTGTGTGACACACCATGTAGGGTGATCTCAAACCATGTGTGTTGGTGAATTACATGCTAGGTTGGTTGTGGAACATGAACAAGGGTGATCTTTGGAGTTACATTCCCATTATTTTGTTGCATGACATGTAATTTCCATCCTTGGGGTGTTTCTCCTATTTTTAATTTTTATGATAGAATTAGACTTGTGATTATTCCATTATGAGTGTTTTTCCACATACATAACAATGGTGAAATCTTTTATGTATGCAGTTTCCATAGAGGGGATGTTTTGGATTTGGTGAGAAAATGTGGGAGGATTTTTTTAAGTTTACATATTACAATCCTTGTAGGGTTTGGGTTGAAATGTGTGGTCTAAGTGGGGTTCATGAGTTCATTGGTTGGAATAGGTTATATAAACCAAGAGGATCAGTTATAGGTTCCTATGAACAATTTCTAGAAGGTTTTATTAATTGGATTATTTATGGGTTTTGACATTTTATTTTCTCAAGGTTTAGTTTTAGGGGAGTTTCTCGGTTGGGGTGAAATCATGGTGTGATATGTATGGTTGGGTGGCATTGGTTTGTGCTTTATATGGGCATGGAGGACACCATTTAGGAATTATTATAGGGGAATATTATCGTTTAAGGTTTCCCACATGGTTGATATGAGACTTGATTATAGGTTCTTCATAGAAGAGGAAAACACATGTTTCTTGTGACAAGATTAGACTAAGTTTTCCATTCACTTTAGGATCCCCTAGTATGGTGTTCTAATATAATTAATGTTCAAAGTACCGTTGAGGTTACTTTATAATCTATCTTCCATGATAAGGTTGGTTATGGTTTTAGTGGTTTTGGATTTTGTGTTTGGGCAGTAGGTAATCTTTAATGTTGCACATTATGGCCATGGATTCTTGAGGTAGTTTCTATTTAGGTTCTGATGGGAGGGGATACCATTGAGATATAATTAGACTGTGTATTGGATCTAATTTTGGATAATTCTCTCCTCTACTAGATGGGTGGTGCTAGGTAGGTCTAGGGAGATAATGGACATTCTAGAAGATTGAAAGCCTCCATAAATTAGAATTAGTTCTGGATACGAGATTAGGTCTCAAGTGGTGTTTTGGCACACATAAAGGGAGTTATGTTTTCCTATGGGTGAAGTTTTATCTCTCAATTACCATACGTGGACATTGATTTCATCATTTTATTAGTCTGTTTATCTTAGTTAGTTCTTTAAGTCTACTGGTACACATATAAGATCTCTAGTTTTTTCAACCTATTGGTTACCATAGCATGTTCTAACCCTACTATTGTAGTCATAGAGCTTGGTAGATGATCATGGTTATATAGTATGCCTAGGATGATATCCCATGGTATGAAATTCATGACTATTTATTTTTTAGACTTATGGAGATCATTTTTGATTGGGTGGATTCTCCTAATGTCATCTGGTAGGCTGATCTACCACATATAAGTTTATTATCTAAGTGATATGGAGATGGTAGATTTTACTTGGGTTTGAGGATAAATCCCATTGTTTATTGTTTGTTTATTTTCATTATCCCTTATTATTTCATCTATTCTATTTTCCTCTATTGTAATTGGTTGCTTATATCTTTTTTGGATGCAGTTTTCATGTCGATAAATTTTAAGACCACTATTTTGGTTGGAATACTAAAATTTATTTATCACCCCATATTCGGGTACCACAGTGCTCACACAAACATTATGTTTTCATTCAGGTTGAGATTTTTATGCATAATTTATGGGTCTAATTCCTAGCACTACATAATCAAGTGGGGCCTACCGTGTGGAGTCTTGGATTCCACCTAGATCAATTCATCCATTATTTGAGATTGGTTATCTGGCTCAGCTAATGTATTCTTTGATGTATATTACATGAACATGAGTACATATATTGAATTTCATTATTATAAAATTATAAAATTATAGTTATTTATTATGTGAAATTTAATGTTTGTGGGTGTTTATGAGTTTGAATTATTTTCCACATATATTTAACTCTAGTTCTAGGGTATAGTATACCCATTGTATCTCTTCAGACTATCACTACTAGTTGGAAGTCTCTAGAATATGTTGAGGAACACCTGAGGTATTATAAAAAGTCGAATTAGGTGGTGTATCATGTATAATTGAGTAGATTAACCACATGTTAGGACATGGGTTTCATGGTATGATATGATATAAT
Organism: Viscum album; assembly: GCA_963277665.1. Taxonomy (NCBI): domain Eukaryota; kingdom Viridiplantae; phylum Streptophyta; class Magnoliopsida; order Santalales; family Viscaceae; genus Viscum; species Viscum album. The sequence continues at coordinate 453,448,043 of OY728120.1, read as the reverse complement.
GAACAAATCATGATAGAAAACCAAACATGTTTTGCTTATAATGCATTGATTGCAGGGTAGAAAATTGTTGAATGTCGCATGCTTCATTATCAAAATGTTTATTTATGATTAAAATATTTAATTTTTTTTTATGATTAGTGGGTTTATCTATACTATCATATACTGATATAATGTGTTGTTTATGAATATGTTTCATTTAGATTTAATATATAGATTTAGGTGAGTTTAAACTTGTTTTCTTTTAAATTAATGACATTATATATTCTTTATTTTCTTAATATTACACATCAAGGATAATTGTTTATTTTTTAAACATGTTAATTTAAAAACTAATTAGATCCTGATGTAATTTAGTAGTGTTTTTTATGTTAATATGGATTATATTGTAATATGTTTTCATTAAATGTGAAACATGTGTAAAAGATCATTATTCCAAAGGAAAATTTTCCTATAAGGTTTCATGGTTAATAATTCCTTTGATGATTAAATATTTATTATGTTAAAATATTTTTATAGATATATTTAAAAAAATGTCTTATATTCCAATAATTATTAATAATAAATCTTATTCCATGTTTTATAAAAAACAAGTAATTTATTTTTTAGGTTGAAATGAATGTAGTAAGTATGCATTCATTTAATTAAACCGTAATAGAAAATATGAATTATTATTATAGATCATGTATGACTTAATGAAATGTTTTAATGCATGATTTTTACATATTTTTTTAAGAAGGAATAATGATGCATTTTTTCAATTGATATGTAATGTGATATATAAGAACTAATTGTGTTATATAGTTTGTCCATGATTATTAAATTATAGAAGAAATTTTTCTATAAATTATGTTAAAATATGTGACATATTATTTTTTTATTCCATGTTGAGAATGTTGATTTTCAATTTTTACAACATGATTTGAATTTTCTATATGATTTATTATAATATTTTTTTACAATGATTTATGAAAGAAAAACATGTGTCAATTAAGTGATTAATTAAGATAATTATAATACATTCAGAAGAAAATTACAATGGATAAATTATTATGGTATGAGTACTATAAGCCTGAGGTTATTATGAAATAATTGGATATGAATTTTCTATGTGCACTTCCAATAAAATAGTGCTAATAATGATGTTGACTAATATGTGTTTAGTTATATTTCGTTTTCATGATTAGATAAATATTGCTATTCCATATTGGTAATGTGTTCCTTAAATCCTATTGTATTATTATTGTGCTAATTTATTTATCATTTCATATTTTTTGAAATCATGTTGGTAAAATTTGATATGATATTGGGTTCTTGATATGGTTGTTCGAGAGTACTTTCAATCATGATGGAAAATAATATGAAGGAAATTTATGGTTGATATGGATATGTTTTAAGGATGAGTTTGTGATAGTTTTATTGAGATAGTGGTGGTGGTAAGATACTTGTAAATTATTTTCTAGTTTTGGTTTTCTGATTTTCCATCTATTATTTTCTAAACTACAATATGTTGGTGGAATTAATAATGGCCACCAACTAGGTTTGGTCCTTGTTTTATTTATTATTTTTTATCTAGTTTAAGTAGAGTTTTTTTTATTTTTTTATACCTTCTCTATTATAAATATAATTTTTCTACCACATAACCAATGATATAAATACCTATTTTCGTTTTAAGATTGATAATTTCTTATGGATTTAGTTAAATATTGGGGTTAAACTATTATAGAAGTCAATATGGTGGACGTTTTTGGGTTTATGGTAAAATTTATATTTGTTTAAAGAATGTACCCCTTTCATGATATTGTTTTTTCTATATTATTGATATTATTAACTAGATATGTTATATCATTATTTATTTACCAGTAATTTTATTAGAAATGATGGACAATGAAACACATCCATCTGACGGAGGTCCATTGGTTGAAGTTTCATGAAATATTCATGAAGGAATTTTATAAAATATATATATAGATAAATATGTGAATCATAAATAAATATAGTAGAAGTTATGATAATTTCCTATGGTGATGACTCTCATGGTCCCAAGAACTGGAGTGTGTGTAAATCCTTTGGATTTTGTGTGTTACCCCAACCCCTGGACATAACCTATTTGAGGTGTACTAATGCATGCTAGTTTTTATATTTTCATTTTTTGACTAAGTGTCATAAATATGAATGTAATGTGGTTTTTTATGTCTCCACATTTTTGGTGTGTATTTATTTATTGTTTAGGAAGTGAGGTATGTCAATGATTGGTTAATTAAATCTTCACATTTTAAGAAATTAAAGTGATTTTGAATATAATTATAATATACTATTTAAAAAATTGTCTGTGTGTTTATTTCTATTAAAAAATTAATTCTATATTTAGTTAAATTAGTATGAATTATTCAAAACGTTTTTAAAGTGTTTTACATTCTATAAACATATATTATTTCAAATAGTTAATGCCTTATTTTAAAGGGGATATTATTTTAAAATGATGATGGTGGGGGATAAATGAGTAGTTTGTGAGAGGGAAGCTATGATTCAGGGTTGTTGGTGCTTTATTTCTTCACTATGTTTTGTTTTCATTGATAGTAAGGATTTTTGGAGGTATGTTGTTGGTTATAATATTTCTAAATGTTTTATTTTGGGGATGTGAGTTGGAGTCATAGCCCATAAATTTCATAGAGTGTATTGGTAGTGTATCCATCCTATATGATATGTATCTCCCAAAGGATTTTATACATTGGTATTTTCATATTTTAAGTTTGGTTTTGATTATTGAGGATTAGAATCATTTGATACTTTTTTTTGACAAATTGAATTTCCTTATAAATTACATGGGTTTCTTTCTCTATTTTATGAGTTTTATTTTACTCTCATGGATGGAATTAATTTGAGAGGTATCTAATTTCAGAGGTGAAATTTCATGGACCCTTACTCCATCATTTTTCAGGAATTTTTGGTTTTAAAGTGGTGTCGGTGGAAATTTTTGTGGATAAGGATCGTTTTTTATCGGATATTCTTAATGGGTGTTTTTATCAGCTTGTAATGATTATATTACAAAATCGGGATTGTTAGGTGACATAGGGATAAGGTTGTGAGAGTTGAGTGTTTCCCTATTTAGTGGTGGTTTTTTTGTTCTGGTGTGATGTGTGGTGATATTTCATGATTAATCTTCAGGTGTAAGTGTTTCACCACATAGAAATTAGTATTGGTATGGACATAAGTGTTGTACCATGAAGAGTTTTCTAGAATATTAGATATGAAAGAACATTTACATATTTAAAATTTAAAAAATAAAATATATTATGTATTAAGAAATATCTTAAACATCAAAGGAATTATATTTGGTATTGCATATTTTTTTAAGGAAGTGTCATACTTATTAGAAGAATCTTACATGTCACAACATTATCTTCTGTATCATCTTAATTTGACAAATTTTTATTCTAAACCTATTATGTACCATAATAAAATATATTTCTCATGATTTATAACATATTTCTCATTCATAGTGCATTAAAACCACTACCAATTTTTAGTAACGCCCAAGAAATTGTTTTATATCATCATAATATTATGTATACTCATGAAGGATATTATAAATAAAAATATGAACCTTTCCTTTAATATATATGAGAAGGTACAAATAGATAATATCTTAGATGTTTAACAGATATCATATTTCTATAAAAGTTAACCTTGATATATAATAGATATCCCATCCCTAAAAAGCAAATTTTAATTGCTAAGATTATTCTCTCTTTCAGTGTATAGTTCAATTACAGTATGGCTGAAATTATCATGTTGTATTTTTGATATTGAATTTGGTTTAATCACATGCACAGATCAATTGAATCATGAATTTAGCCACCCATCAGTTTTCAATATTTCTCATTTTGGTATATCTTTTAATTTTTTAATTGGATCTTGGGTTGTTATGTGATTTGGGATTTAGATTAGGAAAATTAAAATTGGGGAATCTCAAGGAGATGATTTTAAATGGGCAATGAGGTCTGGATGGTAGTTTGGGAGCTCAGTTGAGTGTTGGAGTATGTCAAGGTGGATAGGGTGGTGAATTTATGCATGCTACTATAGACAATGTAGCAAAATATAAGATCAAACTATAAATGGTTTTATGTTGATGGGATGACCTTTTTCGTGGTGTAGTCTATTCCATAAATGATATTGTGTGTGAGGATTCATGCTAGGAAGGAATGGAGTCCCTTAGAAAGGCTTTATTCTATTGAGGAATTCACACCAGAAACCCCAGCCACACTACGAGAATGTTGTACCACATATACCTTTACACTGTAAACCTATTAGTCACACCATGACTGAGGTCAATATCTATTTTTAGGATAGGTAAAATTTCATAATTTATGGATTGGGTTTTTTTGGGATTTAGGGGGTTTGGGGTGGGGGAGGTCTTTTTAGTTGGCAGTCCACCCTCATCCTCCTACTATTCAACCCCATTCTAGAGGGTTGGATTTTATTGCCTTCCAATGAATATTTAGGCTAATTTCCTATTTTTCTATATTTCTTAGTTTAATTAAAATATACTGAAGCATGATCAATTTTGGCTAGGGTTTAGGAAGTTATTTCACCAAATCATGGTAAAATCCTATCAAAACTATATGGGTTTCTGATATAGTTGTTAGAGGGGGACCCGAGAGGTCAATCACAAACCATTGGAAGAGGATTTAGTGATGTATTGTGTGTTTTAAGAAAACAATACATATTTTATATAAGTTTATTAATTAATTATATTTTTCTAATAATAATTGATGTATATTCCCATGAGATAGGTGCCCAAGAGTGTGGAGGATCTTGAATGAGGCTTGATGAATTTTAGAGAGGTGTTACCTCTGTGGGTGAGGAAGGCTTACCCTATGATACAAAATCATAAAAATATTTATTTATGAGCATGAATACATCCATAATTACATGGGGATTGAAATTGGTCACGACTGTGGACTTCCTCAGAGGGGTTGGTTCATGATGTGAAATGATACATGAAGGATGGACCCCACCTTGAGTGATGTGGTAGTGGGTTAGGAAGTCAATGTATGACTAGCCTTGTTCCTTTAGGTTATGGTTAAAATTTTAAATAATTCCTACTTTATGTATTTAGGTACGAGCTGAGTATCAGGTATGATGTCATGATGTGATGTGGTGATTGTATCCCAACATGACATCGAAGAAGGAACTACCAGACACCATGGAATCCTGGTTAGTACATGGTGTCCTGAAGAGCATGTGTACCTCATCAGGTGTCATTGTTTCCCAGTTTTCACACAAAAACACAATGAGGATGTTGATTTATGAATTTATTTTCCTCATACATAAACACCCATAATAAGTTGTATATTATGGGTTTCTGGTGAGGCCCTACTAAGTTATATGCTCACACCATACAAAATAACTCTATAGTGTGTGCTGACCCTATGATTAGTTTTATATTGAGGATGATACTTTTAGTGGATATGGATAAGGTATCTTGATGGGTATAGGATATTGGGATGCAACCTGGGTATTGAAATAGGTTTGATGTGTGTATTTTTTATTTATTTGTTCTTGTATAAGGGATCGACCCTGTGGGCCCTCAATGTATGTATTATTTGAAAACATCATGTACTCTATTGGGTGTATTTTTTTATTATGTTTAATTTGATTTGGATGTTTTATTATTATTTAATATTATTGATATCTTTGATATTGAGGGTATTTTCTCCCTAATGCATGATTTAGTCCCACACCACTAGTCACATACCCCTAAAATATGGGTGGCTTTCCTGACATATGTGGAACTCCATACTAAATAGTTTTTATGGGATAGGGTATAGAAAATGGTATCAATGACTTTTTTTGTATAACTATTTTTGGAGAAGGTAGATAGGTTGTCTGGGAATATTTAAAATCTTATGGTTGACCATAGATTAGTGTTTTGTAAACACCTTTTTAGTGGTAAGTCTTGGTAACCTGGTGTATGATATTGATTTTCGTGGTTTTCACTGTTATGGTTGAGATTATTATTAAATATCAAAAGTTTTATAGATATTTTGATTTTTTTATTCTTCTCTAGTTTACAAGAGGCATGTGTGCATGAATTGTATTTGTAATATAGGATTCAAATGATATATTGGGGCTTGTGTGATATTATTTTAATGATTATAGGTTCAACTGTATAATTTTTAAACAATAACATTTATAGAAATTTACTATAATACATATTAGTGTAATTATACTCAAATATTATATTATTTCACCCATGAGTGTTTTTTGATAGGTTTTGTGGGTTTTTAAGTGTGATATTCTCTGATATTGGATATATGGTCCTATTGTGCAAGGTACATGTAGGTACACATCATGGTTTGGAACAAGAATTGGATTAATGTGGAATGATCTATTTATAGGAATAAGTTACCTTAAGGATGTGAGTTTGGTTACATAATGTGTTAATATCAACCTATATTGTGTCTTCTGATATATCTTCTTAGTGGGAATCAACTAATCCAAATATGGTGGTTGAGGAAATGAATTAGAAATTCCCTGGAACATTGGGATGTTAAGTACTTTGAGTGATTCTAGTATCAAGGTTTGGTGAGAGGGTAGAATCATTTGGATATGTTACCCTATTGTTTTATGATATGCTTTCGGTAGCATGGTTGGAGTTCAAGGAAGACACTCCATATTTTCACTGAGGTATTTGTGGTGGGTGGTCATGTCATTATCCTTAGTATGTGTGAGATGTATTTGTTTTTTATATGAAAATAACATTTATAAAAGGAATAGTTTGTTTGTTTGGAATGTGAGCCTAGGTTTTGTCATAAACAAATCATTTGAGAGTGAGTCCATTTGTAAAACTAGGTTCTATAGGAGTATGTGACTATTGGGATTGGGTGAGAAATATTAGGATAGTGGGTGCATACCTATTAGAGGGTTCTTGTAGGATCACTATTCATTTAGTATAGGATTGTGATAATAATCATGTATTTTGGGTGAAAATTCATGGTGTAAGGGTTGGTGTTTATTGGGTATGCATGGCGCTATTTTATGTAACATATAGTTTAATAGGCCATGTGTGGGTCTATTGAGAATTGTTCAGGTTGAAGATGAACCTGAGAAGTGATGTGGTGGTAGAAAATTCATGAGATGCTGATTAGTGTAATGGCCAAGGTTATTAGTACATGAAATGGATTTTATCTTGGAGGAATGCCGACAACACATATTTGGGTCTATTATCAAGGTGTTATATAAGGGAATATATATGGAGGGGAGTATACTATTAGCTGTTAGAGAATTACATTATTTGTTGGTTGGGGAAAAATGATATTGGTGTTTCTTGATGACACATATGTATGATTGGGACGATCATGTCTAATAATTAATTTGGGTAATTGATGGTGTGTGTGATGTAGATATTAGGTTTTATGTTTTATAAGATAATGATAATGACACTACTATATGTGGAGTAAAATATTGGTCATGGGTGAATAACCATTGTGTTTCAAGGGTAATGGAGGTGGTGAGACTGGTCAATGGATAGTTATGGTAACAATAAGATTCTAATATACATTAATATTTTATGATATCTATTTATTTGGTAATTACTATATTAGGAATTTAGATGTGGTTCTAGTGGGGCTCAATGCATTGTAATTTGTCCCAAGATGGGGAAAATTTTGTGTAAGATAGAGTTGGATTAGTGTTCTACTAGTTCTTTGAGTGAGATCGTGATGATTAGTGTAGTTATGGTTAAACCTAGAAGGAATTACAATAAGACTTAGGTTCAATCATGAGGGTGAAATTGGATGATCATGATATGTCACTGAGAGTTAGGGAATCAAGATCAGGTAGTGATGGGGTAGAGTGTCAACAGGTGTGATCATTTTTTTCAGGTATGTAAACTATGAGTGGATCAAACATTGTTTTTTAATATAATTAAATGTAATAAGGTGAATAATACATCAAGGGTGTCATTTGGAATTCAGTTTCTGGGTTGGTGTATTATTGGATGATCATTTTTAGTAGTTTATTCCTATAGTAGGGAGAGCCATGAAAAAACTTTAACCATCATTTGTAGATTATAATGGTGGGAAGAAACATATGATTCATTATGAATTAATTTATGTCACTATGGTATGTTAGTAATGAGTGGTGCAGAATGTGTCGCATGGAATTGAAATTGATAGAAAATGGGTAATGTGGCTTAAACTTAATAGTGAATTTTTTGTATGGAGTTATGCATAATAAGTTGTTTTTGTGATATAATTACTTTTTGGGAATGAGAACTATTATGGTGGTGATTTTTTAATTCCTCACAAATGTAGGGATCAATACATTTTTTATGGAAGTTTAGTCTTGGATTAACTCTATGAATTGATATTTAGCATGGGAATCTAAGTGTTGGGACACAGAAAATATATTTTTTAAATGTGGAAAATAATTTAGATGGTTGTTAGGGTGATTAGGTGAGGTTTTATGTAGGGTAGGATGGATCATGTGATAAATATAAATACCCTTGAGCCGATCACGCCTAAAACTAGGCATTTCACATTCTGAATGGTTAAAGGCCAAGGGGAATTCCCTGTTTTTACTGGAATTAATTATGTAAATGAAATTGGATATGAAGATTTGAACAAATATAGGATTAAGGACCTTAGGAGGGATTTCTTCCTTTGAAGAATTTGTGTCATGAACCCAATCATTCTATGAGAATATAGGGAAAAAAGGTTCTTCATGTTGCGAACCTCTTGATGAAATCATGAATGGTGCATATGCATGTTTTTTTGATGGGGTAAATTCAATCATTTCTAATTCATGGTGTTTCGTGATTTAGGGTGTTTTGGGGTTAGAAGGAGTACATTTTGGTATCCTATCACCCTACCATTCCCCTCAATAAATTTCTTTTCAAGAGTGGTGTTTTTTAATGAAGTATAACTGAGACTTATGGAGAGTTAATCTATTTTTTCATCCGTTCATGGTTTCCATCATAGCTGTTAATTCTTACTCGGTTATTTTTATATTTTCAGTGAAAATTAATTAAGATAATTTGGAAATTATCATGAAATGACATGTATTTCATGTGTGATGTCTATAGGAGGACATGAGCGGTTGATTTCCCATTTTTTGAAGCAATTTTTTTAAAGAAGTGACACATAATGATTTTTAAGAGATTGTGATCCCTAAATTTATGTTCAATAATTAATTACAGTTTTTTATGATTAATTATTGGTGTCTCTATGTGTTGGAATGGATAAAATAGCAGTGAAATAAAACATGAAATTGTGGAAAAAAAATAAGAAAATAATATGATTTCCATTGTAGCCAAGGAATTTCTTCAAATACCATCATAGTGGACAAATTACACTAGTGAACTAGGCTTACTTGATGTTCCAGCCATGCATTGTTGAACCAGATTTACTTTCTGTTCCAACCTTGAATTACTAAACTAGATTTAATTTCCATTCTAGTCATGTCTGTCTCATGAGATATAAATATTTACACAATACATTGGAGGGAGATATAGGTCCCCCCATCTCATAATGAAATCATTATTACATGTTCCACAAAACAGAAATCATTCATCATAGCCTAACCCATGATTTTTTTTTCTTGAACATCCTTCCATCATAACAAAATCCATATAAAATAATTTTCCATTATTAACAAAATCAAATCATAGTAGAAGAATATAAATAATATTATATATTTTGGGACAATTTAATTGAATGATAAATATACCCCAAAAAATAGTTATTAATAAAAAATCTTGGATAATAATGAGATAGAAAAATTTTCCCTGCCTTAGTAGGTCAAATTTCTTCTGTATGTGTTAGAAATTCCACTTTTTCGGGTATCTCCTTTTGGTATGAACAAAAGGACTCCTTAATATGGCTTTCTACCCAAAGGGTGGCCTCTAAGATAAAGTGAGGGAAGTTGGGAGGAGATTTGGGCAGGGTAGGATGAGCCAAAGATATTTGGAGGTGTTATTAAGAGAGAAGGATATGCACCATTTTATAAGAGTGGGGAGGTACACATTTGGAATGTCTTGAAATATTGATTTATTATAAATTCAATTTCAGTTTATAATGCTCCCAAGCTCATTTATTTAAAAGAAAAGACGAGTATTGTTCTAAATCCTCTCAACCAATAAAATTTAGACATGTTTTGATTTTATTTTAAACCATATCATTTCTGATTTATCCTTTTTTGATGAATTTAATTTTATCTGTTGTAATAATATTGTAAATATAAAATGGTAATAAATATTTACTTATGTGTTGTAAATTATTCATATTTGGATACCTTATTCCATTTTCGTCCATATAATTTTCACATTGTAATTTTTTAATTTTTTAATTTTTAGATAATTTAATAATCTGTTATTTTAATAAAATATCAATAGTGTTAATTTTGACACTATTTAATTATTTGACTTTAAATAAAATAAAAAATGAATATAAATTAATAAAAAATATTTAATACACTCCAAAAATGTCATAGTCACCTATAAAATTTGTAGAGCACACTAATTAGTTCATATTATATTTTTTAGTATTTTTAAAACAATTTATTAGATATTTTTATTAAGAATATAATTTTAACATCACTATTGTGTCATAGTTAATGGTAATTATTTACCCTCTAAAAATTATAAAAAAATCACATGATATAGATAATATTAATATATTTCTAGATAATATTTATTTTTGATGTTTGAGGTATCTTATCACTATATTAAAATTATTATACTTATAAGATATAAGAGAGTGACATGTTGTCACTTTCTTTTGTTTTAATTTTTATTACATAACTTTCATGGAAAAAATTACATTAAATGAATCAATTCCAAACCTTAAGTGATATTAGTTTACATAAATCCATCCAATAGGATTTTTTAGGTGTTACAAAAATATTATTATCATTATCATATTTTTTTACCCTAATTTACCAAATTAACCATTAACTATTGTAAAAAAATTACTATAGTTACTATTGATAATATCCAAAAAAAGCAACCTATTAACATAATTTTGATCCAATGATTCCAAATATTTAATCCATTTATCAAAATTAAAAACCCATAAATTTCATTAATCAATAAACAATTAATTCATGTTGTCTAAACAAGAAAGTAGGTTTTTAAGAAGTAAAAACTATCAAAATATTGACATGTGTATATGTCCAATTTAAATGTGAAATTACTTATATTGAACAAAATATAATAAAATTATTAAAATATAATCCAATTAAACATTAAAAACAATCAAAAAGATAATCTATCTATATAAATAAACTGTAAGAAAAGGTAGTTTTGAATTAAAATGTAGTATTTTCACTATTCCTTAAAATATGAATTTTATCAGAAAAATAATAAAAATTAAATCAAATTAAATTTTGATTTCAAAAATACAAATAATTAATTTATTTTTTCAAATATAATATATAAAAGTGTTAAAAACAAGAATTAAAATTGTTACGCCTTCAAAAGGTGGAAAAATTGCATTTTTTGATAAATACCTCTTTTATCTGAAAAATTGAATTTGTTCTTATATCATGCACTATGAAATACATAAGTTGAATTTTAATGTAATATAAAATTCATAATATGGTTAATACTATTCATAGTGGCTAGTTTATATCCCATTAAATAATAATATTTTAATAATATATCGTTGTTTAGTGAAACTCGGTGTGGTATACAATGCATGATATCAAGGAAGGTCACTCTTATGTGTAATGTAAACCAAGTCAGTATTTCATTTAGTGCAAGAATAATTTTATATAGTGTATAAAATAATCCATATATAGTTCTTTTATAAATTGAACAAAATATATACTCAGTGTTGCGTGAAATGAATTCTATCATCAGAACTTGATATTGTGTGTAACACAAGCCAAGTATAGTGTTCCATATATTTCAAGATAAAACAATGTAGTGTATAGCATAAGATAATCTTGGTATAGAGTAAAACAGAAGAAATAAAATAAAATAAAAATAATCTATCTCATAATTTCTCGGGGTGTTACATTACACCCCCCTCAAAATGAATTTCTCCCTCAAAATTCATCGAGGTTATAAAAGGATTACTACATGAAAGTTTTTTTCACAGATTACAACATCGTAAAATATAATACTAAAACCTCATTTTAAAAAGTAATGTTAGAAACATAACGGTTACCCAATGTTACTCATCACAGGGTTTCTACATATAAGAACATAAGTTGGATGTGAAAACATGGATATGGACGAAAAATATAACTGTCATGTTCTGATAGATAATTATAGAGAAAAAGGATTGGAGAAAGTTAAAAACCAAAAATCCAGAAGTATGTCATGATTGAAGGGACTATTTGATTCATTAGATAAGACGGTACTAGGATATCATTTTTAGTTTTCATGATCTTTCTCTTAATATTGAAGAACATGAGAAGAAATACTTACTTGATTTCAGTAAAATCTCATCATTAGTTGTGCCTTGAAAAATTTCCACTTAATCTATTATTCATGGAAATGAAGGTGAATTTTTCATTCCTAAAGTGTTAGTAGATCATGGGATCCCTAAATTTAGTGATAGGTCATTCCACCCGTCTTTATCACAAAAAGTTTAGCACAAGTTTTCAAATATACATAAGTCTATCAATACTGTGATTAATCGTATATGGTTCCAAAAATGGACATGTACTTCCTATAAAATACCGCTTAAATAAAATAAAACTAATTTATAATAACGAGGCACTTATCAGAGGCCAGTGGTAGGTGATACAGGCTTGTCTCACTTCAATTGTGGGTTCGATTCATGTAGCCTTGTCTGATGCGACGAGTTATTGCCCGTCCAAGAGGTTGTAATTTTTCTAAAAATATATTATTACAAGACTCTAGAAATAATATTAAAAACTTTTTTATCCTTAAATAATACCATCCTATGTCCAAATTAATCAATTATAACCTTTAGGCTTATCCAAAATACTTCTATCCAAAGTCACAGTACAAAAAAACAATAACAAGAAAGTCCATATAACAAGCATGTGAATATCTTAATTTACCCCCTATATGTCATAAGATATATCTTTTTGATCCCATTTTAAACATTTTAATTAATTTATCATGCATTATCTTGAGTCATGGTAATAACCTAAATTACCATACATACTTATTTATAACATGCATGTTTCTTTATTCCATATTTTATTGGATATATTCCTTAAGTCCTAAGAAGTTGTATACTTCATCCATGATAGAATATCCATATTTTTAATAACTCCATAATTAGATCTCATGAAAATAGAATCATCCAATTTACTTATTCAAATCCATAATTATCTTAACATAATGGACATATTAAGGGTTATCTTACCCTTAATCATGTGTTCTACAAGTATATCATTATTCCTTGAAATCACATTTTTTCTCCATAGAACTATTAAATGTATCCTTTCCAATCCTTAATTAAAAAATTCTACTAAAAACACATATATATTTCATGATTAAAATAACATAATCTTTGAAATTCAAAACATATTCACCTAATTCATCTAATATTATTCTTAAACCATTAATTAAGATCTATCATCTTCACCTTTCCAAAAATATGAATCATGTCTTAATGTTTATCAACCTCAAGATTCTTAGGTTTGTTGTAAAAAATACTCGAAGAACATCACATACCATTCAAAAGTAGTTGAATATACCTTTATCCTCAGCCATATGAAAAATACTCATACGATCGTCATGATTCTCTACATGATATTTTCAATTAGAAAATCAATCTTCATTATTCCCATAATTTCCACATCTAAAACATTCCATGGTTAACCATGTTATTTGTTGTTCTGGAAATTAACTATGTCTAGAAAGAAAAGTGTGGTAAACACATTTCAGTGATTAAAAACACATAAGTAGTGTAATTTACTTATAATATTTCAATCTGGGATATTTTCGTTTTAATCCTAGGTTTTTCATGATTATTACAAAAATTCTAGGATTTTAACCTATACTTGACTTATCCTTAGGACAACCCTAGACATATCCTTAGAAATATGTCTAGGGATCTCACTAATGTTTTCACATCCTAGTTTCCAATGTTTTACTAAACCTTCTCTTTGATACCAATTCTAACCACCCTTGCTTGACGTACATGGACATTACATTTCTTTTAAAGAATACTCAATTCATTACAAAAATGTAGGCCCAAAGACCGTATTAGTTAAGTGTTGTTGGAAACTTGGAATATAATCTTATTACTTGGAGAAAGATCTTCAACATTTCCCATAAGGATCACCCCCTTTTGTTTTTATACCTAAAACATTTATTTATATCCTGGGGAAAAGAAAACATAAAATGTATGAGCTCAAATGCTCTTTAAGGGTAAACATTGAGAACATAAAACAAACCATATACATAAGAATGTAAAAACATGAACACAAAGTTTAAATATCAAAATCACGAGTCCTGAAATAAATATAGGCAGTGCGCAAGGCATAGATCATAAAGGAACATTAACCATGATAAAATAGCATTGGAATAAAATATGGAATTATGAACAAAAATAAGAACATAATATGATTCCCATTGTATCCAAGGAATTCCTTCCATGAACATCATAGTAGAAAAAGTCTGTTACTGAATCAGTTTTAATTTTTATTCCAACGATGTATTACTGAACCATTTTTACTTGTCATTCCAGCCCATAATTACTAAACCATATTTAAATTCCATTCTATTCATGTCTATCTCATGAGATATATATATTTACCCAGTGCATCGGAGGGAGATATAGGTCCCACCCATCTCATAATTAAATCATTCTTAAATGTTCCATATCACATAAATAATGCCTTATAGCATACTACAAGAAATAAAATGGGTTTCTTAAACATCATTACATAAAAACATAATCCATATAAAATATCATTCTATCATTAACAAAATAAAATCATAGTAAAAATAGGGAAAAACATAACCCTATTTAAAGAGAATAATCTTATATGGAAAATAATTTTGATAAAACACTTGAGCGTAATTCTAGAGGGAAATATCCTTTCTTCTTCAAAAACATTTTCTTTTACCAAAATGCCATCCAATTCTAAAAGAAAAGATTTAAATTAAAAATAAAATTGAAATATTTCAAAGTAAGATTCATGGAAAGAAGTCATCATGAAACCATAAAAATATATTCATGCCTTATATGTTAAAAAAATATTCTTCTAATACTCATTCCAAAAAGTCAAAAATTACCTCATATAGAAAACAATAGAGATATTCCTTCCATAATGCAAATAAAAATTCACCTTTGGATAAAATTCACTTTAAAAAATAGTAGAAGAATAAAAATAATATTATATATTTAGAGAAAATGTAATTTAATGATAAATATACCCCATTAAATACTTATGAATAAAAAATCTTAGATAATAATTAAATTTCAAAATTATCCCATACCTTTGGTCCAATTTCTTCTGTATGTTTCTGAAACTTGTCTTTTTGGGGAATCACCTTTTGGTATGCAAACAAAGTCCTTAAGATGGCTTTATGACCAAAGGGTGGCCTCTAGGATGAATTGAGATAATTTTGGAGGAAATTTAGGTAGGGTTTGGCCGAGCCAGAGGGCTTTGTAGGATTGATTAAAAGAAAATGAGATGTGCCCTTTTATAAGAGAGGGTAGGGGAACATTTAGAATGTTTTGAAATATTAATTTATTATAAATTTATTTTCAGTATATAATTCTCCTAAACTAATTTATTTGTTATATAAGATGTGTATGGGTAGAAATCATCACAACTAATAAAATTTAAACATGTTTTGATTTTATTTCAAGCCTTATCATTTTTATTTATTTTTATTTAACCAATTTAATTTTAATTTTGGTAACAATATTATAAATAATAAATGGTTATAATTATTTTATTATGTGTTGTGAATTGTCTATAATTGGATACATTATGAAACTGTTTATCATATAATGTTCACATTCTATGTTTTAAATATTTTTGTGATTTTTAAAAAATTCAATAATATTTTTTTTATAAAATATCAAAAGTATCAATTTTAACACTATTTATTTACTGTAATTTAAATAAAATACACAAAGAAGATAAATTCAAACCAAAATAATTTATACCCTCCTAATATTTCATATTCAATTATAAAATTCTTGGATCACATTAATTAGTTCATATTATATTTTATACTTATTTTTAAAAACATTTATTTAATATTTTTATTAATAAAATAATTTCTATATCACTATTGGGTCATCATTAATGGTAGTTATTTAATCAATATAAATTATAAAAAAATTCAAATGATGTAGATTATTTTATTATATTTTTTATAATACTAACATTTGATGTTTTATAAAGTTTATCACTATATTAAAATTATTATACTTATAAGATATAAGAGAGTGACTTGTTGTCACTTTATTTTGTTTGAATAATAATTATATCACTTTTATAGAAAAAGTCCATTAAATGAATCAATTCAGACCCTTATATAATATAGTTCGACTTCAATTCATCCAATAGGATTTTTTTAGGTGTTAGTGTAATTTTATTATCTTTATCATATTGTTTGTTACCCTATTTTACCCAATTTACCTTTAACTATGGTAACTAAAAATTTCCGAAGTTACTATTCATAATTTCCAAAAAAAATAAAGTAACATATTAACATAATTTGGACTGACTAATTCCAAATATGGAATCCATTTTTAAAAATTCAAAACACATATTTTTCATTAATTAATTTAAAATTAATTCTTGTTGTCAAAACTAGAAAGTGGGGTTTTAATAAGTAAAAACTACCAAATGATTGACATGCATTTATGTCCAATTTTGATGTGAAATCACTTAAAATTAAAAAAATTGGATTAAATGAGAAAAATATAATCCAATTAAACTTTTATAACAATAAAAAATATAATCTAACCATTTAAATAAATTTGATGAAAATGATGTTCTGCGTTAAAATGCAGTATTTTTCACTATTCATTAAAAATGAATTTTATCAAAAAAAAACCAAAAATTCAACCAAAGTAATTTTTTATGTTATTATTGCAAGGAAGTCATATATTTTGTCAAATATAATTTATAATCCTGATAAAAACTAGATTTAAAATTGGTGCGCCATCAAAAGGCGGCAACACTGTGTTTTAAAAAAATACTTTTTTTATCCAAAAATATGAATTTGTTATTATATAATGTGCTAGAAAATAAATAATATGTATGTTAATGTTAAATAAAATTCAAAATGTGGTTAATAATATTCATATTGGATAGTTTTTATCCCATTAAATAATTATATTTTAATAATATATCATTGTTTAGTAAAACTCGATATTGCGTACAACGCAATTTATCCGGGACAACCACTCTTACCTGTAATGAAAGACAAGTCAATGTTTCATTTAGTATAATCTTCTTTTGGTGTTGTGTGTAACTTAATAAAAATATAGTTCTTTTATACGCTTACCAAATCTATACTAAGTGTTTTGTGAAATTAATTCTTTCAAAAGAACATGAAATTGTGTGTAACACAAGCCAAGTATAGTGTTGCATATACTAAAAGATTAAATTGTGATGTGTATATTGAAAGCTAATCTTGGTGTAACATACAACCGAAGACATAAATGAAATTAAAAATAATCTTTCTCATAATTTCTCAGGGTGTTGCACATGGGATGTGGTGATGGACCTTTCCCTGAGTAGTTATGATATGGGATTGATTTTGAGAAGCTAGGGTGTTATGGGATACGAGACATGGATGTTGGACCCTACCTTGAGTGATAAGGAAGGGGGATTAGATGTATATATATAACTATTCTATGTTCTTTCAGGTAGTGGGTCAAGGATTGGATAATACCTACCATGAGTCTTTTGGTATGGAATGAGTATCCGGTATGATGGTAATAGGTTAAAATATGACTAGATTCTAGTATGGTTCTAAAGATGTAATGTTCAACTACTATGGTAGCTTTTTCAGAACATTGTGGATTGATGGGAATATGTACCTCATTGGGTTTCATGGTGTCATTTTCAACACACAATGACCAGGGGAGGTTTTATTGTTTATTTATTTATTTACCTCTTGCGTAAACACTCATGTGACTACATATATCAGGATTTCATTATGAGACCCTACTCAGTGATGTTATTACACCTAGAACAGGCACACTAGTGAATGTGTAGAACTTATATTTACTTTCCAGTTGAGAATGAGATGTGTAGTGGATAGTATTTAAGAATATTAGTAGGTATAAATGATTAGGATGCGGCACACGGATGGTAGTAGGATTGGGGTGTATATTTTTTGTTTTTTTATTCGTGAATATGGGAATGACACAGTGGGTGTGTAGTGTACGTTTTTTTGAAATCATCAAACTTTTTATTTGATGTTTTTATTTATTTTTTGAATAATGATGTGGGTTTTTTTTGTTTTTTATTATTATTTATTTCTATGATATTGAGGGAATAGTCTCCCCAATACATATTTTAGGCCATCACCACTAGTTGGATACCTTTAGAATATGGGGAGGTTCACCTAGGGTATATGACACTCTATAAAAGAAGGAAATTCCAGGAAGGGGTATTACTATGATTATTGATGTTTTTCTATGATTCCACAATTTTTGAAATTACATGGTTATATTTATAGAAACTTTTGGGTTATAGTATATAAGTTGTGTTGTGGTCATGGTTTGGGTTGATTGTATTTGAGGTTGATATCTAAGGTATGAATCACTATTTTTATATATTTTGATAGTATTCTATGGTGAAAGTCATTACATCATCACATTCCTCAACCATATTGAACTTATGAGAGTTTACATTGTTTTAAAATGGGGAGAATCTGGGGAGCATGTATTGATTCATAGAAATGTGTACTAAAAAAACCTGTTATGCTATGATTCTTTCCACCACACTATGATTTTCTATGTCTAATTTTCAACTATCAATTCAAGGTGCCTTTTCATTTGGTTTAATCTTCAAATAATCTCTTTATATCTATGCAGTATATAAAGATATTTTTTGTTTTATGGGACACATTATTTGTGTACACATGTATTGTATTAGTGTTGATCTGCTTTCAAAAGGTCTATAGCTACTGAGACATACCAATGGAACAATGTTTTAAAAATTGATCAAGTATTTGGTAGGTCAAATCATTCTCCCAGTAATAGTAAAATGAAGTCCATAAGATTTTTGACTAGTTATGTATTCATTAGGGACACCTGTTTCTTTTTATCTCTCATGTGTTTATTTCATCAAATATTCATAGGATAATAAATAGATGGTTTTATATCTATATCTTCATTTATAAATGGGGTAATGATTAATTGATTCATTCATTCCCTAATAATAACATACACATGTCACCATTGTTGTATAAATGATCCTGTCATCAAAATTATTCATGTATCAATGTGGTTACTTGTCCCATACTACTACTACTTATTATTCTGAGAGAATGGATAATACAGATGTCACAATATCCATGGGACATTCTGATTCAAATGGACCATCATCAACTATATTTTGTAACAATTATTAGAATATGAATCATTCATGGATCATGTTACCCCACATGTGATGGTAAGAGAAATAATTTGAGTGATTATTTTTCTTTGCATCATCTTGATTTATGGAAAAATTTAAAGTTTTTCTCCAAGGAATATATAAAGTTTCTTGGATACCAATGGGTCTAAAAATAATTATTTTCAGAATTATAAATAATAAATAATCCAAAACAAATATCACAACTCTAAGATAAAATAAATATTAAAAATGTGAAATGTATAACCACATAAAAATGTGAACCTCACAAAAGAAATGTATGATATTAACAGATCCAAAGTCATTATTTCATGTTTATGTAGATCATAGCATTTGAAATAAAAGGATTCCAACTAATAGAGGTATCCCCAAGTTGGTCTTAAAGTGCTCGATGATCGATCATGATCCTCCCCCTCTAGGGAATGCAAGAACCTCATAGTAAAAACGAAGTAGGCTATGTAAATATTATAGAAACGGGATTCTTGTATGATCATTGATCATACACCACTTCAATATCCACATATGGTAGATATATTAATAAATCCTTGAGTATTCTCCTCATGTTTTGTTTCATTTACCCATACATTATAACATATGAGTAAATACTTCATCCAACTAATTTATATTAGTATTTAATGATCTAATTCTAATCCATTTAATATAATAAAGTAATTATTAATGGTAACCAATGTGGTAATGAAATTCAAATGTGATCTCTTGGTCATTTATTTTCAAATATAATCAAATTCAGTATCATAATATGAATTCCTTATAATATACAATGTCACACCTTATGATTTTCAGGGATATAACACCATATTACATGCCTTATCATATTTTTCAACTAGAAAGTATTTATTTCAAAACATATTTTTTTCATTATGTTATTTCCAAATCATTAATTATTATTGGATTTTGTTTATGCATGTTATCATACCTTATGATATTGCATATTATAAAAGAAAATATATCTAATTTCATCACATGAGAAAGGATTTAGGAAATATCATCTCCTTCAATATCCAATTTACAATAAATCCTAATTTAATCCTTTCCTTTGAAACATATATCAAGTCATATATGTATAAATGTGAAATCATATCCAAAAAACATTTGAATACCTTCATTTTTTTGGAAAGATATCATTATGTTTACCATGTGACATATCATATGTCTTACCATGTGAAAACCCATCAAAAAATATTATGGATTAACAATAAAACACTTTTAGAGGATCCCTCGGAGTTAAAATTAATTCCAATTCAGTCTACCACAATGTTTGACACCATAGTCTTTATTATAATTAATAATAAATATAATAATTGAATATAAAAAAGTTAGAAATCAGAATCCAATTGAAAATAATCAGTGAAATTCAACATTAAAAGGGGTATGATATGATCTTTATAAAACACATGTATCTCTATAATTGTGTCAGATAGTTTCATCACATGATATCCTTCATTCTCATATATTCACTTTGTTTATTAAATCAAGTGACCATGTGACATAGAGTTTTTAAATCATATATATCCAACTCATATGTTATTGAATTTTTGAGTATATACCAACATGGTCGATGGATACATCACATGTCATTCATATTTATAGACGAGTACATCACATGAACAAAAACCAAATAGATAAGTATATCATATATTCTATCTTTGTGAGGTTTAAGACTCCTCAGTTTATCTCAATAAAGGGATAATATTTCATAGCTATTATATGGGATGAATAATCCCATCTTCGTTGATATCAAATTAATAACATGATCGAAGAAATACTTAACCACCACTTGATTAGATAATACTACCGAATATCATAATAAATATATCAATGTCTGAAGGTTTCTATGAACAAAATATTTTGAAACTCAGGTTGTGGGGACTCCTATATGTTCCATGCAACTCAAGTATACCAAATACATGGTGCACGACACTCCATTTTGTATACTAAATGGAATATCGATTATACAAAAATACTTTTTTACCTCATCATTATGTTTTGTATCACATAAGAAAATCATACTAACAAAAAAAATTATCATTTTATCATAACCTATAATAATCCTAAATGAATAGTTGTTAGATATAAATAAAATTCATACATTGAGAGGTTAATTACAATTAAATTTTATGAAATATATATATACATAAACAATTACATAGGTAACATGATGGAATGATATAAAATAGGAATCCTTCCATCCTAGGTCGATTACATTTTCCACTGCAGAACACAACACAATGAAGAAAATTGTATTAAATCGCAATCCTAAGGACTTGACCACACAACCTACCCCACACCCCCAAATCCTTATAGCCCCAACACCAAACATGGGGCGAAATTAGACTTAGATATGATAAATTCTATATTATTAAAACTCTATTTATAATATTTAACAAAACACTTCATAATAACTATTGGAGTTGGTTCCCTAGAACCAACCTTTTTATTTACTTTTTTATAATCATGTTCAAATTTTTTGAATGTTTACAAACTACTTATCACAACATGATTGTTTTTCTGTGTGACATAGTATGTGGTAATGTCCAAAGAGTAGCTATCACACTAAAAGTTCTTAGTAGTTCCCTACTATGATGAGAACCTAGATTTTCTACAATACTATTATTGAACATATGTTCTATAGCAGGAAAATATTATTTGGGGGACAAAAATGATGTAGGATATCTTGGGTGGAGACTCATAGTACATTGGGGAAACATTTCTTAGAGTACACCCTTCGTAATGTCCAGTATACATATTATGAGAATGAGACCCGTCAGTAGGAAATCTACATTTCTATGTGTCATTAGATGTTCCTATTGGAAGATGTGTGTATTGGTCCATAGACATTAATATTGTTATTAATGATTATTATGAGTTTAAAACTTATATTTGTTAATTAAAACTATGATGAATGATGTTTGTGAAGAAGTATGATATGTTGGGTGCATCACGAGTAATATTGCATTAATCAATAAATCAAGAAAGGATTTATCCCTTATGTCCATTAACATAAGTTAATATCTGATACCCTTTGATGGAAATAATATATCCTTAATAAATTCATGGCCATAATGTTCTATAGGAATGTTCTGTTTTCAAAAATTCAAATAAATATATATCAAGCATATTGGTTGATGGCACAGGCATGCAACCTGCTTGATTATAAATATTTTGATAAAGGGATTATATTACACTGTAAGCATTCATATGAGATGACTTGTTTTTTCCGCAGTAACTTATTTATTTATGGGTACCTTGGAATGTTTATAGACACTTACTTTGGAATTTAGGCAGATTCATCTAATGCAACTAAGAAAGATTCCTAGTGGGTCACACACTAAGTGTATCCAGAATTAGAACTAAATAATATATTATTTTTTATTATTTACCAGGTTTAATAAATATTATTACAGTGCATGCTTTAATAATTATTCTTGTATGCTTGATCACATATAAATATTTATTTTCTGTCTAGTAAATATAAAATTTATTTATTTATCATAGAATAATTTAGTGATATTTATTTAATAAATAAATAGCCATTATTCAAATCCTGAAAAATATTTTGGGGGAATGTTGGACTATGTTTAATTTTCTGGTCAGAAATAATAATATTTTATATTATTCAGTTAAATAACATTAATTATAATTTTCAAGTAAAGAACATTTCAATAAATAAAAATATTAATATTAATATTTGAAATGGGGTTTTTCTAAGATTAAATAACAAATAGGGCTCTTGTGAAATTATTTTATTTTAAAAATTTTAATAAAATAAAAAATTATATTATTTTTATAGAACTATATTCGGATGTGCACAAAAATTCAAGGAGAATCCTCTCAATCCTATAGATCTATCTTCTCTAAGTATGCTCCTATTAACAGTGAGAAATCATCCTTCTTAAGAACAACTTTAATACTATGGAAGGGATTCTCTAGGCGATCTTGGTGGATGACTCAAGTGCAAGGATATTTTGTGGTAGCACCTAGAGACTCCTTTGGTGACATCTGGAGATTCCTGGAACGCATGTGGATCACTACTGGAGGAAATATTCACTTGGTTTCTATAACGCTATGATAGTGATCCTTAGATCTATCTCCAAACACATCAATGAAGAAATAATCATATATGTAATTCATTATCTAATTAAATTAATTATAAACAATACGTTTTGATCTTTCTCTATCGGTTCTAGTGTAATAGTTCTTTGTCTATTTCATTGACTCAATTCTGTGGATCACAACCTTATCATCATATAGATCCTAGATTGATAATTGATTATGGAAAACATTAATGTTCGACACCACCCATCAAACAGTTTTTCTACACCTAGAACCTACAAGTTATATTAGATCAGGCACATAATTGTTTATAATTATTTAATATCATTACTGATTTACACATTTATAATTTAATTTTTCAATTCATGATTAATTATTCTTTTAATATAAATTGTGTGATATGTTTCTTCCTCATTCATTTCTCATAGATCTAATCGATATGTTAATTTTTTTTGTTCAAATAAAATTGAGGAATTCATCTACAGGATCCAAGGATTCTTCCTAGATAACACATTAGTACAGACTGTGTAACCAATGTTACACACTGTGTAGTTTTGTTCAATGCACCTCTAGTTAATTCGAAAATTACTTAACCCATGTGCATTAAAGACACACGATGTAGTAAATTCTTAAATCACGTGTTTATCAGGATAAAATGGTGCATGGTAAGACAAAATTTATTCCACATGTCCCATTGAAAATGTTATTTAGTCATGTTGCATAAAAGACGGACCATGTATTCAATACACGACCTACCTGATGGGTGACCGTGTAACACATAGTCAACAAAACATGTGGAGAATTGGAAATTTTGTGTACTGAAAATTTTATAAGGAAAATGCTACACATCGAGCCCCTATGTGTGTGTCCCAGATAGACAATTATAGGTGTACATGCTGTGTAGATCGGATCTACATTCCATGTACTTATACCAACTTGTGCTAATTTAATATTTATTTATTTTACTATGAAAACCATGGGACATATAATTTCGTGTGGTTATAAATATATGACACACCATTTGATAGGTTTTAATATAAATAAATATTTAAAAGTTTAATTATTATCTGCATAATTTTCAAGATTTTCATATCATGTATGAGTCATATTATACATTTTTACTCTGCGTACATTGAAGCGTAACACATGATCAGAAAATCATGCAATTTGTGTAATCATCTATGGAGTACATTTTGTGAATGTATGTGATAAGTCATGTATACCATATGTCATAAGAATAAAACATTATACATGTATAATACATATTGGGTAGATTTGGATAGATATTCACTGGGTTTCCTCGAAGGTAAATTTATGTATAAGGTTAATTTTTAAATGAATTTATTTAATTTTTTTAAAATTATAATGGATGGAAATCTCAATAAAACACAGATAAGGATTAAGATAAAATTATTGATTAAATAAAGATAATAATTAATCAATTTGAGTGTGATTTTTCTTAAATAAAATTGATTAAATAATTTAATGGCGGTTTTATTAAATTCATAAAAGGTTTCATGCATTTAGATGATCATGAGCTAGACCAGACCATTTGTATGTGACTGGTTTCATTTAATTTATTATTAAATTAATTTTTTGGCATGAACCCCTTATCTTCTCATAAATATATTGGGCCTATGTTCCCATAGTTTCTTCTATGTAATCCCCCTTTACCCCTCACCTTCTTATGAGTAAAATCATATTCAATGGATGGAGCTCCCATTATAGTGATGATAGTTCAAGTTAGGAGCTAGGGAGATACAAATCTAAGGATATACAAAGGTGGGCATGTGGAAATATGTGAACAAAAACCTTAATTGGTTCATGGAATTTCTCCACTAGGTAATTGGTTAGTTTATTAACCATTACATGAACTAACCATTAGTATAAGCTGCTGATCATACCCATTTTTTATTTCAATTAGTTTGATGGTTATTTCATTTTGTTTTTCTTATTGTGATCATATAAATAATTAATTAATAATCATTCTATATAGAACTATAATAAACCTATTTATGCATAAATATTATCTAATACATGGTTAATCACCCGAGTGATCAACATTAATATTAACAAGGCTATAATAAAGCTAATAATTGAACATTTACGCATAAAGGATAAAATCCCTTAGTAAAAAACTATGTTGGTATAGGCTTCCATTACATCGATTATAATCAAACCATTGTTTAATGTGCCTGACCATCAAAATTTGGGGTGCTTTCAATTTTTGGGGAATTCTATCATGAGGTTTTTGGTTTAATTAACTTGGTTCACATCAAGGGTTGACTACTAAAGAATGTGTTTGTGTAAATGAGAGGCAAAGGTTGAGGAAATCTAAAATTAATGATTTCATGATTGGGGAGTCCACTTAGCAGACAAACGAACTATGAGTTAATGTAGTTGGCATTTGGAATGCCTACCTAAAGCCATTCAAGTTTCATGACCAATCAAAGCCGGGGTAATGAGAAGGGGAAAATGGATCCTTTCCATTTGAATGTCCAAGAAACATGATATTCTGAATCCAATGGTGAGGGATATTAGGGTTCAATAAAATAGTGGGAGACTAACAAATATAATATTTATTAATTTTGATAAATTTATCAGAGAAGGTACTAAATATTTTCTTAAATATTTGTAGAAATGACATTAAAAATGACACAAAACCTATCATTTTGATCCATAATCAATAAGTAAAACCTTATCACTATCACTAATTTCCATGATTCGAAAAGGCACCTACAAGTCATCCTTAACCATGAAATTAAATTAGATGTACTAGAATAACCTTAACAAATTACACCAGGAAATAAGGAAACTGATGAAGAACAATATCTTTATGAGAAAAATATGAATGATGCTACATATATTTAATTCTTCATTCAATCATTCATGTCCAATTATCTTTTAATGTAACATGAGGAAATGGATGCATATAGAATGATGTATCACCTTTGGGATCTCAATCAAGATAAGAAGATACAAGAGTGGTATGAGATCTCCAATTATTTGTTTACAACTATGATTGGAGAGTCTGTGCCAGTTGGGCCTCAGGTAGTCAGTCTTATTGGCTATATTTAACTCTTAGACATCGTTGGGATTAAATCCCCAGATGAGTTGCATAGAGATTTCATACCTTCATCACAGACCAAGAACTTCTCCTGCTTTATTGTGAATTACAATATGAACAATAATGAGAAGATACTTTCATTACTTCTTACTTAAATTCTCCAAGTGGATAAGGAAATGGGGAATAATAAACCTGTGGTCCTTATAGTGAATAAGAATATTATGGAAAAATTAATGGGTCCATTGAATTATAAACATTCTAAATCTACCAAGCATCGTTCTACTAAGAAGAAGAAGATTCAGAGGTAGAGCAAGGAAAACGAGGCAGTATGTTTTGCATCTAGCAAGCCATTCCACTGGAAAAGTAACTACCCCATAAAGTAAGGTTAATCTAATGGTGCATTCATTATTGAGTGTGATCTTTCTACATATACACGTTGGGAATTAGATACAGCTTGTGGTGATCATATTTATATCCAAATGCAGAAACTAAGAAGATTCCAGAAATTTTCTAGAGGATAGGTGGATATGTGAGGTGCCAATTGTGCGAGACTGGTTGCTCTTTCCATTGGTGGATACCACAACCCATTCCCAACAAGAATTATTTTGGGTTTATGTGATTTTTATTATGTACATACTATTATGAAAAACATAATGTATGTATCAAGTGTAGATTCAGATGGGTTTATTTTCATGTTTAGAAATAAAATTCACTTTGTTTATAAGGACTACATATATTATGGCATGGAGCATTTAAATAATGGTCTGTATGTATTAAATTACAAAAATAATGTGTTGGAAATTGATAAAAAACAATGTTTACATGGATCATATAACACCCAGCATTGGTGTAACACCCCAAAAATTTTATGGTATGTTTCTCTTAAAAACGTTTGAGTCATAGCCTATATTTTAAAAAGTATTCAGTTTTTTTGAAACAAGGTTATTTATGAGAGTCTTATCCTAGCCATTAAACTTAAATTTTCCACTTGTGTGTTTTGAATTTTAAAAATTTGAAATACATGGTTTTGTTTATGATGATATTTAGAGCTTTAAAGAAATAACTTAATTTTTGGTGAATAGTAACATACCCTTATGAATAGTAACTTACCCTTATGAATAGTAATATGAATCTTATGAATAGTATCCACCCCCATGAATGTATAAATAAATTTAGGCACCTTAAAAATGAAGTTGAATGATTTAAGGGATTATATTTTTCGATTAAATAATGATTTTAAATAAATATTAAAATAATCATATTTAAAAAATTATTTTTCAAAAGTGGACATCATTTTTGGATTCAACACGTTGAAAAATGGATAGGATGATTTTTTGGGATTTTTCTAGAATAGTTTTATTTTTGATGAATAGTAAAATGCGATAATTTACGATATATGCTTAATCAGGGATTTATTGAGTCATTGATGATGATCTTCTGATGTAAGACCAATTGGTTCGAAGTCACATGAATTTATTACTATTCTTGGTCATGTAATACATACTATTCCTTTTCTTCTAATGAAATAATAAACTAATGATTAAAAGATTATGAAAACCCTCCTCTCCTCCACTATAAAACACCCCTCACCCCATCTTCTCTTCACTCCTCTCAAGCCTTGTGACTAGCAAATATTCTTCCCAAATCTCTCTCCAAGCTCCTTCCCTAAATCCAAAATCCCCTATCCCCTTCAAAATACCAAAACCTCTCCCCTTAATAATTCTCAAAGGAGGAGGTCTCAAGAGGTAAATTCCTCTATCCAATTCCATCTTTTCTTTTAAGTTCTTCTCCTTTTGTTTATTTCCTCACCTCCCTCCACCCAAATAGTATGATAACACCATTAACATACATGCAAAGGAATTTTTTTATGATAATGGGATATTTCATTATCTTATCTCCTTTCCCCACCTTTTATTTGAAAGAATTGAAATCAACGTTTGAGATGTGCCAATTTTGCACATTCAAGGACAACATTTATCAATTTCTATTATTATATTTAATTCTGGTCATGAAACCATTTGTGTAATGGTTGAACTAGATTATTATATATTTAATATATCCTATTTTTGGTTCTGTAATCGTTTTGTACAAATGGTATTATGTTGTAAAGAAAAACATGTTCTTTGTAATCAACCCCACGGATTAACCAAAACGGTTGTCACTGTGGTTTTATATAATAATTTGACTTCACTCTGAGTAAAAAAATTAAATTTAAAGCCATTTAATCTCATGGATATTCACTAATAGAATATAACTACAATTCTTGACAACCACTTTCATCCAACATGTTTATCCAAACATGAATATAAGCGAACCTCTCATTAAAACAAAGTAAACAAACAATCTCAAACAATGAAATTGAACCTCATAAACAATCAAAATGGTTATAAATGAACATAAAAAGATTACACTAAACCAATTAAATATAGAATAGGTTCTGTAATTTTTAATTAATAAATATAATTTTTTTAATCAGGTCTTTAATAACAAGTGGAGAACACCAATAGATTTAATGTGAGAGATCCTCTCTCTCACTTTTGTTCAATAATATTTCATATGTTGTGATATTTTATTTTTAATACCTAATGATAAGTTATGTTTTTTCACCTACCCTATAATTCTCTTATGATATATAAATAATGGGATACCCCTTTACCTATCATTAAGCCCTCGCAAGAACACTCGTTACTATGCCGAAATGTTTGTAAGGGGTTTTTCCATTTCACTTTCAATTCTATGGGATTTCTATTGTCCACCTCTTATTTATTATATGTGGAATAGGTGAAATTCCATTTGATATATATTATCATGATTACCTTTATATTGACGGTATTATGTGATTCATTTGGTGGTTATTAACTTTCGTCACACGACTCAATTGATTACAATGAGGTAACAAGCTTTCTCTCAATTTCCACTTCATTGTGACTTGATTAGTATTATACAGCTACTCTTTCTTATGTTCTGTACCTACTTCCAATTTGAGATTAATTTTAAATTGAAATTATATTCAATTTAAATTTCCATATTCTCATATCATGGAAATGATTATTTTCTAAGCTCTATACCATTTTACATACGGTATTTATTTTTAATGTTGTTTTGACTATATAAATATTGATGAATATGTATCCTCTATTCTATATCATAATGTAAGGGAAGATTTATATTGTGTTGAATCAATGTATAATAAATTATTTGGACATTAAGTGGTGGGAGGGCTCTGCTATAGCCCTTTGATGCATCGATAGGTCTTATGAGACAAATCAGTTGGCGACAAACCCTTCGACTTTGTTTCCAAAAATGAGACAGGTTTCTACCCACAGAACAAAAACCTTTTTATGGTATTATGGTATCATGTGCCAGATACATGACATATAATTAATAATCATTCTCATTATTCATTATTAGTTATTTTTATCCCTGAGGTTTTCACTATGAAAAAATATATGGATGCAGTTTCATTCTCAGTTTATTAATGGTGTGATTTTTTCATTTATTCACCATGATATATTGATTATGTCAAATTGTTTAAAATTAAGTTATTATCAATTAATGATTCAATTATTTTTAACCCTTACTGAGTGTTTGAGATCACCCCTTTAAATGTTTACTTTCAATAGGTGATGAAGAGGAGATCATTTATTGAGTTCTTATGGATACAATTTTCAGTTTTTGCTATGTATTGTATTTTTGTAACCTTTTACAATGTAATTTGAGTTACATATATGTATGTAGTTTCTTGAATACTATTAAACCAATCATTCCTTGTGGATTCTAATTCCTTCTAACCATTCCAATATAATAAGTAATTCATCATCTCTAGTCTAGTGGGGCCAGGGTGTTATAGTTTGTATGAGAGAAAGTTTAGTAGAAAACATGGAAAGTAGAATAGGAAATGTATAGTAGGGAACAAATCCCTAAGGTTTTATTTGAGGATAAAAGTAAAATAATGTCTGGGTATCTAGTAAGGAATAAATTATGTGAATATTTCTAGTAAATACATCCTTTCGTAGATACGAGCAAGTAGAGGTGGATCTGACACATATGTACCTAGGAGTGAAATCTCTGAGAAGGTGTTTTGAGCTTGACCTAGGGTATCCTGGTACAAGACAACAGGCCTTGATACACTCTTGGTTATTACACTCCCGGGGGATATTCTTAGGACAATTCATATTTTCTTTACAAGACACTATGAAGGATTTAAATGTAAACTATTCCTCAAAGAAACCATTTTTTTCGGATTATGGGATTAGCTATGTGTAGGATCTCAATTTTTTCTATGCATTTTGTTAAGTTAATATTATGCATTTTGATTTGTACCCTAATCTAGTGTGTTCCCTTATTTTGAAATGGAATCTAATGGAAGAAGGGGAATCAATACTTGTGGGCAATGTAGGGATCTCTCCACTGAGAAAGTCAACAAAGTCAATGTTGGAGCAGATCAAATCATGACCATATTGAGACAACTTACTCCGGTTGTGATGAATAACCATTCCACACCTATGTTGGATTGTTTCATATGGATGAAGCCCCCATCATTCAGCGGGACTACTAATCCAGTGGTTGCTGAGAAATGGATCAATTCCCTTGAAAAGATATTCATGGAATTAAGATGCAATGAAAATGAAAAGGTAGTACTTGTAGTATATTGTCTCAAGGGAAATGTTGATCAATGGGGGTTCTTGATTCAGAATACCATGAAGGAATAAGAAATAAAAGATATGGAATAGTGTACTTTTAAGGAAATATTATACGAAAAATATTTCCCTTGTGAGAAGAGAACCGAAATGAAGTGGAAAATCCTTGGCTTAAAGCAAAGGGAAGAAGATAGTGTTGCAGAGTATGAGGCTACCTTCACAAGGCTATCCAGTCATGCCATAGATTATGTACATGACTTGGAAAAC
Organism: Viscum album; assembly: GCA_963277665.1. Taxonomy (NCBI): domain Eukaryota; kingdom Viridiplantae; phylum Streptophyta; class Magnoliopsida; order Santalales; family Viscaceae; genus Viscum; species Viscum album. The sequence continues at coordinate 453,416,450 of OY728120.1, read as the reverse complement.
AGGATTGATCATTTCTTTGATGGTCTTAATCCATTTCTTCAAAGGGAACTAGATTCTCAGACATTTTTATCTTATGATGAAATGGCATCAAGTTCCATCAAGACAGATATGGAATTTTCTAGATCAAATTTTTTCAAGGGAAGCCAAGATAAAAAAGTGGTACTTTGATAACCAAGGGAAATGTGAAGCGCTAAAGAAGAACAAGGGATTGAAGAAATTTCCATTATGTGAGAACTGTGGAAAGAATCATATCATGAAATGCTTCAAAGGCATGGGAGTATGCTACAAGTCTGGATAAAAGGGGAATCTATCTAATGAATGCAAGGGGAAGAAACAATTTGATGATGTTAAATTCTACAATTATAGAGAGATATGACACTATGCAAATGAGTGTCCTAAGTGCTAAGGAAAAATGCCTCAGAAAATTCCAAGAGAGTAAGGGAGAGCTTATGTGATTACAACCACGGAGGTTGAAGTTCCTAATGATATGGTGGTAGGTACTTTAATTGTTTCCCCAAACTTATCCAAAAATTTATTTCATTCTGGATCATCGAATTCATTTATATCTTCCCAATTTTCCCAGAAAATTATATATGTCCAATTTGATTTAATAAAAGTGTTATCAGTAAAAACTCCTAGGGGATGCATAATTGCAACAAAGGCACTTCAACTAGTCCCCTCATGACAGATAAACGTGCATTAGTGGCTAACCTTATCGTCATACCAATGACTGAATTGGATATAATTATCGGTATGAATTGGATGTCAAACTATGATGCGTGGATTTATTACAAGAAAAAGGAAGTTAATTTTTTTTGAAAATGGTGTAGAATAACTTATCTTTAGAGAAGAAACCTCTCCACTTGATTCTTATCTAGATCCACCCCTAGTAGCTCTACTGATTGAAATACTTGGAGAGGAAGATAAACCAATATCAATGGGTGGGGAAAGAAATCATCATATTGATGATGTGCATATAGTGCATGAATACAACGATGTATTTCTAGAGGATTTACCTGAACATCCTCCAGATTGGGAAATTGAGTTTTCCATAACTTAATTCCTGGTGCAAGACCTATATCAAACCCCCCTATAAAATGGCCACTATGGAGTTAGTAGAGATAAATAAACAAGTAGAGGAGTTGAGTGACAAATTATTTATTCGACCTAGTGTTTCTCAATGGGGACCCCCTATCCTGTTTGTCAACAATAAAGATGGATACCTAAGGCTATGCGTTAATTACAGGGAAATCAATGTTATTACAATAAAGAATTTGTATCCTCTGCCTCATATTGATGATTTATTTGATCAACATCATGAAGATCAATAATTTTAAAAGATTGACCATTGATCCGGATATCATCAGTTGTGTGTGAGGAAGGAAGATATTCATAAGACAAAATTTTGAACCAGGTATGGGAATTCTGAGTTTTCAGTGATGCCTTTTGGACGGACTAATACACCCTCTGTTTTCATGGATTTAATGAATAGAGTTTTCATGGAATATCTAGATAACTTTGTTATAGTATTCATCAATAATATCTTGGTATACTCAACAATCAACGAAGAACATGAGGATAAATTGGAAATTATTTTGAAAACTCTTAGAATAAATGAATTATATGGGAATTTTAGCAAGTGAGAATTCTGGATTCAATCAGTTTCACTACTGGGAATCCATGTTTTCCCAACAGTTTTAAACTACTGGGAAAGGCCATCAAACCATTGGGAAATCTTATCCCAACGTTTTTAGAAACTGTTGGTGTGTGAGGCATCGGGAAAGCCTTATACCAATGGTTCACGTTTAACCATTGGGAAAAGGATGTTTAGATTTCATCTTCCCACGGTTCATAATGAACCATTGGAATAAAATTGGATCCTGTTATAGCAATGGTTCAGCAGAACCGTTGAAAAAATCAGCAAATAGGGGTATGCCAATGGTTTTAAAGCCATTGGCATAAACATATAGGGGGTATAACACAATGGTTTTGAACCATTGGGAAATGCAGCAAGACTCATGGGTATAACCCAATGGTTTTGAAACCGTTGGCTTATACCCCCATTAATTTAAAATGAAATAGCCTACAATCAACTTCAGGCTACAATTTGTGTGAAAAACGTGCCATCTCACAAAAATACACTGCAATCACAAAACAAACACTCATTCTGTGTGATTAGGAACACTGCAACCTGGAAACATAGAAAAAACACTGCACACATAGAAAACTCACAAAAACTCACATCAATCACCTGCAATCAAACAAAAAACACACAAGAAACACATAAAAATAATCATCTCATTTTTTAAGGCTTACTCACATCCCTTCCCCTTGTGTGGTTCACATATTTATGGCCTAGAGAGACCAAGAACCAAAAAAATGTTGTATTGTTGATCAAATAGGTAGGGGGATATTGTAATGGTACCCGAGCATGAATTGGACTTATGGACATTTCTTGCATTGGACACAAAGCTGTAGTATCTATGTGGAAGGTTTTATATTGTCCCCATCATATCACATATGAGAACGTGTCAACATTGGAATGATATTAAATCAAAAATCATTGTCAGTGTAATATTTTCAAATATTTATAACATTTATCATTAAATACAAGTAAAAGGGTCTGATGTTTCTCAACATAATGACATATTAATCTTGATCTATGATGGATATAACATTATTACACTCTAAAGTAATTGTACCTGGTTGGATTATGCATGTAGATTTTCCTTCTCCTACTAGACTCACTAAATGGGTCTTCCATGATTTCTACAACATTGATTGTCTAAGTATGGACATGGCTAGAATTATAGATTCTTCCATGAATGTGACTTATCCTATATACTCGGGTACTAAAAAATCATTCTGTAGTTCCCTAATTGGGTTCAAGGAACTCAAGTTCATCTCCATACTCATCCACCTACCCAACCCCCCCCCCCCCACTACCCCACATACAAAGCCACCACCCACCTACACAGCCCCCTACCCAGCCCCCTCCCCCCTTCCTAGCCAAACCACCTGCACATCCCACCCCCTCCCCCACCTGCTCACCCCCTCCCCCACCAGCACAACCACCACCACCCACCTGCACAACCCCCCCCCCCCCCCACCCAGCCCCATCCCCCAACTGCCCAGCCCCCAACCTACACAGCCACCCCCAGACCAGCACAACCCCTTCTCCCCCCTGCCCAGCCTATGCCCCACCCCTACCCAGCCCACCCTTCCCCACCAACCCCCCTACACAGGCCCCCTCCTCCCCACCTCACCCCGCCAAGCACCCCCGCCTCCCCCACAAACTCCTATAGGGTAGTTGATTTTAAGTTTTAATCGTATTTTTTGGGTTTTTGGTGACCCATTCAGGATTCAATCTATGGATTCTTTGCAGAAATTAGGTTTTTTGGGATAATTTGGGGGGTTTAGTTTGGGATAAATCATGTACATGATGTTTAGTTTTGAGAACACACATCATGTGTTCATTGTACTTGGGAAGTATGGGTTTTGGGAACTAAAAGATTTATACAATGGGGTGGGTTACACGCCATGTAGTGGTGACTCTGGGTGTGCTAGTGGCAGATGAACATGTAGGGTATATAACTATATCTAGTTCGAGTTACATGGATAGGAATTGTGCATGGGTAGAACTTGTGTGGCTGGGATATATGGATAGGTACATACATGGGAACCATATGTGGGGTAAATATTGTGTATGGGGTGATACATTCTATATAGTCGGGAATTTTTAGTGCTATGTGGGGCCTTGTATGTGAATGTACCCAGGTGGGGGTAAACATCATATACCGGAACACATGATGTGTACTTTGGAAAAGTACACTCTAATCAGTCTATGTCACATGGAACAAGGAGAAATTTCGGGTAACATATCATGTACGTAAAATACAGGTTGGGTACTTTTTCTCCTTCTTGTGTTTACCCAATTTTAACCTTGGAGTAGGAATTTGACTTATGAGTATTTAATTTTGATCGGTTTTTCATATAATTTTCCATGGTGGAATACTTTCATTGTTTGAATGTGGTCTTTATGGTGTTTTGGACTAAGATAATTCTTTATCATGATTTCTTCAAGGATTGGATTCAGAATCCTCTAGCAGGTTGGGTTGTGAGATGAGAATCATGTGTGAGAGTTATGAGATCATTAGTTGGAATGGATTGTGAAATCTAATCTAGTTTTGTTCAATGTTCTTTCATATAGAACCTAAAAATTATAATCAAGTAGTATATATTAAGAGATCTTGTTTTATCCAGACATGTTGGTACCTATTTCTCAAGGTTAGAACAGTTGAGTATTACCTACTTTTTTAGGATTGGAACAATTGGAACCATTGGGATGGGATGATGTTGTGGGATAGAAGTTATGGTCAGATTTCCTTAAGAAATTTATATTCATCCAAGGGACTCTTGAGGATTCCATAGTGGGATTGTTACTGATTGAGTGACTAGTGTTTTCTATAGCTGTTAATTAATAATGCCCATGTGGAGTGGTCAATCTTGTACTATAGATCCCTTGTAAGGTAAAACATTTGTGATTTTATTGAGGACCATTGATAATTCATTGGTTATTCATTTATTTTATATACCCCAATGGGTGCGTTGTTGATATATGACTAGTTGGAGATATTGTTGATCGATGATCAGTTAGAGGCCATTTAGGGGCATTTGGGATATTTCTACACTAGGTGTTTCTTGTGCTTTGGATGTACTAAAGGTACCCCTCATAGGGTGTATGTTCATACTGTGGACTTTTTCCCATTTGATGTTTTTTAAATGTCATGGGCCAATATTTTGGGTGCACCTGAGGACGCTATAGTCGGAAATCACTTTATATTTTCACATTGAGGACCATGGGAGCCATGTGTTTTGGTTTGGCACTAAGGTGGATCAAAGAGAGCCAATAGTGGTTGTTTTGAGAGGATAATATGCTAGGGACCATGGATAGGGTATGTTATTTGTTTAATGTGAGTTTATCGATGCTTCTAGATCAGCTATTTGGAAAGAGGCTTGAAGGCAACACCATCCCATGTTTGGATGGAATTTGGTTGTGAGGTTTGAGGATGTTTCTGGTTAGGACTCTAGTCCAAGGAGGAGACACATATGATATCATTGATCAGGCATTGGAACTATGTTTTCATCTAGTTATCTCAAATTTTTTTACTGTATTTAGATGTGATTAGTGATTTAATGGGAGATCTGGATGAGTGAAACACCTCTATAGTTGAATGAGCACTTAGGATAGAGTGGCTTTAACATCGTAATGTGTTGAGGCACTCACAGAGTTTGAAAAAGTGGTTGAGGTTTTTTGGGTGAGTTGATTATGATGAAACTTCTATGGTGGAGAGTGATGTATTTGTTGTAATGATATAATCCTTGTTCTATATGGCTCATTGGTCTGTGGAACTAGATTTGGATTGGTTGGGGTGGCATTGTGATTCTAGTGAGGGATACTTGATGTGTGCAATTAGTTTTTATAGGGTGTTTAAATAGAAAATCATTTATGGTATATGATTAAGCCGATTGTGGGCATTGGATTGGGGTGTTTTCGAAAAGAAATATGAGGTATGGGTATCTATGGTGAGTTGTTGCGTGCAGTAGGAAACACATGTGATTTTGAGTTAATAGACGATTTGACTATTGAACTACACTAGGGTCGGGTACAGATTCCAGTTGGTGGGTTTGGGTGGTTGTGTAATGCCTTTGGTAGTTAAGGCATTGAAATGAATTGAGGTGGAACCATGCTGACGAATGGAGATGGGTGCTCAGGGAATGAGTCAAATGAGGATAGACTGACAGAGGTTAAAACCTAGTGTGGGTGATTAAGGTTTCACGATACATATATTGTGTGGTTTTGGAAATGATAAGTGCGTTTAGAGTTTGATATGTGTATAACCTTTTTGGGGAGTGATCTCTAAAAGGGAAGCATGTATTTAGAAAGAGCTGCTAAAAGGGATAACCTGTGAATCCAGCAATGTGTTGGGTTGTCAAAATCTAGAATTTGTTTATAGAAAACAGAAAATATGAAATATGTTTAGAAAATCAGAAATTTGTGAGTAGTTTTTGTAACCTGTGAACTGCTCTAAAAGATTTTAGAGCATGGTTGTATGAAATCTGATATCTGTTTAAAAAATCAAGAACATGTGAACTATTTTTATAATCATGTATATGAACCCAATTACCCAATGCAATACAGAATTCATAATTGAATTCTCAATTGAATACATGAAAAATGAATTATGTAATGAATTCTGAATTATGAATCAATAACACATAAAAAATGAATTATATTTCATACAAAATTATGAATTATATATAACACATATATAATATGACACACAAGGGGTTGGGGTGTCCTGGGGGGTGGGGGTGTCCAAGGGTGAGGGGCTGTCCATGGGGGTGGGGGTGTCAACACAATCTGAATCTGTTTGGTTAGTTTTCTGTATGTCAGTTGTTGTTTTCATTTAAAATTTTGTTCATTTCAAATAAAATTGAGACACTTTGAGTAGTACCGGCCACACCGTGCCTCTGTTTGAGGTGGGATTGACTCGTACACATCACTTGGGTGTTTTGACTACTGTCTAGTGCAGATTGAAGATCCGGGTGAGTCTAACCCTCTTCTTGCTTCCAATTTTCGATTAGGGTTTGCACTCTTCTCTCATCTTTATACAAATATCTAAAACCCTCTTTTCCATGGGGATTTAGGGTGAATCATGAAGAGAGCTTAGATTGGGATCTGGGGTCCAGGGAGGAGGGTCAGGGGGCTATCTGGGGTCCAGGGAGGAGGGTGGGGGGTTTTCCGAGGTGTTGTCCGGGGTCCAGGGAGGAGGGAGTGGGGCTGTTCGTGGTCCAAGAAAGAGGTTGGGTAATGTATCTAAAACTCTGTCTAGGTATCATACATCAACTTTCAACAGGACTGCGAACCACCGCGAGGTGTCGTCCTGGAGCAGGGCCAAGTCACAGCATTACCGCGGCGTGACCACGGCATGACAGCGGCGTGACCATGGCGTGAATGCGGCATGACCGTGGCATAACTACGACATGACCACGACATGACCGTGACATGGCTGCAGTATGACAAAGACATTTTGGCCCGGTCCAACGACATCCCTGAGGTAGCAACTTCCGGCAATGAGCGAAGGGAGCGGGAGGAGGCGGGGCAACATTCCGACCGTCATCACCCTCCCCATTAACTATGGGATGGTAATGTATCTAAAACACTATCTAGGTATCATACATAAAATTCCAATAGTTTTGCGAATCGTCGCAGGGTGTCGTCCTGGAGCAGGGCCAAATCACGGCGTGACCACAACATGACTACGGCGTGACCGTGGCGTGTTGGCCCGGTCTGGTGATATCCTCGGGGCATCATCTTCCGACCAGGAGCGAAGGGAGCGGGAGGAGGCAGGGCAACATTCTGGCCATCACCTCCCTCCATATTAACGATGGGTGAGTAATGTATCTAAAGCACTATCTAGGTATCATTCATCGAATTCCGACAGGACTGCGAACCGCCGCTGGGTGTCATCCTGGAGCAGGGCCAAATCACGGCGTGACCACAGCGTGACTGCAGCGTGACCGCGGCGTGACTACAGCATGACCGCGGCGTGACCATGGCGTGACTGCGGCGTGACCGTGGCGTGACCACGGCATGACCGTGGCCTGACCACGACCTGACTGCTACAGGACCGCGGCATGTCCACGCCATGTTGGCCCGGTCCAACGACATCAGTGGGGCAACATCTTCCAGCTAGGAGAAAAGGGAGTGGGAGGAAGTGGGGAAACATTCCGATCGTCGCCTCCCTCCCCATTAGCTATGGGTGTGTAATGTATCTAAAACTCTATCCAGGTGTCATACATCAAATTCCGACAAGATAGCGAACCGCTGCGAGGTGTCGTCCTGGAGCAAAGGCAAATCACGGTGTGACCGCGGCCTGACCGCGACATGTTGGACCGGTCCAGAAACATCCATAGGGAAGTATCTTTCAGCCAGGATTCCAAATAAATCCTATGTAGTTGTCCTTCACACTATAGAAACCGATCTTATGATATAAAAAATAGATTCCTGATTCGGGATTGTGGTATGATAAAGATATATATTTTATATTCATTGTTTTTAAAAGTGGTTTTATTATAAAAACACGTCTTTATTTATAAAATGAACAAATTATATTGAATAAAACTTATTCAATATATTCAATTCAATATAATTAAGCATAATTAAGAAAGAAGCTAAATTCAATTTAAAGAATTGTTAAATTAAAGAGGCTACGAGAGGGACTCTACCTCATGGTGGAACCAAGCCATCCACTTCAGCTCTTGGAGCTTTCTAACAAAAAGGTGCTACACCCCCACTGGGTATACGCACCTTCACACACATTCAAGGACACCTATCCCCTAAGCACACACCCGCATGGCCATGAGCATGTGCAAGGGGATCCTTACAAATATGCTTATATGCATATACCTGTCTCCACTCATCTACATATGCATTTTTATATATATACATGGGAACACCTAAGCCATTACCTGTATAATCATTTCCATGGTTTGCTATACATGTAACTGGGGAACTCACATATATATACTTACTTACCTATGCACACGCAGGTGAGTCACCCTTGACTTGGTGACTTGAAACCAATGATCAGGGATCAACGCACTACACAAAGGATATTAAGAAAATTAAAACACATAAAGGACCCTACATAAACAATGAAAAACCAACCAACACGATTAAAATTTTACCTCGATTGGCAGCGGAGACCAAATCCACCCGAACCAACAAAAAATGATCCAACGCCCTACCAAAAACTTAATATGGAGTCAAAAACATTGAAATCCACAAAATATATGAGGTGTGAGACAAGTAGTAATCATATAATCTTAACTCAGATCAAAGCTGGCAGACTGAAACAATCTGAACCCCTTCTGGCCTCCTTCATAGAATATAACTACTCCCTGTACATAGAAACAAGTAAAAGACCTATGTGGACAATGCGATAAAGAAAATAAAATAAAAACTAAACTAAAACATACCAGTCTCATGTGACTATACATGTCACCACCCAACATATAAGAACTCCAACGCCCCATGGGTCAAGTCATGTTCCTGAAAGAAAGGGGGAAACAAATCCATGTTTCAAAATAATACAATAAAAAAGTACATTCCTATTAATTGACAATTAATCTTCCTATAAATGGCATATAATTAGTTTGGCTGGAGTTTCAGCTTAGTTTTGTTTTGTTCAATACAAGTTTGTTTAGGAAATTTCAATTATATTTAGTTTGTCTTGTTTTTGTTTATATTATCTTGGACAATTTCATTCATTTGGGTTCTAGTCGATCATGGAATTAATAATAATCAATCAATCCGTATTAATAATTATATCCATTGGCTCCATATCTAGAGTAAAAAATACATAGAAATGAATGATATCATATAAGGAAAATCATAGGAGGGGAATTTGAGACCTTTCTCTCTCCTTTTATCTAACGGCATTGTAATTTAAATCACAAAGTGCTTGAAATTAATAAAATGATTTATCATGTACACAATATAGGTCTAAATAATATAATTGGTGGAAATATTTTCAAATAAAACACTATATAATGACGAATCAATATTAATTATACCTCTCACTATTGTTGGACCTACATAATATATCATTGGATTATCATATACCATGAGATGAAATTTCATTCCTAATTCAAGTGGATAGAACTTCAAAATTCATCCTCAAGACTATGTTAAAGACATTGAGCCAGTGAAATCCAGGTGACATGGCCTTTTTTCATCATGAAACCTTCCTGATATTCTTATAGGATGTCAAATGATCTTTCCGGTATGTGTGGAGGACTTCACGAGACCTAACTAATAGAAAATGGGGTTGTTGAATAATTTTGGTGACCTCTATGTGGAAATTGTAAGATCTATATGGAGATCCCATAGAGATTCAAAATAATTAGGTGGAAAGTCTAAGGGGTGTAATGAGAATTTATAGAAATTTCTAGAGGAAATCGCTTGATCCAAATGGGATATCCAGGGAGGGTCACATGATTTGGGTGACATGTCCCGATGCTTTCACATGATCTGGGTGAGTCGTGTGATGTTTATGAGGATCATTGTATATGTTCTTTACATAATTATCATGTCTTTTAATTCTTTATTCCATCTTTTATTACATATATTCCATATATTTTTCTAGTATTAGATTGTTAAGGATTCAAAGGATTCATTAGATATTCAGGACCTCCTTCACATGACCTGGATGTCATGCCAGAAGTCCTTCGCAATACATCATGTTATCACATGAAGTGTTTATTCTTGCCTCATGACCCCTTAGGTTGTTCCCTATATTTTACCTAGTGGGTAATCATTGTGATCATGAGATTGGCCGCTAATAGAAATCTACAATGTATGTGATCAGTTGTAGAAGCTTGAATGTGAAAGTGCATAGATTCCTTTTTTTTGTGCTAAGGGGGAGGGATATAGAGGCCTCAAAACCATATTTATACACCACATTTTGTGGTTTGTATCTCATAGATTTGGGATGGATTTGATGTAGGTAATTGTTGTTATGAATTTCATATGATCCAGCAATGGTTTAGTCATGGGGTTTCACATAATGATCATTGACCACAATAACCTTCCACCTACACCCTAATTATTATACTTTGTCCAACCAATGGGGTATTGAATAACCATGTGGCTAATTTCCAATGTATCACACTCCATAAGAATCATCCACCATTTCCTCTTTTATTTAATTCTTTATTTGAGAAAGGCAAGGGATCTTGAAACTTCATAAGAGTGTTATCGATGATAACCTCTCTACCTGTTGGTACTATGTCGCATCACTAATTAAGCGTCCTGTGGTGATGCATGATCATTATCATGTAAAACCCTTTAGTCTTTCCATGGTCTCATTAATTGTGACACAGAGTCAAATCGTCGTGTTTAAAACCTTTTTTACGATGAATGTGACATGCCAACCAGATGTTGTGTGATAAGGTACACCTGTCCCCAGGGCTTCCATGGTGTCTTGCGAACCGCATGGGCACATCTCTGATTAATGAGAATGGATATTCTAGGTTTGGTAAAGATGCTAATATTTTTCTGACCAGCTACACATTATCCATCTTTATGAACCAGTATGGGTTTCCTAGTATATCATATACCACCAGTCTAATATTATAATAGAACTGATTATCCATTGGTTCCTTTGAACCAACTCATTGCATTTGTCCCACAACGAAGTTGGAATTAGCCTCTAGAATGTCTATTTAATAGGCAGCATACCCCCTAGGGGAAATTTGAGACCAATTTATTCCTATCATGGATGTCTGGGATAACCCCTCATAGTCTCTAGTTTTGGTGAGGGATATTCTCAACATCATTAAAGAAAAGTTAAGAAATGATATTTCTATATGATCGATCATCACTTTTAAATATTGGATCAATATTTTACTCTATCACAGTAGAGCTTGGACGACTTCTATAAGCCCTCATTTGTTCCCTTCCAAGAAGGTCCATAACAGTGTCAGTTCATATTTGAAAATCATAGATATAGGAGAATACACCACATGGGGTTATTGGGTGAGGTTATAAATATATATAATCCTTAGGATTGATGGTTTCATGGAAATATTTTTGAATGGGTGGTTTTTTCCAGTAGGGGATGCGTGTTTAGGAATCCAAGTTGGCACTTGGGTAATTGCAGCTTGAGTGCTAGAGATTCGATACCTTAATATAGTCGTATTGACCCTTATAGGCCTTTGGAATCTCTTGAGCCATATTCAATAGGAAAATATCCCTTATAGACTCAGTGATCCTATTCAATTTTTATTTGGATAGATATGGGATCATCTCCATTGATACATTTATCACAACACCATTGTAATCCCTGGTGCTTTTTTTCACCCCATGCTACTATACATCTCTTTATTTGAGTACACACCATTAGGACCTGATGAGGTTGTTGATCTGGTGATATGATCTGATCGTTTCTATTTCACACATTATCTTCCACTAACTGGGCCAATTATTAAAAATGGAGATGACTCTCTTATTGAAAGGGAATGCAAGTAATCACTTCAAGATGGTGTTCAAATCAATTCAGTTTCATTACATTTAGTTCATATCAGTTTGGTTTAGTTCAATTTAGTTCATGTTAGTTGCAGTTATATAGGTTTTAATTAATTATGTTCGGTCCAATTTGAAACATCATTTGTGGGTTTGTATGGTGCCACTTTATTTAGTTCAACTCATTTTGGGTTTACATTTCATAATCTTATTTGGTTTGGTTTCCTGAGGTTCATCTTGGTTTGTTATGTTTGATGTCTTCCTAATTGAGGTAGGTCACTGATTATGTATGATTCGTTTTGATACAACATGATGTGATTTTTTTAGATCTGTTTAGTTTTAATTTATTTGTTCGGTATACGCTAATTTAATTTATTGTAGATTCATTTAGGAATATTCAATTTTACTCTCTATAGGTTAATAAAATTTAGATTATTTTGATTTTTCTTACTTTTATTATGTCTTATTTTATTCAGTTTAGTTTTAATGAGTTCATGTTGGTTTCGTTTAAATTGGTTTCTTTCATCCTCAAGAATGTGTGGCATTGAATCAGTTATTGAGAATCTAGAATGGGTCACCCATACATTAGAAATCTATGAAACATCAAATAAACAGAAGTAAAAAAGATAAATAACCCAAATGAGATTAATATAATTAACATAAATTCAAAATAAAAAAATGAGTCATAAAAATAAGATTCAATGAAAGTATAATCAAACATACACAAGGCCGTGTTAGAAAAATATAATAGCACATACCAAAACAGAATAAAAAAATCAATTATACCCATATATCCATTGTAAAATATCATGTTTCTCAGCATATCTCCACTCACCCATTAATAAAAAAACATGATATGATTATAAAAAAGGTTGAATCTTGAACATATTACATGATATGAGCTAAAAACACACGCAAATAGATATGTAGGATGTAAAGTAGTCTTATTCAGGCAATTCATACCTAATATAGAGTTTTCATAGACACATAAATCACTACAAGCACCAAATTAAATTGGTCCAAACAGAGAGAGAAGAATAAACCAACCTCAAATAGTGGCGGATGAACCAAGACTATACGAACCACTTTTACTTCGGCATTGGATGCCAAAACATGCCAAAAGAGACATGAGAGAACCATTATACCCCCTATAAACAAGGATCAAAGTTAGAATCAAGAAACCTCAAAACCCCTAGGGTTCAACCGAATGAAACCGGGAAACCGGAGAGAGGAAAACTCTAAGAAATTGAATATTTAAAGAAGATGAATTCTTACCTGGAAGTACTGCTCAAGAAAACTCATGAAATTTTGGAGAAATGGTGGAGGAGTGGGAGTCGAGAGAGGGGGGCGTCGCGTGGGGTGTTCTGCCATTGGGGTTCTCGCACATGATTAGAGAGGGGGATGAGGGATGTCGTCGGATGGGGGAACGTATCTAGAGGAGAGGGATCCAAGAGTTGAGAGGGGAGGGGGGACTTTATTGTCAGAGAGGGAGATGAGAGGGGAGGGTTGAACATTGCCGGAGGAGAGGGATCTGAGAGGGGTTGGGGGTCAGGAGGTGGTGGAGGAGGTCGGGAGGTCGAGGAGGTTGAGGTTGGGAAGGGGAGGAGAGGTTCGGGAGGCCAAGGTTGGGGAGGGTTTATGCGGGGGGTGATAAATCTAAAGGGATCCTGATAAAAATTAGAAATTGGTAATGTATACCGACGATTTTAGAAAACCCGTAGGAATAAACCACAATTTCCCAACAGTTCTTATAAACCGTGGGCATTCATGCATTGGTATAAACCCATTTTCCAATAGTGTTTCTTTTCTAGGGAATATTTTCTCTAATGATGGAATTATAGTTGATCTTGTAAAACACAGGCAATCCAAGATTGGCCCATGCCAATAAACCTAGTCGAGGTATGTAGTTTTATTGTCTTAGCAGGTTACTATCAACGTTTTGTTTAATATTTTTTCCCAACTGGCTATCCCACTAACAAAGCTCACACATAAAAAAGTTACATTTGTGTGGAAAAAATAATGTACATAATACATTGAAGAGTTGAAAAAAAGATTGGTTAATGATCCAATTTTAACTCTTCCATCTGGAAGTGATGGATTTTTAATATACAGTGATTCATCAAAGAATGGGTTGGGTTGCGTCATTATAAAAAATTGTAATGTTATTTCTTATCCATCAAGGAAGTTGAATACTCATGAGAAAAATTATCCAACACATGATCTTGAGTTAGCAGCTGTAATCTTTTCTCTGAAAATATGGAGGCATTATCTTTACAGTGAAAAATGTTAGATATACATAGATCATAAGAGTTTGAAATACATTTTCACACAAAAAGAAATCAACATGAGGCAAAGGAGATGGATCGAGTTACTAAAAGATTGCGATTGTTCAATACACTACCACCCATGAAAGAAAACTAAGGTGTCTGATACATTAGGATGGAAAGATCATGGACTTATGACTCAAATGAGGATTGAGAGAGATCGTATATTTATAGATCTATTAAATATGGAAATGGGAATTATTAAGGATGGAGAAACATCTTTCCTCTTTTATATGATTGATAAACTATATTTATTAGATAAGATAAAAATCTCTCAATCTGATGATGAGAATTTGTAAAATGATATTATTGATGTTAAGGATGGGATATTGGAAGACTTCATGTGTGAGGAAGGAGTTCTAAAGTTTGTGAAGAGGTTATGCATTCCATCAGTACCTGAGCAAAAAAGGGAACTATTATACAATGATCGTAGCTCAAATTTTTCTATACGCCTGGGTAGCACCAATATGTATAGATATATGAAGGAATATTCTTGGTGGGATAATATGAACCAAGATATTTCTGACTACATGTCAAGGTGTCTAGTTTGTCAACAAGTGAAGGTAGAGAGACAACAACCTTGAGGAGTGATGAAACCTCTACCTATTCCTATGTGGAAGCTGTTGGAACCACATTGTGTATAAGGTTGTATTTTTTGTCAATAGTTTTCAATGATGATCAAAATTAAGGATATTAAGAAGTACTCCAATGAAATGGAGGAATGGAAATTCAGATGATTGTTGTACTCATCATAAAGCTCAAAGAACATGTGTCAAATGTGGCACATTTTTCACAACATTGAGTAATGGTGGGGTATCTGAGGATGATTAAAGATGAATGGGGATTTGATTGACACCATGCAATTCTTCATGATTACATGAGAACCATGCAAGAGACTTATTGAAGAATAGAATCATATGATTTGCATGAAGTAGAGAATGATGGTTGAAGAAGAAGACATTGTGGAATGGATTGGAATTATGAGATGGCCATGCACTTCAGATTTTCACAAAACATGATGATGCTAAAGCTGATCTATGAAAGGATTTATTTCATGATAGTGGAGTTTGTGATGAAAGAAGAAGAGTTGTTGAAGAATCCAAATCATAGAAAAGAGGCATGAAGGTTATGGCCAAAGCATATATTGACGGTGGCGTATGATTACTTAGAGTCTTGGAAACTTGCATGCTATATGTTTTTCAAGATTAGAACATAAAAATATGGAAAAGGGAGAAGGGCGCCCAAGTTTGAAAGTTGGTCGTGCAAGTGATTTTCCGGGCTAGAGACTTGCGCGCTAAAACATGCGCGCCGAGAAGAGACTTGCGCGCTATCGCATAGGGTGTCCAAATGCCTATAAATACAGGTTAACCCCTCCTCATTTGATATGATCTCAACACTTAGTGAAAATCAGAGCTCCCGTCGCATAGGTGTGGTGGTCGTTCAAGTGGTGTGTGGTCGCACACGTATAAGTTGCGCGCCAATAATTTGTTGCGCACCCAAGGCAGTTTGGGCGAGAAAGGAAGGAAGTCTCGCAAGTTTTGAGTTGAAGAAGGCCATGTCGCTCAAGTGGTTTGGTGATACCTTCACGCTAGATTTTGATGTGTCACGCCAATTGTTAGTTGTGCGCCAAAATTGGTTTTGGCGTAAAAGGATGTGATTCGCGCAAGTTTAAAGTTGAAGAAGTGAGTGTCACGTAAGTGGTTGAGGTGAACTTGCGTGCTAGTTTGGACTTTCTCGTCGTGAATTGCGCGCCATCGTGAAACTTGCACGCCGGGATTGGAGAAGCGCACTAGGTGTAGTTGAAGCACATTGTTATTTCTGGGGCTGTGTGAAAGCTGGTAGTTTTCTTGATACCTTTGGGTTAAAGTTAGATTAGTCTACGGGTGGAAGTCGGACTTGAATAGAGAATCTACATACAAAAGAGGATGAATTCTTTTGCATTGATGAAAAGACCTTCACGTCTATAAACTGAGTGGGACTTCACCATAGGTAGTGAGCCAGGGGGAGTCAACAGGAGTGACCCGAGGGATGCAATGAGCTATCCTTGAAATTTTTTAAAGGCATTGAGCCCGGGACAATGTGACTATGCCCAAACCATTGTAATCCACAAATAGTGAAGAATAGTGGAATTTGGTACGACTGAAAACCTGTCGGCGAATGCTCCTTGGACGTAGCCCTTAGTAGTGTACCAAGTAAAAAGTAATGTGTCATCTCTTTGCATGTGAATGTTTAATTTATTCTCATATCCATCAAACAGGATAAACTAGTTTCTACCAATGTGGGAACAAGATATGTCAGTTTAAAAGAAAATGTTGACACCAGGATTCACCCCTCCCTTCTCAGGGTGTCCTGAGGTCCTACAGAATTGGGATAACAATATGATGGATTTTTCCACCAGACTACCAAGGACACCTAGAAGGAATGATGAAATATGGGTAATTGTTGATCGTCTCACCAAATCATCACACTTCCATCCTATAATAGATGATTTACCACTTGAGTTCGTAGAAAGACTATATATTAATTAATCTGTAAGGATTCATGGTGAACCTACATCGATTTTGTCTTATCAAGATCCCCAGTTTACATCAAAATTCTGGAAAAGTCTCTAGAAGGATTTGAATATTGAGCGTCGTATGAGTACTTCTTATCACCACCAAACTGGTGGACAGTCTGGAAAGACTATTAAAACTCTAGAAGACATGATGAGGTCATTCTCTCATGACTTCCATGGTATGTGGGATAAATACTTGCCTTGGGTGGAATTTTGCTACAACAATAGTCTCCATTATAGTATTGAAATGGATCCATATGAATCATTATATGTAAAGAGATGTATAACTAAAACTTGTTGGGATGAGGTAGGTGAGAGGAAACTTATAGGACCAGAACTTATTAAAGAGACCATGGCAATAGTGATGACAATCCAATCCCATATTACAACAGCCCAAAGTAGGCAGAAGAGTTATGCTGACAACCAGAGAAAGGATTTGGAATTCCAAGTGGAAGATCGTGTCTTTCTAATAGTATCTCCTTGTAAGAGTGTCTGAAGGTTCGGTAAGAAAGGGAAACTAAGAAGCAGGTACATCAGACCGTTTGAAATTCTAGATTGAATTAGAGCTGTAGCTTACCATTTAGTAATGCCTCCAACTCTCTCTAAAGATCATGATGTGTTCCATGTGTCATTGTTGAAGAAATACATGCCAAACCCAATCCATGTACTAACCCAGGAAGATATAGAACCAGAACCTTATTTTTCATACTGTGAAGAGCCTATCGGGATCCTTGACAGAAGGGAGCATGTATTGAGAAATCGGATGACTCATCTAGTAAAGTTTCGTTTGAAAAAACCAGAATATAGAGGAAGTGACATGGGAACCTGAGGATATTATGAAGAAGAACCACCCACATCTTTTTGGTGGGCATTATAAATGAAAATATTTGAGGAAACAATTTCCGAAGGAGGGAATATTGTATCACCCCAAACATTTTATGGTATGTTTCACTTAAAAACATTAGATTCATAGACTATTCTTCATAAAATACTGAGATTCATTGAAACAACACTTGGTTTTTGAGGAGATAGTCATATCTTTTCCATTGAACGTAAATTTTCCACTTGTGTGTTTTGAATTTTGAAAATCTGACATACAAGGTTGTGTTTAGTATGATATTTAGAGCCTGATAGAATTAACTTAATTTTTGGTGAATAATAGTATACCCTTATGAATAATAACCTACCCGTATGAATAATATCTTACCCTTATGAATCATAATACGACTCTTATGAATGGTATCCACAACCATAAATGTATAAATAAATTTAGGCACCTTAAAAATGAAGTTGAATAATTTAAGTGTTTATATTTTTCGATTAAATAATGATTTTAATTAAATACTAAAATAATCATATTTAGAAAATTATTTTTAAAAATTAACATCATTTTGGGATTTTACACATTGAAAAATGGTTTGGGTGATTTTTTTTGGATTTTTTCGAAATACTTGAATGTTTTATGAATAGTAAAATGTGATAATTTACGATAAATGCTATATAAGTGTTTTATTAAGTCATTTATGATGATGTGATAATTTAATCCCAATTGGTTCGAAGTCACATGCATTTATTATAGTTCTTTGTCATGGAATACTTACTATTCCTTGTCTTGTGAAGAAATAATAATCTAATGATTAAAAAATTATGAAAACCCTCATCTCCTCCACTATAAAACCCCCTCACTCCCTCTTCTCTTCACTCCTATCAATCCTTGCGACTTGCTAATATTCTACCCAATTCTATCCCCAAGCTCAAAACCCATTTCTAAAAGCCCCTAGACTCTTTAAAATACAAAAACCTCTCTCCTTAAGAGGTTCTCAAAGGAGAAAGTCTCAAGAGGTAAATTCCTCTTTCCAATTCCTTCTTTTCTTTTAAGTTCTTTTATTTTTGTTTCTTTCCTCACCTCTCTTCACCCAAATAGTATGATAAATCTAGTAACACACATGTAATGGAATGTTTTTATGATAATGGGATATTTCATTATATTCTCTCCTTTCCCCACCTTTTATTTGAATGAAATGAAAGCACCGTTTGAGATGTGCCAATTTTGCACATTCAAGGAAAACAGTTTATCAATTTCTATTATTATCCTTAATTCTGGTCCTGAAACCATTTGTGTTATGGTTGAAATAGATTATTATATATTTAATATATCCTATTTTTGGTTCTATAATCCTTTTGTACAAATGGTGTTATGTTTTAAAGAAAAACATGTTCTTTGTAATCAAAGCCACCGATTGACAAAAACAGCTGTCAGTATGGTTTTATATAATAATTCGACTTCACTCCAAGTAACCAAATTAAATTCAAAACAATTTAACTTCCTAGATGTTCCCTAATAGAATATAACTTCAATTCTGGACAATCACTTTTTTCTTACATATTTATCCAAACATGAATATATGCGAACCAGTCATTAAAACCAAGTAAACAAATGAGCTCGAACAATGAAATTGAACTTCATAACCAATCAAAATTGTTATAAATGAACTCAAAATTATTATACTAAACCAATTAAATATATAAGAGTTTCTGGAATTATTAATTAATAAAATTATTTTTTTATTCATGTCTTTAATAACAAGTGGATCCCACCAACGAATATAAGGTATGGGATCCACTCTCTCTCGCTTTTGTTTAAGAATATCCCCTATGTTGTGCTATTTTATTTTTAATACCAAATGATGGGGTACATTTTCACACCTCCCCCATACTTCTGTTATGATATATAAATAATGGTATACCCCTTTACCTCTCATTAATCCCTCTCAAGAACACTCGTTACCGTGCCGAAATGTTTGTAAGGGGTTTTCTCATCTCACTTTCAATTCTGTGGGATTTACACTGTTCACCTCTTATTTCTGAAACATGGAATAGGTGTAAATCCATTTGATATATATTACATGATTTAATTTATATTCATGGTATTCTGTAATTAATTTTGTGTTTATTAACTTTTGGTCACATGACTCAACTGATTACAACGTGGTAATGAGCTTTGTCTCAATTTTCACATCATCGTGACTTGTTTAGTATTGTCCACCTGCTCTTTCTGATATGGTGTACCTACTACCCATTTGAGATAAATTTTCAATTGAAATTATATTCCATTTAAATGTCCATATTCTCATATTATGGATATGATTATTGTCTAAATCATATACCTTTTCACATATGTTATTTATTTTGAATGTTGTTTTGACTATGGAAATATTAATGAATCAGCATCCTCTATTCTATATGGATAATTAAAGGGTGTATTAATCTTGTATAGATTCTATGTATAAAGAATTATTTGGACATTAAGTGGTGGGTGGGGCCTGCTACAACCCCTCGATGCATCGGTAGGTCTCATGAGGCAAATCTATTGGCGAAAAGCCCTTGGAGTTTGCTTTCAAAAATCAGAGAGGTTTTTACCTACAGAACTAACCCATTTTTACGGTATTATAGTATCATGTTCCAGATACATGACATCCAATTAATAATCATTCTCTTTATACATTATCATTTATTACATTCCATGAGGTTTTCACTATAAGAAAATTTATGGATATAGTTTCATTCTCAGTTTATTAATGGAGTGAGTTTTTCATTTATTCACCATACCATATAGATTATGTCAAATTGTTTTCAATTTAGTTATTATAGATTCATGATTCCTCTATTATTAACTGTTACTAATCATTTTATCTCACCACTTTCATTATTTACTTTCAACAGGTGATGAAGAGGAGATCATTTATTGAGTTCGTGGGGATGCAATTTTTTTTTGTTTTTGTTATGTATTGTATTTTTGTAACCTTTTCCAATGTAATTTCAGTTACATATATGTATATAGTTTCTTCAAGACTACAAAATTGATCATTCCTTTAGGATTTTCATTCCTTCTACCCATTCCAATATAACAAATAATGCACCAGCTCTAGTCTAGAGGGTTTGGGGTGTTACCATTCGAGTCACCATATTGGTCATGCAAATGAGAATAATTTGGAAATTCTCTATCAAGATGGATATTTAGACTATTCCAAGATAAAACCACTTGATTGATGACATGACTTATTGTAAGTAAGAATAATGAAAACACCATTTGGTGGATTGTGTGAAAGGGCCACAAAGATTCTAGGATTGATACTCCCTGATATGTGTGGAAACTTTTTAGTAGAAGATAGAGGTGGATAATATTACTTCATAAATTTTAGTGATGAATTTATTAGATATGGATATATCTAGTTGATGATGTATAAGTACGAGTCCTTTTAGAAATTCAATTAATTCAAGAATGAAGTAGAGAATTATCTTGGTTAGAAGATAAATTTTCTTCGTTCAGATCGAGGTGGTGAATATCTTAACTAATATTTCATTGAATTTCTACAGGAGTTTCGGATTCTATCTCAACTCTATCGACCTTATACACTACAGTGGAATGGTGTTAGTGAAATTAGGAACCATAAGTTTTTGGAAATGGTAATGTAGATGATAATTCATTAAGATATTCCATTATCCTTTTGGGAATATCCATTAAAACTGAAGAATAAACATTAAACGGAGTTCCATTTAATATAGAAAATTGAATTCCCTTAGGGATATAGAGTGTAAATAAACCCATTTTATAGCATACACATGTATGAGGTTGTGAGGAATTTGTTAAATACATTCTATGAAACAAACTAGCACCCTGATGCATGGACTCTATCATTATAGGGTTTCCCAAGGAATCAAAAGGGATACTACATATACAACCTATCAAATAAGAATGTGATTATCACTATAAAAGTTTTATTTATTGAGAGGGATAAAATCCTCAAAAGTTATAATGGTAAAAAGATTAAATTTAATGATTTTATGCTCAAGATAGATAGGAGTTGGTATGGAACAAATTCCAAAGGTCCCCATGGAAGAAGTAATTCCTAAAACATAATTATTTCATGGGAGTGTAAGAGAGTTATGAGAACCAGAGAGATATGGTTTTCTAGTCACCAAGGATAGTGACTCATTATTGTTGGAAAATGATGAAACTATTTCCTATAAAGAGGTAATATAGAGCTCATAAGCTTCAAGTTAGCCAGAATTAATGACTTTTAAGATTGATTCCATGTATCAGAATGATGTTTGGGTTCTGTTTGATGAACTAGTTGATGTCATGCCTATTGGATGCAAGTGGGAATTCCAAAGGAAACTAGACATGGAAGGTAATGTAAGTACCTATAAATCAAGGATAGTGGATAATTTTTTTTAAAAAATCAAGTAATTGACTGTGATGAAACCTTTTCACCAGTTTCCATGTTTAAATCCATCAGAATCATATTGTTATACTAGATTACCCTAACTATGAGATTGGGAAGATGAATGTGAAAACTGTATTCCTTAATGAGAACATTCAAGAAGATGTCTATATGACACAACCCGAAGGGTTTGTGACTACATGTGATTTTAAAAGAATTTTTAAGTTGCAGATATTTATTTATGGATTAAAGAAATATTCCATGTTATAGAACATTAAATTTATTAAATCCATAAATGAATTTGGATTCATTATGAATGAATCTGAGCCATGTGTTGACAAGTAGTTTATTGGGAATTAGGTCATTATCTTAGCAGTGTAGGTTGACGACATATTACTTATTGGAAATGACATACCGGCCCTATAATCTGTTAACGAATAGTAAACAAGTGTTTATCTATTAAAGAATTAGGTGAAGCATCTTACATTCTAGTGATCAAGATCATTTGTGATAGGTCCAGGAGGATTATTGGACGAAGGTAGAGTATATATATATTTTAGATACTAGGGATATTAACTATGGAACAATCTGAGAGGGGATTGGTTCTAGTGTCACATGGGTTACATATTTCTATAAAAATGCATCCCCCGACACAATAGGAGAAATATTAGAATGAGTAAGATCCCATATGCTTCACTGATAGGATCAATCATGTATGTCATGTTATGTATTAGATTTGATGTGGGCTATGCATTGAGCAAGGTAGGAAGATATAAACCAGATCTAGGAGAACAACATTGGAATGCTACTATGGTAACCTAAAGTATCTGAGAAGAACTAAGGATATGTTCTCGGTGTGTGGAGGAGATGAGGAGTTGGTTATCAGGGGTTATACTGATGCTAGTATTTAGACATATTATAATGATCTGAAGTTGTAATTAGGACATTTTTTATGTCTCAATAGAGGTGTTGTGGGTTGGAAGAGTACAAAACAGCCAAGTTTCACTGATTCTACAGTGGATTCCGAGTCTATAGTGGATTCTAATGCAGTTAAGGAAGACATTTGGATTTGGAAAATTGTCCAGGATCTTGATGTGGTACCTACCAAAAAAGATGCTATCACATTGTATTGTGATAATACTGGAGTGGTGGCTCTTCCAAAAGAACCAAGGTCACACCAAAGAAAATATAATATAATATGAATGTATTAGCTCTTGTGGGATTTATATCAAACGGGCGAAGTTGTAGTAAGTATATTACTAATGGAAGAGAATGTGGCAGACCCCTTGACTATTGTCTTATCTCAAAAGAAGCATGAGTATCATGTCAGAGCTATCATACTTAAGGTTATTAGCAGCTGTCTCTAGTGAAATTGAGAGTCTGTTGGAGTTGGTTCCCTAGAAAAACATATTTTTACATTATGATAAACAAGTATTAATTGATTGAATATTTATAAACTAGTTATCACAAACAGATTGGTCTTATGTATGAAATAGTATGTGATAATTTTCTAAGAGTAGTTGTCGCACTAAAAGGTCATAGTAGTTCCCTGCTATTATGAGAACACGGAAGTGCTATGACAATATTCTTGAAAATATGTTATATATCTAGACTAATATCATTTGAGGGACATAAATGAAATAGGCTATCCAGGGTGGAGACTCATAGGACATTGGGGCACCATCTCATGGTGTACACCCTTTGTAATGTCCAATATGGATATTTTGACAATGAGACCCACTAATAGGAAATCCATATTTCTATGTGTCATCGGATGTTCCTATATGTGGACATGTGTATTGGTCCTTAGACATTATGATTGTAATTATTGATTATTTTGAGTCATGAAATTATTTGTATGTATGAAAAACAGGAAGGAATATGTTCACCATGAAGTAGGATATGTTGGGTGAGTCATAATTAATATTGAATTAATAAATAATGCGAGAAATTATTTATACAATCTATTCATTAACAAACATTAATATCTCAAGGAATTTTATGGAAATTATACAGCCTTAATAAATCCATGGCCATGTAGTCCTATTAGAGAGTTCTATTTTTAGAAATTCATAGAAATATATATAATGCATATTGGTTAATGACACTAGCATGAAACCTAATAAATTTTAGATATTGTGATCAATGGATTATATTACATGGCAAGCATTAGTATGAGGTTACATGTCATTGCGGTAATAAATTTTTTCTCTAAGGGTTCCTTGTCATGTTACAAGATGCTAACTACATATTTTATACTGCTTCTCCTTATGCCAATGGGAAAGAGGCCTAGAGGGTCACACACTAAGTATATCCAAAATCTGATTTAAATAATATATTATTATTTATTTTTTAATAGGTTGAATAAATTTTATTCCCATGCATGGTTTAATAATTATTCATGTATTCTTGATCACATATAAATATTTATTTTCTATTTAGTAAATATAATATTTATTTATTTATTTATTAGTGAATAATGAAGTTAAATTTATTTAATAAATAAATAGACATTATTCAAGGCCTAAAAAATATTATGGATGAATGGAGGACATAGTTTAATGGTCTGGTGAGAAATAGTTCTATTAAATATTATTTAATTAAATGATATTTCATTATAATTCTCATGTTAAGTGTGTGTTATGAAATAATAATAATAATATTATTATTTTTCATAGGGTTCTACTAATATATAATAATAATAAAGTCACTTATAAATTTATTTATTTTAACCATAGAAATACTTTTAACCAATTATATTATTTTCAAAGATTTCTATTCTGTTGTACACAGTGATTCATTGAGAATCCTCTCAACCCTAGAGAGCTCCCCCTATCTGAGAAATCTCCCAAGAATGGAGAGAAATACACCTCCATTGGATCAATGAGAATGATTTGGAACTGATTATTGAGGTGATCAATGCGTGTGAGAAAAGAAAATGGATCTTTTATGCTAGCACCCAAAGACTCCTTTGGTGATTCCTAGAAATTCTTAGATCACGTGTGGATAACCGGTAGAAGAAATATACACTTTGTTTCTATAACACAATGATCACTACAACAAAACAAGGCAAGGGAAGTGCTACCCTTTATCAGTGCTAAACAAAAAGTGTTGATAAAGGGGTATGACTTTATCGGTGCTAGTTAAAATCACAGATAAATTTAACCTTTATCAGCGCTAAAATAAAAAATGATAAATGTGTACCGTTTATCAGTGCTTTTTTAGCACTGATAAACATTTTTATACTTAATTTATATAAAATTATAATATTAATAATCAGAAAATAATTTTTTTTGTATATATTAACAATTATATACCAATATTTATAAATATATACTCTTTATGGTTAAAATGATTAATAAATAGATACATGTTTATCTTTTATTCCATTTTAAATAAATATATATGAATATAAATAAATTATTAAGTAAAAGCCACTCGAACCTTTATAAGCTCTCGTTAAAATCACTGATAAAGGTATGTCTTATCAGCCCTTTTATTTTAGCACTCCCACCTCCATACCACCACTACTGGTGCAACGTGAGAGATCCCATTTTGGATAAAATGGCTTAATTCTGAAAATTTCAAGGGTTTCTTCCTCTTTTTGTAACAAAAATGTTTTTTATGACAATAAGTTCATTTGGTTATACCAACTAAAATCTATTTTTATTATTGTTACTATTATAATTGATAGATTTGCAGTTGATTTTCTTTCATTGTCCAAAGATATAATTTCTTTTTTACTGGTCCAAGTTCACGATAGATTTGCAGAACAATATGTTTCTATTCTATCCAGGGGGTTGTCTTTGATAGGGGAGGGAGCGGGGTTGTCCAGGAAGGAGGGGGTTTCCGGGAGTGGGGGGCTGTCTAGGAGGGGAGGGGGGTTGTCCAGAAGTGGAGGGGGATGTCCAGGGGCTGGGAATGAGGATGTACAAGGAAATGCAGGGGGGCTGCAAGGGGAGGGAGGGGGTTGTCCAGGAGGAGGGAGGGGGGTTGCAGGTGGAGTGGTGGGAGGGAGGGGGGATTCAAGGGGGCTATCCAGAGGTAGAGAGGGGGCTATCTCGGGGGCTGTCTCGGGGAGGGGAGGGAGGGGGGTTGTCCCAGAAGAAGGGGGTTTCGGGAAGGGGAGGGGGTTGTCCAGGAGAGGAAGGGGGGGGGGGGGGCTTTCTAGGAGGTGGGAAGGGGGTTGTCCAGGGAAAAAGAGGGGCTGCAAGGAGAGGGGGGGGGGGGTTGTCCAGGGGGAGGGAGAAGGTTTTAGGTGGAGTGGTAGGAGGGAGGGCGCTGTAGGGGGTTTTACATGGGTAGAGAGGAGGTTGTCTAGGGGAGGGGAGGGATGGGGTGTCCAAGAGGAGAGGGGGTGTCTAGGATAGGGGGGGTTAAGTATGTGGAAAGGGGGCTATCCAGGGAAAGGGAGGGGGTTTCAAGGGGAGGGAGCGGGGATGTCGATGGATTGGTGGTAGGGGGCCTTTCCAGGGTAGGGAGGGTGCTGCAGGGGGGGGGGGTTGTCAAGGAGGAGGGACGAGGGCTATAGATGGAGTGGTGGGAGGGGGGGGGGGGCTGTCCAGTGGTACGGAGGGGGCTGTCTCAGGGAGGGGAGGGAGGGGGTTTGGCTAATCACACTAAATAACAAGGAGATCAAAAGAAAAGTGAACCGACATGATCATGGCTTATCTAATTTTGTAGGTTCTCATCAGGCATGCTCTAAAATTAAGAAATACAAAAATATATTTGTAAGTCAATGAATAATGTTGAGCCTCTTCTAAAATATTAATTCAATCCAAGGAAATATGGACATGTAAAGGTTGTAATAGGTAACAATTGAAATTTTATTAATTTATTATTTCTTATTAATGTTTAATTTATTTCATTATTTTATTACTAACATAATATTTGTTTTCTTATATAGGTGAAATATTTTTCCTGAGTTCGAATGCTTTGTTTGGAAACTAATACCATGGATGAAATTTTTTTAGAGCAGATGATTGATGCAAAAAGGATGAATCATCAATGTTTTTTAATAGTTGGTTGGATAATTGTAATTGTAACCTAATTAAACATTTTTTGAAATGTATATAATAGTTTATTATTTTGTATTCATGATTTCAAGTAAATGAATCGAGAATTTATGTTCTTCTGTGCTTTGTGTGTACGTGTACTATGTGTTGTGTGTGTAGGTGTTGTGCAAGTTCTAGGTTTTCATAGGCAATTTGGCCTTTATCAGCGCTAATTAAGCACTGATAAATGGATAATATATCAGAGCTCAAAATAGTGATGATAAATGTAGTATTTATCAGTGCTATTATTAGCACTAATATATTATCCATTTATATGCGCTAAAAATAGAGCTGATAAATACTACCTTTATCAACTCTAAAAAAATCCCTGATAATGGGGGACATTTATCAGCACTAAGAAAGCGTTGATAAATGCCCACATTTATTAGCACTTTTTTTAGCACTGATAAATGTCCCCCTTTATGAGCTCTATTTTTAGCGCTGATAAAGGGGACCCCCCCTCTTTATCTTCACTGAGATTAATAGCACTTTTTTAGCACTGTTAAAGGCAGTTTTTAGCATTATTGGAAGCCCTATTTGTAGTAGTGGATGGTTCACTGCAGATATGTCACCATAAATTTCAATGAATAATTAATTCGTTAGAGGTAATTCTTTATCCAATTAAATTAACTATAAAAAATATATGTTGATCCTTCTCTCTTGGTTCTGGCACAATTATTCTTTTTCTGTATGTTTTAATGAATTATGTTGATCATGATGTTCATCATCATATAGATCAGGGATTGATCATTAATTATAGAAAAAATTAATGTTGGGCACCGCCCATCGCATGTTTCCACTTTGCCCAGAACCTACAATAACATTTACAAAAAATAATTTATAGTACACTTCCATATCAACCTTATGTTCCCTACACATTCTATGTTCTTTTTAACCCATTATATAAATATTTAATTCATTACAAATATCTATGTGACCATCTAATAAAATCGTCCCATTAAACCCTTTATTGTGTAACATCGATGAAGAAAATATTTTTGAATAATGGTGATATTTAACAATCATGTTACTATTATTTAACTCCATGAATAAATTATAAATTCTTATATTCATCACAACAAATGATTCAAATGTAAAATTCGTTATCTACATAAAAATAATTTTATGTTTAATATCTTGATCTATAGAACCCTTTCCATCAACCATTTTAATGGAAACTTTCGGTAAATAATATAACTATTTTTTTATTACATTCCATTAAATCCCAAATTCACTTATAATAATTTTTGATTCATTTATGATATAATGACTAAATGAAACTATTTTCATTTTCTTTTACATCAATACCCTAAAAATATTTTAAATATTAAGTGAAGTAAAATTTAGTTTAAAATTGTAAACACATTCATTTATTACTGTTGACCATAAAAAATTCCAATCATACCCCCACATTCTTCTTAGACACAAAATTCTTCTCAGAATATCATAATAAGGTACATAATTTTTTTGGGTTTTATTAAATAATAATTATCATCTATAAGTGTAAATATTAAACATATAAATTCTTTTTTCCAAATCATAAATCTTATCTTATTGTTTTTGACACTTTTTCTCTTAAAATAAGATATTATTTTCCAAAATATACCACTTATGGGTGGAGAGAATACATTTCCACATTTTTCGAAAAATTGCTAGATAAAAAATTTATGAGAGATATTTTTTTCCCTTGAATACTTTTCAAAAACATGCTAAATATTTTGATGAATCACAAACTTTGTGTATAAAATTATTCATCACATATTTTTCATAACAAATATTTGTTAATAGAAAATTCCTTTTGTCAGATATGATATTTGAGATGAAGATAGACATGGTTTTCTTAGAGCTATATGATAATAATAAAAACTTTTATATTCTAATCCTTTAGTAAAAAATATTTAATTTACCAATTTTAATGATAATTACACGCTATTTCAATTATTCCCATGATTTTGATTATCCATATACTAAAAAAAATTGTAATGTATATACTTGGTATTGAAAACCCTTAAATATTGAATAATCTATATCTCTTGCATTAATTCCTGACATAAAAAATTCATATAATTTCTAAAACCCCATTAGTTATCTAAAGAAACACATCATTTGGAAAAATTATTCCTTCACATTTTGGTTTCAATGAACCTAACTGTGCATTTAAAGAATCATTTTTAGACACTCAAAATAACTTTTATTATTCTAATATAAAAATTTTCCCAAATTTACTCTATACATACCAACTAAAACTATACATCATATACTTAAGTCATATATTATCATCTATTTAGAAAATTAGTTAACTTATCTTAGACTCATACACATTTTTGAAACATTTTCATCAGTTAAAATATGATTAATTCCTTAACTAAAATAATTTTTACCTCTAGTATCACTAAGTCATTACAATACTCAATCATGTTGAGTATGAATTAAAATTCCCAATTTTATTGATTACATGAGACTAAAATTAATTATTTTATTTATCCTTTAATGAAATTGAAACCTCAATTAAATCATTTTATAAATCATAAGTATCTAGATTCCAAATATTGAACAACATTAATAGTTTGATTATTAAATAAAATGGTTATCTAAAACATATAATTTATCATTATGTAAAAAATATTCTTATGTGAATTTTCATTATAGTTTATTATATTATTCTTCTCCTTCCAATTGATTAATATTAATATTATGTTTGATTATGATGATTCTATTTGTATAAAATTAAGCCTTTAATTAAATTACTATAATGTTTTAATACAACATTATAAGTAATTTTATTAATCAAGCACAAATAAGAATGATAATAACTTTTTAATTCATAATACCCATTAGTGTGTGAAGATACAAATTTTCATAATTAACGAGTTTTCTAGAACATTTATCTGACCACTTTTTAATTAGGTTTCTAATCAACCTAATCCAATAAAATATGATTCTTTTATAGTTTATTATGTCACTCTATAACCAATCCATTAAATGGAAAAATTCTACTCTATTTATATGGTATCCTAAATGTATGGGAATCCTAGATAAGTGTAAAAAATTGAAAATTATAGGATTATATAAATTTAACATTAGGGTTCTTATAACATTCTTTAAATAGACAATATAATCTAGGGGCACCGAACTATGACATGAAACTACATGGTTTGATGACTGATGTCTTGAAAAGTTCTACTTTGGATGGAATTTAACAAATTTTATTTTGAAGGGGTTTTTATATCACCATCTAATCACATGTTATTCTCTTTATATATGAATACTTCTAATGATATACTACAAGAATCCCTATTCCATCCACTAAATTAATATTTTCACACTATATTAATATGTAACTCCTTAAAAAATCATGAAATTTGTGTTGCTCACCCAAAAATAGAAGCCTATTTTTTTCCAATATTCGAATACATATCATATATAATTTACAAAAAAAAATTGATGTAAAGGTTTTGAAATATATGAGATTGAAAATTTATACAAGAGTAAACCCATTTCCATTGATAGAAAACCCTCACATTTGAAGAACAATGTATAACCCTCCACACCACTGGGGAGTCCAACCCAAAGCCCCACTAACCAATGGTACTATACACACATGATAACCTAATTAACCACAACTCTAAAACAAAATATTAATAAACTATATTAAACAAATATATTTATGGAAATAACTATTATTGAAAACCAAATACAAGATAGATTAAAAATAATTCTTATGTAATCTCATATTTCATGTAAGTAAAGGCATTAAAATTTATGGGATTCATTTTAGTTTTTTTTTTAAAATCATAAACTTATTGAAAATATAATTTTTTTATCCATCAATAATTAATATTGTAATAAATTTTAAATAATGGAAAATTTTCATGTATTTAAGTATGAGAGAAATTTCTATGAACGTTTTATAAATAAAATCTAGTTATAAAAAATGTGAAAAATTAGCTAATTATTATGGAAATTCCATTACATAGAATATAAATATTTTATATAAATTTCATAATATAAAAATGGCATATTATTCATTATATGATATTAACATTAATTATATGATATTTTTTATGAATTATAAATAAATTTTGATCTAATTTTTATTATGTATACATTTTACATAATCTAGATATAATATATTTAACATTATTTAAAATTTGATGAAATCAATAATAAAAATCCATCTGATGTAGTTTAAATGATATTCCAAATACATCCAATAATTAAACTAATCAAATAAGGTGTTATGGGGAGTTCATACTTTCAAAATAGAGAAAATTAATATTTTGGCATTATTTTGTAATTTATAAAAACTATAACATTCCCTTAATATGTTTAAATAAAAAAATTATTTAATTCATAAATAATTCCATATAATTTAATAAAGGGTATTTTTAAAAAATTAATATTTAATAATAATTTTTTTATAATGTTTTTAATTAATTATAAATTTTTTATAACTAATCAATTTATAAACTATTTATGAATCAATAAATATACCCAAAATATATTTTTATCAATATTAATAAAAACATAAAAATAAAAAAATCAAACTCCGAATTAGATCGATAAAAATTATTTTCTTTTCATCAATATTATTTCATGATATAACCTGACTCATAAGTTATGATACAAATTGTAATCAATGATCAAGGGCATATCTCTAAATATGATTGATAAAGCACTGGTTCATGATATATGTCATATTTTATGATTGATATCATAATCATATCATATGATATATCATATGATATTTTATAATATGTAGATATATCATAATAATAAATACATAATTTTTTAAAACATAGTGTAAGAAATTATAAGATATGGAATCCTGATAAAGTATGCTTTAATTTGTAAAAAACCATGAATTTTATACTATGTCACTAATTATGATTTACAATATGATAATACATGATATATCTAGGAAAGACACTTATATGGATCATATTTTATGATTTGGGTTACGATATAAAAAATATATGTAATATTCATTATTTCTCTACAAGATTTCAGAAATATAATTCATGAAAGGCTTTGATGTCATTTATAGTATTCAAAGGTGTCCAATAAAACTTATTGAAATTATTATAAATGATTAAGAATCCCAAATTAATATTTTTAATACATGATAAAGAAAATATATAAAGGACTAAAATGTTGAAATTTTTAAGTATGTTTTCTTTACACCTTCAATTCATGATACTACCAAAACCATCACTATATTTTATACTCAAGGAAGATCATAGGAGCTGAAATTAAATTATTCAAACATTTATAGGTATCCATGGGATTCATGTGAATTTCCCTATGATTGACTAGGATACTAATGCCTCTATAGTGGGTAAGAACCTCATGGCGAAAATGAAGTATATGATAGGGATCCTCTAGATGTGGTAGTCATGGATGAGCATCGAGCCTAAACAAAATCATTTTTGTCATATGGAAGTGGAATTTATAAATCCTCAAGGATTATCCCTATTTGATAACTCATTTACTCATGTGTGATACTTCATGAGTAAATTCTTTGGCCATATCAGGAATGAATGAAAAACCCTTGAACTATTTCATCGAATAAAGTGGTCGTTAATGATATCCAACATGGGAATGACACTTTAATGTTAACTCTATAATCCTTTTTGAACAATAATCAAAGGAAGTTCCATAATATAAAATTCCATTGAATATTAAAAGTCATACATTTTTATTTTAAATGTTGTTCCACCATATGACATTGCAAATATATTTTATAGATGAAAATGAAATAATTGAAAACAAATTTCATGTATTATAATATTTCCCAAACATTACTTGTGATTGGACAAGGGAAAACCTTGTAATTGTTAGTTATGATATTACATAATATAAAATATGACACAAAAAATTGCATATCTTGTAAAACAATTTAGGTAATATCATATCCTTCATAAGTACTGTAAAACATAAACATTCTGGATATTAAAATTCATGTTTCCATAATTTGGTTGTCTTGTTTCCTAATCCTTATTTACTTAAGGGTGAATATTATTATTTAGGATTTAACTAACATATTTATCCCTATAATTGGTTATTAATGATTTGTTTTCTTGGTTACCCAAATATTTTTTTCTATATGTTTTTCTATAACCACAAACTAACAAACCGACCAAGGTACATCAAGGGGATGAGCATGGTGGAAAACTATTCTTATAGGATCTCTACAAATTTTTCTATTTTTATTCGTGGAAATCTATATTAATAAGGATAATTTATAAACTATACATACTGAAATGAAATACATGACTCTCATAATATCAGACTACATGAAATTTAATATGTCAATGATGATTATTTTCCCGAGTGTAGAGTGAAATTGGAAAAAAATTACTGATGGGGATCTTTAAATCATTAAATTACCTTACTGTAAGATTATTATACAAAATAAATGTGAAAAATTATTAGGGTTTCATTAGGAATATGGGTTTCAATTTAATCTAATATTTTGGATTTCCTAACATTAGACCACATTGGAGGGGGGGGGGATGGGTGAGATATTACACTAGATATACCATTCCATAAAATTCAAAGATATTAGGAGTACCAAATTTGTATAAATAAGGATTACAGTATACCCACTCATGACATATATTTATCTAGGATGAAATTATTACCTATTTCCCTTCCATACCATCCATTAGAGAAGAATGTTTGTACCATAATTCTTGTGATTCCATCACCTGAGTTAGCCTCAGGTGATTATATTGAATTAAGGGTTGATTATTCCTTAGAGTTTAATAAATTATATAATCAATTACAACTATATAAAAATAGTCTAGTTGATATGATATCAAATTGATTGGTTGGATTAATTCTCCATTTTTCCCAAAAATCTACTCTTAACTAAGAGGGTCAGTTATAGGAGTTAGGGTATCTTAAACAAAAAGATATTACAAAGTTGGTTCATTTCACCTGGGAAATTCAGTATTGATTTTCTCAAGATTTTCTATTTTAACCTTAATATGTGTATCTTAATATTTTGTTGAGATGGTTTCACAATATTTTGGTGATGGGTGTGCTTTAGAGGTGGCCATGAAATTTTCTTTTTTATTATCACTATCCCTCCAAGTGGTTAGATGTGGAATATTAGAAGGGGATCCTAAGTCCCAGGCTTTTAATTAATGTTAATTATGTAAATATTCCATCCATACCTTCTAATGTGTGTAATTTTTTTTAAATACCTCTCCTTATCATGTTTATATTTAGTATCACATTCCATATCCTTATTTGGGTCAATAATGATGACATTTACTAATGTGATACATATGATAGAAATCAAAAATTTACTTTAAGAAATCATATCAATAATATTGGCATACTTATTCCCAATGGATTATAATGGAGATGTTCGTGGGAGTAAAAATATCGTTAGACCTATGGATAGGGGAATCCCTTGGAATGATTCATCTTCATCTCTACTTTGTATGCATGAATATATTATAGTGGGTACCTAATGTGGTGGAATACCAACAAAACACCCTTCATATGTGTTAATGTTCTCCCTCATTAGTGAGTGGTTTATTTTTGTAGTCCCCAAGGATACCTTAGATAATGTATGGGCCTCTTCGCTAATAATTATCTATAATAAACATGAATTTACTTTCCGGATACACTAACTAGAATTTTGGATGTTGGAAGTAGTAGGGATGTGAGAATTTGCTCTTGATAGGGAGGTTTTCAACCCCGATGTTATATTATTTGCGGTTCAATAGTCTCAATTACTAGGATTGGAATAGCTATATATTTATAATTTTGACGAATTTGGGTCACATGTATGTGAATAATACCATAGTGAATCGAATCCCTCCTTGGTATCTCCTACGCAGTTTCCTAAATATGGTGGATATATTCCACCACAAACCTAAGATAGGGAATGTAAGAATTTCCCTACTCAAGGGAGAGACTACCAAAGAAGTTTAACATTTAGATAAAGGCATGAAACCCCCTAAAAAATATTCAAAAAGGTTTTCTCCTTCATGAATTATGTCCCTCCAAATTATCACTTTCCATTTTGAGGGTTGCATTTATCCTATCATAATGCTATTATTAAAACATTTCATTCACCATATGAAAATTTAACCACAAGGTAGGTGATATTATAAATTGGTGTTTCAATTCTGAGGTAGTTTCAGTTATTCTAGTAGAATAATATTGAGGTTCCATAGGATATATGTTCATGTAAAAATTCGTTTTTGTGCACTATTCTATATACTATGTGGAGGTCCTAAAATCTCAAAGAAGGTTTATTGATAATTCCATTTTGATTCTAAGTGATAACTAGAAATTAATAATTGAAATATCACCAATTAAAATAAAAGGTCAATGAATTTATTTATCACCTAAATGATTCATTTCATGTTCCCCATTCTATATTTGAATGATTATAGTCATCACAATATTGTTTTAGTTGTCTTCACTATGGGAAAACTGATTTTTGCGACGGGTTATTTGCGACGGGAATAAATCCCATCGCAAATAGTCCATCAAAGAGGTTATTTGGGACAGAAAAATCAACCAATCACAAAAAACTAATTATTCGTGACAGGACTGGGCACCCTATCGCAAAAACTTACCCTCGGTTGGGCACGATTTTCCTATCAAACCGCGCAAAAGGGTATTTGCGACGGGTAGGCACCTCCCATTGCAAATATTGGGAGGCGGTAAACAGTAGTTGCAACGAGGGATCCCCCATCGCAACTAGTTCTTCCACCGGAGGTTATTTGTGACGAGACCCGTTAGAAATACCCGGAGGCGGAAAAAACATATTTGCAATGGGATGTTGTCTCGTCTCAAATAGTGTGTCGGCGGGTTACTTTTTGGGACGGGAACCGTCGTAAATAACCTTTTAACCGCCAACAGTAATTAATGTGGCCGAAGGTATATGCGACGGGACCCATCACAAAAAAATACTATCTCTAACTGGAATCCAGTCGCAAATAGTCCCATCCCAACTAATCTAACTATACAGATCCCCCGTCCATTTTTTCTTTCCTTCCTCTCAATTCTAACTTTCTCTGCTTCTCTAAATTCTAATTTTAGAGTGAATGTTTTTCAGATTTAGTTTTTTTACGAAGAAGTTGTGAAACCATCAACAATTATAAGAGATCATGTTTATAAGTATTTATGTTTTATTTAATTTAGTATTTATTTCATTTTTTATATTAATTTTAATTGTTGATGATTAGTTGTAATTAAGTTAGATATAAATTGTTTTGTCATCAGTATTTATATTTAATAATAAAATGAAATTATTAGTACTAATTCTTAGTAATTAGAAATAATTAATAATTATTAACGATAATTTGTAACGTATATAAATAATTAGCGGTAATTAGTAATTAGTAGCTGTATTTTACAGTAACTAATAGTAGTTAATGCTAATTAGTAATAATTAGGAAAAATAGTAATAATTAGGAAAAAATAGTTATAAATATTTACAATTAGTAATAAATAATAATAATTAGTAATAAATACAAATAATTAGTCAGAAATACAAATAATTAATAATAAATACTAATAATTAGTAATAAATAACAATAATTAGTAATAAATTGTAATAATTAGTAATAAATTGTAATAATTAGTAATAAATACTAATAAATAGTAATAAATAGTAATAAATAGTAATAAATACTAATAAATAGTAATAAACAATAATGAACATTAATTAATAATAATAAATAGCAATAATTAGTAATAATTAGTAATAAATAGTAATAATTAGAAATAAATAGTAATAAATAATAATAATTAGTAATAAATACTAATAATTTGTAATAATTATTAATAATTAGTAATAATTTATAATAATTAGTAAAAATTTGTAATAAATAGTAATAATTAGTTAGAAATAATAATATTTAGCAATAAATACTAATAATTAGTTATAATTAGTAATAATTAGTAATAAATACAAATAATTAGTAACAAATACTAATAAATATTAATAAATACTAATAAATAGTAACAAATAATAATAAATAGTAATTAATTATTATAAATAGTATTAATTAGAAATAAATAGTAATAAATAGTAATAAATAGTACTAAATAGTAATAATTGGTAATAATTAGTAATAATTAGTAATAAATAGTAATAAATAGTAATAATTAGTAATATATACAAATAATTAGTAACAATTAGTAATAATTAATAATAATTAGTAATAATTAGTAATAATTAATTAAAAATACTAATAATTAGTAATAAATACTAATAATTAGTAATAAATACTAATAATTTGTAATAAATAGTAATAAATAGTAATATAGTAGTAATAAATAGTAATAAATAGTAGTAAATAGTAATAAATAGTAATAAATAGTAATAAATAGTAATAAATAGTAATAAATCGTAATAATTAGTAATAATTAGTAGTAATTAGTAATAATTATTAAAAATTAGTAATAATTAGTAATAATTATTAATAAATAGTAATAAATAGAAATAAATTTTAATAAATAGTAATAAATAGTAATAAATATAAACAAATTGTAATAAATAGTAATAAATATTAACAAATAGTAATAATTAGTAATAATTTGTAATAAATAGAAATAATTAGTAATAAATAGTAATAATTTAGTAATAAATAGTAATAAATAGCAATAAATAGAAATAAATCGAAATAAATAGCTATAAATAGCAATAATTAGTAATAAATAGAAATAAATACTAATAAATAGCAATAAATACTAATAAATAGCAATAAATGCTAATAAATAGAAATAAATACAAATAAATAGCAATAAATAATAATAAATATTATCAAATACTAATAAATAGATATACATACTAATAAATAGAAAATAATACTAATAAATAGCAATAAATACTAATAAATAGAAATAAATAGTAATAAATATCTATAAATACTAATAAATTGCAGTAAATAGTAATAAATAGTAATAAATACTAATAAATAACAATAATTAGCAATAAATAGCAATAATTAGCAATAAATAGGAATAATTAGCAATAAATCAGAATAATTAACAATAAATAGAAATAATTAGCAGTAATTAACAATAACTAGGTATAATTAGAAATAATTAAAAAAATTAGCATTAAATAGTAACAGTAAATATTAATTAGCAATAATTAGGAATAATTAGAAAAAATAGGAATAATTAAGAATAATTAGGAATAATTAGGGATAATTAGGAATACTTAGGAATGATTAGGAATAATTAAGATTAATTAGGATTAATCCGGATTAATTAGAAATAATTAGGAATAATTAGGAATAATTAGGATTAACTAGAAATAATTAGGATCAATTAGGAATAATTATAATTAATTAGGAATAATTAGGAATAATTTTTAATAATTAAGAATAATTAAAAATAGTTTGGAATAAATAAGAATAATTAGGATTAATTAGGAATAATTAAGATTAATTAGGATTAATTAGGAATAATTATAATTAATTAAGATTAGTTTGGAATAATTTGGAATAATTAAGAATAATTAGGAATAAAATAAATTGAAATAAATTGTAATAACTTAGCATAATTTATAATGGATTAGAGGCACTCCTTTTATTCTATGACACTTCTCCTTTCAGCTATCACCAACTCAAAATATTTCAAAAAGTATGCTTCTACATATGCATATAAAATCTCGTATGAACGGGTTTGAATATGCATTCGTAGGACCACAGTTTTTATAATGTTTTCAGGCTGTGATAGTTGCAAGAAGATGATTCATCGACAAAAAGGGGGCTCTTTTGTCCAAAGGCTCATTTACTTGCATCTTTCTCACACAAAAATCACATTGAAGAATCTGATCGGAGGTACACTTATACATTCTCCAATGCAAGAGAATGGATATGTGTACCTCCGAGAAGATTCTTCATTGTGATTTCAGTGTCAGATAGATACATTTATATGAGCCGTTGGACAAAAGAGTAGTCGTCAATCAACTAGAAATTATGTCACTTGTAATTAATGGTAATTATTAAGATGTAGTTGTAATTATTTATATTATTTTTTTGGATAGTGTTTTTATAATATGAAATTATTTAAAACCTGTAATGATTTTATATTTCATAGAAAAATATGGAATAATGAAGTCGACAACAATCATTATTTTATGATCGTTATTGGATAAATCAGCATATAAATCCAAATGGTCTGGGTTTAAATCTTGTATATATTGAGGGTGTTGAAGCTTTATTATCATTTGTATCATCTAGAATAGAATTGGTTTTAGAAGGTACAATTTAGTGTCCTTG
This sequence comes from Viscum album, assembly GCA_963277665.1. Classification (NCBI taxonomy): domain Eukaryota; kingdom Viridiplantae; phylum Streptophyta; class Magnoliopsida; order Santalales; family Viscaceae; genus Viscum; species Viscum album. The sequence goes on along the minus strand of OY728120.1, from coordinate 453,376,936 downwards.
TTAAAAATGTGCTCTGAGAACATTTGACACATTTGAAAAGGTTGGGTGACATCTCTTGCGGTTTGGTTTTTAAACTGATTATGTTTTTTGGTAACAACATAGTGAACACAGTTCCAGAGAAGATACTAATAACTTGATTTCGTATCCATCACAGTTTCAAAATTTAGTACATGATGTTGTAGGTCCATCTATTCAACAAACTGAAACTCATGATGATATTTATTTAACTCTAATGTTGTGACCATCGTAATTTTATGAGTTGTTGAGGTTTTTTGAGATGCATTATATCCTATTTTCAAGATAAGAAAATTAGAAGTGATTGAAAAATTTGTGGCTATTAAATTAAATAATGAAATGTCAAAAAACCTTTTTGATCAGGTATTTTCTTTGGTAAAAACACTCTTACCTGAAGAAAATGTGTTTCCTGCCAATTACTTTGGGAGAAAGAAGATAGTTCGTAATCTATGCCTTAGTTACCGGATGATTCATGCATGTGAAAATTATAGAACCTTATATTATGGTGAAAATGAGTTGTTAGATATTTGTCCCACATGTGGAAAATCGAGGTATTAAAAATCTCAACCAGGGAAGTTTGGATCGATTCCTGTAAAACAGTTGAGACATTTTCCCTTTACATGAATGTTTCGGCATTTATTAAGTCTCAGAACACAATGTTAATGATTTCATGTCACAAAATAATGTTTTTATCCTGTAAAAGTCTGAATCATCCATCTGATGGTGATTCATTGAATTATTTTGATCGACCACATCCGTCTTTTTATTTATAATCCTAGAACATGTGATTATGTCTTTCTACTGACAGTTCTACACATTTGGTTCTTATGGAAGTCATTATTCATGTTGGCCAGTCATTATAACTCTATAAAATTTACCTCCATGGATGTTGATGAAGGATCCCTATATCTTTTTGACCTTATTAATCCTAGGACATCTGAAAAAGAATATTGATGTTTATTTGAAACCATTGATTGAAAAGTTAAATTAATAGTAGAGTAATGGTGTCAGTAAATATGATGTTACTGTGAAGAAAAATTAATATTAAAATCTGCGTTGATGTGGATGATTAGTGACTTCCCAACATATGACATGTTATCTGAATGGAGTACACTTGGTCAGAAATAATGTTCTTATTGTATGAAAGACAAAAAAGCCTTTATGCTCATCAATTGTGAAAAAACATTCCATTTTGACTGTTGTCGATGATTTCTTTCAACCAATCATCCTTTTTGGAGGAAAAAAAATCTAATTTTAGAAGAGGCACGATTTAATGGGATGAACCCCAAAAAATGATCTCAGGTACAAAGTTAAAATCAGTTTTGTTTTCATTACCTCCCATCACATTTGGCCAAGTAGTAATCCAACAGAAAATTCATGGCTTTGGGAAACAAAATAATTGGATAAAAGAGAGTATTTTTTGGGATCTTCCATATTAGTCTGATTTGTCGGTCGGCCACATGTTGGATGTAATGCATATCGAGAAGAAATATTTTGATAATTTATTTCATATTGTTTTGGATACACTAGGTAAGACCAAAGATAATGTAAAGGCACGATTAGATCTTGCCAAAATTTTCAGACGACCGGAACTTGAACTATTTCAAAATGTCAGATCATAGAGGATAATGATGCCAAAAGAATCTTATAATCTATCCAATTAGATTCGCTTATTATTTTTTAGTGGATTGTAGATTTGAGTCTTCCAGATGGATATGATTCCAATTTGGGCATACATGTTAAGAATCATTATATTAACATATTAAAAATTAATGATTGTCATGTTATAATGGAAAGACTTATGTTGATTGGATTTAGAGGCTGTCTGAATTCTATGATTTGGGATTCGATAACAGACATATAATATTTTTTCAAGACATTTGTGCGGTGGAAACAGAATATGATGCACTAAGAAAACTAGAAGAATATGTTGTTATAATTATATATAAACTAGAAAAAATATTCCCACCATCTTTTTTTGACTCGATGGAACATCTGATATTACATTTTCTACATGAAACTAAATGTGGAGGTCTGGTATAGTTTCGATTGATGTACCCATTTGAGAGACGAATGTAGAAATTAAAGAAAAAATTATGTAACAAAGCATCAATTGAAGGCTCAATTTCTTAAGCTTATTTACGAAAGGAAATTGCTTTTTTCTACTCTCATTATTTTGAATTTGAATATCCTTCAACGCACAACTGCATGGGATGAAACAACAGAAATGTAGATGATGAAATGGATAATCAATTAACAGTTTTTTAATCAGACAGAGCTTAGATTTGGTGGAGTTCATGAACGATGGATTTTAGATGTTGAAAATCACAGAGCACATACATATGTTCTAATCAAATGTGATGAAATGACATCATTTTTACTATGAGTTCTTCTATCACTTATTCTATAATTTATGTTACAATAAGTAAACTTATTTTATTTTTAGGTAATATGATAATCATATCATGAAACAACATCCAGAAATTACAACAGCTGTTCTTGATGAATGATGACAAAAAAATATCTCAATGGTTTAAAAAACTAGTAACATAAATTAATGATGGTTTAACATATCAATTCAGTTTATTATTTATTACATTGATAATTGTTTTAAAAAAATTCTGGTGTCTAAACATGCTAATAAAATTGATAACCAACTCTGTTTATTGAGATAACCACCATCCAAAATGGTTAAATTTTATAATGCATATGTGGTGAATGGTTTTCTATTTTATACACGTGCATATGGGGAATTAAAAAAACAATTGAATAATGGAGTTTTCATGAGAGGATCTTATCATAGAGAAACTGAAGTTTAATTTTATGGCATGCTGGATGAAATTGTTGAACTGTGTTATCTAGGGAAAAATTACGTAATGATGTTAAAATTTTGGTGGTTGGATACTCAGATAGGCTAGCGTGTTCATCTAATTCATGGAATTGTCGATATTAAATATAAAAGTCTTCTTGTATTAAATGAACGATTTGTACTGGCTCAACCAGCACATGAAATATATTACACATAGTATTCTTATACTTCAAAAGACTTGAGTGATTGGTGGAGCATAATAAAAATGAAATCTTGAGAAAATCATTTTACTTAAACTGAATTTGGTTTCAATGAAGTACAAGGAATTGAAATTTTTCAAGCGACTACTCAAAATACATATTTTTCACAAAGAGACATGAATATTGATAATAGAACCCTGCAATTAAGGGTCAATGGTGACGATGATGTTGATGTTGTTAAAAATGATTTTGTAATGGAAGGATATGATGAATCTAAAAGTCATATAGATATTGATGAATCTGATGATGAATATGAAGACATTGACATCATCATATATGAAGATGATGATAAAGGTGAACGTTGACATAATAAAATACGGGTTATAATCATAACTAATATATATCTATATTTAATAGTTATTTTCAACTATCTACTAACAACAATCATTTTTTGTTTTAGATGGAACCTGACATATTTCACGAGTTCCAGGAGGCTGAGATAGCTTTGGATGAGGAGGATTTGGGATCATCTGACCATCAGCCTATTGGCAGCTATGAGGGTATGTGAAGGGGATGTGGTCTTGTGGGACAGATTATTCCTCACCCTATCCCCAAGTGATGCCTAAGTCTTGGATTCGATCCACACACATGGAGATATGATAACCTGTGTATTTTAGTTAAATTTTATTAATTTATTTATATAATATTGTTTTTATTATTTATTAATTTTACACAGTTTTCCACATTTACCTATTGGAGAAGGGAGCGCTATCTTGCACAATTATTTTTCTCAGCCATGGATCACATGGGAACAGATTCCCATTGATGTGTATCTTGGAATGTTTAATCATTGGTTGGTACGTAAATAAATAATATTTATTTTGAAATTTATTTCATTAATAACTTGGCATTATAATTTTTTTAGGGTTTATGGTATCCCATCGATGATAACATTTGTGGCGCTATCTATGAGGCATGGGAGGTGTCTATGCATGAGTGTTTTTGTAAACTTTTGCACAATTTGAGAAGGGAGACCATTAAGAAAGTAGGAGTGATAGTATTTGATGAGTCATATACATCCCTCCTAATAGAGTACATTTCATCTCACGTTGGGGATGGATTATTTTCACACAGGCTGAGTGGTGGATTTCAGAGGAGATATTCATTTGGCTGGAAGAACCAGGGGAAACAGGAGGTGAATCATCGAGCTGGTAGTTGTACACTCCGTATGCATAGAGATCATCTGGTAAGTATCTTTTTTAAATATTTTATATAAAATTAAATATATATAGTTTATTTTATATTCATATAGGCAATTGAGAATCTTGATATTATGGAGTATGATGTTTATCAGAGGATATATAGTGATCCAGCCACTAGAGAGATTAGAGGTGATTTCCAGTGTCAGATTATGTTCAGTATTATTATTTTTTCAGATTGAAGATTAACTACATATTATATTTTAACTATTTAAATTTCAAATTGGAACTGAAGGAGCCATATGAGGCAACAAACTTTCAAACACGGGCTGAGAGTCAGGATGAGATGACTGATCAAAAAAGTTTCCACCAATTCGATGTGGTGGCATGGATGCAGGTGGCCCAGTCTGCCTTCAAGAAGGGCCGAGTAGTTGATATCCACTCTCATTTGACTCCTGGGACATATTATGGTACTGCAAAAATGTCGGCGTCTAGCTCGAGAGGAGCTCATGGAGAAGAATCATCATATGGCTCATAGTATCAGGAGTAGTTGTGAGTTTAGACTGAGCTTATAGAGAGTTTTCAGAAGTATTAGGAAGATATGGGTCTACAACAACAACATATGGAGGAAGATATGTGTCAGCAATAGTAGAAACATCTGCAGTAGTACGAAGAGAATATGAATCGATGGCAGAAGTAGCAACATCAACATGAGGAGGAGATGCATCGATTACATTAGTATTAGCACGGGAAGATATAGTACATGCATCGTCTGACTCATAGTTTAGGGATTATGTTTCCTCCACCATCTCGTCCATTTCCTCCACCTCCTCTAGAAGACTATCTCCCTAGTGATTTTTTTGTTATGTTAAAAACATTTTAATTCAACATTTGTTGTAACTTGAAATATTTATAGTTTTTGTATTTTATGTTTGTGAAAATATTGTATAATTTGATTTCATTTTGTTTTTATTTTTAATATTTCCCTATTTTATTATTTATTATTAATATTATATTTTTATTTTTTGTTTATTTTACTAATAATAATAATAATAATATTTTATGATTTTTTAATATTTTTTGTGAATATTTAGAATTTTAATATTTTTTTGTATATTAATAATATTAATATTATTTTTTATTAATCATAATTTTATTAAATAATAATTTTTTATTTTATTAAGTATTTGAGTAGGGCCCATCACAAAAGGTTTAGGTATATATAACATATATAAACAGAGAACTATTTCTGACAGGACGACGGGACTGTCGCAACTACTTTTCACGACGAACCCATCACAAAATGTTTTTTATATATAATGTAAATAATCAGAGATTTATTTGAGACAATATGATTTCTCATCTGAAAAAGAATTTTTTGCGATGAGCTCGTCACAAAAAATACTAGTTATGACACCATTTTCTACAATGGGTTATTTGCGATGGGACCCTGGCGCAAAAGTTTTTTTATGACGGGATCCCATTGGAAATAGCTCATTGGAAATAGATAAAATTCCAGTAGTGTTTTGGTCTCATGAAACTCTTCTATATTCCAAATTTTTTTTGCCTCTGTATCCCATGGGTATGGGAAATGGAACATTTTGTGGGATGAGAGGACCACAAGTGATCTCATCCCTTAAGGGGTCTTATTTCTTAGTTCATGAATCAAAAATTAATTTATTACATGTATCTGAATCATTCCTAGTAACACTACTAGTGAAATTCATTGAGTGAAAATATTAATTTACGAGGAAACTACACATTATAATTATATTACCCATAATTTGATCTAAATATTCAGTTACGATATAGTTTGTATCCATTTTGAAGGAAATCTAGAATATATCCCTAGCTAGGGAGGCATTGGACTTCAACAAAAGAAGGAAAGGGGGTGTTATAAAGTTGGGATCATGACCATGAAATGGTATTTTTATGTATAATTATAAAGGGAATCAAAACCTATGTATTTAAATTCCATTTAATATGACATGTCATAGATTTTATGTTAATGTGACAAGGGACATAGTAGTTCCCTTTAGGTCATGCATCTATGTCTATATCCAAGTAGTTTCAAGACATGTAAAGAAAACTAATTGGTGAAAGGTACCCAATAATGGGTAATTATATGACTAAAACATCATAATCCATTGTTGGTTAAACCTAAAATTTTAGAAAGGTTGGTTATTTATGATAAACTATAAAATAATCTCAACTCAAGGAATTTTAAGAAACCAAGACGAGAATCTTGAATCAATACATTTTGAGGAATCTAATTGAAGTATCTAGAATCAATGAATTTTTAAGAAACTAGTAGGAATATCACAAATCATGTTACATGAGGAAACCAAGAGGGGTATCTCGAATAAAGGGTTGTGAGGAACCCAAGTGGAGTATCATGACTCAATGGAAATGAGGAAACCAAAAGAGGTATCTCAAGTTAACGATATAAGTAAACCATGAGGAGTATCATGACTCTGTTAATATAAAGAAACCAAGAGTGGTATCTTGAATTAGGGAATATAATTAAATATAGAATATTATTTTTATTAATGGTGTCCTTAGGAAGAATTGTTGGGCTTATAGGTGTTTCAACCCAAATCACTTTTTCATAATATTTAAATATTCATGGTGTGAGTCTTAGTTTTTTCTTGGGAGTTATTGAATGAATCAGATAGGCTAACCTAAAGGCTCAAGACCATAACTCTCTAAAAATTTTAACCAGGGGTATGAGGTTTAGGCCCCTATGATATATAATTATAGGAACCTTAGTAGGTGACATTGGTGAATGAGTGACTAGGTTGGTTACTTGAGCGAAGTGGTGCCTGGTATGTAATTTGGGTGAAGTGGTTATTCAGTGGGTGACCTAGGGGAATGGATCCCTAGAATCAAACTAGGGAAAATGGGAAATTAGGTAGATAACCTAGGTGATGTGAAGCTCTGGTAATTAATTTCCACAAATATTATCTCTTATGATGTTTGGAACCTAGGTTTGGGAAATCCATTAGTCTGGTAACTATGTTTTTTAGCACCTATGTTTGGATACATATGTGTTCCAACACCCAGGTGGTATAGATCCCATGTAGTATAATTTATTACAATTGAATACTGGTATGAGACATTGTTAATGGGTTTAAATTGATGAAGGTTGGGTGTCATGTTTCTACACCAATATCATTCTTAGAGGGATACGAATGAAATTATATTGAAGGATTCTTTGAAGAAAAATAAATCACCTAGGTTAGATTTTCATGACTAAAATAAATCATAATTCTATCCAATTTACATGATTTTTTCCTTATAAATTGTCTAAAGAATGATTTTAGGAGTCTAGGTCACTTAATACTATGCTTGGTGTGCTATGGTTCTTCAGGAATGTGCGTTCTCCATTATATTCTTCTAAAATGGGAGTAAAGGCATCATTTTAAATGAAAACCCAAGACAATCAACCTAGATATGGGTGATAAACACCTCAGGGTTCCTAGGTATGTATCTAAGAATGTGGAGAAAAATGAATATTTTAGGGAAGGTGTGGATTATTTAACAAAACACTTGGTGTGCATTATTTAACAAAACAGTTCAATTTATCACATAACAAGGCATAAAACACCACATTACACACTAAAAAAACTATCCAATGACCAAAGAACAAAATTTACTATAAAGGGAAGGTGTAAAAAGCATTAAGTTAATGATTATTAAATTTAAAATCAATTACATGGGGAAACCAACCTTGAATCCATGGCACATAAAAAACGCACCCCCGAAACCACTCAATGAGGGTTCTAAAACCCCAGATCTATAATGTGGGACCCTAAAAGAGAAACACCCCTAAGAAAAATAAAGGTTGAAAATAAACCCTAGGTCAACATAAAAATGGGACAAGATAAACTCTAGAGAAAATGGTATAAGGAGAATGTGGTAGAAGAAATAAAGGGATTTACCTTGAAGATATGGCCCAACACTTGACGAAATCCACTTGAAATCACCCTAGAAGGAGGTGGGAGGTGTGGGGAAGAGGGGAGATCCATCCATGGGATGAATGAACTTAGTGGGGGTGTAAGATGGTGTTTTGGGTTAAAATCTCGAAATGGGTAAACTTGAAAAATCCCAAAATTTTAGATATGGGTAACTCGTGAGGTTTAGATGCATGGTTTATCAAACCGTGTGTCAATCATGCGGTACCCACTGCTCGAGAGGAGATCTACCACATGACCCACCCACAACGATTCACCAACCATGACCAGACTGTGTGGAAGGTTCTATCTGAACCCACCACCTACCACATAAGTATCTAGGATCAGCCGCACAACTATGTTCCAACCGTGTAATAGGTTTTGTCTAAATCCATATCTACCACATGGTTTACTAGGTTATGCCACGGGGTTTTACAAAAATTGCACTAACCATACACAAGACACTTCAAAGAAAAAACATCCATATTTTCCCCATAAACTCCCAAACAAACTATGACCAACCACAAGGTAAAAAATAAACAAAAAAATACATAAAAATCAATACCCCATCACTCCCAGAACTCTACAAAAAGACCAGGATTCCTAACATACCAGAATATATGACAAGGCTTAAAAAAGCATGTGGGACACCAGAATCGTACAATTTATGGTCATTAAACTATGAATGGTGGTGTAGATTTTAATAATGTTTTATCAGGATAAATATTCCATCATGTTTAAATTATTATTAATATAACCTTATAGATAAAATATTAATATAAATAGTACGAGTGCCCAAATTACAAATCATAGTACATGGATATTCCCACCAATATATTATCATGGAAGATATGTTTTGGATTTATCTAGGTTGGAATCCATTAAATTTTGAGTTAGTATATAAACTACAGTAGTGTTTAGAACACAGTAAAATATTTTCTATTTTAGAATAAAATTGTACCCATGAAAAATTTATAAGTTAAGGAATATTATAACCAAAGAATATATGAATTGTTTGGAATAAAGATAGTTTTATTGTATTGTATATAAATACTACAATGTAATAGTCTCCTGTATCGAGAGTCCTGTTATTAGGATAATGCTTATAATTACAATTTAAAAATATTGGTTATTCTGATAATCTACCTAAAGCATGTTAAAGATCATGTGAAAATATAATAATGATAAATAATTGTATGAGGGAGTCCCATAACATGACTAAAATTCATCAAAAAGAATCCAAAGGATTTGGAAAACATGAATGTATTTTGGAGAGATGAGTGACCTCCAAATTAAGGAACCAAGAATTCACCATAGTCTATAAGTTATTGATAAGGGTGGGAGAATCCACATTTGGGGTAACTACCATTTGTAATGGAAAATTTATTGATTTAGAGATTTTTTCACACAATTTCATAAAAGATTAAATTTATAAACATGTGAAAATTCCAAATAAATACTTATATACAACATCCTTATTAGTGATTCATTGTTTTTACATAACATAGGGTACCTTTAAGAGTAAAAATGTTTGGGTGATTCATAATATTATTTATTATGTGTTCCCATGTTATAAGACTTATCTATTTATATGTTCTTAATAAGTTAATCATTCCAATGATCTTTTATTAGACCATGAATATGTATGAAATGGAAAATTACCTATATAAGGAATTATGAGTTAAAATAATAGAATTAAATTTCAATAGAAAAATCTAATAAATAAATAATAATATTTATATTAGTTATTCACATAAGGTGGTTAGTTTTTGTTTTGAGATATGATCTAAACTGGTTCATTTATGTATATGATAAAAAGTAATAGTTTTTATTGAATCATATTTTGTCTCCATTTTCTAGTTGTTGAACTAATAAAAATAATATGTTTATAGTGTTTTTGTGTTTTTTTTCTGGTGATCATTAATAAGAAATATTTACGGGTATAAATTTTCCTTTTATGGAAAATATAATGAAGTGTACATAGACTTGAAGTTTTTTTTAGGTAGTTGAGAATCAGTTAAATTTTATAGTAATATAGTGTATTTTTACATGAGGAACTATATGATATAATACTTTTCTATAACCTTTTATTACATTCATTGATGAAAATATTACTAGGGGAATTTATTGGGGGATCAGAATAAATTCAAGGGAAAAATGTATTTCTCATGTACTTTTATTATGACTTTTGAACAAGGTACCCAAGTTATAATAGACATTCATATCTCACACTTTAAAAGGTTGTAGTTTCAATAATAATATTATTATTCCTTTTAATAAAAATGAAACTCTCTCTTGTATGTAAAATCATTTCTTATAAACATTTTTAGTTTCAATAATCACCACTCGTTGAATTTGATTCATTTAATATGAAATAAATCCTTGTATACAGTAAATTGGATGGATTGTGATTTTTAATTAAAATTTTCTCAAAAAACCAATCTAAGAAAAAAAATTTATGAAAATTTATATGAAATTTTAAAATTTAGATTTTCCAAAATACTTTTATGAATCCTTTAGAAAATGATATCATTTTGAGTATGTGTTTTTATTATATTGAATCCACTTCTCACTCATATGATATAAACCTTGTTTGAAAAACTTTGAAATATAATTAACTCCTCCTTCATCTATTTTTATGAAATATTTTTAGGAATAAATATTAAATCCACTTTATTAAATGAATTGATGCATAATATAATCTTTTGATTCCATTTTTATACAAATATATATTTTAAATTTTTTAATTTTTTCTACATTTTCCATACACTATGTTCAATTTTAATTCTTATTTACATTTTATTCATCTTATAATACATAAAATGGGAAAATTTTCTATTCATACTTATATTTGAGTGTTTTGGAAATGATAACTATCATTAAAAATATGATGATAATGGTATCTTTTATCAAGTCCAAGAAAAATAATTAGAAATAATTGGGCATCCTCAATAAAGAAATTTAAAATTACCCATGACCTAATAGGCTATTATTATAATAATTTGTTATTAAATATTATTAAATAATACTTATTAATGTGTGAAATCAGAAGTATTTATAATCTATAGTAATTTTTGGATATACCAAGGAAAAAACTAGTTGAATAGAAATATCAATCACAATAAAAGTACCCATACAACCTATAACATATAGTAATTCCTTTAGATGGTTTTGTAACAAAATCAAGAACATGATCACTCCATCACAAATTAATCCACCATTCTATTCTATTTAATCAAGAAGCAACGTTGGGTTTAGATATCATAATAGGAATTATACCCAAGGCAATATTTTTGGGTGGGTGGGCTTGGTCCTTATATATTTACTTGTTATTCATGGAGTGTAATATATATGTTAAATAATTTTATGTACACAATGTTTATGGTATAATTGGGTCTTTAGTGAGACATACCCTAAGATAGGGGTGAATTAGGGTATGAAGATCATTCCAATTTAAACAATTAAATCATCAAACCCTCACCAACCTAAGCTATCATTACCTAATTATTAGTAGGGTCACTTTGGAGTTCTTTTTCTGATAAAGATAAAATTAAATTTATATTTTTTTATCCTCAATCATATTTGATGAATAATCACAATACCAACAAACATATAATTATGTCTCCAAAAAATTTATATAAATCATATATTTAATATTTTTTTGAACAATTCTCCCACCCTAGGTTTCATCCAAAGAGAATATATTTGTAGTTTGTCGATGTGAGAGAATCCACTAAATGAATTGTTTGTTGTTGAGTTTAGGAAAGGTCTTTCCATGAAAAGATTCAATGCCATTACAATAATTAAGTATATTAAACTACCTCCCATATGTTTCTCTATCATCCATATCTATTTTCATACTATTCAACGAAGGATAAAAAATCTTGAAATCTAATACAAAAAGATTCATATATTTTTCATTAAAGCTTCATGATCATAATATAGTTGTTAGATATCTTATCACTGATACATTACTATAATATTTCTAAAACCACTAATAATTTTGAGTAACTTTACATGAGTCATTGGGTAATATTCCTACTGACTTCTTTGAAAATATCTTCAAGAACTTCCAAACATCATTCACCCATAACATCCCTCACATTTTTTATATAAAAATTTTTATAATAATAATTTATCTCTATGATTCCATATTTTTAAAAAAAATATATATCCCCATATTTATATTGAATTATATATACATAATTATAGAATTCCAATAAATCAATTTTCTCAATTTTTGACAAATATTCCATAATAACCACTTATAAATAATTAATTAACAATGAGTATGATACAAAAATTCAAACACCTCCATCAACACCCAACAAAAAAGGTTATGATTATTCCAAGTCATCATGACACATTTCTATTCCATAGTAATCTAGATATTCCACTAATAACTCCTTAATTAATTGTTAAACACATCTCGATAAAATAATCCTCTTTCATTCCAAGGATAATTTATTATTTTTTCTGAAAATATATAGTAAAATATTCTATTATGACTTGATCATAAATTTTATATTATAATAACAAGTATTAAAGTTTTTTGTCTCATTATTCATTCATTATTTCTATGTAAATTAACATCCAAGACATTACATATTTTTGAACAAAAAAATCACTCTAAGAGTAAGATACATTCTATATGAATCTATATTTTTTCATTCATATTTACATAAATTAAAAATCCATATTGGTAAATTTTATACCATATTTAATTCTCTATAATGGTCAAATATTAAATTTAGAAAATAACTATAAACTATTTTCCATTTTTAATGTGGAAATTGTTCCAAAATTCCATCGTTGATGTTTTCTAAAAATCTCTAAAAATTTCTTTGAAATGTCTAAAAGATATTATCCATGAAGGATCCTTAATTTTCACTAAGTTAAAATGAAAATAGTACTCCATATATAGTTCATTGAAATAAACTATACATATATAGTAAAACTACATAAATTTTAATATCATAAAATCCCTAAAAATAGGATTATTGAATTCTTTGAAATCAATCTTCCTAACATGCATGTGGCATGCCATATAGTATCATGAAATAGAATACATAACCCTTCGGAAATTGAAATCTGAACTTCCACTATATTAGGTTCAATTATGGTGAAAACCATTTTGTTTTAGTGTTATTTACATCAAATTTGATAATCTTAACTAAAAATAATACTTTCATGGGACGGAAAAAATGTAAGAAATAACCTTTTTCATGATAACTACAATGTAATCCATACATTAAGGTAGATGATACAATTCCACTATGACTTCAAAAATCTATATCCTATCATCCAAATGAATTCACATATTTTTTAGTGAATTCCCCCGACCATCAATATATAGTCTTCTACCAAAAAAATTTATGGATTGTATTGTGGTGTGATTTTTTTCCACAAATACACACTATGACTTGAAAACAATTTTCATAGCTCAATTTAACAAATATTTAAAAAAACAAATAAATCCACTATAAGAAAATTGTGGTGTAACTCATTATACTATGGTATAACATCATTCATTTAGAAAGAATATTTCACCATCAATCAATTAACACCAATATTTTTCCAATGCATCCCATAAACCATCTGACAACCAAAAAATTATATAATGAGACTTTTGAAGATAATTTCCCACAAATAACTCCACAAATTAAAAAAACAATCATTTAAAACTGTTTTTTAAATGTTATTGTTAATAAAAAATCATTTATAGTAGTTCCATGTTTGAAAAAATGAAACAAATAGTTATTTTATTTAATATAAATCTAACACCAACATAAATTCTCAAGATGATTCCAACAATCATTTACATCGTATTTTTTTGAAATTATCTTTATAAATCCAACACCATGTAATTTCATAATTTTATAAAAAAGAAACTCGAATAATTCTTCTATATCTTTCATATATTTATGTTGTTTCCACTTCTCCTCCCATGACATGAAATCCGATATCCACAAAACGTAACAAATGTAACACAATTCCTAAAAGACATGGTAACTATCATTCATCACAAAATGTATTATCCAATATCTTCATTAAGTAAAAAATTATCATATCATAATATAAAATTAGAAGCAATATTTTAATGGAAACACCATCCTTTATATTTGAATTTCATTTTATTATCCTTGAAATAAATGTTTTAGTTTCAACGAAAACCAATTTTAAGGGGGAAGTGTGAACCCTCATAAACTAACTCCATCACTAGTCTTACATACAATAGTCATGTGTTTAACACACCATAGGTGATTAATAAACCACTGAATTCTATGAATATTCTATTTGATAACTTTTCCCAAAATAATTTATAATTAAGTGTACTAACCTTTGTTTTCGGGTCCTCCTTGATGATGTATTTAAGCCGATCAGCCAACTTCTCTGTTTTTTGAATAAAATATTCCACATTTAATTTCCTTTCATTGAAACTTATGATCAGAATGAGTTCTTTCTTATTGAACCACCCCTATTCTCATTATTAATGTGCACAATAAGAAGTCACCCAACTATTTTGTCTACATCTTATAGGGGATATATGATAATGTAATCCTCTATCATTATTTCATATGAGATTATGATTAGGTCTCATTACTTTCCTTGTTCCTCAGACTCTCCATCCCTTTCCTTGATTTCGACATTCTAAATGGATCTAGTCTCTACAGGTGTAGGAAAATAAGAGTTGTCTTTTCTCTTTTTGTGCTTCTTCCCTTTTGTTAGGATGTAATTGATAGAATCTCAGTTCCATTTCTAGACTCTCTTCCATCATGGGATATGAATTATTTTAATATATCTTCCCTCGGTGTTACCACATAATAAGTATTTACCACTATATTCATTTAAATCTACCCACTATGCTTCTTGCTCATCATTGGGATGTTTCTATTTATCAATATCTTCTTGGTAATTTCATTACCCCTTGAATTCCAACTGTTAAATGTGGTTCCCTAATTTAATTTTGTCTAAAGTCCATAATGAACACATCCTGATCACTAGATCCACCCCATCCTCTAGAATGTTTTATGATCCCTACATTTTCAGCTCCTGATTGTAAAGATTTTCAACACCCTCATATAACTTGTGGAAATGAGTATTACCACTGTATGGATTCAAAACCTCTACATATGTGGAGGGTGGATAGTTCCTACTAAGATGTCCCTCAGTCACCTTCCTTATCACATTTTATCTCCCAAATTGTGCCTCATATTCCCAAAAACGTCAACTATCATAGGCACCAAAATAATTTCTCTAACCTATTCATGGATGGAAGAAGAAAGTATAACCTTACTAGATCCCATATCATCCACCTCAAGGATAGTGTAAGTTTCTGAAAATTCCTTTCAACGCTCCCCCATAACCTATAGTGGCTGTCCCTTACTCAAGTTATCTGATAGAAGGTTTTCTTGAGAAATTATGAGTGTTCCTTTCCTGCAACTGAGGGCTTCATGTCCAAGGTAACTACAGGATGAGGAAAAATGAACCAATGATTCATAGAAAAACTTGTAATACAACATATGTTTTCCTTCTATATCAATACTGGTAGTGTCCCTTGGTTTCTGGGAAATTTCTTCTTCTACACAAATCTTGGGAGAAATTGGATGGCGGACGACACTGGTTCGCTATTCCAAGCATAGGAAATGACCTACCAAATTTCTAATCCAATAGAGAATCACCATGTTCTAAAATAGAAATATCAGACCATTGAACCTAATCTATATAACTATGGTGGAGGGTCTTTCATAAAGTCAATATTTAATGGGCACTAAAATAGGGAAAATGAAAATATGAGATAACATATAGAGCATTCTCCCAAGATGATATTAGATCTTTTTCCAATGAGTAATGAATAATGAAATTTTTTGAATCTAAAATACATAAGAACTACCGTTCATGAAACTTCCACCTAGTTTAGATGAATCAGTCGAAGACATCAACATAAGGACATATTTTTTGGAGTTGAGTGACTAGTGAAAGATCCAATATCACATATGCCTTTGTAAACACTAGGGAAGAAATTATAACTGTAGTAACCCCATCAATGCATATTTGGACCATAGGGATCACCCCAATGGAGGGGAAGATAGGGAGATAATAAGGATCCACGAATGGAAGGAAGGAAAGCGGGAGTGTAGGCGATTCCATAGGTGGAAGACTCCCACCCCCCGACCGAGGAGGGCTAAGGAGGGGATTCGGTGATGCACACATCGCCTAGGTCATTCGAGGAGGTGCATGCGGGGAAGGGAGCAACCGATAAATAAACATCATGAATTTTAGTACCATTAATATATAATATATCATATTTAATGCGATATATCATCGTATATAGAGATACTAGGATTACTAATTTAAATACACTTTAAGAAACTTATATTTGAATCTCTATAATCAATTATTCAGAATTATCCTATACTTTATTTTCATAATAAAACTATTATTATAGAATTATTTATATTCTCAAATCTTTTTTATCAGTGAATATACAACTTAAATAATGGTCACCATTGATGTCTATAAACTCTTAATATTAAGAAAAGTTATAGGTAAAAAATAGTTCATCTTATTAACATTATTGTTGACTATTTCACTAGATTACATAAATAGGTTTCATATAGCGTTAAAATTAATATTTTAACAAGGAACACGTGATGATATTAATTACACATCCAAGAAACCATTGGCTAATAAACCATGAATCATTATGTGTGTCATTATTACTAGATTCACTTTTCAAGGAGCATCTATAAAAATATATGATGAATATAGATATCATTATTAATATATTAAGGATCCTTACTTAGTTTATGGGTGTAACAACTTCAAAAGAAAACATCCCTGTGAATATACCCAGTGCATCCCAAAATATGAAATGGAAACTCATTATTGTGATTTGTTCAACTTATGTAGCTTTTGAATTCATGAAAACCATCAGAATATATCACATGTTAAAAAACTCAAATAAATATTATGATTCGTTTTTTTCTCACCACTTCTATATAAAAATTTCCTCTTATGTATTAATGTGCCCTATATTATTACTTATTGTACTCATGTACATGTAATTTCATTATTATTAAGACATGAAATATACTATACCAAAACAAAATAGACTGATGAATCATGCATTGATACAATTTTTATAATTCAAAAAATTCTCTCAATGGATAATATCACCATAATACTTCCAAAACATCCACAATGATTTTAACATTTTAAAAAAGTGAGAGGGGAACATCCAATTACCTTATATATAAGAAGGTCAGGTTTCCCTATATACTACCATGTTTCTTTATTATTCTATTTACAATATATTTTGAGGTTTGTAATTATTTTGACAGATTCTAATGCCTTCAAATATTCATTGGGCATTATCATTTCTATACAGTACAACAAAGTGTTTCATCCTTGGGTTATATATCCATCATGGATCTCTCTGGTAATCATTGATTGGAATTTTATACTCCCAACTACCATGATACCTTGTTTATCATTTTAGGATCATTTAAATTTCGCAATACATACCATAATTTCAGATACTTCCTTATTATGGGTAGTTTTTTTAAAACATTCATTTTTCCAAGTATTGTTCTTTTGCTTCAAATATATATTTTGTTTAATATTATATTTTATACTTCAACTCAACTTATTTTATCATGATGTTCTTGTTTATCCAATATCGAATGAATTGTGTTACCATTAAATAAACATGTATTTTCACCATATAATCGAATTGATCTTATCTGATTATCTATATTAAAAAAAATATTAGTGTGGTAATAAAAAATTGAATAATATCAATACCTCCACTGTAACACCCCATGATTTTGTGAAATATTTTATTTCAAATTAATTTAAACTCGTTGATATTTTTCATTTCATGAAGACCTAAAAAATTTTATTTTATAAAAGAAATGTTTTTGTCTTGATTTATATGAAACACAAATTTAATTATTCACTACACGCATCATAAATTTTAGCTTTCATTACACAGAACATTGGCTTGGCATACATTACACGCAACACTAAGTTTCTATGAAAGATAATTTTATTGTTATAATTATTTAAATGAGATAATAAAAACATATCCATTAAAAATAGTAATATGAATATAAAAAACTAATTGTAAAATAATATTTAATGAAATATATAATTTTTTGGTAATGTTCTTATTTGTTTAAAAATACTAGTTTCTTAGGTGAATTTCTTTTAATGTCCTATTGTGAAAGATAATAAAACTAATTTTTAAAACATTATGAAATTTAATGTGATAAAATAATTTTTTTTGAATTTATAATATAAATATTCTCTTAGTGTGAATTTTTGGTATTTTTCTAAGAAACAACATTTTTTAATGAAAAGTTAAAAATGTGGGATTATAATTCAAAACATCATTATTAATGTAATTCATTTATATGATTTAATTATATTTTATATTTTTTTTAAATGTTAATGAGATAGTAAATTTAATTTTTTTTTTCTAATTTAGGTTATTAAAATCAATTTCACTTTGAAATTGAGTATTAAAACATAGAAAATATTTGAGTTTGTTTACATTAAAAAAACCCACAGTGTCAACTAGACTATGACTTTAAATTTAAATTAAATTCTTCAACTTTAGTGAATGGAATTTCGAAAAATTGAATCCATATTTTAAATAATAATAATTTATAATTTATATTAACGTAAACCAATTTTTTACCAAAATTATTAGTGAATGTGATTACAATTAATTACAATGATAAAGAGAAAAATTAACATAACAGTGGAATAAACCATAAATTTCAGACACAAAAATATCTAGTAACATTTCCAAGAGAAATTTTCTAGCCATATTTAGATCCTATACTCCACTTTTTTTACTTTTTTACATTATTTTATCCACTTTCAACATGAAAAATAGTGGAAAAAATCTCTCTTCAAAAATATTTACTACACAACCACTCCTCTCCACTATAAAAAGGCCTCATATCCTCACAATTATTCAAACATATCAAACAACATAGGTTCATCCATGATGTACCAATTCAACATTCAATATATCTCCCTTATTCCGAGAATCCTCCCCTTATGATGAAAGAAATTCATATAATCCTTTTGGAACAAACCGAAATGAGTTACCCGATAAAGAGGTAACCAAATCTGTCGAGCTCCTTTATTTTATTTTTTTTCTCCACCACTCGACTCTATTTATTCCATGAATGTATAAAAACACTAATATCATATATATAATATTATTTTTTATGATTATGGTTCTAATTACACTTATAGACACTTCCATATAATGGGTAATGAACATAATGTTTACATGTACGGCGAATAACCACCTCCCAAAATGATGATGGATCATTTTTCCTTTATAGCATATCATATATTTATAAATGATATATAATAAATGTATTATTCCTATAATATTATTTAATTATTTTACAATACATATCCTTATACATTCCTTTTTGTGTAAATACAACAATTTCATTTCAGGGTGTCTGGGCTACCGCCCCCTCAAAGCATTGTGATTCATTTATGCACTTTATTGAATGAATTTAGAATGGGTTTAGTGAAAATATATGGTATATATTATTTAATAATTATAATATAATATTGTTATATATACATATATATCATCTATATACCTTATTTCAATACGACTATTAAAGGGAAACAGATTTCATACATACGTACGACCTACCGTCTCAATGAATAATATATTCAATTACATACGTCTATATAATATTGGTTATTATAATCCACATATAACGTTTATAAATGATATTTAGAACATTTTTAAAATTCGTTAAATCATGATATATGTATAAGGAAAAAAATATATAACAAATTAATACACATGTAATGAATAAAGCCAATATTACCTTAAGTGAAACATTAATATAGAATTGTTAACATGTGGGTAATATAAAGTCATAATAATACCATATAAGTTATTAGATATAAAATTATGGTTATATTATAGATTTATAATAAACTTATATTTATTATACATGATTTTTGTAAGAGTATGACGAAATTCAAGACATAAGGTAAGGGAATTACTTCCCACTTTTTATTTCTATGAGATACATGCATTATTCAGAACCCATTCTATTTGAGTGGTGTTTATAATTAACATGGATGAATTATATGATTATTAAAATAAAATTTATGTTTATTTACATATCCATTTGGTTATAATTCCTTCATGGGGAATTTTTTTGAAAATCTAAAAAATCTGTAAAATGATTTTATCTCAATTTTCCTTCTTTGAGACACATGCCATGTTATGCTCCAATATTTTACCCAAAGGTGTATATGATTCCTCTGAAATGTTATTTGATGAATCTACTTAAATTAATTATATTTTAATCTTAAATTTATTTTAATTTAATAAAATTGATGTCTGGTTCAAATTTACCCAGTGGTAATAGTTTATTGAAACAACCGACCACTTTTCGAGAATGTTTATGATTATGCTTCCTTTGATGAAATATTATGATCCAACTCTCCAAAACACTCATGAATTTTATTATTGTATATTTATACATTATATATTCATATATTATTACATTTTTCCAATATTTTTTACATAATATAGTTATATAAGTCTTTTTAAGAATTTCCAAATTTACTTCTCTCTTCGACAGGTAATATATGTTCCTTCAAAACCATATTTTCTAAAAGGATTAAAAAAATGGTCTATTATTATCCATTAATAATTAAATAATATATTTACCCATTTAATAAATTTTTAATGCAAAAGGGTTATTTGAAAAGGATTCTTCTTGATAATTCCCTGTTGAAGCACTTTTATAAAACATTTATGGTGAAGAATTAATATTTGGAATGTATTTATTTACCCTCTATCTAGATCTTCATTACATTGAAGCATCCATTAGAAGACTAAAATGATTTTTTATAGAAAGTTTTTTCATAATATTCTATAAATTCATTGTTTCAATGTATTTTAAATGAAATAGTTTCGAAAACATTATGAATCATTCATTTAACATTTGAAATTGTTTTCAAATACAATTTTATTTGAAATGTTTTGAATATTATTTAATATGGTTTCATGGAAAATGGTTTTAAAAATGATTCCAAGTACTCATTATATGTTTTGAAGGTATTTCCTATGAAAATTATATTCACAAATGTTAAGGAATTAAACATTCTTTTTCAAAGAAGAAAGGATATTTTTTCAACAATTGTTTTGAAAGATATTTTAAAATTATTTTTCTTCTATGATTTCATTTGTTGATGTTTCTGATTATTTTTTATGAAATTAACTAAAGGTTCCATTCATATTATTTCGTTAAATATCTTATGAATAATTTCATGGAATTTATGAAACCCATTTTTCATTCAATGGTTATATGTTTATGAAATCCTTTTCTATTTCACAGGTTATATATTTATGAAATCCATTAATCTTTCACAAGTTATTCTTTTGATGAAATTATTATAAAGCCTATATCGTTTTCCACAGGATATGATATGATTACATGTTTATGATACCCATTTAATTCAATGGGTTAGTATATGATTTTTATCGATATTTTGGAACATGTATTTATGATTTCATTATGAGAAGGGTGTGACCAATATCTCTAACCAATGCATTGGTTAAAGATTTATATCTCATAAGATAAACCAAGAGGGTCTTGGGAATGAACCTTGACAACTATGATGGACATGGGAGTGAACCGTGACTACTATGATAATATTAAGAGTGAATCATTATAATAAGATAGACATGTGAGTGAACCAGGACTACAAATATAGTATGAGGAGTGAACCCGTAATACCAAGATGGTCTTGACAACGATTCATTTACTACTATGGAAATCATATTATATGCTTTTGTATCTACCACAATTAAATGTTTAATTCCTATGTTATTCTTTTTTAGATGATTTTCTTTATTTACTTATGATTCATTTCATATGAACTACCATTTTTTATTCCATGATTCATATTTAACGTCGTATGATATGTAGGGCTTGATCTCAAAATGTTATGATCATGTTCTCATACCGTTATTCTCATGTTTATGATACCATGTCTCCTTTGTTTACCCTTACAATAAATCTAACCTCACCCCTTTTTATCTTAATTTCCCCTTATTATGATGATATGTATTAATTTTTATGTGTCTATGATGGGTTTAGGCATGAAGAACATTTTGGGATATAATTAAGCTTAATTATGTACTAGAATTTATGTTTCTATATTTCTAAAGGCACTAGAATAATACCGTCTTTGAGTTTCTATCTGTATATTGTATTAAGTATTTCAAAAAATTTATGTATAGTTAATGTATGAAAATAGTGGGTCACTATACTTGGTATCAAAGAAAAATTTTAGTTAACCATTGAAATATAGGATTAGATAACCTTAGTGAGAGCCCTAAGGAGATGTCTAAGTATAAGTCCATGGATAAAGAAAATTATACGAAAATGTTCTGGAATTTTGGTAAAGGATAGATTGAGTAGTTTTCAAACAATACACCCATGTCTGGAAATTACAAGTGGATATGGATCTGGAATAGATGTACCTATGAGTAAAAACTATGAGAAGATATTCTGGGATTGGATCGGGGTAATCTGGCACATGACAACCAGCCTTGCTGCACATCTGGTTTGAAACTCCTGTGGGATACGATTTAGAAATTCACAAAATATTTTCAATCCCTATTGAAGTATTTATATATAAGTTGGATATGAATAACCAAAGATTAACCTAGGGTGTCATATATTAAGGAAGGTGTTCTAATTTAGACTTACTATAAGTAATTCATTGCAAATGTATTTGGTTTTCTATTATGATAAGTAATTCCCACACTATGCTTCTTGTTTTAGTCAATGGCGGGAACCATAATGAACTATATTAACATTAAATTTGATGGATGAATTTTTTGTACGAAATTAGGTGGTATGATCACTAGAGTGAAATATACTATGATCATGCTTAAATTGTTTCACGAAACATGATTAAAAACATGTACCTTAACCAAATATTAGACTCACAAAGGAAACTAAGGAAGGAATTTGTTTAGAGTTTGGGTAATGAAAACCATTGAGGAATAAATATTTGGTATCCTTTATGTCAATAATGTTAAATAATAAACTGTGTGAGTGTCAGAGTAATGAGAATATGTTTTTACTGTGGAAAATAAGGCCATAATGTTAGTTACTATTAGGGAAAAAATGAAGAGTTCAGTTAACAAAATGGATGAGAATATTGGCCTCGCCAAGACATCATCTAAGGTTAAGTATGTTAAGAATAGAAATAATGGTAATTAAGTAACTCAATGTCCCAGGAGTAAATATCCTGAAGAGAATTACAAAGGTGTTGTGAGTAATGGTTATATTCCTGAATATGATGATACTAAAGATGAATTTTGAAAGGAAATAGGTACTATGTAATAGGTTCAGGTAGACTTCTTATGCCTTGTGGATGATGTGGAATAATCAGTGTTTTAATGTATTTTGGATTCTGGAGTTCTTTTATTTGAATGGTGAAATAAACAAGGATTGTCTAGTTTATGTTATTTTCACTAATGATTTACAAGAATACGTTTAATGGATCCGAAGGAAATGAAAGGTGATTTAACGGCAAGGTGATGTCCATGGAAAACAAATGGTTAAGTGATAGTTAGCCATTACTATGTTACTTATGTTATGAAAATGATTTTTCAATAAATATATGTTGGATATATGTAAATTGGATGGTACTAATTACCTTGGAACTAATTATAGACATTTTTAAATGTATTTTATGAAATCATTGATGATGTTTATAGATTATTGGATTTATGGAATACATATAGTAATATATGAAATAAAGAAAAATGGATGTTTTCTAGATGCATTTATGGAAATTCAGGTTATTATAATGTATTAATAAAATATATGATGATGGTATTCACATGTTTGGAATGTGACAAGAGGGAGTTTCTTTGTGATATAAAGGGGATCAATGTTAAGTTGATTTCATGATTTTCTTTATAAATTATTTTATTATAATATTGAAAAACAGTTATAAGGTTAACCGTTCATGAAATTGTTATGCTAAACAACATTGGAAATATTTATGTATTAATATTATATTGAATAACATGAATAAAAGGCTATTTATTGATTAAAAGTATTTCAAGGATGTCCATTATATTCATTTCAGAAATTATATTAGTGTGGTTTTATAAAATAAAATCTTGTATTTTAGGTAACAACTAATGAATTTGAGATAGGCTACGAGACTTATACCCATGACCAAAAGATGACATGGGTTTCATGACTACCACTGGAAAATATAATGTCCTGGTTAATGTATAATTATTTTATATATATAATTATTTAGGAAAAATGTTAAAGTTACTTTTTATGTACACATATTAATGTATTAAACATATTTATTTTTTAGGATTGTTAGAGACTATTTTTTATACATTTCTTTTATTTATGGTACTTATGATATGCTAAAACTCATTTCAGTGCTTCGGGCATCCAAGTTAATTTCTTGAAATCTATTTAATGAAGTAATGGATGAATTATAAATAGGTAATAAAAGAAACAAAGAATGAATTTTTGTATAGAAAAAAAAGTAACTATATTCCCTCACATTCTTGGTCAATAAAAGAATTACTCAAATATAAGATAATGAGCCAAAATAGTGTTTTTTCATAATACATTAATTTCTATTGAAATGATGGCCTTTTAAATTATAACATATTTATGACTTTGAATCCTTCAAATTATCATTTATAATTTTCATGTTTGTCATTGATGACCTGAATTACTTCATATAAATATTAATTCTTTCCCTATATGTCCAATATTTAATCCTAAAGTGTGTTATACCATGTGGAAACCGAGTGATATGTTATGTTGGGTAACCATTACGGTTCCAAAATTCTAATTTTCAAGGATATTTATGTATTCATTCATACGATGTTGGCTTCTATGAATAAAACATTAAAATATTAAACCTTTGATTACCTAAATTAATTTCAATGGTGAAATTCATTTTAAGGGGGTTATAATATAACACACTGATATATTTTGAAATATATTTTTTTGAATTAATTTAATCTTATTGATATATTTCATTTCAAAAAAAAGTGAAAAAAGTTTATTTTATAAATGAAATATTTTTGGAATGATTTATGTGAAAAACCATGTTAATCATGCACTACATTCAACACAAATTTTATCCTGTATTACATAGAATATCAACATGGTGTATGCTATATGGAACACCGACTTTCTACAAAACATCATTTTGTTGTTAAAATTATCTAAACAAGATAATTATATCCTAGCCATTAAAAATTGTAATATGAACTTAAATAACAACTCTTTGAATATTTTTTAATGAACGATATAATTTTTAGTAGAGTCTTTATATATTTAAAAACAATATTTTCTCAAATGAACTTCATTTAATGTCATTCTGTGTAAAACAATAAAATTAATTTTAGACACATTTAAAAATTTAATTTGATAAAATAACCTTTATTTTTAATTTAAAAATTATCTGAGGGTGATTTTTTGGGATTTTTTGAGAAACATTAAATTTTAATAAATAATTAAAAATACTGAATTTGAATTAAATTTTTTTTTCATCTAATTAATTTATAGGGATAAATTATATTTTTAATGGTTTGTAAAGTTTAATTAGATAATAATTTTAAAAATTAAACCAATTTAACTAATTATAATCTATTTAAATTTAAAATTAGGTGTAAAAACATAACAAACCTTTGAACGTTTTTATGTTAAAACCCCTACATTTTCAGCCCAACTGTGGGATTAAATTTAAATTAATTTATGCCACTCATACTATTGGAATTTGGAAAAATGGATTAAATATTTAGAATCATTATAATTTATAATTTATAATAATTTCAAATTTTTATTTTTCAAAAAATATCAGTGAAATTGATTCAAAATAATTACAATGATTAAGATAAAAATTTACTTAACAAAGGACTAAACCATAAATTTAAGACAGAAAAAGACCTAGAAACATGTCCAAGAGAAATTATATTTCTATATGTGGACCCTATACTCCCTTTTATCAACTTTTTTACTTTATCAGATCCACTTGAAACATAAAAAACGTGGGTGAAATTCTCTCTTCAAATATTTATAGGAGTGCCACTCGACCACTATAAATAGGTCTCCTCTCCTAACACTTCTTCATACTACTAAAACCATTTAGGCTTGGTAAATATGTTCCCCATAAACATTCTGAAATCCCTCCATTCCTCCTATAATCATCCCAATGGGAATAAAGAAACCCAAGTAAGCCTTTTGACCCAAACCAAAAAGAGTTACCTAATTAAGATGTAACAAATTATCTCAAGCTCTTTTTTTTAAATTTTATTTCACAACCCCCTACACTCACTTTATTCCATGCATGTATAACAAAACCATTATATTCAATATACTATAAATTTTTTACTCTAAGGTTTATACTTAAACTTACAGACAATTCCATCTAATGGGTGAGAAACATACTTCTTACGTGTATGACAAACTACCGCCTCCCAAAATGATGATTGTTCATTTTTCCTTTTCCGCCTCTCATGGTTGAAATTATGATGGAAAATATTTATATATATGTTATATATAACATTTATTTTTTATTTAAACTTCTTAAATTATTTTACCACACATATCATTATACATTATTTTTTTTAAATATGATAATTTCATTTGGGGAAGTGTGGACTACCTCCTCCTCAAAGAGACGTGATTTGTTCACACAATACCTTAAATTAAATAAGGATTGATTTAGTGAAATTATATGATTTAGATTTTCTAATATTAATAATTTAATAATTATATATATACATATATATACATATATATACATATATATACATATATTTCATTTAATTTCTTTCAAAATGACAATTAAAATGAAATAAAGTTCTTGCATTTGTATGACCTACAGTCTCCATTAAAGGTGTATTCCATTTCATACATATATAATCTATAGATTATTATATAAAAAATATACTGAATATACATAATATTTATATAACCTATTACATTATTTAAATCATTATATGTAAGAACCCAGATGTTCTTTCCCGGTATGAATCTTGTTTTCTGGTGTTTTTGAGAAAAGAGGAGTTTCTAGAAATTTCAGGAGTACACGCCATGTACATATATGTACACACCATGTACTAGGTTACCACGGGTAGCCCTATGATGGATATATAATGGCCGAGAACATGGATGTGTGTGCTGACCTGGAGACCACCTAAAGTGGGGGTCGATTAAGGAAAGTACACACTGTGTACTTCTGAAGTACACGTCGTACAATTTATTTTTATTTCATTAAATGGATTGGGGTCGCATCTAATTAGAAGAATTCCCTTCTTCTTCATCCGTCTCATCCAGGAGACACCATATGTTGCAAATCTTCTCCGAGCCCCCAACTCCTCATCCGTTATCTTAATAGTATCTCGTCGATTACTTTGTAATCGCCATGGTAATATCTTACATCCTCTAGAGCATAGTTCCCTGATTTCTCCACTTTCATGATATTTTCTCGGTTGAATGTTTTTGGAAGTTTTGTAGATCTATGGAGTTCTAGGAAAATTCAAGGCCTGAGGTTCATGAATATATTCCATAAAATGATGAGGTAGGTGGTTTGTTCATTTATTTTTTTAGTCTTTGAGTTATATACACAAAAGTTTCTAATACCCTTGTTCGGGGTATTACACGTTTATGGATTTTAGCCTTGTTTTTCCTACTATGCCTTTTGTATTTTAGTAGAGGTTTTATGATTTTAAATAGGGTTATTTAACGTTCTATGGACCTATTTTCCTATGCTTTCATGATTTTGACCATTTGGTCTAGCGTTGCCTGTTATGCTGTTTTGTTTTCCATGCCTAGTATTGTTAGGATGGAGTGATTTATCTACCATTATGTGATATGTTGTAGAATATTTATCCAAGAAGTTATTAAGGTTTACATTGGCTTCTATATATCATTTGGACATGATCAACTTATACAGGGATGTGGTAACCTATTTTAGTAGACCATCGGGAGAATAGACACTGAGGGATTCTCTAGAGTGTCTATTTATATTTACATTGTGAGACCATAGGGGGGATGAAATTTGTGCTCTCTCAGAGTGTCTTTAGTTCCTATTTATGAGAACACATGGGGAATATGATGTAGGGTGCTTCCCCAAAGTGTCTATAGTTACTGATACGAGACCACATGGGGAATTGATTGTGAGTTCTTCCTTAGAGTGTCTTTCCTAAAGCTAAACTAGAGGGGTTAGATTGTGAGTACTTACTAAAGGGTTTCTTATGTTGATTGGTTGAACCAGAAGGGTTAGTATGTGAGTACTTCATATAGAGTTACTTTTGTTTTTTGATTATTTATTTAATATATGAAAATAGTTGTAATTGGAACTGTAGGATTGTTTACTTTTGAGTACTTCCTTGTTTATTGCTTTGTTTTTCATATTGCCTGCCATATATATTCACAGACTGTTAGGAACCAATATTTCAGTGGTTTCGAAATAGGATTCATCTCATACCCTATTTGGGTCATGCTTTTGGGCCCAAACAGATTATGTTGTTTCAGGTATAGATAAGGGAAAGTTCCCTTCCGCTTCAGGTAATTGATTGTTGTGGAGCTGGAGAGCATGAGACCAATCTGAAGCTTGCGATACTACGTGAGTTATTTACCTGTTTTCATTTTTACTTTTGTTTAGTACTTTATTTCATAATTTTGACTTGTTTGGATGTTTTCTAAGACATATGTATCTTGCATCATTTATATATGTGCTCCAGTTGTTATTACTTTCAGTATTCCATTGTTACTGTTGTATGGTATTATTAATACTTCATCAATTGTTATCTGTTTAGTTCCACTGCATTACTCTGCCAATGAGGGCATATATTCCCCACTATCACACCCAAGGCCCTCACTACTATTTGGGAACCTCTGGACTTTGGGGAAATGTGCTTGAGGCCATGTGACCAATAGGGTATGGGGAACCTCTGTGCGACACCTAGAACATGGATGTTACAAAGTGGTATCAGAGGAATAATTTTCTGCTTAACATACTGTTTGGAGACTATAGATAGGGATAAGAAGGAATAAGTATTTGGTAATAAGATGTGTCCCGGAGTGGCTAACCTGTGTATAGGGAAAAGCTAATTTACTATGGTTTTTGAAAATTTTCTAGTTTGGCAATTTTACAGTTGATTTGATTTCACCGTTCGGTGATTCACATTCTTTGTACTATTATCATTGATAAAATTGAGGTTATATTTCTGTTCCAACCTAATGAGATGAAGGTATTCCATCTCATGAATCATATAGCCACTTGTTAGAAATCACATGTCACACATTCCTACCATGCCATTTAGGGTGCATTAGTTATTGTATGTTGTTGTGATAGTTGTTGGGATAGATATGCATTTTGTTGTGATTAATGCCTTGATAGGATTACTGTTGTTTGATGGAGTATTAAATTTTTTAAGGAATTGTTTGAATCAATTCCAAAATTTGTTTCTTGAGGAGAATGGTACCCCACAGATTGGAATTTGGAACTTTAATGTTCATTTCATTGTTTTCTGGGTTCCGAAGTTGTTTCTAAGGCTTACTGTCTAAAAAAAACCCAGAATACATGGCATGTAATGATTAATACACAGCATGTATCCTTCTGTTTGGGAAGGAACTGTTTTTATTAAGTACATGTTGTGTACTATATGTACACGCCCTGTAGTCTCTAAACATTTCATTGGCTATGTGGGAAGATACACGGGGTTTGGGAAATATTTGGTAGCACACACCCTATACCGGACGTATACGCTGTGTTATATAGATCTTGTTTCCACCTGTGTGACTAACGAAAAGGATGGATGAAAATTAAGTTATATACGATGTGTCAAGCTTGAACACGTCATGTAGTTTAACCCATGTATCCGGTCGTCTGACTAACAATACGTGTCATTGAAATCCTTCTAGTACATGTCGTTTCTGAAAACAAAACATGCCCTGTAGAGTCAGTTGTGTGTCCAACCATGTGACTAACAACACTGGAAGTTGAAGCCTAAGTGGTGCAAACCGTCTTTGTCACAAACATTCCATGTAGTCTTGTCCAAGGAGAACAGTGTGGGCTAGTCATGTAGAAGAAATCAGACAGGGGAAACAAATCAAGTACACACCGTGTCTTGGGAGAACACACCGTGTGTACAAGGTGTTACATGACCAGTTTTGGTAGAAGTAAACACCCATGTGAAGGTTTTAAGGAACATGCTGTATAAGGGTTATACAAACCATGTGTTAGGACAACACGCCATGTGTATGGGGTGTTACATGATCTGGGATGGAAAAATCACATGCCCATGTGAATATTTAAGGGAACACACTGTGTAGACATTATACACGTTGTGTATCCATGTTTTAAAAAACTTGAATTATTTCTATCTCTTGTTCCCTAATTACAATTCTAGTTTTTAGTCGTTGATAATATTGATCTAAGGTGTGAGATTGACCTTGAAGAGCCATACCACCAAGATGTCCTCCGGTTGTATGTTAGATTCATGGCAGTGATCAGACACCAGATATGGCTGATCAAGGATTACCAGAAGATCCTCCAGTTGTGCCAGTATTCTCACTAGCCATTATTCTGGACACAGGTGCTGAATAACTTTTCAAAGAGGGATTTATGAGCTTCATTCATACCTTCTAGGGAGAACCGCATCCTGTCCCATCATTGGAAGAATTGATGCGGGTTTTCCAATAGCATCATCCTCCCACCTTTACAGGGGAAGGAGGACCTTAGGCTGCAAAGTCATGGTTAGAAGCTATGTTGTCTATCTTCAACCATCTGGAGACACCTCCAGAGAGGAAGGTCAAGCTCTCTATAGATATTCATCGAGACTCTTCCAAGAGATGGAGGGATGTGATCTCATAGGCAGGACACCAGTAGGTTATGGTTTGGGATGAGTTCTTCCATGCCTTCTACTACTAATTCTACCCCAAGACTTTGAGGACTAATTGATACATTGAGATCATGAGTATATAAAATGGAAATTTCTCAGTCATAGAGCACTCTTCTCATTTCACAGAGCTGTTTCACTTCACATCCTTCCCAGGAGGTGATGATTTCTTTCTGGTAAGGATGTTTGAGGATAGTCTTAGGCATGACATCCGATCTCAGGTGAACATCTTTAGGATGAATTCCATTACTTATATAGTCAAACAGGTTCTGATCACAGACCACATTGAGGGATTCTAGAGCTGTGAGCTAGGATTTTTTGGCATCTAGAGTTGGTAACCCTCTTGCTGATTGTAGGAAGAACCGTAGGGAGTCTACACATGGAGATCGTAGTAGGTGAGATACTTATTATGGTGGCTAGGTGGTATACTACCAGTGTGGGAAGGTCAGTCATATGAGGTCACGTTGCTCGAGAGATCCATTGTAGGGCATAATTTGTGGCAAGATGGGGACCCTTCAGCGTTTCTGTCAGTTTTTCACAGCAACAGCAGGTGATAGGGGTTCCTCTACGACTCTTCATTCAGGGGAAGCACCACTAGTATCTCACCAGTCTTGGAACTAGAGTTATTCTGGCCATTTGGGCTGAGGTGGATGTCATGTCCATGGTAGCTAGTCACCTGGCTTTTAGCGACAACAGGGTGGATCGACTCAGGGTGGTCAGGCAGGGTTACAGGCTCGTGTCATAGGACAAGATTTTAGAGTGGAGCAGACCTAGTAGGAGCAAGATCCCAAACCCTCTACAATTTGGGGTATTATCCTAGTTTCCTCTATTTTAGCTTCAACACTTTTAGATATAGGGGCATCCTATAGTTTCATATCTTTGGTAGTTGTGGAGAGCCTTGGGCTATGAATCATTACTTCTTCTAATGTCTTGATGCTGGACACTCCATTGGGGACAAGAACAACTAGTGTACGATAGTTAAAGGAGTTCCCTCTAGAGGTTGGGGTGTCACTTCTTGTAGGACCTATATGTAATAGAGATGATGGGCTATGATTTCATTATTAGGGTGGACTGGTTAGTTCTCTTCAAGGCATTTATCGATTTCTATCATCGTAGGGTGAGTTTTATGTCAACAGAGAGAGGTGTGTTTCTGCATAAGGGCAAATGGGAAGCCCATGAGATCAGAGCAGAACCCGAGCATTATGGGTTGGGAGGAATAAAAGACGAGATTTCTAGTATTTATCTAGATGACTAGGGGACATCACAGTTGTACTTTCATCCAGTGGTTGATCATTTCATGGATGTCTTCCAGAGGTCTTTTCAGGTTTTCCATTGAATAGAGAGGTGGAATTTTCTATTGATATTGTTCCAGGAGCGGCACCAGTGTCCATTCATCCTTATATGATAGCTACACCAGAGTTACAGGATTTCAAGAAGAAATTTTTGGAGTTGCAGGAAAAGGGTTTCATCTGAACCCAGTACTTCTCCTTGGGGTTCACCTGTCATGTTTGCGAAGTAGGCAGACAATAACCATAGACATTGTGTGGATTATCGGAAGCTGAACCTGTTGATGGTCAAAAAATGATATCCCTTGTTGAGGATTGATGATCTTGTTGATCAACTTCAAGGAGATCGAGTGTACTCAAAGATTGACTTGAGATCCAGTTATCATCAGTTCCACGTTTGATAATCAGATATACCTCTTACAGCCTTTCAGAGTTGGTATAGTCTATATGAGTAAGTGGTTGTGGAATTCAGTTTCATGAACGCGCCTATAGTTTTCATGGCACTGATGAACCGAGTGTTCCATCCATACTTGGATTCATTCATGGTAGTCTTCATGGAAGATATCTTGGTGTACTCTCACACTCAACATGACCATGCCACCCATCTTGAAATTATCTTGAGTAAACTGAGAGAGCATCTATTATATGTTAAGCTCTCAAAATGCCACTTTTGGATGGAGCAGACTCACTTCATGGGTCATGTTATCTTAGAGATTAAAGTATCAGTAGACCCAGAGAAAGTGAGGGCATTAGATTCCTGGGAGTAGCTGAATAACTTCTTTGAGGTGAAGAGTTTTATAAGGTTGGATGGTTAATACAGACGTTTCATACATGACTTCTCACGCTTAGTAGCACCACTAACAGGCCTAAATAAGAAGGGTGTGAAGTACTTGTGGTCAGATTCTAGCGAGTCAGCCTTTCCAGAGCTAAAAGGGAGGTTGACTTTAGCACTGATACAAGTATTTCTAGAGCCGGGAAAGATCTATACTGTGTATTGTGATACATCAGGTATAAGGCAGGAAGCAGTTCCTTTTATGGGAGAATGAGTCATTTCCTATAGGTCTTGGTAGATGAGGCCACATTAGAGGAATTACCCAACACATGATCTTTAGTTGGCTGCAATTGTTCATGCTTTATGCTATTGGAGAAATTATCTGTTGGGGGAGCATTTTGTGGTTTTCACCGATAACAAAAGTCTCAAGTATATCTTCACACATTATGATATGAATTGGAGACATAGAAGTTGGGTTGAGTACCTTCTGTCCTTTAACTATGAGCTTGCCTACACGCTTGTGAAAGGAAATGTTGTAGCTTATGCATTGAGAAATAGGACTAAGATACATGAAGTTTAGGAGGCCACTGGTGAGTGGAAAGTTATGGCTCTATTCCCTGAGATGCATTTGGAGGTGTAGGAAAGGTAGGGGCAGATGTTTCATTCTTATGTAGCTGTTACCTCTACTCTACTCGATCAAGTGTGAATGAGGCTGCTATTAGATTTTGAAGGCCTAGTCCTATGGGAGAGTGTGTCGGGAGAGGACTTTATTCCCAGATGGACAGTGGGTGAGGATGAGATATTTTGTTTTCATGGGAACGTGTGGGTTGCAACAGACATATGTGAGGAGATGATGCAGTACTTTCATTCCTCAGTTTGGGCAGTTCATCCTAGTGTCACCATGATGTATCAAGATCTACCCCGTCAGTATTGGTGGCCAGTTATGAATGGAGATGTCGCTGGTTTTTTCATGAGGTGGTCCACCTATCATCAGGTGAAGGCGGGGCATCAACAACCAGCAGGGATTTTGCAGCAATTACCCATTATTGAGTGTAATTGGAATGATGTAACGATGTATTTCATGATAGGTCTTCCGAGGTCACCTTGAGGGAATGATGTTTTATGCTTTGTCATTTTAAGACTCACAAAAGTTTCTCATTTCATACCGATCAAGGAGCCATTCAGTGTTGATGAACTAGGGAGGCTGTAAATCTGAGAGATTGTACTAAAACATGGGTTTCTACACTCCATTGTCTCAGATAGGGATGCACATTTTACTTATTAGGTCTGGTAGGGGATACAGAAGGCTTTGTGTACATAGGTACTTCTGAGTACAACTTATCATCCCCGGACATTTGGCCAGTCTAAGCATATGATTCTGGTGATGGAGGACAGGATTCAAGCATTCATTCTAGACTTTAGAGGTTCTTGGGAGAAACACATACCACTTGTGTAGTTTTCCTACAATAATAGTTTTCAAGAAACTATTAAGATGTCACCTTATGAGGCTTTGTACGGTTGGCCATGCCGATCACACTTATGTTGGATGGAAGTAGGAGAGGCATATATGCTAGGACCTCATCTTTTCCAGGAGAACACCGTGAAAATAAATTTGATTTCGAAGAGGATTAATATTGCTCAGTCAAGATAGAAGTCTTATGCTAATCGATGAAGATGACCTCTAGAGTTTGAGGTCAGAAATCTGGTTTTCCGATGTCTCACACCAAGGTTGGGACATAGGAGGATTGTGAGATAGGGTAAGCTTTCACCAAGGTACGTCGGGCCGTTTGAGGTGTTAGAGAGAGTGGGGCCGGTTTCCTACTAGTTTCAGTTACCTCAGAGGTTCCAGGATATGCATGATGAATTCCATGTTTCTCAGCTTTGATGTTTCTTCTCAAACCCGTCTCATGTTTTCCAACCCGAGGAGGTTGAGTTAGAGGTGGACACATCATTTAAGGAGAATCATATTCAGATTATTGATCGATGTGTGAGGTTTCCTTTTGGCTAGTTTCTTACTCTAGTATGAGTTCTATGGAAGTACGAGTGAGTGCAGAATGAGACTTGGGAGAGGGAGGTCGATGTACGGTCATATTGGTTGGAGCTGTTTGAGGATTCTTCTTCTACGTCGCCTTGCTTGGGAAATTCGGGGAAACATTTCTCTAAGGGAGGATGTTTGAAAGAACCCAAATCTTTTTTTCAGGTATGAATCTTTTTTTGGTGTTTTTGAAAAAAAGTGGAGTTTCTCGAAATTTTAGGAGTACGCACCAAGTACTTATATGTACACGCCTTGTACTATGTTACCACAGGTATCCATGTGCTAGCAATGTAACAGCTGAGCACATCGCAGTGTGTGGTGACCTAGAGGCCACCTAAATCATGGGTCAACTAAGGCAAGTACATTTTGTGTACTTCTAATGTACATGCTGTGTACTTTCTTTTTATTTCATTAAACGCACCGGGGTCACATCTAATTGGTAGAACACCCTTCTTATTCTCCCATCTCATCCAGGAGAGACCGTATGATGTGAATATTTTCCTAGACCACAACTCCTCATTCGTTCTCCAAATAGACCTCTGTCGATTACATTGTAATCACCAAATTAAGCTCTTCCTTCTTCTAGATCCTAGTTTCCTAATTTCTTCTCTTTTACAAGATTTTCTCAGTTGAATGTTTTATGGGGTTTTTGTAGATCTACAGTGTTCTAGGGAAATTCAAGGCTTTATGTTAAGGAATATCATCCTTACATCGCTGAGGAATGTGTTTTCTGACTTTCCTTACTTAGTCTTTCAGTTATATGTGCAGAAGTGCCCAATACCATTGTTCAGGGTATTGCGTGTTTATGGTTTTTATCCCGGTTTTTCTTGGTATGACTTGTGTGTTTGAGTATAGGTATTGTGATTTTAAATAGGTTTATTTACCTGGATATGGACACGTTTTCCCATGTTTTTGTGATTTTGACCATTTGGTCTAGCCTTGCATGTTAGGATGTTTTTTTCTTGCATAGTATTGTTATGATGGAGTGATTTATCTACCATGATATGATATGTTTTAAACTATTTAGTCAAGTAGTTCTTGAGGTTTACTTTGGTTACCACAAATCCTTTGTTCATGATCAACTTACACAGGGTTTTGGGAACCTGGTGTAGTACACCATATGGAGAATTGACGCAGAGGGCCTCTCCAGAGTTTCGGTTTACTTTTACATTCTGAGACAATAGGGGGGATGGATTTTGTGCTCCCTCAAAGTGTATTTAGTTCCTCATTATGAGACCACATGGGGAATTGTACATTGAGTGATTCCCAATAGTGTCTATACTTACGGACACAAGACCACAAGGGGAATTGACAGTGAGTGCTTCCTTCGAGTGTCTTTTTTAAAGTTGAACCAGAGGGGTTAGACTGTGAGAACTTACCAGAGGTATTATTGTGTTGATTGGTTGAACTAGAGGGGAAAGGCTATGAATAATTCTTATAGGGTTAATTATAATTTATTATTGCTTAACTAATAAATAAAAATGGATGTTATTGAAAATATAGGATTGTTTACTTTTGAGTACTTCCTTGTTTATTGCTTTATTTTTCCTATTTCCTTCCATACATATTTACTGACTATTAGGTACAAATATTTGGGTTGTTGGCTACTGGGATTCGTCTCATACCCTGTCTGGGTCATGATTTTGGGCCCAAAAAGATTATGTTGTTTCAGGTCCAGATAAGGGCATGCACCCTTCTACTTCAGGTACTTGATTGCTGTGGGGCTGGATAGCATGGGACCAAGTTAAGGCTTGTGATGTTGCTGGAGTTATTTACATGTTTTCCTTTGTATTTGGATTATTACTGTATTTCTACATTGTGACTTGTTTGATTGTTTTCCTAGAAATATGTATCATGCATCATTTATATATGTGCTCGAGTTTTAATTACTTTCAGTCTTCTGTTTTTACTGTTGTATGGTATTATTACAGATTCAACTATTATTATCTATTTAGTTTTGCTAATTTACTCTGTAACGTCCCGGACCCAGGTGCCACACAACAGGTGCCCCGAATCCTGTTCGCCATGTGACCTCAAGCACATTTCCCCAAACACCAGAGGATGCTGACTAGAAGCGAGGGCCCAGGTCTGATAGTGGGGAAACTATGCCGTCATTTGTCAAAGTTTATCGCAGTGAAATACAAAATAAAACATACACCAACAGCAGAAGCAGTAAACCATACACAACTGAAATACAGAATAGCAGTGGATATAAACAACAATATATAAATGATGATGCTACATGTCTCAAGTTCTAAGAAAATAGCCAGAACATGTTATACATCAATCCGATACAACCAAAAGCAGAGTAGTGCAAAACAAAGCAAAACAGCTGGCAGCGGCATCGCGAGCCTAGGCTCGGTCCCATGCCCTCCTACTCCTTTTCAACAGTCAAGTACCTATATAGGGACTCTTGCCCCTATCTACACCTGCAAAAACGTAATATTTTTGTGCCGAAAAGTGTGACCCAAATAGGGAGTGAGAAATATATCTCAGTAGGCACCCACCAAAGGCCCGTGACCAACTACGTGTAAGCTTGCAACGATAGTGTGCAGTAGTAAAATGCAATAAATTAAGAAGTACTCAAAAGTAACTAATTACCAGTTATATTTCCATTTTATTATTCGTTTAATCCATTAAATATTAGAAATCACCACAGTGCATTTCTAAGTAAATAGTCCAGGTCCTCAGACAAGAAAAACCTTACCCTCAGGTAAGTAGAACCCAACTCGCAGGTAATTGCTCTCAGGCGTAATAGAATTTTTCTTTCAGGTGTAGGTAGTGTCTCCCTTAGGCACAGAGTCTATTGCCCTCAGGCACGAAAAAAGTTTCCCTCGGGCCGAAGTAACTACTGCCCTCAGGCTAAACAGTGCAGTGCCCGCAGGCTAATCACAACAATGCACTCAGGCTAAACAGGTTATCGGGCCATGCCCAACATATCAAAATGTAGTAAACAAGCAATTACACTCAAGGAAATACTACAATTACTACATTAAAGGCATACCATCAGATATCCTGGCCAAACAGCTAAACAATGAAACGCACCCTTGGGGTGCTTCCGGATACAAGAAACGATCCCAATAAGCATTTTATTATTACAATTTAATCACCTATGAAATTCTAGGAATTAAATATAGCAATTTCGTCAGCCACACGACACCCCAACATGGGTTCTTGGAACAAAAATGCACAAAAACGCACAAAAACGCACGACATTTGGAAAATAAACACAAAGCCACCTACCTTATACGCCAACAAATGTTATACCCGAACGTCAACTCCAGAAACGCCCAAGAACGGCGTAGATATAACGAAGAACAAAACCCATTCAAATGTAAATAACTTCCCCTTGGGAAAGAATTGGTAAGAATGGATTAAGGAGGAGAAAGGGATTACACGTGTGGTTCCAACGAGATCGTCCAGAGCCAAATCGGATTCCAGATGCACACCTGGCAGATCATCAAAGGTCTGGACGTCCTCCTTGGCTCCAAAATGGCTCAAACGCCTCCTCTACCAAATGAGGAGGATACTACCTATTTTAAGTCGGGAAAACAAAGTACACGACGTGTACTTCTGAGTACATGGAATATGCTTCTTTAATTTTATTGTTCATTTGGCAGCACCACCACACTATTCACCCATCGACCTAGGTACATGACATGTACTCCTGAGTACATGGCGTGTACTGTCGCCCAGCTGGCAGCGACTCCACCACATTACTATTCATGCCTGTCGAATGACTACACGGCGTGTAAGGTACCACTACACGCTGTGTAGTCGGTTCCTACACCCCTCGTCACAGACAAGGCTACACGCCCCATGTACTCATCCCAATACGGCCAAAAAGTACATGACATGTGGACAAAGTACACGACATGTAGTTTCAAAATTTATCATTTTTCCCCATTTTCCATATTTTCTCAAAAACACTTATGGAAAAGGAAAAAGAAGAATCTCGTACCTCAAAAATAAGAACCAGGTTCTTACAAACTTCCCCCTTATAACAATTCGTCCCCGAATTGCCCTTCCAAGGGTGGCGAAGATAATGCTCAGAACAGCTCTGGCCACTGAGCACGTACGTCGGCCTCCCGCTCCCAGGTCTCGTCCTTCACTTGGCCATGCTGCCATAACACCCGTACGAGGGGAACTGACCGGCCTCAGAGAACCTTTTTTCGATTATAAACGATATGGATCAGATGATACTCAAAGGACACATCATGCTGAAGCTCAACCTCCTCAGGCGGAAAGGTGTGAGACGGGTCTGAATGGTAGCGATGCAACTGAGACACATGGAAGACGTCGTGCATGGTTCAGTACCGCTGCGGTAACTACAACCGATAGGCAACCAGCCTGACTCTCTCTAGAATCTTGAATGGCCCCACATACCTTGGTTAATGCTCACCCTGTCCCCTTATATGCTTGTGTTCTATCCTCAGTGAAACACATAGAAAAACCTGATCCCCGACCACGAACTCCAAAGGTCATCTACGGCGATCAGCAGAAGAATTCTGACGAGAATGCGCAGTAGCCCTCTGCTTTTGAATCAATTGGACCTGCTCAGATGTCTCCTGTATGAGCTGTGGCCCCAGTAAAGCTGCCTCACCTGCCTCTAACTAGCACAAAGGTGATCGGAATGGCCTACCATATAAAGCCTCATATGGTGCCATCTCAATGGTTTCCTAAAAACTATTTTTATAGGAAAACTCGACTAAGGGTATATGCTTCTCCCAAGATACCCCAAAGTCTAGGATGCATGTGCGGAGCATGTCCTCTAGCACTTGTATCGTCCGCTCTAACTGGCCATCTGTCTGAGGGTGGTATGTTGTGCTCAGAAGCACCTGTTTCCCCAGCACCCTCTGAAAACTCTTCCAGAAACGAGACATGAAGCGGGCATCCCTATCTGAAATGATAGAATGAGGCACCCCAGGAAGATATAAGATCTCTCGGATATACAGCCTTCCGAGATCGTTCACACCAAAGGTCTCCTTGATTGGAAAAAACTGAGCTACCTTCGTGAGTCTGTCCACAACAACCCACACTGCGTCATTGTCATGATGTGACCTCGGAAAACCCATCACGAAATCCATCGCGACATCATCCCATTTCTACTCATGAATGGGTAAATGCTGTAACAGTCCAGCTGGTCTCTGATGCTCTACCTTCACCGCTGACAGGTGGAACATCTCGTAACAAAACGAACTACCTCTCTCTTCATACCCGACCACCAATACTGACGTCTCAAGTCTCGGTACATCTTGGTAACCCTCGGATGAACTTCCCAAGCTGAAGCATGAAACTCCAACATCAACTCCTCACGTATATCCCATGGAACCCATACTCGTCCATGGAAATGCAAAACCTCATCATCTATTATCGTCCAACTGGGAGGAGGGTCCTCACTTTCCACCGACTCCCATAGAACATGGCCTTCTGAATCAGATAGGTGCCTCACCCTCACTCTATCCAGGAGGGTAGAAGTCACAGCTAACGAGGAAAGATAAGTCTGCCCCTAACTGTCATGCACCTCCAGATGCATCTCAGAGAACAAATCTATAAGCTGCCACTCACCACTGGCCTCCTTCACTGCCTGTATCTGAGTCTTCCTGCTCAGTGCATCAGCTACTACATTACCTTTACCAGGTGTATGGAAAGCTCAAAATCGAAGGGCTGTAGGTACTCGACCCACCTTTGTTGCCTCAGATTCAGGTCACGTTGTGTAAACATATACTTGAGGCTTTTGTGGCTGGTGAAAACCACAAAATTCTCTCCCAACAGATAATGTATCCAACAGCGCAACACATTCACAGCTGAAGCCAACTCGAGATCATGTGTCGGGTAATTCCTCTCATGCGGCCTCAATTGCTGAGACTCGTATGCGACAACTTGGTCACCCTACATCAAAATGGCTCCTAGCCCAATCCCTGATGCATCAAAGTAAACTGTATAGCTCTTCCCCTACTTTGGGAGTATCAGGATTGG
Source organism: Viscum album (assembly GCA_963277665.1). NCBI lineage: Eukaryota > Viridiplantae > Streptophyta > Magnoliopsida > Santalales > Viscaceae > Viscum > Viscum album. The sequence continues at coordinate 453,335,707 of OY728120.1, read as the reverse complement.
TGATGATGTCAACCTTCCTTTCAGGTCCTGAAAAGCTGCCTCGCAAGCTTCTGACCAATGGAACTTCACACCCTTTTTAGTCAGACCTATCAGCGGCACTGCTAAGCGGGAGAAGTCCTGTATGAAGTGTCTGTAGTAACCAACTAGCCCTAAGAAACTCTGTATCCCAAACACGTTCTTAGGCTGCTCCCAGGAAACTACTGCTCTCACCTTCTCTGGGTCTACTGCAACTCCTGCCTCTAAGATAATACGACCCAGGAAGTGAATATGGTCCATCCAAATGTGGCACTTTTTTATCTTAGCATATATACAATGCTCTCTCAGTGTACTCAATACGATCCCAAGATGAGTGGAATGGTCTTGTCGATTGTGAGAGTACACTAAGATTTCGTCCATGAATACTACCACAAAAGAATCAAGATACGGTTAGAACACACAATTCATCAGAGCCATGAAAACTGCTGGTGTGTTCGTTAGTCCGAACGGCATAACCGTATACTCATATAGACCATACCTACTCCTGAAAGCTGTGAGAGGTATATTAGATGGTCTAACGCGCAGCTGATGATATTTGGATCTCAATTTAATCTTCGAGAACACTCGTGCTCCATGAAGCTGATCAAACAGATCATCTACCATCGACAAGGGATATCGGTTCTTAACCGTCAACTGGTTCAGCTTCTGATAATCCACGCAAAGTCTAAGGGTACCATCCGCCTTTTTCGCAAAAAGGGCCGGAGAACCCTAAGGAGAAGTACTGGGTCAGGTAAAACCCTTCGCCTGTAGCTCCTCTGACTACCTCTTGAGCTCCTGCAACTCAGACGTGACCATCCTATAAGGAGGAATGGACACCGGTGCTGCTCCTGGAACTAGCTCGATAGAGAAATCCACCTCATGCACCGAAGGTAGACCTGAAAAGTCATCCGGGAAGACATCCCTGAAATGATCGACAACTAGAGGGAAATCCCTTTGAAAAGTCCCCTGGTCATCCAAATATAAGCTCACAATCTGGGCTGTGACTCCACCTCACCCATGAAGATCTGGTCCAGCTCGACTCGCTTGAACATCCCATTCCCCTTGAATAGAAACTCTCCGCCCACTGGTGACGTGAAACGCACCCTGCGACGATATCAGTCTACAAAAGCTCAGAAGGGAACCAATCAGTCCATCCTGAGAATGAATTCATAGCTCGTCATCTCCAAGACATAAAGTTCCCAATGGAAGTGACACCCACCAACCTCAAGGGGGCACCCCTTTCACTAACGCACACCATCCGTTCTAGTCCCCAACGGAGTGTCTAGCGTGATGATATCAGAAGAAGAAGAAGGAACACCGAGCCCAAGGCTCTCCACAACTGGTACAGATATGAAACTATGCATAGCACCCGTATCAAAAAGTACTGAAGACAAGACAGAAGCTACTAGAATAGTACCTCTGACAGTCGAAGGTCCAGAATCTTGCTCCGGCTGGGTCTGTTGCACTGAATATGCCTACCCAGTGTCGCGGCCCTGCGACACAACCTGGCTACCTTGAGCTGTCCCGCCCTGCTGCCTCTGCGATCCTAGTGTCTGGGTACCACATCTACAACCACCATCTCTGTCTGCACGCCCTGACATATTCCAATACCCAGACTAGTAAGAAGCCACTTGTCCTACTTCCACATGCAGAGTCTGCACAGATCCCCTCTGACTAGACACTGGTGGAAACGCCGTACAAAAGTGATGCAGATGGACCATATTAATGCAAGATCGGCACTCCACTGGGTCTCGTGGACACTACAGTCTCTTGTGCCCCTCTATGCCACACTGGAAGCACCTGACCGGACCACCTGAAGTAGCTGCCTGGCTGGTACTGCCACCCTGAGAGAAGTCTATCTTTCTCTTCCTCTTGCCAGCAGAAATAGTGCCAGTAACTGGTGCTAAACCACCCTGGACCACACCACTCGATTCCCGCAAGTTCTTCTATGTAATCAACACCTGGTTTAGAATCGCATGCACAGTAGGTAACCTGAAAACATTCACCTACGCTCGGATGTCATACCGTAGACCATCCTCAAAACGTCTGGCTCTCAGCGTCTCATCACCCACCAGCACGGGTGCAAAGCGCTGAAGCTCTGTAAAATGAGCAGAATAGTCCATCACTGGCCTTGCACCCTGTTGCAGATTCATGAACTCTTAAGCTCTATCTTCCCTCAGTGTCTCGGGAAAGAAAAATTCATAAAAGACTGCATGAAAATCTTCCCACGCCATGTCCCTGTGATGCTCTGACTGGGTGGTAACATCCCACCACATATTGGCGGAATCACATAGCATGTAAGTCGTGAGCTTGACCCTCCGCCCTGGAGGCATCTCAAGATGCTTGAAAATAGTCTGCATCAATCCTAGCCAAGACTCTACAGCCTTCTATCTGCCGTCCCCTAAAAACATAATTGGATGCTGCTGATGGAAGATGCGAGTCAGCTCAGCCATAGATGTAGTAGCCTGCGGTGCTCCCTGAAAGGCCTGCATAAACCGCATAAAACCTTCACGGAACAGCACCTCCACACCTGTGTCTGGTATAACAGCTGGTGCCGCATCTGGCTCTGCTGGAGGATCCATTGGTAGCCCATGGCCCACCATGTCCGGAGTATAATTGTCGCCGCTATCCAAGCGAACCACTCACGGTCGTCTAGGCGGCATGACACTACAAGGTCAAAAGCACGCCTCAGATTCAAAATTATTATGACCGAAAAGAGAAGGAACCACAAAGGAAACAAGAGGAAGAATGCATTCAATATTTTCAAAACAAGACTACATGGCATGTACAATGACTACACGACATGTACTTGACTTTCCTTCGCCTGCCTGGGTCCTTCTATACGGTTAAGACACACGGATTCCATCGAACAAAACTACACGGCGTGTATAATATTTACACGGCGTGTATGGTGTTATTTTCCAACTGCCTCTATCGTCTGTGACATGGCCGACTACTCGGCTTGACACTACACGACATGTTACACCCGCACACGGTGTGTACAGCACCACGTTTCCTAGCCACAAGACTAACTCCACATGGTCTGTCCTCGGACAATACAACACGGCGTGTCCCACAGGTCCACGATGTGTTCAGGGAGAGGTGACACCAGCCCGTGTTGTTAGTTACACGACCGAGTCCCCAGGTCACACTATACGACATGTTCATCATTGACACGACGTGTTCTGTCAAGGAGTTCACCGACCCGTGTTGTGAGTTACACGGCCAGACTCCGGGTCAACACTACAAGGCATGCACAAAACTACACGGTGTGTTTTTCCCAAGCCCTTCCCTACCCCGTGTCTCCGCCCACACGGTTTGTGACACAGGAAGAGACTACACATCGTGTTCTCCGGGTACATGGTGTGTACTCAAAATGTTCATTTTTCTTCTCGAACAGAAGGATATACACAACGTGTATAAAGTAATACACGGCGTGTATACTGGGGTTTTAGACAATATGCCTCAGAAACTTCCCCGGAACCCAGAAAACACTGAAAAACAACACCTAAGTGTCAAATTACGACCCGTGGGGGCCCATACTCCCCACGAATAAAAGTTTGACATATTATATGTGTTATAACCAATAAACAGTCAATGATCCACCAAATTCCAGTCAATGGGGGCCCATACTCCCCAAAAACCAAAGTTTGGAATCCATTCTTTAAACAAGATCAAACTAAAATACAAAATCACAAGGTAGATATTTATCACGCAGCTATCACAACAGCATGGTTTATTAGCACACCAACTATCACAAAAACATGAAAATTCTAATGCACCTACATGGCATGGAATCTATTCATGGCATGTGATATCTAGCATGTGACTATATGACGCATTAGACGGCATGACCTCATCTCATCGGGTTGCAACTCAAGAGAACCCACAGATAAAATATAAACAGCACAATCCAAGTGCATCACCCAACGGTGAAAACATATCAACCGTAAAATTGCAAAATCAAAAGACTGCAAAATACAAGGTAGACTGGCTTTTCCCTGTACATGGGTTAGCTATGCCTGGGCACAACTTATTACCAACTACCGATCCGTCCTATTCCTGACTACGACTCCAAATAGTAAGTCAAAGAAAAGAAACATCCTCTGGTACCACTTTGTAACATCCTGGACCCGGGTTCCATGCAGCGGGTGCCCCGAATCATGTTCTCCATGTGACCTCAAGCGCATTTACCCAAATTCCAGAGGCTGCTGACTAGCAGCGAGGGCCCAGGTCTGATAGTGGGGAAACTATGCCCTCATTTGACAAAGTGTAGCGCAGCGGAATACAAAATAAAACATACACCAACAATGGAAGCAGTAAACCATACACAACTAAAATACACAACAATAGTGGATACAACCAACAATATATAAATGATGATGCTACATGTCTCAATTTCTAAGAAATCAGCCAGAACATGTTATACATCAATTCGATATAACCAAAATCAGAGTATAGCAAAATAAAGAAAAACAGCTGGCAGTGGCATCGCGAGCCTAGGCTCGGTCCCATGCTCTCCTACTCCTCTACAATAGTCAAGTACCTATATAGGGACTTATTCCCTTATCTACACCTTCATAAACGTAATCTGTTTTGGCTGAAAAGCGTGACCCAAACAGGGTGTGAGAAATTTATCTCAGTAGGCACCCACCAAAGGCCCATGCCCAACTACGTGTAAGCATGCAATGATAGTGTGCAGTAGTAAAATGGAATAAAGTAAGAAATACTCAAAAGTAACTAATTACCAGTTACATTGCCATTTTATTATTCATTTAATACATTAAATATTAGAAATTACCACAGTGCATTTCTAAGTAAACAGTCCAGGTCCTCAGACAAGCAAAACCTTACCCTCAGGTAATCAGAACCCAAATCGTAGGTAATTGCCCTTAGGCGTAACATAATTTTTCCCTCAGGCGTAGGTAGTGTCACCGTTAGGCACAGAGTCTATTTCCCTCAGGCATGGACAAAGTATCTCTCAGGCCTAAGTAACTACTCCCCTCAGGCTAAATAGTGCAGTGCCTGTAGGCTAATCACAACAACACCCTTAGGCTAAATAGGTTACCAGGCCATTCCCAATATATCAAAATGAAGTAAATAAGAAATTCCTCTCAAGGAAATTCTACAATTACTACATTAAAGGCATACCCTCGAGTATCCTGGAAAAATGGCTAAACAGTGAAACACACCCTGGGGTGGTTCTAGATCCAAGAAACGATCCCAACTAGCATTTTATTATTACAATTTAATCACCTATGCAATTCTAGGCATTAAATATAGCAACGGCCTCAACCACACGACAACCCAACATGTGTTAGTGGCACAGAAACGCACAAAAACGCCCAAAAATGCACGACAGTTGGAAAATAAATACAAAGGCACCTACCGTATACACCAACAACTGTTATACCCGAACGTCGACTCCAGAAACGCCCAAGAGCGGTGTAGATCTGACGAAGAACAAAACCCATTCAAACGTAAATAAATTCCCCTCGGGAAAGAATTGGTAATAATGTCTTAAGGAGGAGAAATGGATTACCCGTGCGGTTCCAACGAGATCTTCTGAAGCCAAATCGGATTCCAGACGCACACCCGGTGGATCTTCAAAGGTCCGGCCATCCTCCTTCACTCCAAAATGGCTCAAACGCCTCCTCTTCCAGATGAGGATGCTACTGCCTACTTTAAGCTGAAAAAACAAAGTACACGATGTGTACTTCTGAGTACACGACGTGTACTTATTTCATTTTACTGTTCATTTGGCGGCACTGCCACACTGTTCACCCGTCGACCTGGGTACATGGAATGTACTCCTGAGTACACGACATGTACTTTCGCCCAGCTAGCAGCGACTCCATCGCCTTACTATTCAATCCTGCCGACTGACTACACAGCATGTAAGGTACCACTACACGGCATGTAGTCGGTTCCTACACCCCTCATCACCGAAAAGGCTACACGCCCTGTGTACTCCTCCCAACACGGCCAAAAGTACACGGCGTGTAGTTTCGAAATTTAGCATTATCCCCATTTTCCATATTTTCTCAAAAACACTTAAGGAAAAGGAAAAAGAAGAAGCCCGTACCTCAAAAATAAGAACTAGGTTCTTACAAACTTCCCCCCTTATAGCAATTCGTCCTCGAATTTCCCTTCCAAGGGTGGCGAAGATAAAGCTCAGAACAGCTCTGGCCACTGAGCACGTATTTCGGCCTCCCGCTCCCAGGTCTCGTCCTGCACTCGGCCATGCTGCCATAGCACCCGTTCGAGAGGAACTGACTGGCCTCAGAGAACCTTCGTGCTCCTGTCAATGATATGGATCGGATGCTCCTCAAAGGATGAATCATATTTAAGCTCAACCTCATCAGGATGAAAGGTGTGAGACAGGTCTGAATGGTAGTGACGCATCTGAGACACATGGAAGACATCGTGCATGGCTCAGTACCGCTGCGGTAACTGCAACCGATTGGAAACCAGCCCGACTCTCTCTAGAATCTTGAATGGCCTCACATATCTCGGTGAATGCTTACACTGTCTCCTGATCCACTTGTGTCCCAGCCTCGGTGAAACACATAGAAAAAACTGATCCCCGACCACGAACTCCAAAGACCATCCGCGGCGATCAACATAAGACTTCTGACGAGACTGCACAGTAGCCATCTGCTTCCGAATCAACTGGACATGCTCAGATGTCTCCTACATGAGCTGTGGCCCCAGTAAAGATGCCTCACCTACCTCTAACCAGCACAAAGGTGATCGGCATGGCCTACCATATAAAGCCTCGTATGGTGCGATCTCAATGGTTTCCTGAAAACTATTTTTATAGGCATACTCAACTAAGGGTATATGCTTCTCCCAAGAGCCCCCAAAGTCTAGGACGCATGTGCATAGCATGTCCTCTAGCACTTGTATTGTCCGCTCTAACTGGCCATCTGTCTGAGGGTGGTATGCTGTGCTCAAAAGCACCTGTGTCCCCAGCGGCCTATGAAAACTCTGCAAGAAACAATACGTGAAGCGGGCACCCCTATATGAAACGATAGAATGAGGGACCCCATGAAGATGCACGATCTCTTGGATATAAATCCTTCCGAGCTCGTCCACACCGAAGGTCTCCTTGATCGGAAAAAAGTGAGATACCTTCGTGATGGTGTCCACAAAAACCCACACGACGTCATTGCCACGAGGTGACCTCGGAAAACCCGTCACGAAATCCATCGTGAAATCATCCCATTTCTACTCTGGAATGGGTAACTTCTGTAATAGTCTACCTGGCCTCTGATGCTCTGCCTTCACCTGCTGACAGGTGGAACATCTCGTAACAAACCCAACTACATCTCTCTTCATACCCGGCCACCAGTACTGACGTCTCAAGTCTCGATACATCTTGGTAACCCCGGGATGAACTGCCCAAGATGAAGCATGAAACTCCCACATCAAATCCTCGCGTATATCCCCTGGAACCCATACTCGTCCTTGGAAACACAAAACCTCATCGTCGCCTATCGTCCAACAGGGAGGAGGGTCCTCACTTGCCACCAACTCCCGTAGAACTAGGCCTTCTGAATCAGATAGATGCCTCATCCTCACTCTATCCAAGAGGGTATAAGTCACAACTAACGAGGAAAGATATGTCTTCCCCTAACTGTCATGCACATCCAGATGAATCTTAGAGAACAAAGCCATAAGCTGCCACTCACCACTAGCCTCTTACACTGTCTGTATCTGAGTCTTCCTGCTCTGTGAATCAACTACTGCATTACCATTACCAGGTGTATAGGAAAGCTCAAAATCGAAGGACTGTAGGTACTCGAACCACCTTTGTTGCCTCAGATTCAGGTCACGCTGTGTAAAGATATACTTGAGGCTTTTGTGGTCAGTGAAAACCACAAAATGCTCTCCCAATAGTTAATGTCTCCAACAGCGCAATGCATGAACAACTGTAGCCAATTCGAGAACATGCGTCGGGTAATTCCTCTCATGCAGCCTCAACTACTGAGACTCGTACGCGACAACTCGGTCACCCTGCATCAAAACGACTCCTTTCCTCATCCCTGATGCATCACAGTAAACTGTATAGCTCTTCCCCTGGTCGGGGATTATCAGGATTGGTGATGATGTCAACCTTCATTTCAGGTCCTAAAAAGTTGCCTCGCAAGATTTTGACCAATGGAACTTCACACCCTTCTTAGTCGGACCTGTCAGTGGTGCTGCTAAGTGGGAGAAGTCTTGTATGAAGCGTCTGCAGTAACCAGCCAGCCCTAAGAAACTCTGTATCTCAAACACGTTCTTAGGCTACTCCCAGGAAACTACAGCTCTCACCTTCTCTGTGTCTACTGCAACTCCTGCCTCTGAGATAATGTGACCCAGGAAGTGAATCCGGTCCATCCAAAAGTGGCACTTTGAGATCTTATCATATATATGATACTCTCTTAGTGTACTCAACACGATCCCAAGATGGGTGGCATGGTCGTGTCGAGTTTGAGAGTACACCAAGATGTCGTCCATGAATACTAACACAAAATAATCAAGATACGGATGGAACACACGATTCATCAAAGCCATGAAAACTGCTGGCGCGTTCGTCAGTCCGAACGACATAACCGTATACTCATATAGACCAGACCTACTCTTGAAAGCTGTGAGAGGTATATCAGATGGTCTAACGCGCAACTGATGATATCCAGATCTCAAGTCAATCTTTGAGAACACTCGTGCTCCACGAATCTGAACAAACAGATCATCTATCCTAGGAAAGGGATATAGGTTCTTAACCGTCAACTGGTTCATCTTCCGATAATCCATGCAAAGCCTAGGGGTACCATCTGCCTTCTTCGCAAAAAGGACCGGAGAACCCCAAGGAGAAGTACTAGGTTAGATAAAACCCTTCGCCTGTAGCTTCTCTAATTTCCTCTTGAGCTCCTGCAACTCAGACATGGCTATCCTATAAGGAGGAATGGAAACCGGTGCTGCTCCTAGCACTATCTCGATAGAGAAATCCACCTCACGCACCGGAGGTAGACCTGAAAAGTCGTCCGGGAAGACATCCCTGAAACGATCGATAACTGGAGGGAAATCTGTTTGACAAGTCCCCTGGTCATCCAGATATAAGCTCGCAATCTGGGCTGTGACTCCACCTCGCCCATGACGCTCTGGTCCAGCTCGACTAACCTGAACATCCCATTCACCCTTGTATAGAAACTCTCCGCCCTCTAGTGACGTGAAACGCACCCTAAGCCGATAGCAGTCTACAAAATCTCGGAAGGGAACCAATCAGTCCATCCCGAGAATGACGTCATAGCTCATCATCTCCAAGAAATGGAGGTCCAAATGGAAGTGACACCCAACAACCACAAGGGGGCACCCCTTGCACTGACGCACACTATCCGTTCTAGTCCCCAACGTATTGTCTAGAGTCATGATATTCGAAGAAGAAGGAACACTGAGCCCAAGGCTCTCCACAACGGGTAAAGATATGAAACTATGCATAGCACCCGTATCAAAAACTACTGAAGACAAGACAGAAGCTACTAGAACAGTACCTCTGACTGTTGAAGATCCGGGATCCAACTCCTGCTGGGTCTATTGCACTGCATATGCCTGCCCAGTGCCATGGCCCTACGACACATCATGGCTACCCTGAGTTGTCCCACCCTACTACCTCCGCAATCTTGGTGTCTGGCTACCACGGCCATGACCACCATCTCTGTCTGCACACCCTGACGTATTCCAATTCCCATACTGGTAAGATGCCACTGGTCCTTCTCTCGCATGAGGAGTCTACACAGATCCCCTCTCACTAGCCACTAGTGGAAACGCCCTACAAAAGTTATGTAGATGGCCCATCTTGCTGCAAGCTCGGCACTCCACTGGGTCTCATGGACACTGTGGTCTCTTGTGCCCCTCTTTGCCACACTGATAACACCTGACTGGACCACCTGAAGAAGCTTCCTGGATGGTACTGCCGCCCTGAGAGAAGTCTATCTGTCTCTTCCTCTTGCCAGCAGAAATAGTGCCAGTAACTTGTGCTGAACCACCCTGGCCCACACCACTTGATTCTCGTAGGTTCCTCTCTGTAATCAACGCCTGGTTCACAATCGTGTGTATAGTAGGTAACCTGAAAACATTCACCTGTGCTCGGATGTCATACCGAAGACCATCCTCAAAAGGTCTGGCTCTCAGCGTATCATCACCCACCAGCACGGGTGTAAAGCGCTGAAGCTCCGTAAAATGAGCAGAATAGTCCATCACTGACATAGAGTCCTGTTGCAGATTCATGATCTCTTGAGCTCTATCTTCCCTCAGCGTCTCGGGAAAGAAGAAGTCATAGAAGACTGCCTAAAAATCTTCCCACGCCATGTCCCTGTGATGCTCTGACTGGGTGGTAACATCCCACCACCTCTTGGCGGAATCATGCAGCATGTAAGTCGCGCGCTTGACCCTCCGCCCTGGAGGCGTCTCAAGATTCTCGAAAATAGTCTGCATCGATCCTAGACAAGACTCTACAGCATGCGGTCCTCCGTCCCCTAAAAACGTAATCGGATGCTGCTACTGAAAGATATGAGTCAGATCAGCCATAAATGTAGCAGCCTGCAGTGCTCCCTGAAAGGTCTGCATAAACCGCATAAAACCTTCACGGAACTGCGCCTCTGCACCTGTGTCTGGTATAACAGCTGGTGTCGCATCTGGATCTGCTGGAGGATCCACTGGTATCCCATGGCCCACCATCTCCGGAGTATAATTGTCTCCGCTCTCCTGGTGAACAACTCACGGTCGTCTAGGCGGAATCACCCTACATGGTCAAAGGCACGCCTCAAATTCAAAATTATTATGACCAAAAGGCGAAAGAACCACAAAGGAAACAAGAGGAAGAAGGCATTAAAAATTATCAAAACAAGACAACACGGCATGTACAATGTCTACAGGGCGTGTACGTGACTTTCCTTCCCCTGCCCGGGTCCTTCTACATGGCTAGGCCACACGACTTCCATCGAACAAAACTACACAGCGTATATAGTATTTACACGGTATGTACATTGTTATTTTCCAACTACCCGTGTCATCTGTGACACGGCTGACTACCCGGCTTGACACTACACGGCGTGTTACACCCGCACACGGCGTGTACACCACCCCGTTTCCTAGCCACATGGCTAACTCCACATGGTCTGTCCTTGGAAAATACTACACGGCGTGTCCCACAGGTCCAGGACGTGTTTAGGGAGAGGTGACACCAGACCATGTTGTTAGTTACATGGCCGAGTCCCCAGGTCACACTACACGTTGTGTTCATCATTGACACGACGTGTTCTTTCAAGTAATTCACCGAACGGTGTTGTGAGTTACACGGCTGGACTCCGGGTCAACACTACATGGCGTGCAAAAAACTACACGGCATGTTTTACCCAAGCCCTTCCCTACCCTGTGTCACCACCCACAAGGTTTGTGACACATGAAGGGACTACATGACGTGTTCTCCGGGTACACGGCGTGTACTCAAAAGGTTCATTTTTCTTCCCGAACAGAAGGATATACACAACGTGTATAAAGTACTACATGGAGTGTATACTGGGCTTCCGGACAGTATGCCTCCGAAACTTCCCTGGAACACAGAAAACACTGAAAAACAACACCTAAGTGTCAAATTCCGACCCGTGGGGCCCATACACCCCACGAATCAAAGTTGGACATCTTATATGTGTTATAACCAATAAACATTCAATGATCCACCAAATTCTGGTCAATGGGGGCACATACTCCCCAAAAATCAGAGTTTGGAATCCATTCTATAAACAAGCTCAAACTAAAATACCATATCACAAGGAAGGTATTTATCACGCAACTATCAAAACAACATGCTTTATTAGCACAAAAACTATCACAACAACTTGAAAATTCTAAATGCACCTACATGGCATGGAATCTATGCATGGCATGTGATATCTAGCATGTGACTATATGATGCATGAGACGGCATACGCTCATCTCATCTAGTTACAACTCAAGATAACCCACAGATAAAATATAAACAACACAATCTAAGTGTGTCACCCAACGGTGAAAACATATCAACCGTAAAATTGAAAAATCAAAAGAATGAAAATTATGAGGTAGACTAGATTTTCCCTGTACATGGTTTAGCTATGCCCGGGCACAGCTTATTACCAACTACCGTTCCGTCCTATCCCTGACTATGACTCCAAATAGTAAGACAAAGAAAAGAAACATCCTCTGATACCACATTGTAACATCCCAGACCTAGGTGCCACGCAACGGGTGCCCCGAATCCGGTTCACCACGTGACCTCAAGAGCATTTCCCCAAACGCCAGAGGCTGCCAACTAGTAGCGAGGGCCCAGGTCTGATAGTGGGGAAACAATGCCATCATTTGTCAAAGTGTAGCACAACAGAATACAAAATAAAACATACATCAATAGAAAAAGAAGTAAACCATACACAACTGAAATACACAACAACAGTGGATATAACCAAAAATATATAAATGATGATGCTACATGTCTCAGGTTCTATGAAAACAGCCAGAACATGTTATACATCAATACAATACAACCAAAAGCAGAGTATAAAAAAACAAATAAAAACAGCTGGCAGCGGCATCGCGAGCCTAGGCTCGGTCCCATGCCCTCCTACTCCTCTACAACAGTCATGTACCTGTATACGGACTCTTGACCCTATCTACACCTTCATAAACATAATATTTTTGGGATGAAAAGAATGACCCAAACAGGGTGCGAGAAATATATCTCAGTAGGCACCCACCAAAGGCCCATGCCCAACTGCGTGTAAGCATGCAACGATAGTGTGCAGTAGTAAAATGAAATAAAGTAAGAAGTACTCAAAAGTAACTAATTACCAGTTATATTGCCATTTTATTATACGTTTAATCCATTAAATATTAGAAATCACCACAGTTCATTTCTATGTAAACAGTCCACGTCCTCAGACAAGAAAAACCTTACCCTCAGGTAAGTAGAACCAAACCCAAAGGTAATTTCCCTCAGGCATAACAGAATTTTGCCCTCAGTCATAGGTAGTGTCTCCCTCAGGCAGAGAGTCTATTGCCCTCAGGCAAAGAAGAAGTTGCCCTTAGGCCGAAGTAACTACTTTCCTCAGGCTAAACAGTGCAGTGCCCGCAGGCCAATCACAACAATGCCCTCAGGCAAAACAGGTTACCGGGCCATGACCAACATATCAAAATGCAGTAAACAAGCAATTCCTCTCAAGGAAATTCTACAATTACTACATTAATGTCCTACCCTCTGGTATCCTGGCCAAACGGCTAAACAGTGAAACACACCCCTGGGGTGGTTCTGAATCCAAGAAAAGATCCAAACCATCATTGTATTATCACAATTTAATCATCTATGAAATTCTAGGAATTAAATATAGCAAAGGCCTCATCCACACGACACCCCAACATGGGTTTGTGGCACAAAAAGGAACAAAAATGCAAAAAAACGCACGACAGTTGGAAAAAAACAGAAAGACACCTACCTTATACGCCAATGAACATTATACCCGAACGTCGACTCTAGAAACGCCCAAGAACAACGTATATCTGACGAATAACAAAACCCATTTAAACGTAAATAACTTCCCATCGAGAAAGAATTGGTAAGAATAGCTTATGGAGGAGAAAGGGTTTACCCGTGCGGTTCCAACGAGATCGTCCGAAGCCGAATCGGATTCCAGTTGCACACCCGACGGATCATCAAAGGTCTGACCATCCTCCTTGGATCCAAAATGGCCAAAACGCCTCCTCTTCCAAATGAGGAGGCTACGGCCTGTTTTAAGCCGAAAAAACAAAGTACACGGCGTGTACTTCTGAGTACACGGCGTGTACTTCTTTCATTTAACTGTTCATTTGGCGGCACCGCCACACTGTTCACCCATCGACCTGGGTACACGACATCTAATCCTGAGTACATGGCGTGTACTGTCGCCCAAATGGCAGTGACTCCAATGAATTACTATTCAAGCCTGCCGACTGACTACACGTCGTGTAAGGTACCACTACAAGGTGTGTAGTCGGTTCCTACACCCTTCATCGCCGACAAGGCTACACGCCCCGTGTACTCATCCCAACACGGCCAAAAGTACACGATGTGTAGTTTTGAAATTTAGGATTTTTCCCCATTTTCCATATTTTCTCAAAAACACTTACGGAAAAGGAAAAAGAAGAAGCCCGTACCTAAAAAATAAGAAATGGGTTCTTACATACTCTGTCAAGGAGGGAATAGTTTCCCCACTGTCACACCCAAGACCCTTACTACTAGTCGGCAGCCTCTGGCATTTGGGGAAATGTGCTTGAGGCCATGTGACCAACTGGGTATAGGGATCATGTGGGTGGCACTTGGAACTGGGATGTTACATTATATAAGTATATGGACCCAATATATATATCAAATTAAGACACATGCATAGAACAAATCAGATATTACCCCAAGTGAATCCTTAACTTAAAACTATTAAAAAAAGGGCAATATAATGTCATTAGTAAACCATATATGGTATTAGATATAAGACCATAGTACTTTAATATATTTATAATAAACTTATATTTATTATATAGAAGGTTTTTATGAGTACGATGAGAGTCAACACACATGGTAAGGGAATTTAATCTTACTTTTTACTTTCATGACATACATGCTTTATTTACAACCCATGACATTTGTGTGTTTTTTATACTACCCATGGATGTATTATAGGATTAATTTACATAAATTTATGGGTATTTACATATCCATTTTATTATATTTCATTCATGGGGGCTATGTTTCAAAATTTACCAAATCCATTATATGATGTTTTCTCAATTTTTCTTTCTTTGAGATAGATGCCATGTAAGGAAACAATATATTTCCATGAGGTGTATATAATAACTTTAAAATATCATATCATGAATTTATTTATATTCATGATATTTTATGATTAATTTAATTTCGTTTTTGTAAAATTGCTGTATGGTTCAAGGTCACCATGTAGTAAGAGTTTATTGAAACAATCTCAGAGCTTTTCAAGATTGTTTATGATTATGATTCCTTTGATGAAATATTATTATCAAACTCTCCAGAATAGTCAAGAATTATCTTGTCATTTTTTATTCACGAGATATTCATATATTGGGACATTTGTCCAACTCCTTGGTATATATGATAGTTGATAATGTTTTTTTAATAAAGTCTGAATTTGTATCTCTCTTTGGTAATAAATCTATGTTCCTTAAAATCCATATTTTGTACAAAGTTTCCAAATATATTATATAATTATCATATGAAATTTAAATGAAATATTAACTCCTGTTTTATATTTTTAAAACTGAAGGTTTTTAAAAAATTAATCTTCTTATCATTTTTAGTTGAGACACTTTTTAATACTTTTTACGGTGAAAAATGAATATTCGGTACATACGGATTTTCCTTCATCAATTACCATCATTCCATTGAATCTTCCTTTAGAATATTTAAATGTTTTTTTAATAACATTGTTTTCTAATATTTTATAAATTCATTATTTCAGATTATTTTCAACAAAATGGTTCTCAAAACATTTTTAAGATTTATTTTAATGTTTTCAATGTGTTTTTAATGAAAAATGATTTTAAAATGTTTTGAAGGTTATTTTATAAGTTTTCATAGAAAAAGGTTTTCAAAATGAATTCATGATTTTTTAATAAGTTTTAATGTTATTTTTATGAAAATTATTTTCAAATGTTTTTATACATTAAAAGAAATTCTCAAAGAAGAAAGGAAATTTTCCTCAAGAAATGTTTTTTAAAAGATATTTCAAAATTATTTTCCATCTAAGATGACATTTATTGAGTGAATCATGCTAGTTTTTGAAATGACCTAATGGATCCATTCACTTTCTTTCTCTGAATGGGTTATGTTAAATTAAATGGTGTTTATGAAACTTGTTTCTCATTCATGGGTAATATGTTTGTTTTATTCGTTTTTATTTCATCGTTTATATGTTTACGAAATCTTCTTTTCTTTCACAGGTGATACTTTTGGTGGAATGATTTTGAATCCTATATCATTCTATATAGGTTAAGATATGATCGCATGTTTATGATACCCATTTCATTTAATGGGTTATTATATGATTTTTAACAATCTTGTGGCATAGCTATGTATGATTTCATTATTAGATGGGTTGGACCTATATCTCTCTCCAAAGTATTTGGTAAAAATTTATATATTATGAGATAGACTAAGATGGCCTTGGGAATGAACCATGACTACTATGATGGTGATGAGAGTAAACCATGACTACCAAGATGGTATAAGGGGTGAACTCATGTTACTAATATAGCCATGGGAGTGAACAATGACTACAAAGATGGTATAGGGTGTGAACACATACTACTAATATGGCCATGGAAGTGATTCCATAGTTACTATAGAAATAATATTATATTTTTATGTGTCTTCCATAATTCCATGTTTTATTTATATGTTATTATTTCATGGCATATATTTATTATTTACATATGATACATATCTTATTAACTGCCATGATTTACTCCATGATTCATGTTTATGATCTTATGATATATAAGGAATAAGCTTCTAATGTAATGATCACGTTCTCATTCCCTTATTATCATGCCTATCATTACTTGTAACCCTTGGTTACCCTTATTGAGAATCTGAGATCGCCCCTTTTTATGTTTTTTCCCAGGTTATGAAGATATGTATTAAGTATGATAGTTCTATGAATGGATGTTGTCGTGAAGAACATAGTTAGTGATAATGCATCTCACCTATATACCATTTTTTATGTTTCAATGTTTCTGAAGGCATTAGAATAATACGGTCTATGGGAATCCAGTAGTATAATGTTTTATGTATTTCGAAAAAGTTATGTAGTGTTATTGTATGAAAAGTGAGGGTCTCTATTTCAATTATTTTGATTGGTTACTCAGTACTTAGAAAATTCCATCAACTTCACAATAATAAATATATTCTAATGCAGCATAGAAAAATCATTCGATATGATAATGTATTCCATAATAAAATCACATGTATTAATATCATCATAAAAAATCATACTTTTATCTTTACCTATTAATGGTATACTCTTTAATAGGTTTTCATTACATATAATGGTTTATTTTTTACTTTGGAACATCCATATTTTTATTAATCTCCAATATTAGACGGGATTCGTCATATCCAATTCATAGTATTCCAATGAAATATTTTCTTTGTGTTTCCATTAATTTATCACTATTCTCCTCCAATTTACTATATAATCCGTTTATTTCATTATCACTGACTAAAGGATAATCAAATAGAAAATCTAAATCATTTTTTAAATAGTCTCAGCATAATTGTTTTTCTCTATATATGATTTTTAACAAAATTTAATTCATATTTATGTTTCTTGATAATATTTTCTCCTCCTAAAGTATAGAATTCATGTATCCTTTTGGATTTCCCCCTTAATAAATTCATCCTATAATTTATTTAAATGAATGTCTAGTTTTTGATGTTGTTCATTAATCATAGTGTTCATGTATGAAATTAAATTTTTAAGCATTATCATCTCCAATTTCATCCTTTGATTCTATTTTACTAACCATTACATATCAATAGTAAGTTTATACATGTTGGTTATTATATATTGAACTTATATTAATATAAGGACCTTCTCTCGTGAAATGAATTTATAATTCTCTCCAAATTCATTAGCATGGATGTCCTTATTCCCTCTAAAATTAGTATCTATATCAATCAATCATTGATTCATGAATTTTATTTTTTTTATATCATTAATCATTCTTCCAACATAGAAATAAGGTTCACAATTCACTATTTTAAATTTTAATATCATTTATAATTCTATGGGATCTATATTTTTTGATAAGTGGAATGATTCCACCTTTGGATTTCTTTATATATCTTCATTATCAATGTATCCAACTTCACTAGGGACATCCATCTCCTATAATAATCCAACCGAATCATTAAATGAATTAATGGATTCAAAATAATATACATATGTACCTTCATTTTAATGAAACATATGATATTTCATTTTAATATCAATGTCCACATAAAATTTTCAATTAAATGTAATTTTTTTGGTTCTCTCCTTCTTAATTATATTACTTATCTTTTCTATTTTATCAAAATAATGGAAGGGTCGAAAAAATGAACTCTAAGAATAATCATATCAATTTAGAGTAATAAATACCAGAAAAAATGTCTAATATTTCAATACAACTTGTTATTGTCATAAGGGTACTTAATGAGAAATATAATATGAGGGGGTGAGTTAGGTTATGTTATAATTTAAAAAAATTAATCCAGAAACTCTAAAAAACCCAACTGATCATGACCACATTGTTTGTGGGGACACTATTATGATCTTCTTTTGATGAGGATCCAATTATTACTCTCATTTTTATTACTTAATATAATCTGATCAATGAATACATAAACTTAAAAAAACAAATTATCTATTTCATAAAGTATATTAAACATGCACACACGAAATAATAACCATTTTTGGTTTAGCCACACTTTACTATATCCAAGGACAATACAATTTTTGTGTGTCAATATAAAAAAATTCACAAAATACACTATTTAGTGGTGGGTTTTGGTAAAGTTATTCTTTCCAAAGTTACACTCCTTTAAAATGATTTTAGAGTGGTGTACAACCTCAAAATTATCACTCTCTCACTCATCTCATATAGCTCATTGTTCTAGAAATGAAAACACTTTGTTATGTTATCTGATACAAAAAAAAACACCTCTATCATTATTTTTGATGAAATGAAGTTTGAATGGTTCTCCATGATCACCACTCACTGCTCCTTTATAAAGAATTTTTAGGGACCACTGTTAAAAAAATCATCATTTACATGAGTCCCTATGGAATATCTACTTTCCTTCATTGTAAATAGCATCAAAAAAATTCCAATCTTCATTAACCCTTATCTTCTACATCCTTTATGAGTACCCTAAATTATTATGATAGTCTATCATCTCTTATATTCACTCATTTTTAAAAAATAGTCATCACATATTTACATAGAAATATATATCCCAATTTCTATATTCTAAAAATATCCTT
This sequence comes from Viscum album, assembly GCA_963277665.1. Lineage (NCBI taxonomy): Eukaryota > Viridiplantae > Streptophyta > Magnoliopsida > Santalales > Viscaceae > Viscum > Viscum album. The sequence goes on along the minus strand of OY728120.1, from coordinate 453,316,589 downwards.
TTTCTTTTTTAAAGAGAAATTGTCTAGGTTATCCTAATTTTAGATCATCATTTATCCATGATTTTAATGGAAAAATACATCCATTTCTATTAATATCAAGAATAAAGGGTTTAGATTGTTCATATTCATCAAGACACATGTTATTACCATTATAATATAAATATTCCATAATTATATCCATCTTTAGTGGATAAAAATATATTTTTTAAAATATTACCCTTTCCTACCATGGATGTCCAATTTGTTTAACCAAAAATATCTTGTGAAATATCACATTTTGGTTATATATAAAATATTCCATTCCAACCTCAAATATATAAAAATTCAGTAACCTTGGTTAATCATTATATCTGTGCTAATTAACATCCATGGTTTTCTATATTTTTGAAAAAATAAACCATGGAAAATGGTATATCAATAAAATATAAATATATATTTTATCTTTACCCCTTATATAATGTTATAACATTATAAATTTCAAGGATCTATAACATTTGATGCTTTATAAGGGTTAAAATTTTATCAATGAAAAATTCAATAAAAAATTTCCCATTTTTAATGAATGCACTTTTTAAAATTTCACCATTATCATGCGTCAAATTTCTCCATTAATTTTTGAAAATTTTATAATATCTTCTTTTAGAGGAATCCTTGTTGTTCCCCAAGTCAAACCGTAATTAATTGTGCTTAACATGTCTTAAACATCCAATAGAATATTATGGAAAAATACATGATTTCTTTTCTCACAAAAATCCTAAAAACAAACATTGAATTATAGGAAATATATCTTACCCGCCTAGATTTTTGCATAATCAATAACATTATAGCATAACATGACTCACATTTTGAAAACACAACTTTGTTATTTTTCAATATTTTGTAATGCTATGTAATAAATCTTTTATTTAGTTGTTATGAATATCATATTTTAGAATCCTGTCTCAAAATATTACTTTTATAGCATGGTGAAACCATAAAAAATAATATTTAATCAGTACAAAATATTAAAATACATACTTTATAGAATAAAATACTCTTCTTGTATGATTGAAAAAATATATCGAAAACATTTCATGAGGAAAAACCATAATTCGTGGCATAATCACCTAACTATTCCTAGATAGTACAATAAAAAACTTCAATGGTAACCTCATTAATATATGATATCAACCTAAATAGACTCACCATGGTGTTATTTTTTTTCTCAAATAACAACATTCCAAATAGTTAAGAATCACTAGAATCCACCAAATTTTCATCATAGCTTAAATTATATCACTATTAAGTAAAATATTTAATTTAGAGAGAACTTCCTCAGCTTATCCCATGTAACATATATCATCCTCCAATTTATCCCATCCTCTATGTGATAATCTCTTTTTAATATAATCATCCTTCAACAATTAATTTTCATGAAATTACTCTATAAAATGAAACTCTAATCATAAATATTTTATTATCTAATATTATTATTAAAAACATCAAGATTGAAAAAAACCTCTATATTTAACAAAAATTACATCACATACATATTTGGTTGAAAGAAACATCAACAATATTATTTACCAACTGGATGATAACATTATTAAATATCCTTTAATGGCCCAAAGGCCTTCATTTTTTATTTATTTTTATAATCCACCTTTCAAGGGATGAGGTGGAACCCTTACAAGGTCTGTAGGCGTAAGTATTAAATGGCCCATAGGCCTTAGAGAAATCCATTTCCTGTAGGCTTAAAACATTACATACAACACAAACTAACTAATTAGAACTGCTCATCCCCAACATCTTCATTGTGAAATCAGCTCTCCTCCTTCGCATGGCTATTCTTCTAGGATTTCCAATGCATCCATAGGATTTTCCCGATGGGAGGTGATATACCCTCTCATTATTTCAATCAGTTTAGATTCTGCTATGGTGAATTCCTCTTGATCATCCTCCTTCTATAACTTGTTTCTTATCGGTTGTCTAGATTGCATCTACACATAATGTGGCCTGAAGGCCTTAAGGTGGCTCGAAGCCCTTACTGACTTGAAGTCCTGGGTGGCCCGAGGGCCTTAAAGGACTCAAGGACCAAATCGGTGGCCCGAAGGCCCAAACGGGGGAATATTCCAAGCTACTACAGTGTCAAACAACACCCGCTACATCACTTCTATAGTACATAGAAATTATTCCTCCACCTGGATATGACCCCCGACCATTGGGATGCACTTAAGGAGTCCTCACCTATTAGGCTGAGGTTAATGTGAACATTATTAAATATATTCCCCCAATTATTATTCAATCATTAAAAATACTTTTTTATATAACACATCATCTAATAATAAATAGTGAAAAAATTATACATGATATAATATTATGTGTTTATGTTCATCTAGGATATTTAAAAATTAGGTTAAAAGTTCCCATACTAAGGGATACATATGGTGAATTTATTTGAGTTCTGATTGTATTAATTGATAAAGAACACGAAATTATTATTGAAAAGGTATTTCAATTTCTGACCAAGAATTTGGTTAAGGGGGATTTATATTTTTTTTAAACATTCCATCATATAATCGATCTAAAAATTCACAGTACCCCCTTGAATGAAGTGAAATGTTCGTAAAAAAATATTCTCCAAAAACATCTTATCTAAAAGAATGTGGCTCCACATCTATCTTTGTTATATGTGGGATATTTTACTAAATGGGAATTCTAATTTTCTATAGAGATAATAAAGAACATTAATTTGTTAAGTCCTCTTCCATGAATAGGTTTTTATTTCATGTCAAATAATATAAAATGATTGTTTTACATATAACACTAATCATACTTGTGGGTTTTTACTACCATTTTGTCATGAAATCACCATTGTAGTTTTATAATTGGATAAGTTATTATAATCCCTTAACCATATTTTCTAGGGAGTGTAAGTGTTATTAGTGAACACCCCATATTAATTTCTATATGGTTGAGTGGTGATGCACCACAAGTGTTATGAATTCAAAAAACCTATCATCATCATTTTCAATGAATTTTGTCTCTTGGTAGTAAATATTTTTGATTTGTAGCTAATGATAATGAATGATAAACAAATTAATGGTGTAATGTGATACAATAATAATTTTAAATTAATCACATATGACACACATTATTCATGGTTAATTGAAAATGGTTTTTAAATTATTTAACATTGGTTGTATATGATGACATTTTTGATAAAGTACTCATTTCCCATATTTATGGGGGTAATTGTAAATGATCATGATTCCCCAATTAAATTTCCATGATACTTGAGGTGTATATATAAAATTATAATTTCACCATATCGAAAAGTGTATATTGAGTTTGACACCATGACTATGTATTAATTTTTGTTAATATTATTTCACCAAGATACTGGGTTGGAATTTTAATTTTCTCTTATTAAATATTCCAAAATTATATTCCCAATCTACAACTACATGGGGTTATATTTTAAATAAATTCTGGATTAAAATATTTGTTCATTGGGATACCCAACTTTCTCATTCAAATGGTATTACTAATGGGGCAATATGAATGGATAGAAGAACAATATTTGTGGCCCTTAACTAATACATTTGGCATAGAGGAGAATGATATTATGTGAATCATGGTTTTTATAACATTTCTATAGTGAAATAAAAAATTTCACCATGAAGTGTCACATATGAGGGAACATAATCCTAGGGAGAACATGTGGGTAAATTTCTAAATAGAAGTTTATATTGTATCAGTAATCATTGCAAAATATGATCATTCATTGGATCATTATAGTACCATTAACCCTTTTCCTTTTTTGGATGTTATATGTAATGTTACATACCTAAATTCATGATCACTATAAGACTTATTGAGGATATGTATTATATATAATGTAATTTAAAATATCCTCTAGGTTGTAGTTCACATAATGATTATCAGGCATGTCATATCAGTAAAATGTAGTTAGTACATTAGAGATCATATTAAATTCATAAAATACATCATTGGGATTAATACCCTAATATAATTGATTTATGATGATTTTTTCTTTACCAACAAGGTTTCAACACTCCTTTGAGAAATTACGATTTTGGTTTTTTCGGATTTGGATACAATAAATTATAGTAATGCATATTTTATCAATGGAACCATTGACGATGACGAGGATGAAGAGTTTGAATAAAAATAGTTATCCATAATTTTGTAGAAGTAGAGTAGATCCTATGAAAATAAAAAAAAATATTCTGGAATCCTTAAAAAATCTACCAAATATGGTAAATTATATCTTTTTTCATATAATTTTTACTAATCACCATTTAACTAGTCCACCTCTCATCATTGAAGGATTGTGGGATTTTATCACCACTTAGGAAATCTATTGGGGAGACTCCAAAATTAATGTTAATCTAGATATACCTTAAGGAGATTAGTTGGAATAGTACAATATAATGGGGTTTTACAATGAAATTCCTAATGACACAAAATGATCTAACATTTTAGAGTGGAGGAAATATCCAAATATAACCCAGAGGCAATTAAATTACGTGGATGTTGATCCGTTTAGAAATTAAAACACATTTATTTCTCTCTGGCTTTCCTATTTTCCTGTATTAACATAAATTGATATATTTCTTGTTAGAATCATTGAATAGTAATATATTTCTAGTGTAGGAAACTATTCAACTTTCCAAGCTATGGAAGCACCTATAAATGTTTGGGTGATCAAGTAGAATGATGTGTATGTTGAACTACTTTGTGTTTTAATAATTAGAAATTTAGTTGATATATCCTTTTAATAAGTTAATTATCATAACATAGTATTAGAACATGAAGATAATGTTATAAATACTGGAAAAATAGAATTACACACTATTTTTGGGTGTCCTAGAATCCCATGACATGTGGTTGAATGTTTTATTTATTGTATATTATCTAATCTTTAAAGAAACCCTAACCACAATATCGAAATTCTTATGATTTTTTTTATGTTTGAAAACAAATGAATGGAGTATAAAATAAGGATATTTGACATATAAATATATAATCCGTAATATGAAATTATACTCCTCATTTGTATGTATGTAAGACTCCTTCAATATATTTCATCTAGTTAATGTTGTTAGTTTCTAATAGTGGCATATCATTAAATACTGAAAGAGATATTCATGACTGACAGTAATGTGATATCATGGGATCAAAAAGTGTTGTTGGAATTTTCTAGTGATGCAGGCCATATGATAATTTTTAAACCCTTAAAATAAATAAAATGCTACGCCAACTTCATAACCCATTCTATTCCAAAATGCTAAGTGTTTAACTATATGAAAACATGATGGTGATGATGATTCATAACAAAAAATACACATTGGGGTGTTATTATAGAGAATACAACTGTTCACATGACATGTTTTATAACTAAACCACCAACCATTCATCAATAATGAACCCTTTACCTGGAGATAAAAATTAATATTACATTGGATATGAAGGTTTATAGGGTTCCCACTACGGTTAACTTAATACCCAAAAAATAAGAAATACCATCAAGGGAATTAGTCTGTATTCTATAAGTGGTATTAAAAACTCATATCAAAAGAAAAAGGTACTAGAATGTTTTCTACATGATGATAACCAAAATTAATTTTGTAATATATACAATAACTGTAGAGAAATTTATTATTTCAAATTATATGATAGAACAAAGGTCTTAACTCCATAAATCCATATTGTTTTCGATAAAAAGTGTAATTTAATTAGTAAGCTAAACAAGAAATGACCTGGAAATCAGATGATTAGTATCAACTATGTGAATACATATCTAAATGCGACGATCTTGTGGAATGGCTTTAGTTATAGTAAACAGTTACCAATAAGATGATTACATAGGTGATTACCATGATTGTGGGTATATGATAAGAAATCTACATTATTTCTATGGAAAAATGAAATATATACGACCAATATAAAATATTGATTTATCTCGTGAAAAGTTGTAGGATGTTTTAAATTATTCCAATAAAATTTTATTTTATTTGAGGTATTAAACACACAATATATTTTCATTTTAATTTGGACTATTTAATTATGTTCCCTAATTGTACAAATACATTAGAGAGAGGCTCCCTGTAATGGATTTTCCTCCACATGTTTAATAAATAGAGATAATTATATTTTTAAAGAAACATTTTTTACTTTCAAAACATCCCATAACTATTTATTTGTTGAGTTAAATTGAGAATTATGTATCAATTAGTTATGGCTGGAATAATTCATAAGTTACATGGTTTCAATTTATGAGGAAATATATCTTGATACAATATCTAAATCTACCCTGATTGCATAAAAAATAATTCAATGAGTATCCCAAATTATTCATGAACTCTCTTAAAAAATAATATAATAGGGGTTCATCATAATTTATTACTTATTATGCTTTATCCAAGTGTTAAAATCAATTAATGGTTTATTTTTCTTTAAAAATAGGATCTCAAAAGTTTATGGGTAGGTTATATAATGGCTATAAATTTTATCATCGTAATCCAAGAACTACAGGAAAAAGTTCTTTTTGCGATGGGAATAAATCTCGTCGCCAAAGGTCCGTCCAAGTGGTTATTTGCAACGGGGGTAACGACCAGTCGCAAATAACCAACTATTTGCGACAGGATTTCGTTTCCTGTCGCAAATAGTTTGGAGCGGATAGCGCATCAAACTGCATGAAGGTTATTTGCGACGGTGGGATCCCACCGTTGCAAATAGGGAAGTATTTACGACGGGCCCCGTCGCAAATAACAGGTAGTGGATTATAGCTTTTTGCGACGGGATGTCGTCTAGTCGGAAAAGGTGTGTTGGTTGGGACTATTTGCGACAGGCCCCATCACAAATAACTTTTTAACCGCCAACAACAATTAATGTGGGCGTTGGTATTTGCAACGGGTCCCGTTGTAAAAGTTACAATTTGCAACGCGATACCCGTCGCAAATAATGTAACCTATATATACCCCCATCTGTTTTTTCTCTCATTCCTCTCAAATTTTAGATCATGTTTCTCTCTAAACTCGGAATTTAGAGAGATAATTTTTCTATGTTAATTTTTTTTGTTCACGAAGAAGTTGTGAAGCCGTCTGCATCAATAGAAAATCTGTCTAAAATGTATTTTTTTTTAATTTATTATTTATTTCATTTTTATGTTAATTTTTATTATTATTGATTAATTGTAATTAAATTAAATTTAGATTGTTTTGTCATTAGTATTTATTTATACTAATAAATTGAAATTTTTAGTATTAATTTTTAATATTTAGTAGTAATTATTAATTATTAACGATAATTAGTGATGTATAAAATTAATTTGTAGTAATTAATAGTAATTGGTAATATATATCAATAGATAGTAATAAATAGGAATAATAAGTAATAATTAGGAATAATTAGGAATAAATATTAATAATTAGTAATAATTAGGAATAATTAGAAATTATTAGGAATAATTAGCAATAATTAGTAATAATTAGAAATAATTAGTAATAAAAATAAATAAAAAGCAATAATTAATAATAATTAGTAATAAATTGTAATAGTTAGTAATGAATACTCTTAATTACTAATAATTACTATTAAATACTAATAATTAGCAATAAATACTAGTAATTAGTAATAATTAGCAATAATTAGGAATAATTAGCAATAATTTGAAAAAATAGCAATAATTAGAAATAAATAGCAATAATTAGCAATAATTAGAAATAATTACTAATAATTAACAATAATTAGTAACAATTAGAAATAATTATGAATAACTAGCAATAATTAGCAATAATTAGCAATAAATAGAAATAATTAGTAATAAATGACAATAAATAGTAAAAAATAGGAATAATTAGTAATAAATAGGAATAATTAGTAATAAATAGGAATAATTAGGAATAATTAGGAATAATTAATAATAATTAGTAATAAATTGTAATAATTAGTAATAAATTGTAATAATTAGTAATAAATACTAATAATTACTAATAAATACAATTAATTAGCAATAATTAGCAATAATTAAGAATAATTAGAAATAATTAGCAATAAATAGAAATAATTTAAAATAATTAGAAATAATTAGAAATAATTAAAAATAATTAGGAATAATTAGTAATAATTAGCAATAATTAGAAATAAATAGTAATAAATAGCAATAATTTGTAATAAATAGAAATAAATATTAATAAATATTAATAAATATTAATAAATAGGAATAATTTGTAATAATTAAGAATAATTAGTAATAATTAGGAATAATTACGAATAATTAGGAATAAATACTTATAATTAGTAATACTTATTAATAATTAGTAATCACTAGCAATAATTAGGAATAATTATCAATAACTATGAATAATTAGAAATAATTAGTAATAATTAGAAATAATTAGCAATAATTAGCAATAATTAGCAATAATTAATAATAATTAGTAATAAATTGTAATAATTATTAATAAATTGTAATAATTACTTATAAATAGACATAATTTGTAATATTTAGATATAATTTGTAATAATTATCAATAATTAGAAATAATTATTAATAATTAGATATAATTAGTAATAATTAGATATTATTTGTAATAATTAGATATTATTAGTAATAATTAGTAATAATTAGTAATAATTAGTAATAAATTAAATATAAATAGATATAAATAGATATAATTAGAAATAATTAGTTATAATTTGATATAATTAGAAATAATTAGTAATAATTAGTAATAATTAGTAATAATTAGATATAATTAGTAATAATTAATAATAATTAGTAATAATTAGATATAATTAGTAATAATTACCAATAATTAGTAATAATTAGATATAATTAGATATAATTAGATATAATTATTAATAATTAGATATAATTAGAAATAATTAGTAATATTTAGATATAATTAGTTATAATTAGTAATAATTATTGATAATTAGTAATAATTAGTAATAATTAGTAATAATTAGTAATAATTATAAATAATTAGTAATAATTATAAATAATTAGTAATAATTAGTAATAATTAGATATAATTAGATATAATTAGATATAAATAGATATAAATAGATATAATTAGAAATAATTATCCTTTCTTAGTTGATCACCTTGGAAGTAGCATTGTAATAGGACAACCCAAGTCATGCCCTTCCCATCTATAAGAATTATCTTACATGACTCTTTACATAGACCATTATTCCTTTAAAATTTAAGCGAAATATACTGATGTCCTCTCAAATTTTTAAGGAAGAATGATCTATGTAAAGGGAGTGAGATGATTCTTAGAGATGAGAACGACATTAGTTTGGTCGTCTTATTGCAACTCTACTTGCTATGTGATCAACCACACATGGAAAATTATAGAGTTTACATTGGACATGGCTGACATAAACTTTTTATTGTGCATGACCTGGTAATTGGAGACCCATTGAGATTTCAACATGTTATGAATAGAGAAAAGCCTATTGTGAATATTGATAATTTTAATATTTTATAATTTTTTTTATTTTTATAATATTAATTTTTTTCATAAATATTGATAATAAATTTTTTTATTAGTATTAACTAGATATAATTATAAGTAGTAAACAAAAACTGCTAGGACAATGAAGGGAAATTTTGTAATCATCTCCACAACAATGAGTTCCAAATTTCCATTCATTATTCAAGCAGTTTTCATTTTGCTAAGTATTGATAAGTATTGATATATTATAAATAATTAGTAATAATCAAGAGGAGTTTTGCTAAGTATTTCTAAGTATTGATAAATTAGTAATAATTAGTAATAATCAGGAGCAGGAGAAGATGCGTCATTGGGAGTAGCAGTGGAAGGAGAAACATGATTAAGAGATGGGTCGATATAATCAGCATCACGATAAGGAGTTGCGTCGATATGAGGAGTGGTAGCAGGAATAGATGGCGTACATGCATCGTCTGACTCGTAGTTTAGGGATGATGTTTCCTCCACCATCTCCTCCAGGTCCTCTAAATTATCCACCCCCCAATGATTGTTTTACATGTAACAAACATTTTAGTTCATAGCTTATTGTAATATTAACAATTTTCAATTTCTCTTTTTCATATTGGTACGAATATTGCTTAATTTAATTTTTTTATTATTTTTAATATTTTATTACTTATTAGTATTATTTTTAATGTATGTTTATTTTAATAATAATAATAATAATAATAATTTATTAATATATTATATTTGTTGAGAATATTTAGAATTTTAATATTTTAGAATTTTAATAATAATAATATTATTTTTTCAGAAATATGTATGTTTATTTTAATTATAATAATAACATTATGTTAATTTTTTATATTATTAATATTAATATTACTATTATTTAATATTATATTATTTATATTAATATTATTGATATTATTATTATTTTTTGATATTAATATTTCATAATTTTATTTTATATATTTTGTTATTATTAATATTATAATATATAATTTTTTTATATTATAAATATAAATATAAATATTATATAATATTATATGATATTATATGATTTATATTAATTATTTTATATTATTCTATATTTTTTTTCAATATTTGCGACGGGGGTATTTGCAACGGGACCCTATCGCAAATATGTTATTTATTTTCCTATTTGCGATGGTATGAACGACCCATCGCAATAACTTATTTGCGACAGGCCCTTCAAAAATAAGTTTTTATTTACTTATTTGCGTTAGAATGAAATTTCCATCGCAATAGCTTATTTGCGATGCCCGTCGCAAATACCTTTTTTATATGCAAATGAAAACCATTTGCGACAGTGTTTTCTACAACGGGCTATTTGCAATGGGGCCCAGTCGCTAAAGGTTATTTGTGATGGGATCCCATCGAAAATACTTTGAATTATTGTAGTGAAGGATTGTGTGTTCAGTAATGGATGTATTTTTAGTATTATCCCAAATTCATTCACTTAAATAGGTGTTGTCTACTCGTTCGTGCTAATGCATTCATTTTAAACCCATGTTTATCAAATTATAGATGGGATAAAAATAATTTATTTTGAATGAAATATGTTTAGTTAGATGAATACATGTAGGCTATATATGGGGTGCATGTTCCATTATACTAAGTCAAGGTTGATCTATTTCAGTTTGAATAATAGAGAAATTCAAGGTAGCTAAAATCCGAAATGAATTTTTAATAGATATAAGTAATTTTTAAATGTTATAAGAAATGATTTGGATTCTTATACTATTGGGACCAGTATTTTTTCATGTCCCCCTTTTCCCCCAAAGATCCAAGATTCATGCTAGACGATGAATTTATATATAGAGGATATCAAATATGAAGACCAATGGTTTAACAAAACATATCCTGGACCAAACATTCCACTATGAATACCATTTTTCTTAGATGATAGTTCGATACTACCACTAGCTAAAAAATTTGGCTGGCCCAACAACTAAGGCCCATGTGTCATCCAAGGCTGTCCATTGAACCAGCAGAGGGAGAGAAAAGCTCCCACAAGGAAGAGGTTGGGCTCGTGTATATGGCCCCAGTGCGCATGCCTATAGGCACATGTGTGCCTAGGTGGGTTGAGGCACACTGGGTGGAGAGTGATGCGTATGGTATTAATGTCGACCCTGTTTCTATATCCAACTAATAGCCTCCAACAAATGTATTTTAAGAAGAGTGAAGGAAAGTTCCAGATTTCGATGGGAAATGCAGAATTTTTTCCGCATAATCAAATCAAATCCATCTGATCAAGACACTAATTCCATGAACCATCCAATCACACCATCATAGATCCAAAATTTCCACTCAATCCCACCAATTTCAAATTCAAACGAGTCACGCTCTCATGCTACACAACCCTTTGTATTCAACCTCTGGACACCCTGGTTCGACGCACACCCTAGACTAACCCCTTGTCAATTTATCTTATCTAGAATTCATGTTAAGAATATGAAGCATCCAACCAAGGAATATGCGAACTATAATGGTCTCTCACAAGTCTGGTTGATAGAAATTGAGATTTTCGCATGGTCCTTCCTTGATTATGCGACCAAACAGGGGAAACCAAGGAGAGACCTCTGTAATCCATTCTAGCATTCCACGAGCACCTCTAGATAAACCTGAATACATCACATTATCACCCTTGATCTTAAGATTGGGAAGAAGGAATGTAATGGTCTGTCGTGATTCATGTTACCCCCATATTCCAATTCGACTTCCATGTGTTTTTAATTTGAATTATTTTTTATATTTTTCTCAGACATGCTACGCCCTGAGAATGTTTCCCTCATCCAAAAAAAAGTAGCGCACTTAGCCTAACACGGCCTATATAAACCCCTCACCTCCCAAAAAGTAAATTTCAAAGGGGATGAGGAGAAGATCTCAGAGAAAACAAGGAACAATGAAGTATAAATCAACTATCTTTTTCTATCCGAGATCATCTCTAGGTAATCAAAACGACCCCTCTTGGGAGAGTCTACCTAAGGATTCCGTCAGAAGACCCCATCACATGATCTTCATATGATCACGTGATCGGAAACCATCCTCGTACGAAAGCTCTCATGACCTCCTAGAGGACCTCCCCTTGGATCATTTGGTTTTATAAGCAATGGATCCTCATGAAATGAAGTTACATGGTCCACCCATACTGGTGCTTGAGAATATAAACTAGTGGATGTGTGAATCCCAATCTCATGAATACCGTGAGTGTCCTTGTCTTGTAGTGATCAAATTCATCCCTAGACACGATGATCTGGGTATGTGGGCACCTCTTTAAATCCCTTTAAACGATGAAGGATACCATAGTGAGATCCCTCGTTGAATACATGTGAACTGAACTAACGAGGGATATTTTCTACCTCATGGGTGAACAAATCATTGTGGGGGATAATGAAGATGCATAGCCATTAATATGGATGTCCTGCACCAACGATGCATTCACACACCCAAAAACATGCATCATTTCCATCATCCTTTTGTTCCATGTGTACATCAACTCATGTGTATGAGAACATAGGAATAAAAATCATTCGGGGTCAAAGATTCCATTGGAGGACCCCTTCATGGCCACATGAACTCCGATGAGGTTCAATGTTAAGAAGACCCTTGGCCATGCATCCTTCATTGAAAAGTAGGATGTGGCCCTTATACATGCTTATAGAGGTCCTCTTTTAATCCCTTTGATGATCATGTTCCTGCATGACTGATCAAAAGATCATCCAGTGCATGCCCATGCATGACAATGCCTCAATATAAAACCACCCTCACTTGACCATCGAGCCTATCATGAGACCCTATCCATAACCACATGAGAATCCCCTATGGCCCGTGACAGTTTCATGTAGCCTTAGGTGTGGCATCCCCAACATGAGAGATCACTACAAACTCCCCTAATATACAGACTAACAATAAGGGTATGCAACCTATTGGCCATGAACCCCTCACTAGAAAAGAATCCCCTTAGTCTTGAAATGTGTTCATACAACCTCCTTCACATTTCCATAGGGCCTGTTGTAAGAACCAATCTACTCTACATGTGTTCTTAGAAGTGGACGCCTTGACATGGAGGATTCTTGCAGACACCCTTTTCATATATGCAACATGGAAATGAGGTCAATGAAACAATAAATCTTAGATACACTATTATCTTCACCCATTTAAGGTCATGAAATCCATAGGATGTTATGAAGAGTTCCATGGAAGAATCCACTTAGTGTGTGCAAGAACCCACACAGAGCCCCTTGGTCTTGTGATGCGTGTATATAGCCCTTGACACATGTCCATAGGGCCTATCAGTGATCACATGAGAACCTTCATGTAGCTCTCAATGTCTTCATGTGACCTTACAAATGGCTACCTAAATGTGCAGGATCCCCAAAGAGTCCCCTAACATGGAGACTAATAATAAGGTTATGTGGTCCAGGGGACATTCTCCCCTCCCCATATAGTAAATACCATTATTCATGCACCTGTATATTTGAATATGTTTCCGTCATGAATCACCATTGGGCCGATCACAAGATCACAATGGGTTTCATTCAATAGTGTGGGTGGAAAAGAATCACGTCGATCCTTTGGATAGGGCACCACTCACATGTGTGTGTGACCTTAGAACACATGAGAATCCATGGGAAAATCCATTCCCATATGCACCATTGGACCCCCTTCCTTGCTCGGGAAATTATTAGGAAGCCTCTCCACCTGTCCGCAGACTCCTCTGCAAGCCCATCTCAATTTCATGCAATAAATTTGTGAAATGTGAACATCCCCTAAGTGCACGCAGGAGCCCATGGATAGAGCCAACCATCACTATGAAAACCCTACAGTTTATGCTTTCAGCATGACCAATTGATCACATATTCCTCCCATACAACATAAGTCATAATCCATTTGGATACGAACTTGCATTACTTGGACAAGCACAAGACCCCCAGAACACTAATGAGACCCTTAGATGGTCTCGCAAAACCCTCAGACTAATGCCATGTGAATCACAAGGCAAAACATGGACTAGTCTGTTAGGTCTTGAGACACACCTTTTAATATGTCAAAATGGTCAAGCGATGACCCAATGACAAGTCATATCTATCATACGAGGTACCTTGAAGCTTCCTGCCTTGATCACACAAGGATTTCCTAAGACAAAAAACATTGATCACAAAGAGTAGTTATCAAAATGTTATAAATATCACGAGATCATCCAAAAACATGTCCATATTGAAATGGGATTGCCTCAGGATATGACCCCATACATGTCCACCTTGCCACATGGAGGTCGCCATAAAATAATGTGAAAGAGATAATAAGGAGGGAGGTTAGTGGTATTCACAGTCTCTTAAGGACACGTGACACATCTACCACATCGATCTACAATACCTCAAAAAAATTCATCCATACATGATCATTATGGTCATATAAAGCACCTATTGATCTCACTAGACACCTTGGACATGTCCAACAGGATATGTGAAGAACCCCAGACATGTCCACCAAGACATGTGAAGAACCTCCTAGAATGTCCACCTAGACAAGAAAAGAAATCATAACCTGTCCACCATGGAATTCCCCAACATATCAGACAAATAATCATGACTTTCCTTGTGATGGATGCGATATATTAGTAAAAGTCTCAATGTCATGTCCACTTTGTATATAATTCCTACTTAGGCTCACACAATACTATTCCTGGCTTGGAACATTCATCCACATTCGTCTTCTATGAAGGACGTGTCACTGATGATCCACGATCATGCCTTTATGAAACCCGATTAATTTCATTATCTTATAAAAACCTCTCTCTAATCCCCTAGAGATTAGATAATGAGTGAAACAATCATGGTCATACTCAGAGTGTAAGACCCGACCAAAGTTATGATATGAACAAACCAATCAGGTATCCCTAGAGTTTATTCCCCAACCAGAAACATTGAATGAGTGAACTAATCTTGGTAAACCTCAGAGTGTAATCCTGGACCAATGACATGGTACCAAACGAGAAACCTAAGAGTTTAATCCATGACCGGTGACCTGATATGATTTCATTAGTTATTGGAAAATCAAAGTGTAAGCTCCTGCCATCTAAATAATATAATATAAATCCACTGATAGGTAATCCATTTCAGTATAACCTCCAATATCAAAGCGATGTACCAGATGCTTCCAAGAATGATCACTCATCTTATCATATAAGCAGGTTATGGTACATATGAACTACGAAGATGCTGATTCCTTCCATATCCAAGATACGTAGGAAGCCTTATTAATGCCTATGATATAGTGGGAATATTAATCGATAAAAGTCCAATTATATTCTAATAATTTCTAGCTTAAAGGATTAAAACCCTCTTGTAAGTCTGCCACTCTTGTTCTTCCATTAGCGGACTAGAAAATGACTCATGCCCGAGCATTAGTTTGAGTATAATTCCTGATCATACCCTCGTGAACCATGAATAAATCAGTATATTTGAGATAAACTGAACTATAAAGACTCTAAATCCCACCATATATAGGATATGTTGGAATCATTATTGACACCCGAGCTCCCATACCATATCTCCCATGAGATAGACGATCCTTCCTCTCAAAGGGAAACTTTAATGTGTATTCTACATGAAAATATAATATCATGAAATGCATTCAATCTACCACTATATCTAGTTTCTCACACCGATAATGGAACACATGGGCTTAGAGGTTAGCATTGACTGTACTAATGGAATAATGAGGATTCCCCCATCATGGGATTATCACCTCTGGGATATAAGCCTGATAATATCACTTCTCTTCTCAAAGGGCCCACAACACAGAAAAATACTATAAGAAATCTGTGGACATTGATTCTTATATTAAATAGAATACGCAGGGCACCTCCTTGAGTTCCGATATTGATTTTTACATCCTCACTGTATAATGTTATAGTAAATGAATGTGTCCAATCATTCGGCCTTAATCTATGTCAAATGAACTTCATGGTTTTTGATTTCTATTCTCATAGGATATGTAGGACATCTCATACGGGTTCAATCCCATATCCAAGACACCATCCACCCCCTTGAAAATAATTAACTCTAGATTGCTCAAGTATGGCCATAGTCCAAATCATAGTAATTAAATAAGAGAGCGATAGGGAATCCTCTATATTCACATGATAATCCCTATTGATACAGGTTCACAATCAACTAATTACCACATGGGTAACCATCCTAGTATCAGGGTTTGTGAAGGATTTCATGAATATGACTTAAATCTATATGAGTGTCTCAGAGTAGTCAAATATTCCCCCTAAATGGGTGTGACAAGCCCAATCTCCCATCCTCTTGACTAATTTGAGTCCCTAAGAGCCATTGGGCCTCAAAAGCAAAATGACCACCAGCCTTTGGAAAAGAAGGTTTGTACCTAGAAGCAGATGGGGGAACCATTGGGAGTTTTAGGGGAAATTGAAAATGTTAATGTGATGAGAAAAACAGATTCCACACCATAAAACCCAATGAATCAAATATTGTGTACTTGACATTAATTCCTTTAATTGTATTATCCCTTTCATAGGTCAAAAAGGATGGGCTGCCCTAATGCCCTTTAGGCCAGTCACGAACCTGAAATTGCATGGATAAAATGTGGGAGATCTGACACCCCAAGATACCAAAATATGTTTCTATTTAAATAAATTCAAGATATTATGTTTTACGATACACCAAGATAAGCTTGCACCACACACAACAATGTAATAGTTTGCGTTACATGTGACACCGAGTTTGAGCGTACCCTGACCTATCAATCTAGCAGTTTAAAAAGAGGTTATGAATATTATTAACCATATTTGAAAATTTATATATATCCCATATAATTTTATCATTCATATTATGTGCTTCTTAGACATAATATATGGTCAAATTCAATTTTTTAGATAAAAAATCATTTTTTTAAAAACGATGTTTTCATACTTTTCATAGAGAAAACTTTTTAAATCCAATATTTAAAACTATTATATATTGAATTTTTTAAAATTAAATTCTCTTGAATCAGGACATAAAAAATTAGTTTGGATATTTTTTGGTATTTTTCTCCTAAAATCTATATTTTAATGAATAGTGGGAAAAATAATGCATTTTAATTCAAAACTGCATTTTCATCTAATTTATCAATGTTGTTGAATTATACATTTAATTTTTATTAAAGTGTAATTAGATTAATTTTTTATCATTTAATCCAATTTTGGCCATTGAAAGTAATTCCACATTGAAATTGGACATAAAAACATGTTAATATTTTGATAGTTTTTACTTCCTAAAAACCTTCTTTCTAGTTTTGACAACGAGAATTACTTTCAAACTAATTTCTATCAATTATGTGTTTCAAATTTGGAAAAATTTATTAAATATTTTGAATCCTAAGGTATAATTTTTTTAAATAGCTACTTTTTATTTTTGGACATTATGATGAGTATCATCGGTAATTATTTTTATTTACCTTCATTAAAGGGTAAATCTGGAAAATAAGTTTAAAAAAATAATATTATAATTATATAAAACTACCCTAAAACGTGTCCTAATTATATTTTATGATATATGGAAAACAATGATAATACTTAGGTCTATTTTAGGACCCCATGGAGCCACTTGGGTGTGATAATTACCTTTTATAATGTTTAATTTAAAGAAAATGTAAATATAACATAAACATGTATCTCCAAAATAAAATAAACTGTAATTTGGTTTATATAAATGATAACTTAGACTACAAATAGTAATTATAAAGATAAAATTATTTACTAAATCATGGTATTTTATTTATAATTTTTTTGTTAAAAAAAATTTATTTATGACATAATAATGATGTAGTGATTACTTTATTAATGAATGATTGAAATAAACAATTTTATAATTATTAAAATAAATGTATTTTGAGATTTTTTATCCCATTGATGCAATTTTTGGATAAACATGAAATGTTATGGATGAATTAATTATTGATTTAAGGAATAAAGTTTTTATTAATTAAAACAAATCAATTACTAAATAGTGTCAAAATTGATAGAAATGAATTAAAAAACACTATTTTATTAAATGATATTATACACATAAAAATATAATATTTGGTAAAATTACTTATATTTTGTTAAAAATGACATTAATGTTCCACTTTAGGATATCTTGGAATTTTATAGTATCTATATTAGTTATAAAGTATACAAAAATACAAGAATACATGGAAAGAGTTAACTTAATTAACTAAGGGTTAAAGCCTAAATTTAATGTTAAATTCTTGAACTAAATTTTTTTAAAATTTATTTGTTGAGAGGATTTAGACCCATACTCATCAGAACATATTAATAAATCACTTTGTAGCCATTATAAATCTAAATTCAATTTATAATTAATTAATATCTCACGACTTTCCTAAAGCATTCCTTACCTCTCCTATAAAAGGGAACTTATCCTTCCCTTTTATTCAAACATATAGAGCCATTTGGATCTAAAAAAACCTACCCAAAAATCATTGAACAATAAATAAATTCATCCTAGAGGATACCCTTTTGGATGGAACCCAGCTTATGGTGTCCTATTGTTGAAATCAAAAGGGGACGCCTGGAGAAGAGGTAATCGTTTTAACCCTTTTTTCAATGTTCTTTTATTCTTTTACATCCTCTTAAAAAGTTGTTACAGTAAAAAAATAATAACTCCATAATATAATATATTATAATAAGTTTTTATGATTATGGAAGAACCATATCCTCCCTTTTACCCATTATATGAAAAATAATACAACCATGTGTGCGTATGTACAACTTATTATCTCTACACTGTGGTGTAAATTGTTTTTCATCTATACGTTTTTTGGAATGGAATAATGATGAATATAAATTACTTAAATAATAAATATTAAATGATATTATTTCATTAAAATTCATATTCCACCCAATTCCATAAAATTTAACTATTAAGGAAACAATATCGTCGCTCATGTGTACGTACGCCTTACCATCTCCACAACACGATGAGACTCTTATTCCATATTCACCATCCAAGAATAATTATAAAAATATATATATTATGAAGAATTATGAAATATATGACATACTAAGGATAATTTAATAACATATATATATATATATGTACATATATGGCATTGACTTACATCCAATCAATATGATAAGAAAACGGAACAACATTCATGTGTACGTACGACCTACTGTCTCCATGAATAGTGTATTCTATTTCATATGTCTATCAATTATATATATTTATATTATGAATATATATTTTATTAAAATCATATTATGAATTATAGAAGTATGTAAATTATGATCTCTGTAATATGATCAAGAATAATAAGTCAGAACATGTACAAGAAACAAAGCGATTAATACCCAAAATGTTGCATTAACCTGTAATTGTTAATAAACATGTAATGTAAAGTCATAAAAAATAATATATGATATCAGAAATATTATTTTTACTATTATATAAGTTAATAATATTTTTAAAAACATTATATAAGAGTCTTGTACAAGTACGAAGAATATCAGACCTAAGGTATGGGTTAATTTCGAAATTGGATTATTATACGATATTGTTTATGAATAAGTGTTTACTGGGACCACTTTATCATTCATTCCAATGTTTCATAAAAATGTTTTCAAAAGAAATATTTTTAAGATTTTATGTAAGGTAATATTGAATTAATCATCATTATAAATGTTTTAAATATTTATACTTCAAAACATTTCTCGTAATGTCCATGTTTTTAAAAATGATTTTAAGGATTTATTTATATGGAAATAAATATTTTAACATGTTTAATAATTTCAAATCATTAAATGTGGAATGGGACAATTTTAATAAAAAATTTATTTTAAATGTATTATTTTATAAATTTTTCACCTTTTAATGTTTTCAATGTAAAAATGGATATTTCTAGGAAAACTTTTTAGCAGTTTTATTATATTATTTTCATCTATTTGAACTTACTTGGTTGGATTTGATGATTATTTGAGATGGATTTATTATGATACAATATTACATATTATATTTATGGGTTTATGATATGTCTGACTGGGGATGTTCTATTTTAATACCATTCATGGTTTATGGTTAAATATTACCATTTCTTATGGTAGTTTTAATATAATTGTTGAAGTTATGTTTCACCCTTTTCAAATGTGGACTGTATTAGAGTTATTAAGTGATGGGAGTGGACCAATATGGCCCCTAGATTCATCGGTAGGTCTAATGAGACAAACTAAATTCTTGGAACATGGCCTTGATTGAATATTTTTATATGGTCTTGGAACGAGGCCTTAACACAGTGGGTAAGATGTCCGGAATTATGCATTCCCTCATTATGAGATTATTTATTGATTTTAAATGAGATTATTTGAAAATTATAATATCTATGTTAATGTTTAAATTGAATTATTTAATTTTTCCGTGCCATATTTTGTTTAAGATAATGTTTTAAAAGTCTTGTGTTTTAGTTTGGTACCTTACCTTAACAGTTTGGGATTATTTTTGATAGCTTAAGATATATTTTTTATCCTTACGGAGCATGTGAGCTCACCCAATTCTTATGTTTTATTTTCCCAGGATAACATGATGTGTTTTATGAATGATATAAAGTGTTAATCTAGGGTAATAATGGCGTTCTCAAAGGATAATCTATGTTGTGTTTTATATTAGAAATTGTAACATAATGTTTATGTATGTAATATATTTTTCGAAAATTCTAAATTGATCGGTCCTTTAGAATTTGATTCCATGTAATCATTCTAATGTATTAAAATAATGCACTGGCTTTAGGCTTCTCGGTTTGGGGAATTAAATTTGGAATTAGTGGATGTTTAGAAATAACCTAAGAAATTGATTTAGAAACATAGACCAGGGATCATAACCCTCAGATAGCCTTTGACGATATATATAGAAGA
This sequence comes from Viscum album, assembly GCA_963277665.1. NCBI lineage: Eukaryota > Viridiplantae > Streptophyta > Magnoliopsida > Santalales > Viscaceae > Viscum > Viscum album. The sequence continues at coordinate 453,295,172 of OY728120.1, read as the reverse complement.
ATCCCCTTATAATTTTGGTAAAGATCATAGATAACCTATGATTAAATGTAATATGTTTTAGATTGAAAGTGTGTTCCCCTGATTATGTGGTTTTCTTCAATGAGATGCGTTTCTGGCCCTCTGATTTTTTGACTTAGTTAATGTAGGAAACAATAAGTAATTGGATTAACAATTTGTTTGATGGAAAATTATGTGATTTTGAGTAACAAAATTGGATAAATACTAGAGATAAATATCTTTTGATAATGTTGAATCAGTTATCACGATTTATGATTAACAATGTGATCTTTGATAATTTTATTTATACATTGCATAAGAGGAATATGAACATTTATAAATGTTAAAATTTTAAGAATCATAGAGGAAAAAAGATTTGTATTCCTACATTTCAATAGTAAGGGAAGAAGAACCTTGATGAATACCTCAAATGGAGGGGAAGATGTCATCTCTATGGGAAGAGGATCATAAAGTGACCAATTGTTATAGAGTTCAATGTCTCATATATTGAAATCATGGGCATTAACCAACTCAATGAATAAACATAAGAATATACTTCCAAACCAAGGAAGGAACTATTCCATTCGAACCATTAAATTGGAATGATTAATGTATTTTTGTATTTGGATCCACAAATTATGAATATTGAATTACATGTGGAGTATTCGGTTTATGTTTTTCAATAAGGAATTTCAAGAATATATCGAATAGTAATAATGGACATGAAAATTTATTTATTGGTAAGATTATATTTGGATAAAATATGATTAATGTAAAGATTACCCTTAATATATTCCTTATATTAATATAATGATGTATGGATAAAGATATGTTGGATTATAATAAGCTAATTAGATTATGCTAGTTTCTTGAGAGCTAATTACTGGTTTGTCAACAAGAGGGTTATTCTATCTTGGATGAAGTATACCTCTTTTTGGGATATAAATAATAATCCACTATGTTTTGGAACAAGAAAACATGCATTTTTTCAATAAGGATATCTGCTGATTTAGGTTTTTATCATGACTCAAGAGAATATATGATGAAGGTGTTCACATGTTTGGAATGTGACAACCAAGAACTTCCCTATGATATATTGGAGATAAATTCTAGTCTTATTTGGTTCACCTCTTTCAATGGTTTTATATTTTCAGTTTTTGAATATATTTTATGGTTATCCATTTATGGATAGTATATTTTATACTCTGGTTGATTTTTGTTAAATTAATGTATTATCTCGCTATAGGTGGACTTATACAGATGTGGTAACTTGTGATAACTTATGTTGAGATATATGAAGAGAAATATCATTCAATTTATGGATCACATGATCTTCTAACACTTTAGGAATGAAAAATTCAACTTTATTTCATTGAATAATAGATGAAGTGGAAATTGTTCAAGGAATGACCAATGGTGAGATTATACTAAAATGAATAAATATTTCTTTTCATGTTATTTTATATAAGGGTAAGGATCTTGAAAAATAATTCTTTCCTAATACATTATTTAGGGTTTAATCAAATGGCCCCTTGGATCATCAAAAATTTATTCATTTACGGTTGTTAACCTTTTCCTAATCATGTCTTTTATCAATCTCCATGAGAAAATTATCATTAGTTTTTTCACCCATACCCATATTTTCCTACATTGAATACTAATATAATTTATCATAGGTAACATTACAAAATTCCATTCTCTATTGTAATGTGGATATTTTGTTGACCAATTTTTTTAATGTGGGATTTCAATATAGGGATTTTGAATAATCAAACGATAGTTACTGAACCCAAATTTGAAAATTGGGATGATACATTTTATTGAAGGAGGGGATAATGTAACAACCAAATAATCCACAATATGTTTCTTTTTATATAAATTCAAAAGCTTGTGTTTTATTCTACACTATGAAAATCCTGAACTACACACAACACTATCTTTGGTTGAGCTACACGCAACAACAAGTTTTAGCACACCATAACATATCAAAATAACCGTTCAAAAAGCGATTATTAATAATATAATTTTTTTCGAATTTTATATATATCCCATATAAATATAACATTTATCTTATGAATTTCTTAAACACAATATAAGGACAAATTCGATTTTTCAGATAAATGAAATATTTTTTAAAAAAATATAGTTTTCCACCTTTTCATGGAGAACCAATTTTAAATCCAATATTTGATACTTTTATATAATTTTTTTAAAAAAATGAGACTCTTCTATAGAAGTAAAAAATAAATATATATTTTGGATAATTTTTTTCTTGATAAAATCCATATTTTGATGTTTATTGGGTAATATAGAATTTTAATTCGAAATTGTGTTTTCATCTAATTTATATACATATTTATATTGTAATTTTAATTTATTTTAAAGTGTAATTTGATTTTTTTAATCAATTAATACAATTTTTTCATTGGAAGTAAATTAATATTGAAATTGAAAATAAACACATGTCAATCATTTAAAATTTTTTACTTCTTAAATAACCACTTTCTAGTTTTGAGAATGGGAATTAAATTTTAACTAATTTCTTCCAATTCTGTGATTTGAATTTTGAAAAATAGATTCCATAGATAAAATCATAAGTTCTAAAAATTTTTAATAGGTACCTTTTATTTTTGGACATTATGAATAGTAACCTCATTAATTTTTTTATTTACCATGGTTAAATGGAAAATAATGTAAATAATGGCTAAAAAATGACATTATAATGATATAAAACAACCCTAACACGTGTCATAATCTTATTGGATAATATATTTCTGACCATGATCATCCTTAGGTATATTTTAGGACCCCATGGAGCCACTTGGGTGTGATAATGACCTTTTATAATGTTTAATTTAAATAAAAGGGAAATATACCATAAACACGAATCTCCTAACTAAATCAGATTTAAACCAGGTTTATATAAATGATCCCTTTGATTATAAATAGTTTTTATAAATATAAAATATTTCAGAAATCATGGTATTTTATTTATAATTTTTATACATTAAATAAATAAATTTATTTATGACAAAATGATGAAGCAATTATTACGTTATTAATTATTGATAGAGATAAATGAGTTTATAATTATTAAAAAAACAATTTTTGGTTTTTCATGTAATACATGAATTTTTTTGATATAATTTACATCTTAGTGATGATTTAATACTTTTTTCGAAGGAATAAGGTTGTTATGACTTTAACAAAAATCAATTACTAAATAGTGTCAAAATTGACAAAAACAAAATTTTAAAACAAACACTATTTTATTAAATGATATAATAGTCATAAAAATATAAGATTCATCCAAATGACATATATAGTGTTATAAGTTTTATTAATTATCCATTTTTTGTTCTCAATAAATTTTATAGTAACTACATTAACCATATAGTATAAAAATACAAGAAGACATGGTAAGAGTTTATTATTTTACTAAGAGTTAAAGTAAACAAATAAGGTTACATTCATGAACTAAACTTGTAGAAAATATATTTATTGAGGTTATTTCTACCCATACTCGTATTAAACTCGAAATAAATGACTTTTTATCCATTTTAAACCTAAAATCAATTTATAATAAATTAATATTTCAAGACTTTCTTAATGTGTCCCTCTCCTCTCGTATAAAATGAAAGTTCTCCATCTCATTTATTCTCTCCTCCAAGTCCCTTTGAATCAGCCAAATCCTACCCAAAACTCCTCCAAACATCCCTCAATTAATCCTAGATTCCACCCTTTGTGTGGAAAACCAACTTATGGATTCCTTTTGTGAAAATTACAAGGAGACACTCGAAGAAGAGGTAATCATTTCATTCCTTCTTTCAAAGTTATTTTCTTCTTTTACATCATCTTCTAAAGTTTTTACCATAATATAAAAATAAATACAAAATATACTTTATTCTAAGATGTTTTTATGTTTATGGGACAATCATATTCCTCCTTTTACCCATACTATGAAAAAAATATCATCATTCGTGCGTGCATACGACTAATCGTCTCCATGGCGTGGTGTAATTTTTTTTCATCTATAATTTATTTCAGCGGGTAGAATGATTAATATAAATGAATTAAATATTAAATATAACATGATATTATTTATTTAAAATTAATATTCCATCCAATTTCATTCAATTTAACCATTAAGGAAATTATATCATCGCTCGTGTGTACGCACGACTTACCGTCTCCACAATGTGATGAGACTCATCTTCCACATTCACTATCCAAGAATGATTATAAAGATTATATATTATGAATAATTATGAAATAAATGCCATAATAATGCTACTGGAATAATTTATTTATATATATGAATATACATATATGTCTTTCACTTACTTTCATTCAATACGATAAGAAAAAGCAGACAACGTTCATGCGTATGTACGACCCACCCTCTTAATGAACAATGTATTCCATTATATATATATATATAATATTTAAATTATGTATATATATTTTATATAAATCATTTTATAAATTATAGAATTATTTAGATCATGATCTAAGTAATATGATCCGGAATAACAAGCCAAAACACATATGAGAAAAAAAGCGATATTTAACTGAAATATTGCATTAACATGGAATTTTTATTTAACAGGTAATATAAACTCATAAAATAATCGTATAAGATATCATAAATATTCTTTTTATTTTTATATAATTTAATAATATGCTTAAAGACATTATACACGATTTTCAGATACGTTTGGAGAATGTTGGACCTATGATGTGGGTAAATTTTGAAATCTCATTATTATCTGAAATTATTTATGAATAAGTGCTTACTAGGACATATTTACTATTCAGGTCCATGTTTCTTAAAAAATTTATCTAAATGAATATTTTTATGTTTTTATGTAAGTGAATCTTTAACTGAAACATCATTAAAACTATTTTAAAGATTTACACTTCCAACCCATTCTCATTAATGTCCATGTTTCCAAAATAGTATTAAAGATTTATTTATATAGACATAAATGTTTTAGAATTTTAATTCATTTCCAATGATTCAATGTGGTATTGGACACTTTGATTAAAAAGTTTGTTTTAAATTTATTCTTTTATAAATCATGTGACTTTTAATTTTTTTTTCAAATTAAAAAGGGTTGTTTCTCTAAAATAGATTTAATGATTTTATTAGATTATTTTCATCAATGTCAATATCCTTTGTTGGACTTTATACATAATTGAGATTGATTTATTATGATATAATCATCCATATTGTATTGAATTGTTTATGATATATTTGAATGGGGATGTGATATTTTAATACCATTCATTGTTTAGGGTAAAATTATTGACATTTTGTATGCTAGTTTTAATATGAGAGTTTATGTTATGTTTATAAATTTTCATATGAGGAATGTATTAGTCTTTTTATGTGAGGGGAAGGGCTTACAATAGCCCCTTGATGCATCGGTAGGTCTCACGAGACAATGTAGTGTCTTGGAACAGGGCCTTGGTAGAATATTTATCTGTGGCCTTGGAACAAGGCCTTGGCAAAATGATTAAGAGGTCTCACATTCAACATTACCTCACTATGAGAGTAGTTATTGATTTTACATGTAATTATTCAACTAGTAGAATATCCATGTGAATTTTTAAATGGAATTATTTGATTTATTCATACCACATTATTCTAAATATAATGTTTTAGAAGGATCATGTTTTGGTTTTGTACCTTTCCTTAACAATTTATACTTATTTTTGATAGCTTATGCTATATTGTTTATCATTATTGAGCATCTGAGCTCACCCCTTTCTTATGTTTTATTTTCCCAAAATTCTAGGATGTGTTTTGTGATTGATATGTAGGGTTAATCTATGGGAATAATGGTGTTCTCAAAGGTTTATCTATGCTGTAAATTATGTTGAAAATTTTAATGACATGATAATTCATGTAAAAAATTCTCCAAGGTTTCTAAACTGATATGTCCTTTGGGATTTGATTCAATATAATCATGAAAATGTATTAAAATATTTCACTAGCTCCAGGATTTTGGGGTTGAGACATTACATGAGAATATTTCTAGTCACCCCTCTCTGGAAAATAGGCATTATATTGTATATTCCATCCAAGACAAATAAATTCACAGGTATTTAAACTATGACATGGAGAACATTTTGTTGAGACTCCCAGTAGTGAGAAATTTGAATGAGGTAGGGTTTCTAAACCATGATGATTATTTCCCATACACAATGTCTTGGGTATACAAGGGAATATTTATTTTCTTTTAAATACTGGCTTCAATAGCATATGAAAATGGGGATACTGGAACCGCAAACACCTGATTCCCCACTCCAACCACATGACCATTCAAAGCAGCTAGCACAGACCGTGCGACAAAGCACAAGTCACCTACCTCCTAGAGATAAATGACCATATCTGAATTCAAGATTAATGAAATCCTATTACATCCAAAAAAATAATGTCTAAAGATATTTTTATTGTGCCATGCAAAGTATTTTGATAGAACCTCTAATGATGGGGAAACCACATGATGGAGGGATGGTAGGCCATGAAGACTATATCCTTTTTGACCGACGACTTAGGAACATGATAAAAAACTTATTTGTCATCAAGGATCGTTAGGTAGAACATGTATCCATTTGATTGATAGAATTTATGGATCCCAAGACTCATGAAATATTCATTAGAGTTTTCTATTCCCCTTCGGATAAGCTACTTTACAGATAGGATACATGGAATACATCATGACCACATGATGTTAGGCTTTATAGGGACAAAATCCTCGCTTCATGACATAAAATTTCATGACATGTCTCATCCTTACAACATGATGTCAAACTGAAGGGAAATAAGTCCTTACTGTATGATATTAAATTTCTTGTGAGTAAGTCCTTGCTACATGATGTTAAACTACATGATTCTTCAAGAACCATGTGTAGCAAGATTCATGTCCATACAGGATATATAGTGATGCAAGGATCTCCATTCCTAGGCTCATCTACAGCTATCAATAGGAGATAATGCCCACCCATATGTATGATTTAGACCTACATAGAGTATCTCCATTCTCAGAACTATGTGTGGATAAATTCATATCATCAAAAGATATGTAGTGACACCAAGAAATTTCATCTTCGGGCTCAGCCACAAACATAACCCTTTTTTAACCATTAAGCATGAGTTTTCCACTACTAGAAATTCGAGCTATAGACACAGTTTAAAATCGTGACTATAGGTCTTCAAATTATGGCTATAGGTAACAACCACCACATGAGGAACTCTGGATAAGTCTGGCATGGCTATAGGCCTAGAATTATAGCCATGGTTTATAACCATGGCTATAGGTCTAGATCTATGGTTCAAACCGTGGATATAGGTATAAAACCACTATTCTAACCCTGGTAATATCTCTATAGCCATGATTTAGAACCATGGATATACTAGAGGAGGGAAACAGTTTATTTCTATGGTTATAAACCGTGGCATTAGACATATATCCATGTTTAGAAAATGTGGCTATAGGGTCTAAAAAACCATAAAAAATAGCCCCCAACCCCTTGCACAACCCCCCTCCACAAGTCCCCTGCAGTAGCCCACCCCCTGAAGACCCCTCGCTCCTAAACACTGGACACCCCCATCCTACATAATCCCCCCTCCCCTGGACAGACCCTCCCCCCTGGATAGCCCCCTCCAAAGCCCCCTCATGGAAAGACCCGAGACCCCCCCCCCAAAGACCCTTGACACCCCCCCGACCCTGGACACCCCCCAGAAAGACCCTGGACACCCCCCAGACAGACCCTGGACACCCCCTGGACAGACCCTGGACACCCTGCCAGACCCTGGACCCCCCCAGACATACTATGGACACCCCCTGACAGACATTGGACACCCCCCAAACAGACCCAGGACACCCCCCGAACTGACCCTACACATCCCCAGACCCTGGAGAGATTCCCCTGGACAACCCAGACCTCCACTCCCCAGGACAGCCACCCCCACCCTTCTTGATAGACCCTGGACCCCCCCCCCCCACATCCAGAACCTAGACACCCCCAGACCCCACCCTAGTCCTGCCACCCGCCACCCACCTTGCCCATTTCCCCTCCCCCTTCCCCTGCCAGACCCCACATGCACCCCTTCTAGTCCCCTCCCCACTGCCAGTTTCCCCTGCCCCTTCCAGTCCCCTCCAAATTAAATTATTCACGAAATTTACTAACATAATAAGAATTAAAGAAATCCAATTATAAAAAACACATAAATGCACTTACAAGAGTCTTCCTATAATACAAACTATCAAAAAAAGTCTAGAACCAGCTCAAAAGTACCTACGAAACAAGTTAGAACATATTAGTGATCATCCCCTATAATTATGGTAAAAAAAACATCTTAGAATATTCAAAAATATTATAACTCAATAAAAAAGAATAATGAACCCCCCTACTGGACCCCCTAGACAACCCCCCCCCCCCCTGTTGGACCCCCTGGACAGCAGCCCCCCTGCTGGACCCCCCCCTGGACAGATTCCCCCCTAGTAAGCATCCCCCACCCCCTGCTGAACCCCCTGGATAGAAACCCCCTGCTTGACCCCCCTGAACAGCTTCCCCCCTGCTGGACCCCCCGGAACAGCTGCACCCCTGCTGGACCCCCCTAGACAGCATCCCCCCTTACAAATCCCTTTCACCCTCCTTCCCCCCTGCACCCCTGGACAATACCCCCCCCCCCCCCACACACACACACATCCATTGAACACACCCCCTGCACCACCTTCTACCCCCCTGCTGGACCCCCTTAAGCACCCCTTTGACCCCATGTTGTATGGCTAGTTATATGGAGGTGTATTGGTGTGTGTTGTGGTTCTTCTTGGGTTCAGGATGGTTGGGGAGGGTCTACATAGGTGTAGGGGTTTATGTTCATAGGGATTGGTATGCAGGTTACATTGGATGCTTCTTAAGGTTAAGGATGGGAGATGATGGGTTTATCCTAAAGAGACTTACATATATTCTCATAGTGGGGTTATAGGATTACTGTAGAGGATTTAGGAGGTGGGGTTGTGAGTTTCGTGTTGCTGTTTGGAATTATAGGACCTTTGAAGATAGGTTTCAGCTGGGGCTGTTGCTGTTTGGATTTTTCTACATGGTTTTGTACAAGATACACTTACATGGTGCATGGTGCTGTTTGGTTTCTGATTTCAACTATGTTTGGTAACATGTTTTGGGTGCATAGGTGTTGGATTTCTGGTGTTTCTTCATTGTTTTGGATTACTATTGTTGGCTTCTTGTTCTCTCGATTGTCTAGTGTGGTGGATATAGTATGGGGTGGGTCTTCAGGTGGTGGTATGGAGTATGTTTAGTTGGCTTGCGCTCAGTTTCCCCATCATGTGTATTCCGGTTGTTGATGGTGTAGGGATTTCTAAGATGGATGTTCTAAAACTCCCTTGAGATGCTGGATGTTGTAGGTTGGGAGGCATGTTTCTGGTAGATGGGTGGTTCTCATTCTAGGGTGGGTGAATTTTGACAACTTGGTGGTTCTAGATGTGTTGGATTCAGGGTGGGTATTGGCTCACATTTGGATCAGGGACTGCTTGGGGATTCTTTAGGTTGTATGATGGGTTAGGCGTGGGTGATGTGGGTAACTTTAGATGGATGGTTCTAATTGACTTCTAGTTTATTAGACTTTCAGATGGTGGGGTGGTCCATTTTGATGCAAGGTGTTCAGATGGTGATGGATGGGGCCAGATAGTGTTTTGGGGAAGATTTGGTTTCTAGATAATATTTTGGTGGTTGTATATGCTATAAGTGCTTATTGTGGTTGTATCTGGTGTGGTTTAGGGTTCTTGTGCAAGTAGGTGTTGGTGTAGTGGCCATTAGTTGGCATGTTTTTCAAGAGGTCTTTCACTCAAGGATTTGTTTGGATAGGGATGCTGGTCTGGTTGGTTGATGTTGGTTGCGGGGCTGGGGGTTCAGTGGTTCTATTTCTTTGGATAAATCTATACTTCTGGATGGGTGATGGTTTTTGGAAACTTGTGTGTCGGTGGGTGGGTGGGTGGGTGTGTGTGGGTGGTTGTGGATATTTTTTAGGTGGTAGAGGGATTGCATGAGTGTTTTGCAGGAGGCTAGGGGGTGGTGGCTGGTGCGGGCTGGATTGCAAGAGGCTGGGGGCAGGTGCATGCTCGAATGTAGGTGGAAAGGGGCTAGAATGCTGGTGGAAGGGTGATGGTTGCATGTGCTGGGAGGTGGTGCAGGTTGATTCGATGGTGGAAAGGGGGTTATTGCATGATGGACTGCTGGTGGCAGAGGGATGAAATGATTGTGTAAGGGGGCTGGTGTGGGATCGATGTGGCTGGAGCAGGGCCAAATCACGACATTACCACAGCGTGATCGCGGTGTGACCTCGATGTGTTGGCCTGGTCTAGCGACATCCGTAGGGCATCATAATTCGGACAGGAGCGAATGGAGTAGGAGGAGGCGAGACAACATTCCAGCCATTACCCCACTGATAGAAATTGTTATTAGTAAGTCTCAACATTTATCACAAGACTCATGGAATACTATCACTGCGAACCGCCCCAGGGTGTTGTCCTGGAGCAAGGCCAAATCACGACATAACTGCGGCGTGACCGCGGCGTGACCACGGCGTGACCGCGGCATGACCGCGGCGTGACCGCTGTGTGACCGTGTCATCTTGGCCCGGTTCAGTGACATTCACGGGGCAACATCATCCAGCCAGGAGAGAAGGGAGCGGGAGGGGGCGGGGCAACATTCCGGTCATCGCCCCGCCGACACAAATTTTGATTAGTTATTCTCAACATCGATCACAAGAATCATAGAATACTATCACTGCGAACCACCACAAGGTGTCGTCTTAGAGCTAGGACAAAATCACTGCATTACCGCGGCGTGACCGCGACGTGACTTTGGCATGTTGGCCCGGTCTAGTGACATCTACAGGGCACCATCTTCCAACCAGGATTGAAGGGAGAAGGAGGAGTCGGGGTATCATTCTGGTTTTCACCCTGCCAGTAGAAATTGTGATTACTCAGTCTCAACATTGATCACAAGACTCATGGAATACTATCACTGCGAACCGCCGTGGGGTGTCATCCTGGAGCAGGGCCAAATCAAGACATAACTGCGGCGTGACCACGGCATGACTGCGACATGAACATGAGGTGACCGTGGTGTGACTGCGTGGTGGTCGTGGCGTGACCGCGGCGTGACCACTGCATGACCAAAACATGACCGCGCTCGTGACTGCGGCGTGACCGCAGTGTGACCGCGGGTGACCGCGGCGTGACAGCGGCGTGACCGCGGCGTGACCGGGTCGTGACCGCGGCGTGACCGCGGCGTGACAACAACAGGACCGCGGTGTGACCGCGTCGTGTTGGCCCAGTTCAGTGACATTCATGGGGAAACATCTTCTAGCGAGGAGAGAAGGGAGCGGGAGGGGCGGGGAAACATTCCATTCATCGCCCCGCCGGTAGAAATTGTGATTAGCCAGTCTCAACATCGAACACAAAACTCATAGAATACTATCACTGCGAACCGCCACGGGGTGTCATCTTAATGCAGGGCCAAATCAATGCATTACCGCGGCGTGACAATGGCGTGACTGTTGCATGTTGGCCCGGTCCAGTGACATCCACAGGGCATCATCTTCCGACCAGAAGTGAAGGGAGAAGGAGGAGCCGGGGCAACATTCTGGTCATCACCCTGCCGGCAGAAATTGTGATTAGTCAGTCTCAACATTGATCACAAGACTCATGGAATACTATCACTGTGAACTGCCACTAGGTGTCATCCTGGATCAGGTCCAAATCATGGCATTACCGCGGCATGACCGCGATGTGTTGGCCCGGTCCAGCGACATTTGTGGGGAAACATCTTCCAACGTGGAGTGAAGGGAGTAGGAGGAGGCTGAGCAACATTCTGGTCATCCCCCTGCTGGAAGAAATTGTGATTAGTCAGTCTCAATATTGGTCATAAGACTCATATAATATTATCACATTGAACCATGGTGGGGTATCATCCTGGAGCAGGGCCAAATCACTACATTACCACGGTGTGACCGTGACATGACCATGATGTGTTGGCCCGATCCAGCGACATATGTGGGGTAGCATCTTCCGAACAGGAGTGATGTGAGCGGAAGGAGGAGGGGCAATATTCCAGTTGTTGCCCCACCGACAGAAATTTTGATTAATTAGTCTCAACATTTATCACAAGACTCATGGAATACTATCACTTAGAACAATCACGGGGTGTCATCCTGGAGCAGGTCCAAATCAAGGGGTGATCGTGGCGTGACTGCGGCATGATCACTGCGTGACCGCGGCGTGACCGCGGCGTGACTGCAACATGACCGCGGCGTGATCGCTGCATGACCGCGGCGTGACCTCGGGGTGACCACGGCGTGTTGGCCCGGTCTAGAGACATCCGCAGGGCAGCATCTACCATCCAAGATTGAAGGGAGTGGGAGGAGATGTGTCAACTTTCTGACCGTCTCCCCACCAACAGATGATAAAACAGATCAACTATTTAATATTATATAACAAGGGATCGCCAGATAAGGTTCTAGAGAGCAGCACAATGATGAAACTTCTAAAGGGAAACAAAATGATAGAAAATAATCACACACCCTACACAAACCATTTACAAATTCATTCACTTTTCCTAAACATGGAAATTTTATTTATAATATTCAATGTGTGAAAAGGAGTTTCATGGTCATGTAATATGCCTACTTGGGCAATGACATTTGAGTTAAACAAGTATGATAAGCCAATTTCTATTATTCAAAGAAAACAAAAACTAACTAGTCACAAAACATACACCTACAGGAGGCATTTGAAAGAATCAAACCAAATATAAACATGATACAAATAACTATCACTACTCTTTGGTTTAGAGGACAGAGGACCTCTGTTGGAGGGGATTTATTATAAAATAATGGCATTGATTTAACACAAAATTCATTTAATTATATTTAACATTTATTCTAAAACTCATTCAGCACAAATCAAATTCAAAAATTTAAGCCACTAGATCAACATAACTGTCACTGTGAGTTTTTGCAGACAGGGCACCTCCATTGGAGGGGTTTTATTATAAAAACATGACTTTATTCATCAAATAAAACAATTATATTAAAGAACACTTATTCAAGATATGAAATTCAATATAATTAGGAAGAATTAAGAAATAAACTAAATTCAATTTAAATCATTCTTGAATTAAAGAGGCTAGAAGAGGGATCCTACCTCAAGGTGGAACCAAACTGTCCACTTCAGCTCTTGGAGCGTTCTAACTAAAAGTTGTTTCTCCCCCACTGGGTATATGAACCTTAACACACATGCAAGGACACCTAGCCCCTATGAACACACCCACATGGACATGAGCATGTGGAAGGGAATCCTTGCACATATTCTTATATGAATATACCAGTCTCCACTCACCTGTGTATGCATTTATATATATATATACATGGGAACACATAGAACCATACATGCATAATCACTGCCATGGTTGACTATACACATAATGGGGGAACTCACATACATATACATTCGTACCTATGAATATGCTGGCGAGTCTCCCTTATCTTGGCTACTCGAAACCAATGGGCAAGGATCAACGTACTACACAAAGGATTTTTGGAACATTAAAACACATAAAGGATGCTACATAACTAGTGAGAAACTAACCAACGACTTTAAAGTCTTACCTCGATTGGCAGAACCAAATCCACCCAAACCAACATGAAATGATCCAATGTCCTTCTGAAAACATAATATAGAGTCAAAAACACTAAAATAACCAAATACATGTGGTGCGAGGCAAGTAGTAACCATATAATCTTACCTCGGATCAATGCTGGTGGATTGAATCAATCTGAACCCCATTTCCCCCTTCTCAGAATATAATTACCCTTTTTCCATAGAAATAAGTAAAAGACCGAGGTGGCCAATTAAATAAATAAAATAAAATAAAAACTCAACTAAAACATATTTTTCTTTTCTGACTAGACACGTCACCGCCCAACATATAAGAACCACAATGCCCCATGGGTCAAATCATGTTCATGCAAGCAAGGGGGAAATAGATCCATGTTTCAAAATGATATTATCAAATAGGAAATTCCTATTAATTAACAATAATTATTCCTATTAATGGTATATAATTAGTCTGTCTCGAGTTTTAACTTAATTTTGTTTTGTTCGATACATGTTTTTATTCCACCCGATAGTAAAAGATTACTAGAAAATAGAATTTCTAATCAAATAGAATATATGATAATGAAAAATGGATCCACACATGTGAAGAAGGTTTATCATGATAAGAAAGAATGTTTGATCATATATTCTGATGTGTTATAAAAGGATAAACCAAAAAAACGAAAAACATTGAGAGTTCTTTAATTGCTCAAGTGAATATGAAATTTTCAAATAATAATAAACACGTGAAAGAAGAGAAAAGTGGACATAATGGCCTGTATTTTTAAAATAAAAGGTGTTAAAGCCATACCAATAAAAAATAGTGGTATCATACAAAATCTAATTTGTTGCAACAAATATAAATCCATGATTTAGTGAAAGTAATCTGTTGTAAATAGGAGGGCATATTTGGAGAAACCTAATCATGAAGAAATGAAGGAGTTAGAGATGGATTGTAATGGTTATTCAACCTTATCTAAGATTAAAGAAACATATAGAGACTAACTACAACCCCCTGCCCCACCCCCTTTCCCCATTGCCCCATCCCCTCCCCCTTGCCCTACAACCCCCCTGTAGACCACCCCCTGCCCCTACCCTTCAAACCTCCCCACTCTACCGCGCCCCATCCACCCACCCCTCCCACTACCCTAAAGACCCCCCCCCACTATCATGCAGACCTTCCCCCTACCCTGCAGACCTCCTCCCTCCCCCCTACCCCTCCCCACTGCCCCTGCCCCTTGCCCCCCTCCACCAACCCCTTACCCCTTCCCTGTGCCCCCTCCAACCACCCCCTTCCCCCCTGCATCTTACAAAAGTTCCTCTATAATGATTTTATAATTTGGGTACGGATCACACATGTATGATTACAGGAACAGAAAAAATCTAAAATAACTTTACCTGAACGATCACTTGATTTCATGTGAGGTGCTTGGAAGATTCTGCGTTCACATCAGTTTGAGCATCAATTCAGGTTGCGAATCAATAATGGAGTGGTTTTTATGAGGGTATCCATGAGCAGATGAAAATGACCAGTTGATGTTCACTTCAAACTCCCTTTGGTTATTCCAGCAACAACATGGTGGAGTTCATTACAATTTAGCAAAGGGGGAAGACATGAGGTGCATGAATTTTAATGATAGGGGGAGCATTTGGCCATAAAAAATTTAATTCAAATAAAAAAGTATTTTAGTATTTTCAAACAGCTTAGTGTACAGTTCCTAGATAGAATAGAAGCATAAAAAATCTGTATATTAGATAAAATCTGGAGGACAAATTTAGACAAGATTCAATTACATCAACTTATAATAAAAACATTGTCCACAACATCAATTCTGCTTATGGAAAATAAGGCATCCATGTCAAATGTTTTTGAAATTTATTATATAAAATCATAACTTGAACAAAAATTTTGTTTTCTAAAAACTAAAATAGAGAACCCCTTAAAAAGCTATATCTTAAAAGCGAGACCTCCTAATTAATATTAATGAACAACATACTGGTTTCATGAAACTTATGGTTCACTAACCTAAAATTAGAAATATAATGTCATGATTGAATTTTGATAATCAAAAATACAAAATGATAAAATGATGTTATATTTCATTTTAAGAAATACTTTCGTAAAAAAACACGGGGATGTGGCATTTGTTCAAAAGTATAATATACCATCTAGATCAGCATATCAGACCATCAGATGATGATCAGATTTTAGTAAATATGAATTTATTTAGTTAACAACCAGTAGTTAACACCTTCAAACCTTGATATAAAACATAAAAATTGTTCTAATCTATGCTTCAATGTCACAAGGCAGGTCATATTGTATTGTTTTCATAGAGTATAATCTATTGTAAGGAATGTTGTTGCGAAAAAAATGAAAATCATGGAACTATAGTCAGATCTGGAATATTATCTTGATAACATAAAGGGGTGAAGTTATAGTCTGAGAAACGGCATGGGAAAAGGCCCCCGACATCACAACAATAAATGCCTATTTAAGCTGGTTGGTCTTCTCTATATACTTCGCAGACGCCGAAACCTATAGATCATCATTCACCATTTCTAAAATTAATTTTACCATCATCCGAAACAATTTAAAAATATCGTGAAAGAGGCATGATGACCTGGAAGGGGATATGAAAATAATAAAGAAAATAAATTGAATGAAATAAAGCATATAGTATCAAAATTGGAGGATGAGTTGAGTGTCTCTTGGAGTGGATTTTAGTGTTGATGGAGGTAGGGTTACCTAATGCCTTTGATGAAAGCATCAGTGGCAACACATTGTATGTGAGATATTTACCTAAATAGTCTCACAAATGTCCATTACAGAGTGCACTAAATAACGTCTTGGATAATAATTACCTAGAGCCTACACATTAAATGTATTTTACAGAATAATTCCAATTAAATGGGAAATGTCTCTCATACAATTTAATGAGGAAGGTGGAAAACATAAAAAATTGAAAACATAGTAGAAACACAAACCTGGATGTTTGTTTAGGCTTCCAGAAATAGTATGATTTGATCTGCAACAGGTGCATGAGGTGTTTTATAACTTTTTTCTTCCCAAAAAACACAAGAAAAATATTATTAAATAGTAAAATAACTAAAGGAAATAAAAGAAAATAAATGGGAAAATAATTTTTAGGTTTTAAACCCCGAATAGGGGATGTTGTTAACCTGTCCACAACAGGACAGTTCCAACAGGTCAACCCCAGTCCATTTGTGGGCGTGGTCATCAGATTAGGAACCACCTCATTTTGTTTCTATTTAGTGTTGATTATAGTTCCCCTTGAACTTAAACTTGATTTAAGTCAATATGATTTCCATTAAGACCTCTCAGTAGCCCTTCCCGGTATACACCCCCTTAGCATTTACCAGACTACTTAAGTAATAGTTCTTATACAATAGTCAACCTGAACCCAAATGTTTAATAAGATATAACACAGAATAAGTGTCATGTATATAATAGTTCATAAATAAAAAATTTTAAAGACATGAATTATTGGTCTAATACTATCCAAATAAGCATAATTAATGAACTGTTTAATCACGAACCACAAAAAAATAGTAAAAATTAAATATGGGATATCAATGTTTTTAATCCAGAAAATTGTATTTACATATTTATCTGGAATTTCAATATGGATAGCCACAAGAATGAATAATTAGGAAATACACCTCTCAACATTACAGTTTTAGTATGGTAATAAGAAATAAATGAACATGCCGAAATGTTACCTTCGAGCAATAGGGCAGATTAAGAGTACATTGCCTTAAGAGTACATTGTCAAATAGATTAGACTTATGGATGGTAAAATTGATGTCGTTGACCTGTCACCTGCCTTTTTGAATAGTAAGTAGTGGCCATATTTTACCTGTGATGGCTGGTAGGATTGAAGTCTTCTTGTATTTATATATCCCATCTATTACACTAATATTCCAAGCATCATTTCTCATTGATAATAGAACAAATATTAATTTAATCTAAATGGAAAATGAATGTAAATAAATTAAAAGAAGAATATAAATAAAATTAATTAAAGGAAAATAATAAATAATTTTTCTATGTTATAAAATATATTCATTTTGTATATGTGGAGTTTTTGAATAAAAAAACATTTAAGAACATATAAATTCATTTATATGAAATATCAAGATCCATATAGAAGAAAAACTGCATTATCTTGGTAATCCATAGTTTTAAAATTGAAAATTAGAAATTAATATTGAACACTTTCCATAAAGCTATTAAATTAAAGGAACACTAAAACTAATTATCTAAATACATACCTTCATATCCAAAAATTTATGTTCCTATACACATAGAGATGATCTCTATATTGAACTGCACTAGAAAATTAGGATTTTAAAATTTCTAATAAAATAAGAAGATTGGATGATCTTACATACAAAGCAGTCCAGGAATACCTAGTAAAACATTAAACTGAACCATCACTTATCCATTAAAAGACATGTTCTTCCATGTGATATCATCTCCTGATGAACAAATGATTCAAAAAAACATGTATGGATTTACACATTTAACCATAATGAAGAGAGGTAGAGTGGTTTCTCCCAAATTTACCCAAGTTCTAAGGTTAAAGCGGTCTCTTGCAGTGTAGCTTGGTTTATAGAATCCTCAGAGACCTAAGAAGAACCTTTAGACACTCAAAGAAAAAAGATGGATTTTTGGCTATGAAGTGGCCAACTAGGGTTGATTTTATATGGTTTTAAAAGATCAGAAAAAGATCTACATTAATTCAAATTAGGAGAAAATAAGTTGATCCTAGGTTATTTCTTGGGGTGGATTGGATGAATTTTTTTTCTTTTACAATTTCAATTTCATTATCTTGAGAAGGATTCATACAATGAAATAAAACAAACCTAATTACTTAATGATTAATCACCTTCAAAAACACATTCTAATAATATATACACTTTTAGGATCATTTTCATGAGCACTCCAAGGTATAGGATCTACTTAGCACATAAAAGTGGGGTGAATAAATTCAATAAGGAAGGGGAAGAGAGGAAATCATTGAATGAAAGAAACTCAAATAAAAGAAGTTAACAACCTTTAAAGAGTGATAAGTAACATCCAATCTAGACACTTTCTACTCCCTTGGATCAAATCAAAAAATAGTTAGCCCTCCATTAATGACATTTTGTCAACGAAAGGTGGAAATAGACTTACGAGTGTAGAATTGAAGATGTAAAAACCACAAAATAAAGGACACTCCACCGTTGTGTAAACAAATTCACAAGGATTGGTGTTAAAAAGTTCACACATTGAGGAAATGGTATCAAGGTGATATTAATAAGAACATAATAAGATAAGAAGAAGTTATTTTATTGAAAACTATGGTTATTCAAACAACTTACATGAGAAGGAAGAACATTACAAAGACAAATTAGCATAATAACATTACAATGAAAACAGTGCTCCAAGATCCTCAAATCCTCAACCAATACTACCTTAAATAGGAATTTTGTAAGTATTTGGATGATCCCCCATCATCCCATGTGCCTTTAATTAATTGTTTTGGGGAAAGGTGTGTGAAAACTTAATGGAGATGTGACTTTTCAACTCTTGCCTTGAATTGGGAGCCAGCTTGGATCTACCAAACAGAAGCTCTGAAATCACCTTCTTGAAGGCCGAATTGTAGTGGTCCATAGAATACTTAAATTAATCCTCTGATGTCCCCTAATATTCTATAAAATATAAGCCTAAATACTTTGTGTTTTGAGGGATATGATTTAACTGGTGGGATGTGTTTCTGGGCCTCAGAATCTGGACCAGAATTGCATCTTCAACTTGGGACACCTTTAACTCCATTAAAACATTCGAATTAGCCTAGGACCCTATTGAATGAAATGTTCCACATGATTTATTATAACTCCAGTTAAATTTTGGGACTCATCGGGCTTGAATAATTACCTCTATAGTACTTTGATTGGGCTGTTGTCCATTTCACTTCGTCCAGAATGTTGTTGGTTCAAAGCCCATTTTGGTGGTCTTCCAAATTCAATATCCTAGTGATAAGAAATAATTAATTGTTCCTTATATCATGGGTGAAATGAAAATAAAATATGAAAATAAAATCAACACCATTTTGTGTTTTATGAGATGTTCAAGAATGTACCATGTAATAGTGCATTTTAGGAAAAAATTGCAATCATGATTTGAAATGATGTTCAAAGTGTAAAATTCACTAATAATGGTGTATATGATTAATAAAGAACATGGATATTATATTAATAACAATGAATATTATCCTCTTTTAGGGGCTAATCACCCCCCCTAACATGATTTTTGCTAGGCCCGAGAAAAATATTTCTAAAAAATATGAAATATTAATTCCCTTTTCCAAAGACATTGTAATACACATTGTTCACCCAAAAAAATTATACCAAAAAAATGAGACCCATAAAAATCATTTAAAACAAGCTAGTTCGATAGGCATATTCCAAGCCCATTCCCATTCCTTTTTTCAAATTCATCTCCACATTTCATTCAAATTCAATTAAGCATGATGAAGTGTTGTGCGTCACAATAGACAAGGGGGTTCATTTTCATTCGAGGGAGAAAATATGGAAGCACTAAGAGAAATTAAATTTTAATATTAAGATGAGTACTCTTATTTTTTTGTTTTTTTTCACAATTTTTCCATGGTAATTGAAATTGATCTCAATAGAGTCAACCCATATAGCAAGACTTTGTCGATGACTCCCAGGCTCAAAGACCATAGGGAACCAAGTGAAGCTCACATACCCAGGCATCATCTCGAGTTAACTAAATCAAAAACAAATTCTAATTACAACAAATAGAGATAAAATTCCCAACTCTAGGCCAGAAAACAATGGATTCATGATCCCCAAGTTCCAAAATCCACACATTAGGTCAATTCATTTCTCTACGCGTAATTTATTTTTTTGAATACTCATGTTAAAATTAAAATGATCACCAATCCTATGCCATTTATTATGGATCCCATTAATTCAAACTAATACCCCACAATCTAAATAACGCGCATTGTGTTTTTTTAAATAAAGGATTAAAATAGAAATGGAGAAAAATCACCTCAGACAACTGCACCTTCCAAAATCTATTCACATGAACTTAAAAATGCAATAAAATCAGAATCAAGGAATTCAAAATTATTTGATATCCAATTTTAGAGTTTGCAATGTGTGTTATCATGTTCAAGGTTTATGAAAATTTTCCACCCACAAATTTTATGATGAAAACAAAAATCAATTATTTTATTTTATATCCCCCAACGTAGAATAACACTACCCCTAGTGTTTAAAGAAAAGAAAAGTTATAAGGGGGTAGGTGAGGAGTTCAAAGAGGAAATTGAAAATGATAAACATGGAAACAATTCACCTGGTTTTTGAAGTTGAAGTTAATGATGCTCCAGATTACTCCGTTGATCTCTAGGGGGATGTAGGAACCTCATTTATTGAACATGTATCAACTAAAATAGTCCCTGAACCATAAAAAAAAGAACAAACCAGACAAAAAAAAACACAAAGATTTATTTAATTCCAAGTATCATCATTTTAATGGTTTTCCCATTTTTTTAAATCAATATAATGATACATTATCTTTTTTTAAATTTCACTATAAGGTATTACACAGGGATCATACTGCGTGACCTGAATGAATACGGTACACCCATTTCATACCCATCCAAACTCATAAATGAAGAACATGTCAAGAGTATAATTTTTTTTAACCTACAAAAACATAAATATAACAAACTGATGATACATTGTCTTCTCTTAAATTTCTAGGTAAGGTATTACTCAGGGATCACACCACATGACATGGGTGAATATGGTTCTCCCCTTTAATACTCATCCTTACTCATTAAAGAAGAATAGGTCAATTGTTTGAAGTTCTAATTAAATAAAATAGAACATGAAAACCATGAGTGGCCTCCCGTGCATTGGTTTTTTTAACGTCACTAGCTCAACCTAAAACCCTAATTGTTTAAGTATTTTTATCATCTAAGGATCATTCACACAAGCCTTAAATAACTACCTGTTTTTGAAATGGTTCAATGAATGTTTTGACTCTATGTCCATTAACATTAAAGGTTTGACCATTGGTGGGATCTTGAATTTCTACAGTCCCACGGGGGTACACCTTATACACTATGTATTGGCATGACCATCTAGACCTCATCGTTTCGGGGTGTAGAAGATGTTTAGATCTATAAAAAAGAATTATTTTACCCGGTACAATGTGTTTTGCTTTAAGATTTCGAGATTAGTAGGCTTGTAATTTAGCATTATTGATCCTTGAATTCTCACAAGACTCCATCCTAAGTTTCTCAAGTTCATTGAGATCTATTTTCCGTTTTGTTTTGGCCAATGATAGGTCATAATTCATTTTCTTAATTTCCCAAAAGGCCTTGTGTTATATCTCCACTGGAAAATGACATGCTTTACCATAAACCAACCTATATGGGGACATTCTTAAAATGGTTTTAAATGTAGTTAGATAGGCCCAAAGAGCATCTAATAGTTTGTTTGACCAATAATTCCTAGATAGGTTAACTATTTTCTCAAGAATTTGTTTGATTTCTCAATTGGCTAACTCATCTTGACCATTGGTTTGTGGGTTGTAAGCCGTTGGCACTTTGTGAGAAATTACATACTTTTCCATGAGTGCTGAGAATAGACGATTGAAAAAATGAGTTCCACTATCACTAATGATAGCCCTAGGAATTCAAAATCTAGATAAAATGTTTTACTTGAGAAATCTAATCATAGATTGATGATCATAAATTTTGTAGGAATCGCCTCATCCCATTTTGATACATAGTCTAAAGCTAAAAGAATGTACAAATATCCCCTAGTTTTTGGGAAGGGACCAATGAAATTGATTCCCCAGTAGGAAAAGATTTTAATCACTAAGATGGGAGTGAGTGGCGTTTGATTTCTTTTTGTGATGGACCCTACATGTTGACACCAACGAAAACATAGACAAAATGAGTAGGAGTCCTTTGAGAGGGTGGGACAGAAGAGACCACTCTGAAGAACCTTAGCAGATGTTTTATTAGAGTAAAAGTGACCTCCACATACATTAATTTGATAGAATTTAACGATAGACTCTTGTTCAAATTCTGGGAAACACCTCCTTATGACTTGGTCAGGGCAGAACATATAGAGGTACGGATCACCAAACACATTGTGTCTAACATTAGAAAGGAATTTCCTTCGAGCTTGAGTCCCTTAGAATTTTGGAATGACTCCTATAACTAAGAAATTTGATATGTTGGAAAACCAAGGGCAGTCACTCACATAGTATAGGTTTTCATAATGAAATGAATTAGACACAGAAATCTGATTTGAATTGTCTTTTAATTCCATCCTAGAGAGGTGATAAACTAGAACATTTTCAACACTTCTTTTTTCCTTGATTGTGAGGTAAAATTATTGTAAGGGAAGGACCCACCTAATATTTCTAGCCTTAGCATATTGTTTTTGGAAGAGGTATTTTAGTGCAGAATGGTCAGTGAACACAGTGATGGGGGATCCTAAGAGGTAGGACCTATACTTCACTATGGAAAAAAATAGAAAGTAACTCCATTTCAGTGGTGTTGTAGTTGATTTGGGCATCATTTAAGGATTTTATTGCATAAGAAATGACATAAGGAGTTTTATCACAAGATTTTCCTAACACAACTCCTACAGCAAAGTCACTGGCATCACACATAAGTTTGAAAGGAAGGTTCTAGTTTGGAGATTTCATAATGGGAGGATAGGTGAGAGTGGATTTGAGGATTGAGAATGAACCCTCATAGCTTTCTACCCAAACAAATGAATCGTCCTTTATTAATAGAGCACAAAGGGGACTGGAGATTGAACTAAATTCCTTGATGAATCTTCTATATAAACCAGCATGTCCTAAAAAATACCTCACTTCCTTGACAGTTTTGGGTGATGGAAGGTAACGAATGATGTCAAACTTGGCTTTATCAACTTCAATCCCCTACCTAAAACTATATGGCCTAGAACTAGTCCCTCTTTAACAATGAAATGGCATTTTCCATGTTTAGGACCAGATTCTTTTCTTCACATCTTTACAAGAAACTCTCCACATTCCTCAGACATCCCTCAAATGTAACCCCAAACATAGGGAAGTCATCCATGAAGACCTTAAGAAAATACACTACCGTGTCTGAGAATATTCCCATCATGCACCGCTGGAAGGTTCCAGGGGCATTGCATAACCAGAAGGGCATGCGTTTGAAAGAGAAGGTTCCAAATGGACATGTGAATGTAGTCTTCTGTTCATCCTCTAGGGAGTCCTCAATTTGATTATACCCTGAGTACTCATCTAAGAAACAGTAGAAGGCATGACCTTCCACTCTCTCAAGGACTTGGTCAATGAATGGTAAGGGGAAATGGTTCTTATTGGTGAATGAGTTTAGATTCCTATAGTCAATGCAGACCCTCCATCCACTACTCACCCTAGTTGGAAGAATCTCTTCGTCCTTATTGGTTATCACTGTGATTCCTTCCTTTTTGGGATCCACTTTTATTGGGCTGACCCACTCACTCTTAGCTATGGGATATATGATACCAGATTTTACCAATTTCAGAAGTTCCTTCCTTACTACCTCCACGATATTAGGATTGCGTCGCCATTAAGGTTGACGACATGGCTTTGAATCAGATTCAAAAACAATCATATGAGTCCCAAAAAGTGGTCTAATCCCATGAATATCAGACAGGGTCCATCCAATGGATTTATTATGTTTCCTTTCGACATCTAGAAGCAACCTCTCATGATTGGCTTCAATAGAAGAATAAATGACAATAGTATGTGTTTTATTGTCCCCAAGGAAGGCATACTTGAGTGCAGTGAGAAGTTCCTTCAATTCATCATTAGGTTGGTTCATAATTTCAGAAGAATATTGGGACATTGGATCAATATCTATTTCATTTTTTTAGAGTTTCAGATATGATTGATTCCCCACATATAAAAGTTTCATTTACAAGATTGGTTTGATCAGATTTAGGGAAGGAAGTTTTATTGGTTTCCATGAGTTTGGTTTCCTGAAAGGTTTCACTGATTGTTAGACCTAATACTTCATCATAAGAGCAATTTTAAAATGATTCAATCCAAGGAGATAAACATCCTTCATGTGAACAAAGGAAATCAATCTCATCCTAACTTAAACATCCATCAAATATTCTTTGATATTCTATGGATTCGTTATCAATGCTTCATATCATGTTTACTTCATTAATGTCCTCATTATCCCCTATTTGTGAGCTTGCATTATAGATATTCAAGTTTAGACTCATGTTTACAAAGGTGACGTTCATGTTCCCATTTTGTACTTGGAAAATAGAGTTGATTGTTGCAAGGAAAGGACAACCAAGGATTATTGGGGTTTGTTCCTTATTTCCTAAGTTTGGATGGTTGTCAAGGACAATGAAGTCACCATGGTAGATGAAGTTTTCAACCTTTACCAGAATGTCCTTTAAAATCCCTTTTGAAACCCTAATGCTATGATCAGAAAGTTGAAGTGTGATAGATGTAGGTTAGAGATCTTCTAGGCCTAACTGGAAGTACACAACATATGGTATGAAATTGACACTAGCACCTAGGTCACACAAGGCCTTGAAAGCTTTCCTCTCTCATATTTCAACATTGATATAAGGGAAACTTGGGTCTTTTGACTTAGGAGGAATGGTTCCTTGAATGGTGGTACTCACATTAGAAGCCAAAAGGACTTGGTTTTTATGTGAAAATTTTCTTTTAAAAGTGCACATGTACTTAAGGTAATTTTAGTAGGAAGGTATTGTTTGGATGGCATCAAGAAGGGTAATGTTCAAATTTAATTGTGGGAATATTTCCCTCAATGTTTCACTCAATTCAGGCTTGGTTTCCCCCCTCATGCATTGAGGAAATGGTGCTTGTTGTGGTGTTGTTTGTTGAAGAGTCTTTTCTTTCACATTGTTATCAGTTTCATCAGTTTGATCATGTTGTTCATTTGAATTTTCATTAGAGTTTGAAGCTTTGCATCGTTTCTGACACATTTGTTTAGTGTTTTCAATTTATTTCCCACTTCTTAAAACGGTCACAACCTTTAGTTTTTCATGAGTTGTTTGAGTACAACTTGACTCTCCCATTGAAGTTGAGGACGGTACCACCTGAGTAGGCATGGGTGAATTTCTAGTTTCTATGGTTTTAAGTTCTTGTTTATGGGGATAGACTTCTGATTTCATCATCTCCATTTGTTTGCAATGTTGTTCTAGTAGGCTTTGTGGAACAGTTTGGGTTGGTGCTTGAGAAGATTGGTTTATCTGGGGGGTATTTTGGATGTGGGATGGTTTTTTGAAGATGGATGGTTGTTTTTGGTGTTGGATAGGTTGGGTTTGGAACTGGTTATGGGTTTGTTAATTTGGATGGGGGTACGGATTTTGTCTCGGTGGTTGGATAGGTTGTTGGTTATCTCTCCAGTGGAAACCTGGGTGGTCATTATACCTTGGGTTGAATGCGCTTTGGTATTGGGGATTTTGAAAGTTTAGGGAATTGAATTCAGCAGGTGGTCCTTCTAGAAGAACATCCTTGATGGATGGAATGGGTGGGCAGTTTTCTGTTTTGTGGTCATGTTTGTCACAAATTGTGCAAACAGGGTCTATAGTTTGGATTTCATGGATTTTTCTGATGTCTATCTCTTCAACATTCCTAGTGAGTGATGAGAGTTTAGCCCTGAGGCTTTCCTCTTCTCTAAGTGTATCCATTCCCATAGTTCATTGTGGATTTTCAGAATAAGGTGATGTTCCCCATGTTTGGTTTTGTTCAGCAATGATTTCTAGATACTCATAAGCATCATTTGGGGCTTTGTTTTTAAAGTTCCCATTACACATCATGTAAATGAATTGTTTGTTCCCCGAGCCCAAACCTTTATAGAAAATTCTCACTTGTTATGGAATAGGAAAACCATGGTGTGGAACCATGTTTAGGGTTTCTTTGAATCTATCCCATGTTTCATAGAATAACTCTTCCCCTTTTTCAAAAAAGTTTTGGATGCTCTATTTAAGTGCTATTTTTTTTGTGGTGGGAATAGTATTTTTTGTAGAATTCCCTTTGTAATTGGTCCCAAGAGTTGATGGATGATGGTCTCAAATTTTTTAGACAATTTTTAGCTCTATCCTTTAATGAAAAGGGAAATATCCTCATTTTAGCTGATTCAAGTTGATGTGGGGGATACATGGTTTCTACAATGTCATTGAACTCCTTAATGTGATGGTAGGGCATCTCAGACTCCATTCCATGGAATGTTGGAAGGTGGTTTAGGACATGAGGATTAATGATGTAGTTATAATCTCCTAGGGAATTGTGTCTAATGCATGAGGGTGCATTGGTCCATGCTGGAGTGAGGTAGTCATTCATGGTTTGATTGACCACATTCCTTATGATTGGAGCTTCTTGGTTTGGTTTTCCCATTTGATCACCCACAGGGTTTACCATTTGATTTCTTTGAAGACCCTCCATTGGACTTTTTTAATTGGTGAATTTGGAGTTTCAAGAATATTTTTATCAAATCTAAGCAATACCTTAGATTAACATAACTCCCCTATCCTAGGAGTTTCCACCCTAACAAATCTGTTTGAGTTATCACGGCTGTAGGCGGACACGTGCCAAAAGAAAAAAATCTAGAAAGAGAAAAGATAAGAGAATTTGGATGAGAATAGAAGAATTGGGGTAAGAAAAGAAGGTTTTTGGTCTATGGAACTTACTTGGTCCTCGGAAACTGTACCAAAATTTGGTTTCTCCCAAATTTACCAAAGTTCTAAAGTTAAAGCGGTCTCTTGTAGTGTAGTTTGGGTTGTCGAATCCTGGGAGACCTAAGAAGAACATTTAGACACTCAATGCAAAGATATGGATTTTTGGATATGAAGTGGCCAACTAGTGTTGATTTTAGATGGTTTTAGAGGATCACTAAAATATCTAAGTTAATTTAAATTATGAGAAAATGATTTGATCCTAGGTTATTTCTCGGGGTGGATTGGATGAATTATTATTTTTTATTTTACAATTTCAATTTCAATATCCTGATAAGGATTCATACAATGAAATCAAACAAACCTCATCACATACCTATTAATCACCTTCACAAACACAGGATAATAATATATACACTCGTAGGATCATTTTCATGAGCACACCAATGAATAGGATCTACATAGCACATAAAAGTGTGGTGAATAAATTCAATAAGGAAGCGGAAGAGAGAAAATCATTGAATGAAAGAAACTCAAATAAAAGAAATTAACAACCTTTAAAGAGTGATAAATAACATCCATTTCATACCCTTGATACTCCATTGGATCAACTCATAAACGATTTATCCCTACATTGATGAGATTTTTTCAATAGAAGCGGGAAATAGACTTAAGATGGTAGAATTGAAGAAGTAAAAACAACAAAAGATAGAACACTCCACCGTTGTGTGAACAAAATCACAAGGATTGGTGTGAAAAAGTTCACACCTTGAGGAAAAGGTATCAAGGTGATATTAATAAGAACATAATAAGATAATAAGTAGTACTTTTATTTAAAACTATGGTGATTCGAATAACTTACATGAGAAGGAAGAACATTACAAAGACAAATTGGCATAATACCATTACAATGAAAACAAAGCTCCAAGATCCTAAAATACTCAACTAATAATATCTTAAATAGGAATTTTGGAAGTCTTTGGCCGAGCCCCCATCATCACATGTTCCATTAATTAATTGTGTTGGGGAAAGGTGGGTGGAAAATTAATGGAGATGTGACTTTTCAACTCTTTCCTTGAATTGGAGCCAGCTTGCATCCACCGAATAGAAGCTCAGAAATAACCTTCTAAAAATCCGAATTGGAGTGGGGCATAGAAGAATTAAATGAATCCCCAGATTTCCCCTAATATCCTGTAAAATTTCATCCCTAAATACTTTGTGTTTTGCTAGATATGATTTAAATGGTGGGATGTTTTTCTGAGCCTCGGAATCTGGCCCAGAATTACATCTTCAACTTGGGCCACTTGTAACTACATTAAAAAATTAGAATTAGGCTGGGAAACTATTTAATGAAATGTTTATAATGATGTATTATAACTCCAGTTATATTTTGGGACTCCTTGGGCTTGCATCATGGCCGATACAGTACTCTGATTGGGCTGTTGTCCATTTCACTTCACCCAGAATGTTGTTGGTTCAAACCCACTTTGGGGGTCTTCCAAATTGAATCTCCAAGTGATGAAATATAATGAATTGTTACTTATATCATGGGTGAGATTAAAAAAATATATGAAAATAAAATCAAGACCATTTGGTGATTTATGAGATGGTCAAGAATGTATCATGAAATAGTGCATTTTAAAAAAGAATTACAATCATGATGTGAAATGATGTTCAAAGTGTAAAATGCACTAATAATAGTGTATATGATTAATAAAGAACATGAATATTATATTATAAAAAATGAATATTATCCTCTTTTAGGGACTAATAATAGAGCCCAACAAAATCTTTTAGGATAATCTTGACAACAGATCGGGGTGGCCTCTCTTGAAAAGGAAATCGATCTACAAACCAGTTGAGTAAGATAATCGAAAAGGATGATAAAGAAACACAATAAATGCTTCCAAGATGTGAATTTTCCTTCTCCAAACATATTCAAACCTGCTTGAACCAATTCTAAATCCAAAAAATTATTGAATAAGTACATTAAACATCATAAAACATCCTTGGACTCCAATCCAATATATTTTATTATCAATAATTATTATATCACAATCACTGTGTATGGTTCCCTTATATGTTCAACATCATCACATCAATATTCCTTCAATTTATACTCATAATCTACCCATGTATTCTATAAATACAAGAGGAATGAAGATCTAAATAACTATTACATGAAATTCCAATAATAGTACAACTTTCAATTCAGAACATTGATAAAATAATATGGTATAAAATACATATGTTGATTGGAAGCCAGGAGGACGACGCCGCGGTGACATGTCATCTTAGAGGAGGGAGCCGTGGTGAGAGAGGTCTTTGAGGAGGAGGGTGCCACTGTGAGAGGGGTATTCAGGAGGAGGGCACCACGGTGAGAGATTTCGTCGGAGAGAAGGGCACCGCGATGAGGAGAAGTGGGGATAGAGATGTCAGGAAGGAGAAGTCGTCGGGGAGGAGAGCATTGCGGTGAGGAGAAAATGTTTAGGAGAAGAATTCATCAGGGGAGGAGGGAGCCACGGTCAGGCGAGGTCGGGGAGGAGAACTCTTCAGGAGGAGGATAATCCAACAGGAGAAGAAGTCGGGAGGAGCGGAAGAGTAGCGAATCAAGGGACTTTGATACCAAATAAGAAATCACGCGGTATAGCCATGGTTATTAAATTAAACCGTGGAAATTAGAAAGATATATCCATAGAGGAACAAATAACTCTTCGATAAAGATTTCAAGTCACTGAATATTAAAAGACCCTCCGAGATTTTGTAGGGACATAAATATAAGATATTAACACTATTTATTGAATCTGGTTTCTGACTTAGAATTAAATGTGAAGGAATAGGTCTCACAATGAAATGTTGTAATTTGAGACATATCGCACCCTGAATAAATGTGTCACACTGTGACAAGAATTTTTCTAGAGTCCTATATAAAAATGAAAACATAACAATACACAGGAAGAGATATACAAAGGAGAAGAGGGGAGAATAAAGTGAAAAGAGGGATTTCTAGGTCACTACTGGAAATAAAATGAATATTAAAAATGAAATGAACTACTAATAACATGTATGTGGTTACTTGAAAAAGATTTATCTTTTGCATTGTTAAATTTTAATAGAGTTAGGTGAAATGGAATGAGATCAACACACTTCTAGGAGAAACACCATTAGAAGAAAATACCTAACATCACCATCATCTTCTAACTCTAAAACATCATTCCATAGAATTTTCCAACTGAAGAACATAATAAATCGAATTTAAAAACCAAAAAACTCCTAAAGAACATAACCACCACCAACAAGAAGAAACTCCACACAAAGAATGACTCATTAATCACAAATGAGAATACAAATGCCTCCCTACTAAAGGATCAGACCCACCTGAGGGTAAATAATGTGGTACAACCTAAATCTTTTATACTCAAAGACTACACCAACCAGGTGGTTCTTTTTGTCCAGTCTGATCACTTTGTTTTTAAGCCAATGATGTATGACCTATTGTTAGGAGGTTTACTGGTTTGAAGTAAAAAAAAAAGAAACGTTGTTTCTTTTCTATATAATTATCATAATGTGTTAATCATCTGGTTCCAAAGTTGATGCATGGGAAGTGGCTCCCAATTTCTTAGATTTGATAGCAAATAGTAGTGTTCAAATTTTCAAATACATGGTTAATCATTTTCATCCCAGTAATAAATTTGTGCTCAATGGACCCATGTCAAGCCTTGATGGAATTGTTTATATTGAAAGTGTCCATGTTATAGAATATGACTATTATTTATATTTTTCCTTATCTTGTGTTTTTTAGTAACATAAACATTTCATCAACAAGTCATATAATCTTATTTTTATTTTTTATTTACGGAAACCATTTCATCTCCTGTGAGCTTCCTCGTTCAACAGTTCACATGGATATGGTACCCACATTCCTGATCTCAAATTCCATAAATACCCATCCGCTCATTTTAATTTAAATAAAAATTATTGTTAGTTATCTAGCTGTGATCACAGTTTATAATTTTAAAATATTTTAATTTGAAAATTCCAAAATATTAGAGAAGTGATCTATTTTAATTATCCACAAAACCAGATTGAATCACACCATAATCATTTTCTCGTAATTTTTAGAATTGAAAAACAACACAAAATTATTCTAGTTATGTTTAAGACGTATCTTCATGAAATTCATATTTTCCTAAAAAATTATGCTATGTAGTTGACACTTACAAAACATCCTGTATCAAAAAATTGACTCTTATGATTTGTCTAATGTCTTTTGAATTATTATCAATGACCCTTATGAATTTTCAAATGACTTTTACAAATCAGTGTGGATTTATGACTTTGAAAAAATTTCAGTATGTGCATGCAACATATGACTTGAATAAAAAATCAGAGTTACTCATATGCACTACACATATTAGCCAAGTTTTAGTCATTCAAACTTTCAGACCTTTGAAATATGTAATTTCTAAAAAATACACAGCAAATTCTCCAACACATCTAGAAAACATACACAAATCGACAAAAAACCATTATTGAGATAATACCTAGTTTCAAATAAGAAAAAGAAATTACAATGAAGTGAAGCTATGATGTTCTCCAGTTTCATGTCCCCTCTTCATATAAGGAATACCAACATCGCCACCACACCTGACACTGTAATGACCTACGTCGTTATGGGTTGCTGTAACTAAAAGAAATCAGACTTACATGGATCTGGAGCATGGGGGTAGGATTGCTATGTCAGAGGATGAAGATCATTGCATAGGATGGGCCTTGATAGAAACCATGTGCATAGGGACACCGACAGGGAGGTGTGTGACTGCATCATAGGAGGAGAATTTTCCCAAGGTTGGTGGCTGTGTTAGAGGAGTATAATGGCAGAAGCTTTGGGTGATAGGGTCGAGAGAGGAGGGTTGCAGGGAGTAGGTAAGAAAGGGAGGGAGGTGGAGATCACAAGCGGAGAGTAGGGCAGAAATGGGGTGGGGATCGCGAGCACATGGGAGGAAGGTGGTGGGGGATCACGAGCGTATAGAAAGAGCATGGGTAAATCCATGAGAAGTTTTTGACCCATGGAGTTACCTTAACCTATAGCCACATTTTTATTTAACCATGTCTATATAAGTGTGGCTAAATATTTAATTTCTAGTAGTGTTCATGGAAAAGCGCATAGGGTGTATGAGACCTTTTTGGTGTTCATTCATGTTGGGTTACATCATGATACCCCATTTAACAAGTCCACACCAGGAGTTCCATATTATGGAATGAGTCACATGACCCTAAAATGCATGTTTATGTCCCCTCAACATGATTTTAAACTATGGGGCAACATCCATACAATAATATGTTAAAATGCATTGATTTTTTTGGAAATGAAAATAAAATTTTTGAATAATTCATCACCACATGACATTAAACTGCATGGTCTCTCTAGAACTACGTACGGTTGATTCCCATCCTTATGGGATATGCAGAGAAAACTTGATATTATGTCTTGGTCCATCCATCACAAGACATAAAATACACTAATCCTATTCTCCATTCCTCTGAATAGCGGGAGGGGTCATTGTTATTATTTGTTTATCTCACTGAGCATAGCCCATGTATGATTAGGAATTATGATAAGGGTTCCCCCACCCAATACAGGATTTGAAGGCTTGGGATGAACCCATTACCATCCTAAATATAAGGAGACAAAGGGTATTACATTATTACTCAATGCATGATGTTAAACAACATGGTCAATGTACCCTACACAACATGAAACTATATGATCCAGTGGACCTCGTCTGAGAGGAACAAAACCACTGGTGTCGGTCTCCGATCACATAATCATTTCAAGAACTACGTGAGGCATGATTCCCATTCTTAATGAGATATGTAGTGATACCTAAAACCTTTATTTTGGTACCAACCATAGCATTAACTTCGTTTTAGGTATAGTAATCCAATGTCCTTACCACATGACATAAAAATGATCAGAGTTGTGGAATCCATATCATTTATGTCGGGAGATAATATTCATCTCCACGTGATGTTAAACTGCATGGAATACCAATAATTACATGTGGATTTATTCCCACACTCATGGGATAAGTAGGAATGCCCGAGATTTTTTTTGGGTTCAGGCCTAAGCCTGTTAGACCATTCTTGGCCCCCTGTCCTAAGTCCCCATCAAGGATTCATGGCCTGGTGTGGGTCTCTTTGGCCCCCATTCACATCCGGTTTATTTTACCATGACACATGCATCTCCTTTCGGGCACTACCCCCCTTTATTTTCCTAGCTGCATGATAATAAACTGCTTTGACACCCTTCGCCCATATCGCATGATGTCAAATTGCATGGATCCTTATAGAACTACATATGTCTTAATTACCATCCTTATAGGATACATAAGAATGCACATAAATTTAGTCTTCGAGTCCATCCCCAGGTACAACAAAACCTACCTTATTTTTTACCTCATGGCCTAAGACCCTTCTGGAATGCATGGCATGGTGTGGGTCTCTTTGGACCTCATTCACGTCAGTTATACCTTCTTCCTCCTCGTATGATGTTAAACTTCTTGGAATATTAAGAACTACATCTGGCTTGATTCCTAAACTAGTAGGACATGTAAAAACACCCACAAAATTTTGTCTTTGGGTCCATCCCCATGCACGAAAAATCATTCCTTCTCCTTTTGGTCCTCTGGGACTATGTCCTCTATAGAAATTCATATGGTATGGTGTGGACCTTTTTTCCCTGATTAACCTTGCGTATATTATCCCATTACATGTGTGTCTCAATGTGGGGCATTATCTCTCCATTTTCCTAGCCGCATGACAATAAATTACATTGGCACCCTTCATCCTCACCGAAAGATGTTAAAATACATGGAAGCATGTACCACCACATGACAATAAACTTTGAAGGTAATCATCCATCACACCGCCTTAAAAAAGGACCACAAGAGCCTTACTATGGCCAATAAGATAATAAAATACATGGAACATATTTTCAAGCACCCCAACTGATGCCCCAAACATCATGTCTCAAACATCTTAGGTCATCAAAAACCTCCTACTACCCTTATAGAGGAAAAGAGATATCACTACTTGGCCATGCTATTGATGCGAAGGGCTCAGACCCACTATCCAGAGACATAATGGCCCTAAATAAAGGGATTTAGGAATCTTGATAGCCTGATATCACCAAATTAGAACCCATCACCCCATTGAATTGTAGGGTACCTCAAAATGATTGTCACATGCCATTGCTCCAGACTAGAGAATCTTGATCCACAATTTAGGACATATCCACCACCTGCTCAGAAGGACGTTGGACCATTCTTGACCTTATGTATCATAATGAGACTCTTAGGTAATATCCACATACTAGTTCCATGTTTTATTACCTTAAACTGCTCTCACTTGGGTCAGTGTTGTACGACTTTAAATTCTAGCACATAATGGTCCAATTTGCAAGAACATAAACATCTACTGAAAGAGACAAAAAAACTCATTAGGCGGAAAACCTGCAAAAAAGGACCTATGAAAAAGTCTTGTCTCCACCCTCTAAGATCATCATTTCAAAAGTTTAGTAAAAAATCAGGGCACAAATAGATATGTTATAATTCTCGTAGGTTCTATTCTATTTCCCTCGTAAATGCTAAGCTATGATCACTAGACCCCAAGATCCAGAAAAAATGGTAAATGATTCATCACATCTCCTCACCGCAATAATATGTTTGACAGGTGGTGGTGAAACTTTTTGGGTACTCAAACCCTTCTTATATCATAATTTTTCCATATATCCCACTTCATAATATGTAGCATTTGAGGTCATCACAAACCATTCATTTCCCCTTAAGAGGAAAATAGATTTATCTGATTAGACATGCTATTTATGAGAGGGCTCAAACCCAAATAATGGATATATCATAGCCCAAAATAAAGTTATTTCTAATTCTTTTGATATCCATGTCACTATGGTGGATCCCACCACCCCATTGTGTTATAGGTTACCCCTGAATGACTATCCCATACCTTCCTCATTACCTGATCACTTTAGGATATGATTTATAGTAAACATATCATACTATCCAAGAGGATTAAATATCCTCAATGTTGAATCACCCATATTATTACCAATTCTCAAGGATGGAATGTGGACATTCATTGTTAAACCTTTTGATGGATCACACCTCATAATTCGAAACAACAAGGCATAGTGATCAAGCTATTCAATCATGAGATATGTTTCCATAGGGTGTAAGTACCCTTCCTAGATATCCTCCCATCCGTAAACAACTTGAAAATATTGATGATTAATCCTTCATAAATATTTTTCATCCCCTGGAAAGGATTAGAGATCTCTCCTCTTAGAAATGCTATCAATGAATGGGCTCAGACCCACAAACCAAAATCATATGGGCCCGGTATAGAGGGCCTCATAATCTTTGTGAGTCTCAAAAACACTGTGGAGGTACCTGAAACCCCAATAGTGTTAATAGGAATACCTAGCTTGTCTATCCCATCCCATATCAATCGGCTCAGACATCTCGGTTGGGATTTACATCACCCACGCCCCAACTATCCAGAAAGGCCTAGCTTCCCTATAATTTCACCCTCATCCATTTCCACCCCATGAATCTTTAATATCCCTTGTAAAAGAGTGTACATCAACTTTTCAAAGCCTTGTTGTTAATGCATAATGGATTTAACCCATAAACTAAAGACATATCCTCATTGTAAAAAAGGAACTCCAATACTCATGAGCCCTGAAAACACCATGATAGAACTTAACACCCCATATTATTTTGAGTCTCCCCTGGTTAGCTAGCCCCAAATTCCATAAATGTACTGGTGGAAACACTTTAAACTATATAGCACAAAAAAAGTCCCAGTAGTTAGAATTTAAACTACCTAACATCCCAAAGGTCCGAGATGGAAGACCCTAAACTGTTGCATAATGATGGTCATGCATGAAATACATTAAAATAATAGGAGGAATGATACTTGTCAAGATGAAACCATTATAAGGGATATATGGATAAAATTGAGTCTTCACTCACTGGAAAAATACTTTGTGTGATCCAAGAAATATTTAGCATCTATAAAATGGAAGAGGCACATGATTGGTCAGGTAGAAACCCCATGAAGGGAAGTATGAGAAAAACCCAAGTCCATGCCTGATAAGTCTTCCCCAATATGAATCTTAGGTTAATGTTAGTTAAAAAACAAATAGAAATGATAAAAAGCTTTTTGGGACCCTTATAGCCCCATCAAATATCAAGCTATGCTATCTAAGTCCCTTAACATAGGAAAAAGATAGAAAATTCTACATTTGGGAAGGATACCATGTCCAAATTGTCATCATAGCTAGGACAATCTCAACACTGTTGGGGAGGAAGAATCAATGAAGGATGTCATGTTTGTGGGAATTCTTGATTTTTCCCCAAAAAGAAACTTGTTGGATGTTAAGAACTAAAATCCAAGAACATAGACCTATTTGGTATTACACATGAAGGATGGGCATAGTAGATAATCTGGTCAATATATCTACTAACACATGGCTTTCCACCAAGGATTTTATCATAAGATAGTGACCTTTCCTCTCCAACATACGATCTAGATCTATATAAGGGTATTCTTCATAGATATTTATTTCAATGAAACTATGCCCTTATTCATGAGTTTGATCTGCATAGTGATATATTTCAGAACTACATACGACTTTATTCCCATCCTCAATGGATATGTAGTGACATACAAGTAATTTACTTAAGATTCATATACAAGTTCCATTCTAACCTATCCCAATTTCATTTGGGAATTTTCATATACATTCCAATTTAAGGGTATCTATACCATATGTCAAAGCTATTTACTATATTGGATTCAGCTAAGTAATTGTGGGTAGTTGTATCATCTTCATAGGATATGAGAGATCCTTATACATAACCATAATAGATCAACTCAAGTATTTTAATCCACTGATGACCTATTCCATAAGATCACACCCCAACTAATCTTAGTAATCCGCTTGATCCCACCAATCACAAACTAAAACTAGACACACCTACTAACTGCAGGAGTTTTCATATTCAACCTCTTGAAACCCTGGTTCGATGCACACCTAATACTCACCCATCTTCACTACCACATCCGTAGAATTCATGTAAAGACTCCAAAGCATACAATATAAGAATCAAAGAACTCACGTGGTCTCTCTCAAGTCTCCCAGACAACAACTAAAACTGTTGAATGATTCTTCCTTGATCGTGGGACCAAACTAGGGAAACTAGGGAGATTCCACCATGATCCATTCCAGTCTTCCCTGAGTGAATCTAAACATACCTGAAGCCATTACATGATCAGACTAGTTCATGTTACTGATATGAAGGCAACCAATGGGGTTTCACAAGTCGTTTTATAACCGCTACCCATTTCCGCGTCCATTTATTTTTCATCCATACTCTATTGGAGTTTTTCATATACATGAGATTCCATGTGAACATGTCCCCCATCCCAAAATATATGGTTCTTCCATCATCCTCATTCGGCCTATATAAACCCCCTCACATCCCAAAAAATGCATCTCAATGGGGTAAAAGGGAATAAATAAAAAAAATTGGGAACACTGAAGGATAGATCCACCATCCACCAGCCTCAAAGATCATCTCTAGGTAATAGAAATGATTCATGTCATGAGATTTTTACAAAAGATTCATTTGGCAGGACTCATAGTGTGATCTCCAAATGATAGTGCGGTCACACACCAGCCATCTGTGAAAGCTTGTGGGACCACTTATAAGACATCCCCTTGGATCATGTGGTCGCATGATCAATGGAATTTCATGAGACCCAGTGACATGGGGAACCCAGACCATTTCTCGATAATAAGCACCAGTGGAAGTGTGAATCTCGATCTCATTAACGTCGTGAGTGTAACTATCTTACAATGATCAAATTTAGCCCTATACATGATGATATGGGTATATGAGAACCTCCCACAATCCCTTCACTTGAAAAAATAAACTGTAATGAGATCCCTCATCGAAGAAATGTGTTTTGAACTGAAGAGGGAGCATTGGTAAATCATGGTATAGCGATGTTTTTTCATGGTAAGGAAGACATAAAACCCTCAATATGGATGTCCTACACCTACAACCTCTTCATGGACCCTCAGAAATGTGTCAATGCGGGACTCCTTTGGTTCCGCATGTTCTCCAGCCCCAGTTTATGAGAACCCAACAAGTAAACACATTCAGGGTTAGGGATTCCATCACATGAACCCTTAAATGTCAAAAGAACTCCTGAGAGGTTCAGTGAGATGTAGAACATCAACCATGAATCCTTCTTTTTAGACTAGGACATAACTCCTATACGTGCCTATGGAGTTTCTCATATAATCTATTTTAAGAACGTGATCCCATATGACAGATCATGTGATCATATAAATAATGCCCATGCACATGAAGGATTTGATATTTATACTCCCTCATATGAACTTCATTCCTATCATGATACCCTATCCATGACCATGTGGGAAGCTACAATGGCTCGTGACGTTTTCATGCAGACATAGGTGTGTCCACCACAATGTGAGAGATCCCCATAGACTCCCCTAATATGTATACCAACAATAAGGGTAAGTGACTTATGGGCCCTAAAATACAAACAAGAAAGAATCCCCTTAGTCTTGTGATGCCTGCATACAACCTCCGTCGCATGCCCATAGGGTCCCCTGCATGACCCCATCCACTATCCATTATTCCTTAGAAGTGGGAATCCATACATAGAGGATTCTCGTGGACACCCGTTTCATATATTCAATGAAGACATGCGGTCAATGAACTATTCACTCCTAGAAACACAATTATCATCATCCCTTGGATGTAATACGATACAAATTCCTTCATGAAGCATGCCATGAAAGAATCCCCTAAGTGTGTGTAGGAACCTGCATACCGACCATTGGTCTTGTGATGCATGCATACAACCCCCAAAAAATGTCCACATGGCCTATCAACAATCACACGAGAAACATCATGTGGCCCACAACACTTTTATATGGCCTTAGAGACGGTCTCCTCGCCATGGAGGATCCCCACAAGCTCTGCTAACATAGAGACCAATAGTAAGGTTATGTGGCTGATGGGCCATGAACCCCTCACCATGTAGTGCATACCTGTATCCATGCACATTAATAATTTTAATATGAAGCCTTCATATATCACCCATTGGGAGATTATAAGACCACAATGGGAGTTATGAGATCATGTGGGTGGACAAGAATCACATAGCCCCTTTGGATAGGGTGCCCCTCACATGTGTGTTCGGCCTTGAAGCACCCAAAAATCCATTGTAAAACCCTTCCCCGTACGCACCAAGGGACCCCCTTCCATGCTCGAGAAATTATTAGGAAGCATCTAAACATGTATAAAGAATCCTATTCATGAAATAAAGGGGTGTCATGTGAAAATTCCCTTAGTGCACACAGGAGCCCGTGGATAGAGCCTACCCACACCAGGATAGCCCTACGATGTATGCCTTTAGAATGATCATTCAGTAACATATTAATCCCATGAAACATAAGGAATAATCCCTTTGGATATTCACTATCAATACATGGACAGGTTCAATCCCCAAGCACACTCAACAGACATATCTATGGTCTCACGACACCCTCCAAAAAATGCCATGTGCATCACAAGTCAAGGCTCGGACATGTCAGGTAGGTCTCACGACGCCCCTTTTGATATGTCACCATTGTCATGTGATAACCTAAGGAAAAGTCATAACAGTAATGTGAGGTACCTCAGAGCTACCTGAATTGATCACATGAAGACATCCTAGGACAATTCACATTGATCATGTGAAGCAGTCGTTAACATGTTATAATGATCATGCAATCATTCGTAAAGATGTCCATATTAACAATTGATGGACTGAGGATAGAACCCCATACATGTCCACCGCTCCACATAGAAGTCCTCAGGTATGCCTGAAGAACCATGAGGTTCCCTAAGAACAACCAGACTGATATGTCCATGATATGCTTGTTCATTGTCTACGTGACCCATATTTGTAATGTGAAGAAACATTGAAAAATTATGTATGAATCATACGAATCATGCATACAAAGTTGCGTGATCCTAGGCCTTCGTAAAATAAATATAAGTAGATCAAAAAGGGGGAGGCGAGTGTTTTTCGCGGTTGCTGAAGGACACACGACACATCCACCATGAAGATCCGAAAGACCACCTTAAAATTCATTCATACCTCTGTGTTATGGTCATATGAACCATCTTTTGATCTTGCACAACACCTTGGACATATCCACTAGGACATGTGAAGCTCTCCTAACATATCCACCAAGACATGCGAAGCACTTCCTGGCATGTCCACATGGACATGCGAAACATCCCTGACATGTCCACCTAGTCATTCCCCAACATATTAGGAAGACAATCAATACTTTCCTGATGATTGTCAAGACATATCTGGTAAAGCCTTTATGTTGTGTCCACATTGTAAAACATTCCTACTCGGTCTCAAGCTAGGAGGACCCATGCTAAGAACCATCATCCCCATTCCCCTTCTTTGATGGATGTGTCCTTGATGAGCATGGATCATGCATTCATGTAACCCCTTTAATGTCATACTCTCAGTAATCCCTCTATTTAATCCTCTAGGGGATAGAGAAAGAGTGAAAAAAATAATGGGCAGTCTCAGAGTGTAAACCCCAAAAAGTGGTATGATATGAACATACCAATCGGGTAGCCCTGGAGTGTAAGCCCTGACCAACAACATGGAAAGACTGAACCAATCACGGGTAGCATCAGAGTGTATGACCTAACCAATGAAATGATAACAACTGGGCATCCTCAAATTGTAAGCCCCGACTAGTGACATGATACGAGTTCATCAATCACGTGAACCCCCAGAGTGTAAGCCTTGACCATCAAAATAATATAATTTACCCCCACTGATAGGGAATGTATTTTGGTATAATCCCATAGCATCCTAGGGACATCCATGATGTTTCCATGAATGATCACCTAACTTAGCCTATCAATAGGTTAAGGAACATATGAACTATGAAGACTCTGATTCCCTCCATATTCAGGATATATAGGAAGCATTATAAAGGCCCAAGCTCCAAGGACATCCACTTCGGTGTAATTCCCAATATCTGGTAATTGTTCTTGAATTACGATATTAAATCCCCACACAATTCTACCAACATTGTTCTTACATGAGAGGATGAGTAGATGCCTCATGTATGTGCATCATTTTGAGCATAATCCCCACAAATGCCCCCATGAACCAAAAATCCATCAGCAGATTTGAGATGAACTGAACAACAAACACTCTGATTCCCACCACATCCAGGATAAATAGGAAGCATTCTTGAGGTCCAAGATAATGTACCATATATCCCATGAGATAGATGATCAATCATCTCAAATGGAAACTTTAACGTGTATTCCCTATCCAAATATACTCTCATGAAACATGTCTAATCTTCTGCTATATCTTGTTTCACACAATGAGAAAGGTTCATGTGGGATTAGAGGTTAGCAATGATTGTACTAATGGCATGATGCAGATTCCCCCAACATGGGATTATCACTTATGGGATATAAGCCTAATTACATCCCATCTCTGC
Organism: Viscum album; assembly: GCA_963277665.1. Classification (NCBI taxonomy): domain Eukaryota; kingdom Viridiplantae; phylum Streptophyta; class Magnoliopsida; order Santalales; family Viscaceae; genus Viscum; species Viscum album. Next base: position 453,253,067 of record OY728120.1, on the reverse strand, counting down.
CCATAGGGATCACGAAAAAGACGCCTTCTATAAGAGCTAAGAGGACTCTGATTCCTATATTAAATAGGATAAGTAGGACACCTCATTGAGGTGAGAGACTGATATCTACATCCTTACCATATGATGTTAAACTACATGGATGAGTCCAGTCATATGAACTTAAACTATGTAAAATGAACTACATGGATTTTGATTCCTATTCTCACAGGATATGTATGATTCCTTATATGTGTTCAATCCCATCTCCAAGACACCAACCAGCCCCTAGACAATAATAAACACTAGAGTGCTTGATCATGGCCATAGTCCAAAGCTTCGTAATTAAATAAGAGAGAGAAAAATAACACTCTCTATGCACATGATAATCCACATCGACATGTGTTTTTAATAAATTCATTAACATATTGGTAACATGTCTTGTATTGGGTCCTAGGAAGGATTTCACAAATATTTTTAAATTTATAAGAGAGATTCGGAGAAGGAATTTTTTCCCCAAAAGGGTGTGATGAGCCCAACCCCCCATCCTCCCGACCAATTCGAGTCCCTAAAAGTAACTGGGCCACAAGACCCAGATGGCCACTTGCCATTGGAAAGTTGGTCTATACCCATCAAAATATGGGGGAACCATTAGGAGTTTTTGGGAAAACTAAAAATGGTAACATGATGAGTGAAACCCATTCCACACTATAAAACCCAATGAAACAACTAATATGATTTATTGTGCCAGAAATTTTCTATGTCTCTTTCATTTACTGCTTAATGTCTTATATTTTGGACCGTGATTTGATTTTGGACATCAATTTCATAAATAATAGACGAATTTTCCTCTTAGTTTATGTTCAATCAGTTTAAACAAAATGGTAGTATAAATTTAAGGTCAATAAAATATGATATTAATATTAATACTAGTTTTAAAAACTTGAGGATAAACACATATTAGGGTGTTTTGACTAGAATTATCACAAAATACATAATAGGACTGAGAACCATATGCGAGTGTGAGAAACATTGGACCCAATATAGGTAAAATAATAATCCATATATGATTAAAGACCATATTATTGTAAAAATACTTACTATCAATGATTAATGTGATACAGGAAATTCCAAATGCATTTCTCTTGATGTAAGGTCATAAATCTTAAATATTAATGTGTACCTAGCACTAAAAATAAGGAGGATTCAAAAAAATGTGAATTAGGATCCCATAACCATCATAAGAAACCCAAAATGGTATATGTATGTTGTTAAGAGTAATAACTCTTAAACAAACCACTACTCAAAGATATGAATTTAGTGGTGGACTTTTCATGGTGGCTATCAAAAACTCATGCAATGTTTTTTTAAATACTTTTTTTAATTTTTTTGTTTTTTTAAGAATTTAAATTTTTTTAGCGGTTATTTTTTGAGAAACCACTGTTAAATAGCGACAGTTTTAAAAAACACTACTAAATTAAGTGGATTTTTTTAATCAATTAGGATTTAAAATTTATTATTTACAATAATATACTATTTATTATTAATAATTTTCATTTAGTATAATGTGTTAATTAATAAATATTTATAATTACTAGTTAATAAAAATTTGAAAAAATAAAACAAATGTTTAATAAGTTTGAAATCAGACATCATCATCAATTGACAATAAATTTTGATTTGAGAGTCCCATTTAGCCCCACAACCATTCAAATTGAAGATTATGAAATGAAAAAATAAAACTATATTTAAATTTTGTAATAATTAAAAGAATAAAATTAAATTTAGTTTTAAGAAATGTAGGAAATCGAACATGAACATAAAATGACTATAAATTTTGATCCTGGTTTCTATTTAGGCACTACCATATATATAATTGAAGCTTGCGATGACCTCTATGTGATGATGGAATGGGGGGACTATGGTCACCATTTTATTGAGGTACAAATTGGCCATGAATTCCTCCAAAATTGAGTTTTTATTCAGGGATTCCTAATTTTTTAATATTCGATGAAATTTCATCCTTGTTTAAGGTTGAATTGTTTTATTTTGGGTGGGGGGCTAAATTTATTCTCAGGGATTACATTAAGATTGATATTATGGTTTTAAATTTTTATAATTTTTCACAATGTAGTTTTATTTGAAATAAATATATTCATATTTTCTTATGTTTAATTATAATAAATCACTTTTATAAATAAATATTTACATCAAAATGTATTTTAAACATTTACACCATATGGAAATTAATATTTTTTATTCATTTCAATTAAAATAAATAAATATTAATTTTGTTGAAAATAAAAAAATCATTAATTTATATATATATATACATATACAGGTAAGGATTATATATAAACATGTGTGTGTCAATAAGAAAATCTATATTTAGGTTTATATTCTAATATAATTATATAAATACATAAATATGTATGTATTTTTCTAAATTTATATAAATTTGTACGTATTTAAACATATTCAAGTTTAGAAATTTTTATATCATATATGTGTAGATATATATTGGTATATTTATATTTACTTGTGTTTATATATATTTATATTAATATAAAATTAAATACATTATTTTTTTTGTAGTTAAAGGCTTACCCAAGAGGTAAAGGCTCCCCATAATCATGTATCAGACCTGAGTTCAGATCCGAGTGAGTGAGAGTTTCCGAAGGCAGGCGGTGATGTAAGCATGATGCATGATGTTGTCATGATGTAGGCTTGATAGCGCATGCAATATGATGCAGGCATGACACTACACTAGTCCTTCAAGTAAATTTGTAGGACTTTAGGCTATTTTATGGGCTTCATGCCAACATGGCCTTCCAGATATGTAAGGAATAAATAAGGCTTAATGGGTGGGTTATCCCTTAGGGGGATATGACCTACCTTTCCAGCATGTGTGTGTGGTGTGTATGTGATTAATGTTATTATACCTTTATACACCTAATATATATATCTTAGCGTGTTTATATATATTTATGTAACATAACTGTGTGTTCATATTTATTTATGTAATTTTTTTGTGTATACATATTTATATCTATTTATTAATTTAATAATTTAATAATTTATTATTCTATTACTTTATTAATTATTAATTATTAAATATTACATAATATTTTTAAATTTATTTTTTATTTATTACTTATTTTTATTATTAATTTACTATTAAATGACTATTTAATATTTATTTTCTATTTATAAATTAATAATTAATAATTAATAATTAATAATTATTTAAATATTATTTATTTATTGTTAATTTATTTTTTTACTATTTATTTATTGTTTATTAATTATTTGTTATCACTTATTATAATTTATTTTTCAGTTTTTAATTTTTAATTTATTATTTATTTAAGTATTATTTATAATTTAAAATTTATTATTCATTACATATTTATATATTATATATTATATATTATATATTTTTTAATATTTCTGTATTAGTTATTTATTGGATATAATTCATTATATATAATTATTTATAATTATCTATAATTTATTAATTAATAAATTTTATTACTATTTTTTATTTATTATTTATTTGTATTTATTTATTATTATTATACATATAATTTAATATTAATTTATTATTTATTTATATTATATTTATTATTTATTTAATAATTATTTATAATCTATTTATCATTGATCTATTATATAATATTTATTAATTAATTACTTATTTATTACTTATTTATTATATATTCATTATATATTCATTGTTTTTTATTATTTTATATTACTATTTGTTTTTAATTTTTATATGAATAACTTTATTACATACTGTTTACTCACCAAATGAAGAGTTTTCTAGAGTGGTACAGTCTTTGTAGTTTATCCTAGAGGTAAGGGGTCTAAATCTCTCTTAACACATATATTTTCTAGATTTATTCATGGAAATCAAGGAATATACATGCATGAAATATGCATGCTCGGTAGGATAAATAATAATAAATAATAATTATTAAATAAGAAGTAATGAAAATAAATAAAAAATAATAAAATAATAACAAGTAAATAAATAAAAAATAATAAGTAAAAAAATATAAAAAAATAACAAAAAAATAACAAATAATAAATAATAAATGATAAATAATAAATAACACATATGAATAAACAAAAAATAAATACAAATAAATTTATAATAAAAAATTAATAATTAATAATTAATAATAATAAGTAATAAATAATAGTGATAAATAATGAATAATAAAAATATATATTAAAAATAAATAATAATAAGAATTAATTAATTAATTAAATAATTCTATAAATAAATAATAATTAATTAATTAATTACAAAAAAACTATAAAAAACATCGCTAAATATTTTGCCGCTGTTTAAACAATAGCCAAATGAACCACTGAAAAATATTAAACCGCCACACAAAAAATGTCGTGAAATGATTCCCGACATGCAATTATGTTGTTCTTTTAGAAATCATTACACATCATTTAATGACGGTTTACACCACTGAAAATGCCAAAAAAATCATTAGGAAACACTACCTTGTGTAGTGAACCATGTAATGAATGATGTTTAAGGAAATATAATTGTAATTAAACCATGGGGTTTACATTAAGGTCATTGAGTATTGATCCAAATAAGGTTTTTTATTTGGATTATGTGTGGATAACTATAAATGAATGGAGAACCTAAATCTAGCATAAATAATATTTATTGATGATAGTGTCAATAACGCAAAGGGTGAACCATTAAATAGTACCTGCTCTAACATTTTCAAAGACCCATAACCCATGTGAGAAAAAATTTAAACTTTATTTTTCCAGATAGCGGTAACCAAAATCTGTATTTCATTTCATTTTTTATAAATATATCCTTATATATGTATTAAATAATAGAATGTGAATACCTGACAACTTCGTATACTTTATTTTGTGTTTTTTCAACTTAACATGCATCATGGAATTTTTAATCTACAATTTAATTTACAATTTCTTTGGAAAATATTGGATGTTGGGTGATTATGTTCATACAAATTTCACCCAAAAATTGGATTAATGTATAATTTTATAGGGACTATATGAAAATGAAATCATTTTCCCAAAACAATGTGAAACATCATCCCAATGTGAAAAAAATAATTCTTTTATAGTAAATATCTAATGGTAATGTTCATGTATTTTATAGTTTTTATTGGACTAAAAGGGTTCTTTTCATGGAATAAGGTCAACACCGAATCGATATTATAAATCAAATTATAATGAATATGTCTTTTTCCTTAATGTGGTGATAAAATTAATAATGTTTATTTGTATACATATTGTATAAATGTGTGGCATAGTTTATGGTCATATGATCTAGATAAATCTAGTGGATGGGGTTACTTACCTAGTAAACATGATGTTCACTTGATGTTAATGATGATTTTTGATTATGTGTGTCACGACCTGTCCCTCGAGGCCCGTGCCGTCACTACCTGAAGCCCGCCTTCCATAGGACAGGGGATGGCGACTAGCACCAATGGTGTAATTCCCTAAAACATGGAAGACATTACCTTTATAACCTATAAACACACACACAAGCAAGCACACAGCTGGATGAAACACCAAGTAAATTGTATAACAAAAGAGTGTTGAAAGTAAAACGGGCTAGAATACAAGCCCAACTGGAAAGTACAAGTACAACTGTGATACAATACAACTGATGAAAAGGAAAAGACAGCTAGTGGATTGCCCTTTAAGGTTCCTACGTGAAAGGTAGGTATAGATCGCCTCCTCAAGACTCCATATCCGTTCATCTCTTCCGTGTACTGACTCATCGTAATGTCCACCTCGAGGTACTGTCCAGTCCTGGTATACTCGGCTTCAGTCAGCACTGTCTGTCGTCTACATCCAACACAACAAGTTGTGGGTATAGCCTGTGCAAGGGTGAGTATAATGATACTTAGTAGGGACCCAGAGACCCTCTAGGTCTCACAAAATCCAACAAGGATAAACCAAAAATGTATGCAATCAACAGATATCCTAAATTAGGTATATGCCCATATGTATACCAATGTTATCAAGTTATCTATCTCAATCATGAGGAAAACACAGAGTTTCTGACTAAGCTCACACAAGGATTTATTCTAGGGGTAGTATCAAGTAACATTCCGAACTAAACATCAAACACCTAAACTGCTATAGAACTCCTCCTCTATTGAGTATAGTGGGCCTGCCACGTCACACAAAGGTGCTTCCCTCTAACATTGGACTGCTGAGGCACTCCTCCTGTCGAGTACTGTGGGTGTGCCACGTCACACAGAGGCGCTCCACACCGTGGGTCTGCCGTGTCACACATAGGCACTCCCCGTCAAGGCCTGCAGAGGTACTCCACCTGTCGAGTACTGTGAGTTGGCCACATCCCCAAGGAACACCCCATCGTGGGTCAACTACATCACCAAGGCGCTCCCCACAGGGTCTGTTGAGTCACTCCGAGTCGAAACGGTCAACAATCGTCAAGTCTCAGCCAGCCACTATGTAACACCCCGAGATTTTTTGAAAAATATTCTTTTTAATTTCATTAATGGATTTTGTTGTATGCTACACCGAAAGAGCTTGCACAACACGCATCCTTGACTTGACTTACACTACATGCAATCACGACCTTCCATGATAGCGTGTGTTGTACGCAATACCGAGTTTCACTAAACAACGATATGTTATAAAAACTAACCGTTATGAATAGTAATACCCACTTTTTGAAATTTTTTATATTATATCTTTCAAAATGGACTTCATTTTTGGATTCATAATATCGAAATTAGCCTAGGGTGAAATTTTGGTATTTTTCTGAAAACTTTCAATTTTTGATGAATAGTGAAAACACTAGGTTACTATTTAAAAACCGACTTTTTATTTAAATAACTATTTATTTTATTTAAATTTATTTTAGGTCAAAATTGATACATAATACCTATATAAGTTCAATGTAATTCATTGGAGTCATTTTATAACAATTTTAGATATATAAAAATTTTATTGAACTTTTCACCGTCTTTTACCCACCTCTTAGCAGAATTTGAAAATTTACATAAAACATAATTTTACCACTTCTGTGAATGGAATTTCAAAAATCCGAGGGACATGGTTGATGTCAGTAAGTAAAATATGGTTCAATGAGATGAAAATAATTTTTGTTGAATATTAACTTTTTACTTTTTTTACCATGGTTAAAAGTAAATAGGGTAATTAAGGGAAAAATGATATTATTATTACCCTAACACATGTACTAATTCTATTTGATAAGTGTAATTCGATCAAAAACAAACATAGGAATAAAATATGACCATTTAGGCCCACTTGGATTAGATTAGAACATTTATTATTAATTTATTTAAAGAAGGCTTAAAATAGCTAAAATCAATGTTTAATAAGTAGATAATTTTTAAAATAGGATTATACATAAGATAAATTCGACTATAAATATTAATTAGAAAGAAAAAATGATTTCCTATATAATGGTAGTTTATTTGTAATTTTTAGACATTAAATAATTTAATTTATTTATGACCCAACGATGATGCAATAATTTTCTTATTAATGAAATATTGACATAATTGATGTTATAAATATCCAAATAAATGTAATTTGAGACGTTTTATGAATTAAACTAATTTTCTAGGTTAATATGACATGTTATTAATGATTTAAGTAACTTTTTTCTAACTAATCATTCTATTATGATTTTCAAAAAAATCAATTACTAAATAGTGTCAAAATTGACATAAAATAGTTTTTAAAGAAATTATTATATTATTAATTGTTATTTTATTCCTAAATATCTAAGGTTCGGCCAAATGACTTAGATAAGGTTATATATATTAATAATAAACAACTTGGGGTTATTTTGGCTTGTTATAGTAATTTTATTAACCTTATAGTGTAATAACACAAAAAGACATGGTAAAAGTAAAATTATTTAACTTAAAGTTAAAACTAAATGATAAGGTTAAAATAGTAAACTAAACTTGTCCAAATTCTATTGGATGAGCGGATTTCAACCCATCCCCATCTTGGATTCTAAATAACTAAATTTGGAGCTATTAAAAACCGAATATGACTTTATAATAAAATAATAATTTTAGTTATTCCAAAGGTGCCCCTCTCCTCCCTTATAAAAGGGCACCTCCTCCCCCTCTTCCTCACACCACTTTGAGCCTTCATGCTCGACCAAACCCTCAAAAATTATCTTCTCCACTTCCCTAGAAAAATCATAGAGGTCCTGGTCTTCTTCAAATACCAATTTTAGTTCCCTAAGAGGAGGACTCAAAGAGGCGCTTCAAAGAAGTGGTAATGTTCGTTACCGATTATTTCAACTTTATTTCTTCTTCCACTTCTTCTTCTTAAGATGTTTCATTATGAAGTAATAACATTAGTATCACTAATATACTGATATGTTATTATATGTATGAAAAAACCCTATTTCACTATCTATCCATCCTACGGAAAATGAAATCACCGCGCATGCGTACGTACGGAATACCGTCTCCACGCCGTGGTGTAATCTATTTTCCACCACCACCTTACTTAGATGGGTATAATGGTGTACATAATAACTATATATGATTATTGTAAATTGATATTATTTCTTAAATAGTATACACACACTCCAATACAATTCCATGATCATGAGAACGATATCATCGCTCGTGCGTACGTACGGACTACCGTCTCCACGATGTGATGAGATTCATTATCCATGATAACCATTCATGAATGATTATAAAGTATATATAATAAGTAATCATGAAATATATGACATAATAATGATACTGGATTTATGTATATATATATATATGTCATCTACATAATTCCATTCAACTCAATAAGGAAACGAAAATAACGTTCATGCGTACGTACGGCCTACCGTCTCCATGAACGGTGTATTTCTTTCCATTTACTGATCTATTATATATATGTATATTCTTAATATATAGAATATATAAATCATGTTTTATATTCTGGAATTAAGTAATCATGATCTACGTAATCATATGAATAATTACAAGTCAAAACATGGATGACAAATGAAACGATTTTACCCAAGACGCTCTTTAACATGAAATTTACAAAAGAACGGGTAATATAAAGTCATAAGTGAACCATATATGATATCATAAAAATGAGTATGATTCTGGAATAAGTCAATGACATTATCTAAATCATTATACAGGAGTTTCAGACACTTAAGAATCAAATCGGACCTAAGGTAAGGGAAAATCTCACAGTCTCATTTTTATCTGAGACTGTTTATACATCAGAATTTACGAGGGAATATTTTATCATCCACATCCATGTTTCCTCAATATGTAATATTATTTCCATCCACCTACAATTGTTTAAATCCAATCTTACCCTTCGGTTAGTTTTTAGTAAAAGATATGAAAGGAATCTTTTGTCATTTTTTGTACGAGGTACTTTTTGACTTTTCCGACAAAAGTATAAGAAGAATGTTTTTTTATCTTATAAGACATGAATGGATTTTTAAAAAATTATTTAAAAGAATATTCCTTTACAAGTTTTCAAGTTTATTTTTAATCAACTTATTTTAGTTTTTAATTGTATGAAATGTTAAGAAAGGAAAAGTGTTTTTGAAGTAGAAAGGATATTTTTCTCAAGAATGGAGTTCAAGTGTTTTATCAAAATTATTTTCATTCTATGATAATAAAGGGTTATGTTTCTATCCCTATTATTACATTGATTTGATTATGTTCTGATGGAATTATTTTTATGAATTCCTTTATCTTATATGAATTGTTTTATGATGTCACAATGTTTAAGATTCCCATTTTTATTACATGGGTTATGCTATGATGTATGGTTTATGATTTTGTGGCACACATAAGAATGGTATCATTATGAGATGGGTGAGACCTATATATCCCTCCAATTCATTGGGTAAAGATTTTATATCTCATGATATAGACATGGCTGGAATGGCAGGTTGAACCAGTTCAGTGAAACATGACTGAAACGAGGAGTGAACTCGGTTCAGAAATGGACTTTGTCCACTAATATAGTCTTGGAAATGATTCTTGACTAATAAGAAATGATTCTATATGATTATGTGAGTATTCCACAAAGTTTCATGTTTAATGTTATGATTATTGGGATTACATTTCACTACTATGATTTATCCCATGTTATGATATTATGATCTCTTTTGTAGGATAAGATTTCCAAAATGTTATGTTCTTATGAATATGATGTGATAGATATTTCTATTGTTTACCCTTACTGAGCATTTTAGCTCACCCTTTTATTTTTTCTTTTCCCCAAGATATAATGAAAAGTTTTAGGTAAGAAAAAAAAGGGAAGATCTTTATTGGGAGATGTTGAAGATCTTTCACCCTGATTAGAAGATTTTATTCCGAGTTTCCAAAAACACTAAACTATTACTGTCCTTGTGTGGATATTTTTGTTATGTATTAAGTATTCCGAAAAAGTAATTTAATGTCCATGTACGTTAAGCTTCAGGTCTCTACAGTTGATATCAGAGGAAAGGTTTAGTCAACCTTTGGAAACTAGGATGCGATAACTTTAGTGAGATCCCTAGAGATATTTCTAAGGTATGTCTAGAGATGTACCTAAGGTTAAGTATAAGTATAGGTTATAGTACTAGAATTACGGTAACCCAAGATGTTAGATATTGAAGGTACTACCCCTTTATTATGTTGTTTTCCCTAGCGTGATTTTTGCCTCTCACACTATTCTTTCTAGGTTTTAGACAATGGCTGGAACCCGAAGGAACCGTGTTGATCAATGTAATGGACAATGCAATGATTTTCCTCCTGAACAAACAAATGTTATGGGAGATGGAGTGAAAAATCGTATTGCTATACTTACACAAGCTATGAATCATTCTGGACTTCCAAATGAGTAGAGAAGGGAACAATATTCTATTGAGTCCTTCATGAGGAAACATCCACCTTCTTTCAGTGGGTCTTCTGATCCACTTGTTGCTGAACAATGGATCAGTACTACTGAAAAGATATTTTCAGTTCTTCAATGTTCTGAACATGATAAAGTCATCTTAGCAGTGTATCATTTGGAAGGTGATGCTGATCAATGGTGGAATCTTATCAAGAATAAGAGGCCAAGAGATGAAATTGAGTCCATGGAATGGGACGAGTTCAAGAACTTATTTTTCAATAAGTAATTCCCTAGTATTCTTCGAACAAAGATGGAGAAGGAGTTTCTTGAACTAAAGAAAAAGGATGATGAATCTGTTGGTATATACGAAGCGAATTTTACAAGACATGCAAGGTATGCATATGGTTTTATCATCAAACCTGAAAGTAAAGTTGATCGATTTTTCAGTGGCTTAAAACCAAGTCTTCGAAGGGCATTGGCTATAAGAGACTTCAGTAGCTATGAAGAAATTGTGCGCTGTGCTATTAAGGTAGAAATGGAAGTTGGTGTTATATATCCATCTCATGGTTTTGACAAGAAATGAAATATGGTGTTCAAGGAGTAATCTCAAAATAATAGTGAAAAGAAGATGAATGTTTCTTTATGATCAAAGTGTGGAAATAAGCATGGAAGAGATTGTCTTAAAGGGACTAGAAAATGTTTTATGTTTGGAAAATAAGGTCATCGAGTAGCTGAGTGTCGAAGTAATGGAAAAAGGGTTTCTAATGGTGTGAATAAAGAAAAGACTGCAGAGAATGCACGAACAACACTTCATTGCTTCAAGTGCAATGAAATGGGGCATTATTCTAATCAACGCCCTAATCCAAGGGTTAATGATGATCAACATGAGAAACCACTTAAGGAAAAGGACAAAGGAACGTCACATGTGATCACTATTGGCGATGTTGAATATGAAAACGATGTGGTGGAATGATTAAGTGTTTATGTAATGGGATTCCAAAATAATGTTGTATATAGTATCGTGGAATATTGGAATATTTATGTATTGGTCTATTGTGGTTTTCAATAATTTTATGGTACCGGTAACCATGGAAAGTGATTGAGATATTTTTGGTAAGAAGATGGTATGTGCATAATGTTGGGATAAGAAGATAATGAGATGTTTGATTGTATTCATGAGCTCATGATTGATATAAGGACTAAGTGATATCATGGTTTGTGTATAAATAATTTTGAGAATTTTGGTATGTGGAAAGTGTTAACTTTTAACTGCATTCATGTTTTCACTAAGGTTCAATGGGTATTCATTCTTCAAGAGAATACATGATTTAGGTATTCACATGTTTTTAATTTGACGAACAAGATATATCTTATGATATATGGGGGATAAATGATGGCATTCACGTGTTTGTAATGTGACCTTTCAAGTAATCATTTTATTTATACTATGAGCTTGGACCAAAGTAATTTAGATAACCCTAAAGATTGGAATGGATTATGTTAGACATAAGTTAGTATTGTTTAAGTATAGATATTTTTTCAATATTATTGATGAGATGTTATAGTAATATAGTTTTAGAAAAAGGACAACCTGCAGGACGGGCGACATCCCATCGCGTCAGACAAAGCTGTGGGAATCGAACCCACAACCGAAGTGCGATTGGCCTTTATCACCTACCACTGTCCTACAGGAAGTCCCTGGTTAGTAGAAACTAGTTTTATTTTATTACGCGGTATGATATATGAAGTATAAGTTCATTTTTGGAATCGTATATGATTAACCTCACCATAGATGGACTTATGTATATTTGATAACTTTTTCTAACATTTTGTTTGAAATGGATGGAATGACTCATCATTCTATCACATGATCTGCTAACACTTCATAAATGAAAAATTCAACTTCATTTCTTTAAGAGATGAAGTGGAAATTGTTCAAAGCACCAACAACAGTGAGATTGTACCAAAATCAAGAAATTATTTATTCTAATTCAAATTCTTCAACTTTAGGGAGATGATATTGAAAACAAAAAATGTTGTCCTAGTGCCCTTATATCTGATGAATCAGACGGTACCTTAGATCATCACAAATCTATGGATTTTTGATTTCTGGATTTTCCATATCCATGTTCTCTACCACTCTCCACCAGAACATGATGGTTAGATTTCACTTCCGTATCCATATTTTCACCTATGTGGAAACCCAATGATTAGTTTATTTGGGTAACCTTTACATTTCATACTTTTGTTTTTAAATATTGGTTTTGGTATTCTTTTTTACGATGTGGGTTTCTATTAAAGAAAATTTCGAGTAGTAAACCATTTATAACGTCGACGAATTTCGAGGGCAAAATTCATTTTAAGAGGGGAAGAATGTAACACCCCGAGATTTTATGAAAAATATTCTTTTTAATTTCATTAATGTCGTGTGTTTTATGCTACACAAAAAGGATCTTGCACAACATGCATCCCTAACTTGGCTTTCACTACACGCAATCGCGACCTTCCACAATAGCGTGTGTTGTAAGCAATACCGAGTTTTGCTAAACAACGATATGTTATAAAAACTAGCCGTTATGAATAGTAATACCCACTTTTTGAAATTTTATAAATTTTATCATTCAAAATGGACTTCATTTTTGGATTCGGAATATCGAAATTTGCCTAGGGTGAAATTTTGGTATTTTTCTGAAAACTATCAATTTTTGATGAATAGTGAAAACACTAGGTTACTATTTAAAAACCGACTTTTTATTTAAATAATTATTTATATTATTTAAATTTATTCTTGGTCAAAATTGATACATAATACCTATATAAGTTCAATGTAATTCATTGGAGTCATTTTATAATAATTTTAGATATATAAAAATTTTATTGAACTTTTCACCGTCTTTTACCCACCTCCTAGGAGAATTTGCAAATTTACATAAATCATAATTTTACCGCTTCTGTGAATGGAATTTCAAAAATCCGAGAGACATGGTTGATGTCAGTAAGTAAACTGTGGTTTAATGAGATGAAAATAATTATTGGTGAATAGTAAATTTTTACTTTTTTTACCACGGTTAAAAGTAAATATGGTAATTAAGGGTAAAAATGATATTATTATTATCCTAAAACATGTCCTAATTCTATTGGATAAGTGTAATTCGACCAAAAACAACCTTAGGAATAAAATATGACCATTTAGGCCCACTTGGATTAGATTAGGATATTTATTATTAATTTATTTAAAGAAGGGTTAAAATAGTTAAAATCAACGTTTAATAAGTAGATAATTTTTAATATAGGGTTATACATAAGATAAATTCGACTATAAATATTCATTAGGAAGATAAAACAATTTCATACATAATGGTATTTTATTTGTAATTTTTAGACATTAAATAATTTAATATATTTATGACACAACGATGGTGCATTAATTCTCTTATTAATGCACTATTGACATAATTGATGTTATAAATACCCAAATAAATGTAATTTGAGACTTTATATGAATTAAAATAATTTTATAGGTTAATATGACATGTTAGTATTGATTTAAGTAACTTTTTTCGAACTAATCTTTCTGTTATGATTTTCACAAAAATCAATTACTAAAAAGTGTGAAAATTGACATAAAATAGTTTTGAAAACAAATATTATATTATTAATTGTTATTTTATTCCGAAAAATATAAGGTTAGTCCAAATGACTTATATAAGGTTATATATATTATCAATAAACAAATTGGGGATCGTTTGGCTTGTTATAGTATGTTTATTAACCTTATAGTGTAAGAACACAAAAAGACACGGTAAAAGTAAAATTATCTAACTTAAAGTTAAAACTAAATGATAAGGTTAAAATAGTAAAATAAACTTTTCCAAATTCTATTGGATGAGAGGATTTCGACCCATCCCCACCTTAGATTCTAAATAACTCAATTTGAAGCTATTAAAAACCGAATATGACTTTATAATAAAATAATAATTTTTGTTATTCTAAAGGTGCCCCTCTCCTCCCTTTTAAAAGGGTACCTCCTCCCTCTCTTCCTCACACCACTTTGAGCCTTCCTTCTCATCAAACCCCTGCCAAATTATCTTCTCTACTGCCCTAGACACATCCTAGAGGTCCTGGTCTTCTTCAAAGACCAATTTTAGTGCCCTAAGTGGAGGACTCAAAGAGGCACTTCAAAGAAGAGGTAATGTTCTTTACCGATGCTTTCAACTTTATTTCTTCTTCCACTTATTCTTCGTAGGTTGTTTCATTATGAAGTAAAAAAATCAGTATCACTAATATACTGATATATTTTTATAAGTATTAAATAACCCTATTTCACCATCTATCCATCCTACGGAAAACGAAATCACCGCGCGTGCGTACGTACGGAATACAGTCTCCACGCTGTGGTGTAATCTATTTTCCACCACCACCTTACTTGGATGGGTATAATGGTGTAAATAATAACTATATATGATTATTGTAAAGTAATATTGACTCTGAAATAGTATACACACACTCCAATACAATTCCATGATCATGAGAATGATATCATCGCTCGTGCGTACGTACGGACTACCGTCTCCACGACGCGATAAGATTCATTCTCCATGTAAACCATTCATGAATGATTATAAAGTATATATAATAAATAATCATGAAATATATGACATAATAATGATACTAGATTTATTTTTTTATATATATATATTTCATCTACTTAATTCCATTCAACTCAATAAGGAAACGAAAACAGCGTTCATGCGTACGTACGACCTACCATCTCCATGAACGGTGTATTTATTTCCATTTACTAATCTATTATATATATGTATATTCTGAATATATATTATATATAAATCATGTTTTATATTCTGGATTTAAGTAATCACAATCTATGAAATCATATGAATAATTACGAGTCAAAACACGGACGACAAATGAAACGATTTACCCAAAACGCTCTTTAACATGGAATTTACAAAAGAACGGGTAATATAAAGTCATAAGTAAACCATATATGATATAATAACAATTATTATGATTCTGGAATAAGTCAATGACATTATTTAAATCATTATACAGGAGGTTCAAACACTTACGAAGCAAATCAGACCTAAGGTAAGGGAAAATCACACAATCTCATTTTTATCCGAGATTGTTTATACTTCAGAATTTACTAGGGAATATTTTATCATCCACATCCATGTTTCCTCAATATGTAATCTTATTTCCATCCACCTAAATTTTTTTAAATCTAATCTTACCCTTCGTTGAGTTTGTAGTAAAATATATGAAAGAAATCTTTTGTCATTTTTCGTATGAGGTACTTTTTGACTTTTCCGACAAAAGTACAAGAAGAAGGTTTTTTTAACTTATACGGCATGAATGGATTTTTAAAACATTATTTCAAAGAATTTTCCTTTACAATTTTTCATGTTTATTTTTAATCAACTTCTTTTAGTTTATAATTTTATGCAATGTTAATAAAGGAAACGTGTTTTTGAAGTAGAAATGATATTTTTCTCAAGAATGGAGTTCAAGTGTTTTATCAAAATTTTTTTCCTTCTATGATAATAAAGGGTTATGTTTCTATCCCTATTATTACATTGATTTGATTATGTTGTGATGGAATTATTTTTATGAATTCCTTTATCTTATATGAATTGTTTTATGATGTCACAATTTTTAAGATTCCCATTTTTATTACATGGGTTATGCTATGATATATGGTTTATGATTTTGTGGAACACAAAAGAATGGTATCAATATGAGATGGGTGAGACCTATATCTCCCTCAAATGCATTGGGTATAGATTTTATATCTCATGAGATATACATGGATGGAACGGTAGGTTAAACCGGTTCAGTGAAACAGGACTGAAACGAGGAGTGAACTCGGTTCAGAAATGGACTTTTTCCACTAAGATAGTCTTGGTAACGAGTATTGACTAATAAGAAATGATTCTCTATGATTATGTGTGTATGCCACAAAGTTTCATGTTTTTAGTTATGATTATTGGGTTTACATTTCACTAATATGATTTATCCCATGTTATGATATTATGATCTCTTTTGCAGGTTAGGATTTCCAAAATGTTATGTTATTATGAATATGATGTGATTGATATTTCTTTTGTTTACCCTTACAGAGCATTTGAGCTCACCCTTTTATGTTTTATTTTCCCCAGGATATAAAGAAAGGTTTTAGGTAAGAAAAAAGGGGATGATCGTTATTGGGAGATGGTGAAGATCTTTCACCAAGATTAGAAGATTTTATTCCAAGTTTCCAAAGACAGTAAACTATTACGGTCATTATGTGTCTGTTTTTTTTATGTATTAAGTATTCCGAAAAAGTATTGTAATGTCCATGTACGTTATGCTTGGGGTCTCTACACACCAGGGCTCCACACTATTCCCCCTCATCTCCAGGAGGATCCGCTCCACAAGCTACTAGTCAATACTTCAACTGCCATGAATTCGCATGAAGATGTATCCCACAGGACCGCCTCGTCATAGGGGTCTCAACGTAATAGAGGGCACTTTAATCGAATGCCTGGTCTGTGAGTTATTATCCTTTTTTGTCCCGGGGGCCTGGTTGGATTCATGGTCGATCCAACACGACTGTTGCCCATCTCAATCCAAAACACAGTGGGGTCTCCCTCAAAGGGACTGTCTTGCTCCAAGATTCCCAGCGCCGCTGAAGGTTCGTCAAACGGACGTCTAGTGCCAAATATATTTCCTAAAGAATGTAAATGGGTCATAGTGGGCCTGGGTCCGGTGCAACCCAATCGGGCCGACTCGGCCCGACCCGTCCTGGAACAACCTGGTTTGGGTCGAACCGGTCCGACCTGCTGGGTATGGCTTGGCCCGACCCATGTGGGTCGCGAGGGTGCTGTGTGGGCGGCTCGACTGAGGGGTACCGTGAGGGTGAGGACCGGCCACAGGGTGCGGATCGGCCAAGAGGGTGCGTTATGGCCACAGGGGCGGTGGACCGACCGCGGGGCGCGGTCCGGCCGCGAGGGTGGAAGACAGGCCACTAGGGCGTGGACTGGCTGTGAGGGCACGGACCGGCTTCCGAGCGGCGTACTGGACGCAGGTTGGTGGTCCGGCCGTGGGGTGGTTGTCCAGCGACGACGACTTGACAATCTGCGGCTCGGAGGCTTAGTGGTCCGGAAGACAGCGGCTCAGCGGATGACATACGGTGGTTCGATGGCTCTACGGACGGCAAAGACATAGCAACTCAGCACGGCGGACAGCGAAGGCATGGTGGCTCAGCACGTTGGGCAGCGACGACGTGGTGACTCGATAGGATGGACAGTGGAAGCTTGTCTCAATAGCGGTGCAACATTTCGACACGATGGTGGCACAATGAGCGGGTTTGTCCTGGGGTGGCGCAACAGCTCTGTCAGTCCGCGAGTGTCTTGGCCAGGCACGGGGCCGGTTCGACCGAGAGGGCGAAGCGCTGTGGGGTGGCGCGAGTCACGGAGGCCACAGGTAATGGTGTCATTGACTTCGTTTTCTTCATCACCTTCTTCCATTTCGAAGAACACATTAAAGAAGAACGTCAGAGGGGTCTATTCATGGTCGTTTGGCCCGCACTGTCCGCCTTTACAATGATAGAAAGTGGTTCGCAAAGAACGAAGCATGAACGTGATTGGAAGATATTTTAAAACATCATTTCCCACAACCCTCATCAATCTCTATTCCCAAAATCCCACAAAATAATTAGAAGGGGAGAACATGGGAAGTGTTAATCAATAAACCCGTACCTCATTCGCTTGATGACGTTGGTGCGAGGATGACAGTGAAGTCGTCGACGCTCATCTCGTCCACCACACACCTCCAATCCCAGGCTTGTGCATCATTTCGTCTAAGTTGAAAGACATCCTTGTCGGTGTTCTTCATGGAGGAAGCATTCTTCTTGGGGGAAGTGTTCATCATTGTAGAATATTTCTCCCAATTCCACTGAAATGTAATGTGGGGCCAAAATAAGAGATTATCCCCTCTATTATGTTTTTTGGCATATATTTAAATAGTTTAATTAATTTATTTATTTCTTGGCTCAATTAGTTAAAAGGGGGTGCTTACATATTAAAGGTAGGTGACTTGGCATAATTAATGTGGAGTAAGTCAAGAGACTCCTCCACATTAATGAGGAAGTTTCAAGGGATTTTCTCCCATTAAGAGGGGAGTAAAATGAATTCAAAAAGGGTGTTTCGATTCTGGTGGCCCCCACCACCATATCCTCTCATGGGTGGTTATGTACGAGTGGTCCTGACCACTATAACCTCTCATGGAAGGTTATGGTTTGGTGGTCCCCACTACGAACATCCACATGGAGGGTGGTTTCAACAAAATAAAATAACATGTTTGTTTATTTTATTTTATTGTTTCCATGAAAAACCCAATAATTATCTTTCACCCTCATCCAAATGTTGTTGAGGTGAAAGTATTCTTAAGAGAATAACGATGCTACGAGTTCAACGATGCCATTAGATTTTAAATTCCGAGCACCGGTTTAAATGTTATAAAAAACATGCTCACACATTTACTAAATGTACCTGAAAATAAGTTCAGAAATTCATTCTGGGCACTCCAGGCCTCAGAATCACATGCTGTAAATTTTCACAGATTCATAATATTCCCATTTATTTTTAAAAAAATTACATAGATTTTCTGATATTTACATTATCCCCACCTCAAAAATTAACGTCTCTGTAAGCCAACACAAATAACTATTTAAACAAGTGGGGGTACAGAGCATGCATTTGATCCTCCCCCTCCCATGTTCCCTCTTGGAGGTTCCTGTGCTGCCAGTGAATGCGCACGAGAGGTATCAAACGCCAATAAAGGACCTACTCCTATAGATCCTCAATCTCAATTTTAACCTCCATAAAAGTTTCCCCCTGATCGACGTCCATATCACCATGGTCAATGATGTGAGAAGGGTCGTGCACATATCTCCTCAACTGGGACACGTGGAAGACGTGTTGCACCTGGTGCAACTGAGGTGGAAGAGTTAAGCGGTATGCTACCTCAACAACTCTGCTAAGGACCTAAAAAGCTCCGATGAACCTTGGAGATAGTTTTCTGCCTCGGTCAAATCTCTATAGACCTCATCGAGGTGAGACCCATAAAAAGACATGGTAGCCACCCTCAAACTCTAGAGGTCTTCGTCTCCTATCGAGATACAACTTCTTCCTACTCTGTGCAGTCTTCATCTACTCTTGGATGATCTGTACCTTCTCTGTGGTAGCCCGTACCATCTCTAGTCCCATGAGTCCTGATTCCCCTAGGTTAGTCCAGCATGAAGGTGTTCTGTAAGGTCACCCATACAACACCTTGAAAGGTGCCATCCCAATGGCGGAGTTATAGCAATTTTTGTATACAAATTAAACCAAAGGTAAGTGATCATCCTAGCTACGATCGAAGTCGAGGACACAAGCACAAAGCTTTTCCTCGGGGGTTTGAATAGTCTGCTCTGTCTCTCCATCCATATGAGGATGGAAGGTGGTGCTCAAATGAAGCTATGTCCCAAAAGACTCCTACATCCCCTTCCACAACCGGGAAATAAAATGTGCATCATGATCAGAGAAAATCGTCGAGGGTACTCCATATAGCCACACAATATCATGCATATAAGGGCATCCCAAGCTCTCTACCAAACCCTGCTCTGTAATCAGTAGGAAGTGGGCTGACTTGGAGAGTCAGTTTAAGATCACCCAATTAAAGTTATGTCCCTCGGATGTACCGGGAATTCCTATCATGAAGTACATGGATATACCATCCCACTTCCACTGTGGGACCTCTAAAGGCTGAACCAAGCCTACTGGTACCTGATGCTCCACCATCACAAGCTGACATGTGAGGCATCAAGAGACAAACTTTCCTACTTCTTTCTTCATCCCCAGCCACCAGTGCTATCATCAGAGATCCTAGTACATCTTCTCCACTCATGGATATACCGCTAGAGGGGATGTGTGGAACTACATCAACACTTCCTCCTGAAGTGACACTGGTATCATGGTACTTCTTCTGAATAGGTAGACGTGCTCCCCACCTTCAGAAAATCCATCAGGTGCCTATCCTGTGGATATCTGACCACGTCGTGCCTCGCAGTCAGTGTCCCCACACTACACCTCCCTGACTCATAGAAGAAGTGGGGGATTGACTATAAGAGACTAAAGGAAAGATGCTCCATCACATTCCATGAAGGACATCTGCCAAGCGGCCAACTGCTCCGTCACCCCGCCTAGAAGCTGTATACTAGACCTCCTATTAAATGAATATGCTACAACGTTCCCCTTCCAAGGAGTATAGAATATCTCAAAGTCATAGTCCTAAAAGAAATCAAGACAACGTCGCTATATCAGGTTCAGGTCTTTCTAGGAGAAGATATACCTATGAATATTATGATCAGAGTACATGGTAAAATGTTCGCTCATCAGATAGTGTCGCCACATCTTCAAGGTGAAGTCCACTTCTGCTAACTCCAGGTCATGGGTAGTGTACTTCTGCTCATGTTATCTCAGCTGTCGAGAACCATATGTGATCACTGCTCGATCCATCATTTGGACACATCCGAGCCCGGTCCCTAATGTGTCGTAGTTGACTACGTACCCTACGACTTCCTCTAGAAGTCTCAATATGAGGTCACTAGTCAGCCTCTGCCTTAGCTCCTAAAAACTCTGCTGGCATTTCTCCGACCAAAAGAATGGTTTCCCCTTCTTAGTCAAGGCTGATAGTGGTGCTGATACTCTGGAGAAATCGGGCACAAACCTCCGGTAATATCCGAAAAACCCCAGAAAACTCGGAACCTCTATCACACTCTTTCTTGGCTCCCAAGAAAGTACAACCTAAATGTTCACTGGATCTACAACAAATCCAGCCTCCGATATGACATGTCCTAGAAAGTGAACCTCTAAAAACTAGAACTAGCACTTCAAGGGCTTACCATAAAGATGTTGCTCTCGGAGTGTGTCAAATACTACCTAAAATTGATAGGCATGATCCTCCTCATTAGCCGAGTAGATCAGAATGTCATCGATGAAGACCACTATAAAGAGATCAAGGTATGGCTGAATGATCCTTTTAATGAATCCCATGAAAACTGCTGGAGCATTGGTCACACCCAATGACATATCCAAGAACTCATAATGGCCATTCCGATATCTGAGGGACGTCTACTACACATCCTATTCTCATAATCTGAGGTGGTGATAGCCCGATCTGAGATCTATCTTCGAGAACCACCGTGTTTGCTTCAGCTGATCAAAGAGGTCGTCACTCCTTGGGAGTGGGTACATGTTCTTCACAGTCACATGGTTCAAGCACTAATAGTCAACACAAATCCTCAAGCTCACATCTACCTTCTTGATTAACATAATCTAGGCTACCCAAGGAGAAACATTGGTCCAGATGAATCCCTTCCCCTGCAAGTCCTCTAACTGTACCCGTAGCTCACAAATCTCCACGGGAGCCATCTGATATGATGGTGTAGATATCGGTGCCGACCCAGGGTACACGATAATGTAAATGTCCACCTCTCTACGTGGAGGTAGACCAGTAACACCATCAAGGAAAACATCCGCATACTGGTCCACCACTACAAGGTAGCTCGGACTCCCCACATCATCACCTCATAGGGTAAGGCTAGCCAACTGATGAGTGACAGGATGCACTCTCCTCCGGGAAAGTCCATCATGTGCTACAAAGGCTACCTTCTAAACGGTGAAGGTAAACCTGGTCCCATCTCTGTGGACACACTGCACCTTTCACCTAAAATAATAAATATGAGCATAGATTGTAGATAACCAGTCCATACCCGAGATGACGTCGTAAGGCCTCGACGCCGCTACTAGGAGATCCCAGCCGTAGCTCTCACCTCCTATAATAAGCTCACACTATCGAAAACAATTCTCAATCATTGAATCTTCTCCTGTAGGAGTCTCTATCTGAAAGGATCGAGCCAACGGTTTCATCAGAATATCTGAGCTCCGAACGAGGGCAGTGAAAATAAAAGAATGACTAGAACCTGCATCTATATGTACTGCAACTATGGTGGAGTAGACAAAGATCATACCCCGTATCATATCTAGAGCGCCATGATAATAGGCCTTAGCTACCTAGAGCTGAGATCTTCCCTGTCCACCTGCTCCCTATGGTCAGAGTGGACCTCTTGGTGGTGGTGTCAGTAATACCTCAAATTGTCGCCCACCACCAGCTACACGGCCAACTCCTCTTCCACTTACCCTTGCTCCCTGCGGACCTCCTCGGTTAAACTCTATCTCTACTTGGGCGGTCCATCAACCATGTTATGATCATCCGAACGTCGAGTTGGATAGTCACGAGCCATGCGACCCTACCCGCCACATTCATAACACTACTCTCTCCTGGCATGACTAGTTCTGCTTCGGGTTCCCCACACAACCGATCCTGAGTCATGTGGTCGTCCACCTGTAGGTCTGGTCCTCTTGGACCTCTGTGACATCTATCTTCTTCCAACTACATAATACTTCGCTACATGATGACCGGTAGTGGGTCTCACTGCTGGTGACTACTCAGCAAGGAAACTCTCCACCAAGAGGTCTCTCTCCAGCAGCCACGCCTATGTTAGGATGCTGAGTGACATCACTAAAGACCTGATCTCCCACCTGAGTTCTTGGTTGAAGGTCCAGGACTTGAAGAAAGGGTCCCCCACCATATCTGTGGAGTAGCTTGAGAGGTCAGAAAAGCTCACTGAATACTGAGCTAGAGTCATGCTTCCCCGCTACAGATGAAGAAGCTCCTGTATGCGCACTGCATGAAGAGTCGATGGGACAAAAATTGCCTGAAATAGGCTCTCAAAATCTACCCAAAGAATCATAACCTCTTTGTGAACCTGGAGTATCAAGATCCACCATCTTCCTACTACTTCCTATGTAAGGCTGGTAGCATGAATCACCATGAGATCGGTTGGTGTCCCTACAAGTCGGAAGAGTCTCACCACAGCCTCCAGTCAATCCTCAGCCGCCTGTGGGTATGTCTCTCCCCTAAACCTGGGTGTCCTCAGGAGTTGGAACTAATTAAACACGCCCAAGAGGCATGCCATGTCTACTGCTAGGGTTGGTGGAATCAGTGGCCCAACAACGAGTGCTACCACTAGAGCCTCCACTGGTGCCTCTACTGGAAAAGGGCCCTACACTGAGGCCTCGTTGTTCAGTGGGCTATCAGTGCGTAAAAATATCAGAACTCTAGCTAGCTATCTGCATGGAGGAATCCTGAATAGAAACTTGTGTGCCATGGTGAAATGTTGTACTAGGTGAGCTGAAAGTTATACATGGTGATATGACTCAAAAGATCACAAAGAAAACTCTTGAAAACACACACACAATTAGTGTTTTCATGCACTGGGTCAGAAATCAGAAGTCAAGGTCCTGGAGTATGGATACATCAGCTGCCACACCAACACTGGGCTCCCTAAATTAAAAACCGCACTCATTACCCATACACAATTTCTTCATAGAAAATATTAGAGTAATAGTTATGTGGTAGAACCGAATCCTCTGATACCAACATGTCACGACCCATCCCCCGGGGCCCGTGCCGTGACTACCCCAAGCCCGCCTTCCATAGGCCAGAGGCTGGAGACTAGCACCAAAGGCATAATTACCTAAAACTAGGAAGGAAATTCCTTTATAACCTGTAAACACACACACAAGAAAGCACATTGCAGGACAAAACACCAAGTAAACTATATAAAAAAAGAGTGATGAATGTAAAAGGGGCCAGAATACAAGCCCAAATGGAAATTACAAGTACAACTGTTATAAAATACAACTGATGAAAAGGAAAAGACAGCTACAAGATCATCCTTTGAGGTTCCATCTTGAAGGGTAGGTACAGATCACCTGCTCAGCACTCCCTGTCCGTCCATCTCCTCTGTGTACCGACTCATCATAAGGCCCACCTCCATGTATCGTCCAATCCTAGTACACTTAGCCTCAATCAGTAATGCTCATTGTCTGCATCAAACACAACATGGTGTAGGCATTACCCGTGTAGGGGTGAGTATAACAATACTCAGTAGGAACCCTGAGACCCTTTAGTTCTCACAAAATCCAACAAGGATAAAAAAATAGGTATGAAATAAAAAGATATCCTTACTTAGGTATATGATCATACATATAACTAAGTTACCATGTAATCCATCTCAATAATGATGAAAACATAGAGGTCCCCACTAAAACCACACCAGGATTTATTCATAGGGTAGTATCAAGTAACATTCTGAACACAACGTTAAACACCTTGGCTACTAGAGAAATCATCCTCTATCGAGTACAGTGGGCCTGACGCATCACACAAAGGAACTTTCCACTAACCTTGGACTACTGAGGTACTCCTCCTATCGAGTACGATGGGTCTACCACATCACACAGAGGAACTCCCCACCGTGGGTTTTCCGCATCACACAGAGGCGCTCCCCCTCAAGGCCTGCTGAGGTACTCCTCCTGTCGAGTACCGTGGGTCTATCGGGTCACACATGTGCTCCCCACCGTGGGTCTGTTGCATCACCATGGTGCTCCCCACTGGGCCTGTCGAGTCAAACAGATTTGTAACTGTCAGCATTCATCAAGTCTCAGCCAACTACTAGGTCTCCGCACTATTCTTTCTCATCTCTCAGAGGATCCATTCCACAAGCTACTGGTCGATACTCCAACTACCATGAATACCAATTAAGATGTATCTCAAATTTTCGCCTCATCATAGGGGTTTCAACGTAACAGACGGCGCGTCAATCAGACGCACGGTCTGTCAGTTATTAGCCTTTTCGTCCAGGGGGCCCATTTGGATTCATGCTCGACCCAACCTAACCATTCCCCATCTCAATACAAAACATAGTGTGGGTATCACTCCAAGGGACTGTCTCACACAAATATTTCTAGCACCACTAATGGTTCGTCAAACAGACGTCTGGTGCCAAAGTTATGGCCAAAAATGGTAAATGGTTCATAGTGGGCCCGGGTCCGGTCCGACCTGGTCCGACTAACTCTACCCGACCCATTAGGTATTGCCCGGCCCGTTGGGGATGGCCTGGCCTGGGAGGGCTGTGAAGGTGATGTGAGCATGGCTTTGCCGAGGGGTACCATGAGGGCGTAGACTGGCCGTGGGGTGTGGACCAGCCGCGAGGGCGTGGTCTAGCCACGGGGGCGGCGGACCGGCCATAGGGAGCGGTCCAGCCACGAGGGAGGCAGACTGGATGCGAGGGTGCGGACTGACCGCGGGGTGGAAGACTGGTTGCAGGTTAGCGGTCCGGTTGCAAGGTGGCTATCCAGCGGCGAGAGCTCGGCGGTCGGTGACTCGGCGGCCAGGTGGTCCGATAGATGGAGGCTCGGTGGACGACACCTTGGCGGCTCGAAGGACGACGATGGCACGGGGGCTCAGTACGGTGGATGGCGACGGTGCGACCGCAACGCATAGTAGACGGCGGCAGTGCGGCGACTGCTCGGCACGACAGCGGTGTGGCGGTTCAGCTGCATGGCATCGTGGTGATGGGGTTCGGCCAGGGGTGGCGTGGTGGCTCGGTCTGGCAGCGGGAGGCTTGACCGGGCATGGGGCTGGTTTGGCCGAGGGGGTGAAGTTCCGTAGGGCGGCGTGGGTCTCAGAGGTCGCAGGTGACAGTGTCGTTTCCTTTTTTGTCCGTGTCACCTCCCTCCATTTTGAAGAACACATTAAAGAAGAATGGCAGAGGGTTCATGCCATGTTTGTTTGGCCCACTCTCTCCGTGTTTAGAGTGATAGCAAGCGGTTCAAAATGAACGAAGCATGAATGTGTATGGAATATATTTTAAAACATCATTTCTCACAACCCTCATCAATATCTATTCCCAAATCCCGAAAAAGAATTAGAAGGGGAGAACATGGGAAGTGTTAATCAATAAATTCCTACCTCATTCGCTTGATGACGTTGGCACGAGGAAAATTGTGAAGTTGTCGACGTTCATCTCGTCTACCACACCCCTCCAATCCTGGGCTCACGTGTCAGTTCGTCATAGTCGACGATGTTCCTTATCGGCATTCTTCCTAGAGGAAGCGTTCTTCATTCGAGAATCCTTCTCCCAATTACACCCAAATATAATGTGGTGAAAAAATAATAGATTATCCCCTATATTATGATTGTTGGCATATATTCAAATAGATCAATTAATTAGTTGATGTGTTGGATCAATTAATTGATGGGGAGGGTTGACATATTAAATGTATGTGTGTTGGCACAATTAATGTGGAGGAAGTCTAGAGGCTCCTCCTCATTAATGATGAAGTTTCAAGGGGGTTTCTCCCATTAAGAGGGGAGTTCAAGGAATTCAAAAAGGGGGGATAGATTCAGGTGGCCCCCGCCAGCATAACCTCTCATGGGAGGATAGGTTTGGGTGGTCCCCACCACCATAACCTCTCATGGGAGGTTAAGGTTAAGGTTTGTTGGTCCCCACTACCAACTTCCACATGGAGGGTGGTAACAACAAAATAAAATTAAACTTGTGTTTATTTTATTTTTTTATTTCCACAAAAAACCCAAATTTTTCTTTCACCCTCGTCCAACTGACGTCGAGGTGAAAGTCCTCTTAAGTGAATATCGGCACTGCGAGTTCAACGGTGCCCTCATATTTATATTTCAAGCACCTTTGTAAAAGTTATAAAAACCAACTCAAACATTTATTGAACGTACCTGAACAAAATTTCATAAATTCCTTCCAGGCACTCCGGGCCTTAGAATCATACATCGTAAGTTTTCATGGACTCGTAAAATTCCAATTAATTAAAAAAATACATGAAATTTATGGGTCTTTATAATGATAATGACCAAAGAAGTGTTAATTTTTGTTTGATATTGATACTGATATATTTTGATAAAGTAAAAACCATATGATGGAATAAAATCAAAGAACATATCTAATACCATAAACATGTGGATTATGAATTGCGAAAAAATTGGAATATATGAATTAGATACTTTGAAATGGAAAAGTTTAAGCCAAGACCACCCTTGACAACATTCAAATAATGAGTCTATCACTGTACTGTTATATATATTTATATTGATAATGATCTCTAAACAAATTATAATTAGGGTTCCACTACTACTGTAAATACCCCGACCCCTATAGGATAGAGCCAGTTCCATATATTATTACATTGGTATAAAAAATAAAGAAGTCACATCCCAATGGATAGAATAGTTTAGTATTTTTGGAAAACTAGATACAAACATAAGTTATTCATTACCTCTTGAAAGGAAATATAATATAGAAAATCCATTGGAAACATCCATAACTCCTAGATTATCCCTACACCTCCAATGGTACGAAGGCCTTCATTTTTTATTGATTTTGATAATCCACATTTCAAGGGGTGAGGTGGAACCTTTACAAGGCCCATAGGTGTAATTATTACATGGCCCGTAGGCCTTAGAGGAATTCATTTCCTGTAGGCTTCAAACATTACAAATAACCCAGACTAACTACTTGGAAACGCTCCTCCCCAACATCTTCTTCGTGAAATCATCTCTCCACCTTCGCATGGCTGTTCGACTAGGATTTACCATGCATGCACAGGCTTTTCCCGATGGCAGGTCCCATACCCTCTCATTCTTGAATTTTTTTTTCTTTTTCTATGGTGAAATCTCCTTACTTCTCCTCCTTTTTAAGCTTGTTCCATTTAGGTTTTCTGGTTTTCATCTTCACTTATGGTGGCTCAAAGGACTTGAGGTGGCCGGAAGGCCCTACTGAACCGAAGGCCTGGGTGGCCCAAAGGCCATAAAGGACTCGGTTATAGTAATTAATAAAACAAAATCTAAACAATAAGGCATTTTGAATTACTAAAATCACATGACATTAGAAATAAAATTTACCATAATATGTCATGAATAAAAGTGGATAAATAATTCCACAAAAATAATCACATGATAATGATGCATAATTATGAATATTATACTAGTCTAATTTTCACATTTATTATCAATTAATAATATAATAATGAGGGAATGAAAAATTATAGACATCTAAAACATACCATTTATGCCTCAGAAAAGAAATCTGAAAATAAATAGTTTTGTCCCTGGATGAAATTATATCTGAAAATGGGAAAGTCCTCGACAAAGTCCTTATATGTTTTGTCTCATTAGACCTACTGATGAAACTAAGGGATATAGAGGTCTTCAAATAGTCCTTAAAAATTCTATATATGTATGGGGATAAACATTAATAAAATATACATATGAATTATAAATAGCATTCCAAAATTTATAAACACAATCACCAACCATTTTGAGTGGTATGGTTAATGATACCAAGATAGCACATCCACATTTAAACTTATAATAAACCATTTAATAAAATATGGTAAATTATAATCATAAAATAGTAATATTAAAATAGAATAAGATTCAATATAAGTGTTAAAAAGGATGAAAATAATCCAATAAAATAATCGAGGAATTCTTGAGAGAAATACGTTTTTTACATTGCAAATAAGTGTTCTCATGGAAAATGATTTGTATTTTTCATGATTGTTTGTATAAAAATAGAAATGATAAAATATATTTTTTCCTGAAATAATTAGTAATATTTGAAAAATAATAGCATCTTAAAACATATTATGGATGATACTTGAAAATGGGAAACAAATTGATATGTTCCTTTTAATCGGTCTTGTGTATCAGGAATAATTTAAAAGAAAACTTATAAAATACAAAACTACAATAGTAAAATATTAAATGATCTAGATACATATGTGTAGAACGTATAAAAATAATTTAGAATAATTATAAAAAAATAAAGAAGAATCAATTTTTTGTATGGAGGAAAAATGCCCGATCCGAATGAAAATGGTTGTTCAAGAAGAAAACTATTACATTATGTCCAAATGTGTTCTAAATATGACCTTAATTTCATTGACAATAAAAATAAATCCATTAATTAATTAATTAAGAACAATTTATAATTTTTATTTACTTATGATAGTTTTATTACATTAATTTATTCCCTTATTGAAGAGTTATATAGATTAATTTCATCGTTCAGGAGCATTTGTTTCTTGGTTTTTTGATTACTTTTCTTGTTTATAAGTAATGAAGTTCATGAAAAAAGGGTATAATTTCCTATAATTGTAATTATATGTTATTAATGAAAATACTAATGTATAATTGGTTTTACATTTTTTTTTCATTACAGATATGCATATGAATAATTAGATAACATGTTAATGATAACCATTTTGATTAATTTTATCATTTTTAAATCAGAACGAACTCGTTTTGTTTTATCATTTTGTATATTGTAAAAATATTAAATTGAGATAATAAAAAATATTTTAATATGAATTTTAAAATGAATTTGAACCATTAAAATAGTTTTATTAATATCCATAATTATTATGAAGGAATATAAAAACTTTTCTTCCATGAAGGTGATGAAACAACACGTCACGGACGACGTTTCCATTTTTAGATTAAAAGGGAGAGGAGAAAGGGATTGAAGATGGGTTATTCAATCAGACTAATAAAATAATAGTATATGTAATGTATTGTATTTATCATTCTATTTGGATGAGGTGAGGTGAAAGAGAATAAGATATGAAATGAACATAAAAAGAAATTAAAAGAAAAAGAAAGTGGTTTTACCTCTTGACTTTCCCATCACTATGAAAATCACTAGGGAAATAGATTTGGTCTTTTTATGAGACCAAGAGATCCTAGAAATGGGTTAGGGGATTGTGAAGAGGATTGGGCATTAGTTTCATAATTTTAAGAGCTTGGAAGCTGAGAGGAGAATGGGTGGTATATATAGTAGAGGAGGGAGGTGTTTTTGAATGTTTTATTCATCTGTTTATTATTTTGGATCAAGAATATGAATACACTAACAGAATTTAGAGAATTTGTGATAAGATCCTGTCTCAAATACCTCGTTGCCGAAAAGGGCTTCAGAAATATAGTTTTTCTATGATGAACCGTTCAAAAAATAGAATTTATGACATGATTTGGAATCATTGAAAATAGATTTCTCGTGTTTTTGAAATACCTTATTGAGACGAGTAGTCTCAAAAATCCTTACTATGTTTTTGAAACCTTTTTTTGCGACATGCCATCTCAAATACTAATTGCAATGCAGCCCATTGCAAATTGTGTAAAAAATAAAAATAAAAATAAAAATAAAATAATATTAATATTAATATTTATGAAAAAATAATATCAATTGTATTAAAAAATAAAATAAAATAATATAATATTTATATAATAATATTAAAATTAATATTGATAATATAATATTAATATTATTAATATTAATGAAATAATAATAATAAAAATACAATAATAAAAAATTATAAAATAATGAAAACCTAAATTTTCGTGAAAAATATAAATAAAATAATATTAATAAAATAATCAGAAATATTATTTAATAAAATAATAAAAATAATAAAAATAATAAAATAAAGTAACAAACTATTAAAAAAATTAATAAATTATAAAATTTGTAATATTCATAACAGTATAAATAGAACAATATACAGAAATGTAGATAGTTAATTTTATAATCAAAATTTATAATAAAATTTTTGATCCTGAAAAATTAATAGATCACCGAGGGGGAGGGTCGTTCAGAGGAGATGTATGAGATTGTGGAGGGAACTCTATCCCTAAACCATCAGCCAGATGTCACATGTACTCCAAATACTCTTTCTTCTATAGATGCCCCCATCAACACATCTCCTCCCGCATCTCCTACTGCTGCTGCTATCATTGGAGCTCTTCCTACTATTGCTGCTGCCATTGACGCATCTTCTCCTTCTCCATATTCTTACTCTTTATAATCTCACTCTGAGCTCACAGATTCTCCTAACACTATGTAGTAGATGCTGATGACTCTACATGATCTCTTCTTGAGGTTGATGTCGACATCATCGCAGTTGCATAATAATCCAGAAGCATCAATCAATAATAGATACCGACAAGTCGGTCTTCCTCAAAGGCATATTAGGTCACCTTCATCCATGCTATCTCATCAAATCACTGGGCACTTTTATGTGTATCGGTCTCAACCTGACTCTCAGTCTGTTTTTGAGATTTCATGACCTTATATGACTCCTTCAATTGTAATTTAAAATTAAAATAGTTTAAATATTATTTATAGTTAAATTTCAAACTCAAAAAGAAAATATACTGACCGCAATATGACATTGGTGAGCACCACTAATCTCTCCAGTAGTGAGATCACTATATATCCTCCTCTAGTCGTTGAACTCTATAATATCGGGTTTTTCAACTGCCTATATGAATATAAAATATTTAAAAAATTCACTTACCATATGGTCCTTATGCATACTGAATGTATGTCTAGTTGCTTGATGTGTCACCTCCTGTACCCCTCAGGTTTTTCAATCTATTAATGATCTCCAAAAAAAATGACCACACAACCAGTGTGAAAAAAAATCCATCCCAAACACGAGATGAAAAAAAATCAGGTCGGCGGGTATGACAAGAATCATTAAACTATATCAATCATTCTTTCTCCATTGCTTTCCTTCTCAAATTGTGTATAAACTGACTATAATGATGACACATAGTCCCCTTCTATACCTTACAGATAACTCCATGCATTTTCTCAGTGAATTTATTACTAAATATAATTAATTATTGGAATTTATAACTAATTATTATAATTTATTACTAATTATAACTAACTATTAGAATTTAATAGTTATTAGTAGAATTTATTAATAATTATAACTAATCATTAGAATTTTTAACTAACTATAATTATTTGTTAGAATTTATTACTAATTATTACAATTTATTATTAATTAAAACTAATTATTAGATTTTATTTCAAAATATTAGAATTTATTACTAATTAAAACTAATTATTATAATTTATTAGTAATTATTAAAATAATTACTAATCATTACAAAGTATTAGAATTTATTACTAATTATAACTAATTATTAGAATTTATTTCTAATTAATACTAATTCATGCAATTTATTACTTATTATTACTAACTATTGCAATTTATTAATATTTATTACAATTTATTACTAATTATTTCAATTGATGACTAATTATTCAAATTTATTACTAATTATTAAAATTTGTTACAAATTATTAGAGTTCTTTATTAATTATAAAAAATTAATAGAATTTATAACTAATTAATAGAATTTATAACAAATTATTAGAATTTATTTCTAATTATTATATAAAATTACTAATTATTAAAATTTATTTCAAATTTTTAGAATTTATTACTAATTATTATAATTTTTTAGTAAGTATTACTAATTATTAGAATTTATTACTAATTAGTACTAATTTTTTCAATTTATTAATAATTATTCCAAATTTTATGTTATTGTTACAATTTATAACTAATCATTTGAATTTGTTACTAATTATTAGAATTCATTATTATTAATTAGTAATTATTATAATTTATTGCTAATTATTATAATTTATTACTAACTATTATAATTTATTACCAATTATTATAATTTATTACTAAATATTGCAAATTATTAAAAATTATTTCAATGTATTACTAATTATTACAATTTATTACAAATTATTAATGTTTATTATTAATTACTAGAATATAACACTAATTATTAGAATATAATACTAATTATTATTAATTAATAATAATTAATATAATAATTATTCATTAATACTAATCCATACTAATCACACAAAATTATTTTTTAAAATAAACATAAACAATGATAAATAAAACTATCTATTTCTAATTTAATTTAATTGTAGCTAATTAACAAAAATTATAACTAAAATAAAATGAAATAAATTAATTAAAAAAAGTATGAAATAAATAAATACATTAAAATTGAATCTTTAGAAGCTTATAAGCTGCGAATAATGCCCCTAATTAAAATTTCTATGCAAAATTTTAGGAGAAGATTTTTCACTAGAGATAGAGTGGTGTAGAGAATTGAGTGCAATGGGGAAAAACTGGTGCAGTATATAAGGGATTAATTAGTTACTATGGGTCACATCACAAATAGTTCCATTTGCGACCCGACCGGTCGCAAATTTCCACCAACTCTATTAATTAGCGGTGGTGGTTAAAAAGGCTTTTTTCGATAAGCCCCATCACAAAAGACAAC
The DNA here is from genome assembly GCA_963277665.1 of Viscum album. Classification (NCBI taxonomy): domain Eukaryota; kingdom Viridiplantae; phylum Streptophyta; class Magnoliopsida; order Santalales; family Viscaceae; genus Viscum; species Viscum album. The sequence goes on along the minus strand of OY728120.1, from coordinate 453,219,053 downwards.
CTTTCTACAATGTATTTGTGATGGGTTATAAATCATATCACAAAAACTAAATACACAACCTGGTATTTGCGATGGTACATATATCCAGTCGCAAATACCCTTTCCTGTAGTTATAGTTTGAGCATTATGAAAAAATATATTAAATTAATGAAAGATAGTTCGCGTTTATGGGCTTACAATATCTGAACATCATATATTCCCTAATAATTACTGTATTTAACATTTAAAGTAAATTATCGTATTTTACTAATCACCAAATAGTCATATATTTTTAAAAATCCCCAAAAATACACCTAAAAATTTATTGATATTTAAAAATCAAAAATGAACTCTATTTTATGGAAAAGAATTTTTTAAATATGATAAATTTACATTTTAATTAAAATCATCACTTACACAAAAAATAAATATTTAAAAATTATAACCGATTTTATAAAACTTTAAAAATTATCTACGGTCTAATAAAATTATCTTAAAACCATAAGAAAACAAAATATTAATTTATGAAAACATTTTATTGAAATAAATTTTCTTTTAAATAATTTTATTAATTATAAAATTGTAATTAAATATTTATGACTTGTAAAAATACGAACACTTTGTCAAATTTTTTAAAAATCTATATGTAATTATAATATGATATAATTATATCATACATTCTTTTATAAAATTCCTTAACTTTATTTATACTTTCATGGGTGGGTCTACTATTCCTTTGGCCAATTTCCTATTCAAAAGGGTCATATTACTATTTATAAGGGAAAGTTTCAATTTCCTCGAAATAGGTTCCTTAACTTCTGGAAATACATCTTAATTCATTTAGTATTCATTTGTTAAATTTTTATTATGATATATAATTGATTTTATATGATTTATAATATATAAAATAATCATATGATGAGATATTTCATGGTATAATTCGGGTTCATTATAACAATAATATCAGATGCATATGGGATTAATGAGTTCTTTCAAAGGGATAAATATATTCCATTATATGTTTATTAGTGGGACTTATATATGGAATACATAAAATTACAAAACAAAACGAGATCACCACAATTCAAATTAACTCATTAATAATAACAAAAAATGCGTTATTATATTGTATTAATTTAAGATATGAAGTAATATTCATAAATGGATAGATTTCAAATAGATTTAGAAAATTCCATATTTTGGAACATAAAATAGATTTTATTTATAACACTAAGAACATAGTTATAAGAGTATCCAAATTCATGAATGGGTTCCTTAAATAAAGAAAGGATATGTAAGAAAATTAAACTAGTATAGTGTAGAAATTGAAAAAGGGTCATATTAGAGGTTTCAATTGTCCAAATTCTAGATGATTAAGGTGTCACTAAATATCTTAATAATAATAATCATGCCACATGTGTTTATAGAGAAAAATTATATCATACTATTGGAAGGTTGATAAAACCTCATCAAATAACAGATCTAATTATTTTGATTGTTTGAAAAGGGTATCTGATGAATAAAAAATATTTTTCATGGCCCATGAAAACATATGTGTGTGTCATTACATATCATACCACAATAAAAAACAAAATACATGTAGTTATATAAATTCAATATTATAAAATAAACAAAATATGAATGAATAAAATATTAAAATGTCAATGAGAAATATAGATTAGTATAGTAGAGTGAAAAATACATGGTCGGATAAAGGAAAATAGATATAAGAAACACAATAAATATTGAGGAAATAAGAATAAATCTACAAATAGTTTGATGAAAATAAAATATAATCATAGCTTATGACTAGTTAAAGGAACTCTACATGAATTATGTGTTTACTTAGTATAATTGATTTTAGGATTTAAAGGTGGGAGAGAAGGACATTAAATGTCAATTATAAAGAGAAATATAAAATAAATTTGGATTTTGGGGATTTTTCTGTTTAAAATCATAAAATAACTATAAGGTATTGTAAAATATAGGGTATTGATATAAGGACCAATGAATTAATCATAAATTCAAATTAACACATCGTAAATTTGAATTGGAAAGGATAACTACATTGTTTTCTTTATTTTTATAATGAATGTGGTTTTCTGGTATATGGTCATGTGATAAAAGCTACGAGTCATGTGATTTAATGTCTTAGTAAAAAGACTAATATATGGTGTTTGATGTTACATGGAATGGATTTCACATTAAATTTAACATCTTTTGGTGAGAAACTGATTCCATGTTGTTTATGTTCTTATGATAACAACCTATGAATCCAACATTAATATTCTTTGTAATGTAATTCTTGTGAAATATTTAATTTAAGGGGGTGTAATGAACTCTCGAACCAATATAATTAGGCAATATTATTTAATGTAGTAATCCTTTGTATTATGTAAGGTTTACCCAATTTGAGTTTTGATTTTGGAATACTCTTCCACAGTATAATTTTAGTAATCAATGATAACACCATTTCCCCTTAATTAAATGAATGAATGTGAAATTTTTGTTAATTTTATAGTTCACTTGGTATTAGTGAACCTTAATATTTTTTAAGGAAAACAAACACTTTTTTTCAATTCATCAAAATGAAAATATAAATATTCTAATTATGATAGTTATAAATTGATATTCTATGTAATTTTAATTGGACCTCAATAAACAAGACAACTTATACCATGTAAACTATTTAATATAGGGTCACTTATATAGAGTCATTAATATTTTTTTTGATATGACCATAATGTATTGAAGTGTTTTTCAAACAATTTGACTCTTTTGTAATATCCATGATCATGAAAAACTTATCTTATATTGTATTTTTTATGAAATATATATAACCATTGGTAGTCCCATTGTAATAGTAAGAGTTTTTGTACTACCTATTTTACCTTATGTGCTACATTTGTATTTCACGTGAAAAAAATATTTTTCCATTACAAGTGAAAACATAATGGGGAACTCCAAATTTGATGATGATATTGAATTTTTGAAAGTGATAGTATCATTCATTTAACCTTTATGAGGTGTAACCCTTCATCTCATTTAAAGATGTAATTAGAAAAGTGTGGTTGAATTTATATGTTTAGATTGTCATTATAGGATATTACACCAATATGTGTAACCCCTATAAAGAATATAAAAATGATCACTATAGGAAATAAAATAACACATGGGAATTTTGAATTAAGTTTGAATGATAATAGAAAACATGAAATTTATTAATGGATTACACATATGGGTGCATAATTTAAGGATAATTGAAACCATTCCTCATGAATTGATAGGAGACATTTTTTCATATTGGATAAAATCCTCATATACCATTTTTAATATTTTTTATTAATTTTAGGGTCACCCCTCCATCAATTCACCTAAGAGAGACCATATCAAAACACCTCATAGAGATAATTTTCATGAAAGTAAATATATCATTAAGGATTAATTTTTATACTAATCTAAGAATATATTACCTTTTTATAGAAACATCATAACTAGTACCCCAATATACCATGATAAAGAACTCGTGTTACTTAATGAATGCCTCCATGTATACTATGTGTGGCCAATACTAGTGAGGGTTGGTATTCACCTCATGGGGAAATAGTACCTTCTATTATAAAACAATCAAAAAACATTAGAAGAAAATAAAAATCATATTATAAAATGATACTATAATATGGATACTGTAATGATATGGAACCCATATAAATGACTATAATGTGCTATTAGAATTATATAATCTTTAATTTTATATAATTTATATGTCAATAGTATTCAAAAAAATGGAATGTTCATATGTAACTAGATCCCAAATATACCAAAGAATGAAAAACTATAAAATATGACCTAAGGATCGGCCTAATACCATCTCCCAACTATGACAATGAATCTATATACCAAACATTTACATCATTGAAATTTCTCTAACCATAATCACGGAGAATATACTCAACACAAGTAATGTGACTCCCATGTAGGGTGTAAAAAATATACTCAATATTCCACCACCAATGATTCCTCCAAATAAATATGGGTATTAGATGAGAGCCCTTAAAATATGATATGATAACAACAATCATAAAAATATCAACCATTGTATCATAGGTTACTCAATTAAAACCCTCCTAAATGATCATACTAATCCCAAGACATATCGTAATGAGATGATATTTCATTGGTATTAACAATATGGATTATCATCTCCATCATAAACCTTCTATATGAATATAATATCACTAATCATATAATAGGTGAGTGGGTAATCATCTCATTCCATAATATACCAGGTGAATGTGGTATCACTGTCATCAATGTGTTTATGTGAATGGGAAATCACTATATATATAAAGTGAAATGGTGAATGGGATATCACTTTAATTTTTCATAAGGTTACTTGGCTATCACAACTCATAAACACAAGGTGAATGAGATATGAAAATAAAAATAAGGTTAACGTGTTTTAATGTTCAAAATAATGTGAATGAATAAAACAATCAAAATAAAGTGAATGGAATATAACCATTAGATAGTGTATGGGTCATTTAAATATCAACACATTTAAAATATGACTAGGTGAATGGAATATCATCCTAGTCTATCTAACTATATGTGGATATGATTCCACTAATATGTGAAAATAATGGATAATGTGCTAGAACTATGACTACACTAAGGGAGAACTAGTGAAAATAAAAAAAATACATTTCTTGTGTCTATAGATTAAGAGGATATCACTATTAATGTAGCATAGATGAATATTCTTTCCAAATTAAATAACTGGGAGATTGGGTAATCACTAATGAACAAACACTTACAAGTTTGTAGTCCCTCGTTTTAAATATTTTTCAATATAATGAATATAATACCACTATAAAATAAACATTTAACAAATGAATGGGTTTTTAAATATTTTCAAAACAATAACAAAATTTAATGGTTCATTACAATTATCAATAGTAGAAATAGAATTGAATGAATAATCATCATATGTGGTCAAGAACCTATATTTTTGACAATGATTATGCACAATTAATTATTGAGAAACCATATTCAAAACTAGTATAGTCTGTAAATAGGGTATCAATCTATGGGATATAAAAAAGTGGTTTTCATACTAATAAGGAAAAAAATTCAAATAATAAAACAAGAAAAAATCTATGTAATTTATGGTGATTTGGTTATGGTGAAATAGTGTGAATTAAATATAAGAAAATCAAGGGTTGAAAAAAAGATCAACAAAATTCGCGTAAAATCAATTATGGATAGGGAAGTTAATTAGAAAATTAGAAATAGTTTTCCATTTAGGAAAATATATTATTTATAATGTAATTTATTAAAAACAGGTTAGGAAACGTTTTGGTTGTCCATCCAATGATTTGATGAATTGTAGAGTTCTTAAACAGAAATGCATACTTAATCAAAAAAATAGTGAAATAGTTATTAGTTAATCCAATTTTTTATTGAATATAATTTTTATCTTTAAAAAACATTTAGAAAAGATGGAAAACATTTTTTATTAGATACAATCAAGGAAATGTTTCTTTATCTCTTGATGGTTTGGAAAAATGAGTCACACATAGAGTGATCTAAAGAGTAACATCAATTATTTGGAAGCAGGAATGATTTAATAGCCGTTTCCAACACAATATCATTCCCTAAATAATAATAAGATAATATAGATTTTTAAATTAAAATGGAAAGAAAATTTAATAAAAAAGTTATTAAAAAAAGAACAGGAATAGGAAATTATGAAGAATAATATTCGCCATTACTTAATCTCATTGAATTTAGTGGTCTCAATCCCATCATAATTTTATCCCCCATCCTTATATCATCATATTGTTTTTTATACCCTATAATTTTCTATATTTCCACTCTAATAATAATTATTTAATTTATTTCTAAACCAACACATATTTTCCTTTTTTATTTAGTGAAATCTAGGATCATAGTTAGCTCAATCATCAGACTCAATGTAGTAGTATTCACTGTGGATCATCCTCCTATTAAGTGACCCAAACTTTTATTCCTAAATCTGTACATTCCTCTTCACAATTTCATTTCTCACCTCCTTCAATAATCTCTATAATATTATTCATTCAAGATCACTTGTCAAAATTGAGTTGTAATTTTAGGATTTAGGGTTATATATTTGAAGTAATTTTTCACAAGACTAGTATAGATAAGGTTTTCCTTCTGAATCATAACCACTATCTAGATGTAGTATTCTCTTCATATTTCTTCTTTTAATTTAATATTTTTATACCAACAATAATAAACAAACATTATGAAATCCATAGTTTTAATTTATCATAAAAAATTTCAATCATAATTAGTAAATCAAACCGAGTAGTGGTCATCACCCATTCGAACTTAGTTTATTATCCATTGGAATTTACAAACACATCCTCTGAGAGATTAGTATTTAACGAACCAGATATGAGCACCAGATTAATCAATCCCCTAGTTATACTACTATAAAAAAATTTAGTGTTACCAAACATGATCACCATGAGCTCCAATTTTCTCATGCTTGAAATCATAAAAATCTCAACTTCTCTTTTTTCATAATTGGGGATGGTTTATTATCCACGAAAAAAATATAAGGACATGGTATTAAATTTTTATGAATCAAAAACTTGTCTTCAATGAGTCTTACTACATAATTTTGGATTTAGTTGATAATCCATAGTTCAATGGATTCATCAACATTTTCGTACTCCTATACTTAAGGGCCGAGCTCCATCAACTTCTACATATACTACCTCACATTGGACCTACATTTCACTACCTGAGACTCATCAAGTCAGGGAAAAGTTTACATGATCAATAAACTCACTAGTTTTAATGTTCATCCTCATCTCATAATATTTTTTCACTAAACAGGTGGAGAAAACCCATTAAAGAACCTGCATACCAAGAATTTGAGAGCTTAATGAACTATCATTTTTTTCAAGCTTCAACTATGCATCAAACTCACATAGTGGAAAATAATTTATTAGTTTATTTCCAAAAATTTATTTAGTCCTTATATAAAAATCAGGTTCTATCGACACATACTCAAGATCTTTAATCACAATATCTGATTTTCTTTGATCTTTTTTAAATGATAAAAAGTTGATTGGAAGCTTTTGTTTCATTTTAATTGACCAAGCTCTATAAAAATTTAAAATCCTTGATATCCTTTATCATTATGTTCATGTCCACATTCTACAAATTATTAGCTTTATAGTTCAATTTTGATCCTAAAATTCGCATGTTATTAATGTTTTGTGTAATGTTGGTTCTTCACCCCTGCTTGAATGACATAATATATCAAACATCACAAGTCATCCTACCATAAAGGTTTTAGTGATTTGATCATATTATGGTTAGTTTATCTTTAAAATTCATGAAAAAATTTTATTCATAAGGCATGGACACTGAAATTAAGCACAATATGTTGAACCCCTCCTTGTAGTATGATAAAATTAGTCTTGTGATTAGTTATAGACTTCAATAATTTAATCACACTATTGCTAAAACACTACACCTACTATAAATTTAAATTTTCAATCCATTTTAGGTTAAAATAATTTCCATTTTTTCAGCATGGCCACCTAGGATTCTCACTTACAATTAGTTAAAAATAGGCATGCAGTGAGTTTCTCAAGCATGATAAGTTGATGTGCACTTGTGGTTGGTATAATTAACCTTTCTATTAGTTCACTGATCATTTCTCCTTTCTGTTAGTTAGATATTCTTCCAAATTATTCCAATGGTCCTAAAATAATTAAAAAATTTATCAAAAATATATTGACAAAAAAACAAGAAATTTGTTAACATAAATTAGAAAAATAATCGATTTTAATAAAAAAATTCAATTAATAGAGGTTAACAAAATCCCAATTTTTATAAATTCTATATTAAAATATTAGTTTAATCATTTAGAATTAAATTAAAACAAAAACTATATGAAAATTTATTTTAAAATAATTTATAATAAATTTCCCCCATACATAGTTATTTAGTATTCCTCAAGTATGTTGTAATTTTGAAATTACGAAATAAGAAATGATTTTACAAATAAAAAAATGAAGCATGTTTGAATATTAATTTACACATGAATAATACTTGAGGTTGTCCAAACATATACATGAATTATATGACAAAGAACTGCTTAGGTTACAAAACACAACATTTTTTAAGGAAACAAAAGATTCATCCACCATTAAAAATTGCATACATACTATATGAAAACTGTCCACATTACTATTTAAATCCATGATCAAGATCAATATTTAGGAGTGAATTTCAGATAGATTAAGTGGGATCAAAATCAAAACAAGAGGCGCATTTACTTACCACTCTCTCAAATGTTCTAAAAATAAATGATACTTTTTTTAAGTAATTGCTAAAAAATAAATGATTATATTATTATTCAACATCCCATTAATTATTTGCATTCATCAACACCCTCACCTTAATGAATTCATTTTTCATAATTACAAAAATTATTTATTTAATCCAAGAATTTATAATTTACTTATTTAATGAACACATGGGTTTTAGTCTATATTGTCTCATAGATTCACTATGGGATTCCCATTTTAAATTTCAATCTAGTTTCAATGGACATAAATGATTACATTTTCTATTGGATCCCTATGCAATTTGTTTACAAAATGACATCTCCCATATGTTTATGATCAATGATTTAATTTCCTCATATTTTAATTCCAAATTCCTGAAAGGTATATCCTATCATTCTTAATTCATAGTTTATAGAAAAATTCACCATAATAGTAGTGAGAATGATTAATCAATAACAATTCATATACATAGAACATTTATAACCATTGTAATCCTGAACAGTATTATGAAAAATCACCCTATGAAAGAAAATATTTATGTGAAAAATGAATCCAACAGAACTGGAAATTTTCATAATTGTTGAGTTTTTTTGTGATATGAATAAATCAATTAATAAAAATTAGTCACATATAAATAACCCTTTCAGAACACTTTAAATATAGAATTATACCCAATATTGATTCTCAACGTGTGAGAACATTTTTTTCCAAAATAGGCTTGCAAATAAATAATTTATATCCGGTCTGATGATGTAAAATAATAATCATACAATTCATACCTCATCATTAAAAATATCCATAACATATTTTATAAAATTTAATTTTTAATATTAATATTAGACATAAGAATTTAATGTTTGGATTAAAATGTAACATAATTATGACTATTTATAGTATCAGTTGAATGAAAAAATTTTAATGTGTCTAGAAATGTTTAAAATTTGGTAAAAAATGATTTTTACCGCCCTAATAATTTAAAACTAAACACCCAAGTTATAGAAATATATTAATTTAATTGAGTTCAAAATAACTAGCAGATTGCACAAAAAACTATTCATATATTTATCTAAAATAAATGAATAAAATAATTAAAATAATATTATACTAGATGTAGAAGATTTATTCATTTATATTTTTTCAAATGTTGTATCTCTTTTATCTTCAAAAAATTTATCTAATTAGAATGTTCTAGATCCTATAAAATTATATAATTGAATATTAGTTTGAAGAAAAATAAATCATAGGTGATTGAAACAAATTCTTGTGGTAAGGTGGCTAAATAATGATATTACATGATTTATATTCATTTGGTAATGAGGAAAACATGAAATCTCATTAGGGGGAGGAGGTGTTCTTCTACTATTATCATATGAATTTATTCCTTATATCACTTAATTATCCATTTTCATTACACTTCTTTATCAAGACCATTATTTTTTTCATGTTTTTGGTAAAGGAATTATTTAATTACCAATTGTCTCATAGTTTTATTGGACATAATTTGGGAATTCATGGTCACTTGGGGATTTAAAATACTGATAGAGGCATATGACCATTGTGATCATCTATAGAGAGTAATAAAATAAATTTAAATACCATGATAAAAATATCTAGATTCATTTTTATTAAACAAAACAAATTAAAATAAAACACAAAAATAAAACCATGGGTTAACTCCCAATTATTAGTGATCCTATCATCCTTAGTTTGATTCACTTAATTATCGTATTTCAAAAATAGATATGGAATTTAATCCCTTCAGTTTACCCATGATTTTTTGTTTGTTTCATTTAAAATTTACAATAAATGGTTGATTTTCTTCTTAAACTAACTCTATAACCACATTTACTAAAACATTATGAATGGTGAAGGGTTTAGGAATCATGGTTACCAATTTTACTAGAAAAACCATTATCCTAGAATTAAAAAGAATTAGCCTTTAACCAACTCATATGTCCATATTCTTACTAATTGGGTAGTGAAATAAATTTTTAATTTCTTTATAAATAATGGATTTCTCATATAATTATCTTCTATTTTACTAAAGATCACTCAACTCTAGAAACCATCTCACAGTAGAATATTTAAAATTAAAGTTCAAAATGTTAACATCCTAGTAAAAGAATTATTTGAACTCAATATGTAGAAGAAAAATTTATTTATATAGATTCAAATTTTTAGACATTCCTATTGGTGCCTTCTATGTAGTCTTGTTAGCATAAAAACCCTCATCAAACATAACAGACCAATAATTACTAGCACTTGACATTACCTTTTATATAATTTTATTGATCTCTCTATTATAATCATTAGCTTGACAACTGGATAGTGATTTCATTATTATTCTAGTTTTTTTAGAAACCCCATATTTCTCTATTAAAAGAACAAATTTAAAATTATTGAAATGTGTTCCATTATTAGTGATTCACTCTCTAGGAACCTCAAATATAAAAAATATGTCATTCCTAATTAATTTTGAAGCAATAATAGCAAGGTTAGTTGGAAGAGTTTCGATCTTGACCCATTTGGAATAATAGTGTTCAATAAAAAAATTTACATTTTCCCATAGGAATATAGAAATGTTACAATGAATTCTAATACACACTTATAAACAATATCATCCTTATGAATTCCCTTTTTACAAAATCTAATATCTATACAACATTTTCTATCCTTTGAAATATGTTCCTATCAATCACAATACATTAATGTGTCTTTAATCAATGTTGGATAGAAATAAATAGCATGGATATCTTTTTGAATAGTTCTCTCTAACCCATAATGTCAAATCCATGGTAATGATTCAAATATCTTAATGAAGTGAAACATTTTCTAGTCCATAATAGATATTCTGAAAATTTCATTAGAATATTTCTAAAATCCTAAATGATCAACCCCAAAAAATATTTAATGAAAAAAATTAAAATATTCCTTTAGTTACATGAATGGTATTTGGGTAGGATACCAACAATAAGAATAATTTCATAATCGAAAAACCAATATTACATCATAACTATAGTAACAAATGATTACTCATTAAGAATGAAGGTCATGATTTCTCTATATTACACAGTTTGTAAAATGGATAAATAAGACAGGTGTTCAATAACCACATTTTGATCTCATTTCATTACATGAATTTATAGATCGAACTCCGAAATCTAAAGTGTCCATCTCATGAGCTTTGGTTTTGGGTCCTTCATATTTAACAAGTATTTCGGAGTAAAATGATCAGTTATAATGATGAACACATACCTAATATAATATTTCCTGAACACTTATAGGGAAATCATAACAACATATAATTAATGTTCAATAGTAGAATGGTTCTATTTGAAAAAATCCAACTTATTTTTAATAGTGTAAATTACATGCATCTTATTCTCATTTAACTGTCTTAGAATTCCACACAAAACCATATCCCTAGCATCACACATAACCTCAAGAAAATATTACAGTCAAGATTAGTGATAGTTAGTGTGGTTATGTATTTTTTCGTAAGTATATTAAATGACTCTAAACACATAAAATAAAACTCAAATGGTGTATCTTTAATAATTAGTTATCACAATGGCTAGGTGAATTTGAAAAAATACTTGATGAATCACTAGTAGAAACCGATATTCCATATAAATCATCTAATTCATGTGAAATTTTCACAAGGGATAATTTTTTAGATCACTTATATTTTTGAATTATTAACATCAATTCCCCTATTGGAACCTTTTTAACCTAACTAAATTTCTTTAGTGACCAATAAATAAATTTTTTCCAATTCAGAACCAGTTTTGTTTCTTAAAACAATTCCATAGTTGTTTCTATATTTTCCCAATAAAATTCTGTGTTACTAAAAATGATGGAGAAGTCATCCTTGAACACCACTACTATCCATTAATTATTTTCTGAGAAAATGGCCATCATAAAATAATGAAAATTATATAGAGAACCACCCAACCAAAATAGAATATTTTGATAGTAAAATGATTGAAATTAAGAAGTGAAGGTTCTTTTATCATAATTCATAGGGGTTATTCTAATCGATTTGAAACTATAATATCCATTAAGGAAATAAAAAAAATTAATTTCTATCTATACAATCTAAATTTAATCTATAAATGGCAATGGGAAATGCTATATCTTAGTGATAAATTATGTTTTATATAATCTATGTAGACTAACGACATATTAAATAATATATTTTGGATGTTATTAATTTTCACATTGGTTATGACTGTAACTTGACTCCTCTTAAGAAACCCTTTCACTGGAATAACCTATGGGATATCTAAAATTGAAAAAATTATTCTAGCTTCAATAACATTAATAAATTTATATCTAACCACTTAATTCATGTATGGGGTAAGTCTTATTTTCTTATCATCTCTTTTATTGTTCGTTTTTCCCATTATAATTTTATTCTTGTAATAATATGGATTTGTACCCACAATATCAGCTACTGAAAACACAATTAAAAATTTAGACTTTATAATAAAATAAATAAAACTCCCCTCTTAACTTAATTCTATATTATATGAAATGAATGTAGGTAATTTGGATAACTCTCTAGGAAAATATTATTTTAGGTGTGTTGAGAAGGGATTGAGCTCTAAATCCAATGTGTTTTGATTTGATGGAAGTGTCTTGGACCTGTGAGGTCCAGGGTACACAAGATATCTAATAAATAAGGCACTATAAACTGATTCTTCTTTAGCATTGGTGTCTCAATAAATAGATATTCATGACCAGAATCAATTTCTATTTAAAAAAATTTACTAAATAAAATTAATCATGGTTATGAAATAATTATCCCAAAAATCATCTATTGGTTCTTCCTTATTACTAGAAAATATTCTAATTCCTATTGTTTGGGGTTTAGTTTATTGTTTAATACATATATCTTCCTAAAAAACTCTTTTTGTTCCTCATCTATTAGTTCCTAAACTTTTAAAATAACATACCCAGAATAGATATTAATTTTATTGGGTTATTTAGTTATTTTAAAAACACTATATTCATTTTTTTTCTCTCATAGTTTAAAAATTAACTTTCCCTTTAAAACAAAAATAAAAAATTATTCTATATAAAGGAAGGTCCTTCTATGGATGATATATACCACTTTATCAAACATCATATATAAAATCACATAGTTATTAGGAAAATATAACTTCTCTACAACAACCAGTAGTTCATCAATTCTTCAAATTGGGAGAGTAATGGATTTTTCTAATAATTGTATGACAATAGTTGCGGGGTGTAGAATTACTAATATCAAGTAATGAATCAGGGATAATGGAATCATATTGATACTCACAACAATATCAAATAAATTGTTAAAAATGGTCCCAATACATATTAATGTGAAAGGTATAAAAACTACATTGATGTTGAGGTATGTGAGGGATCTTATTCTTCAAGAAAACACCACAATCTTTTGTGAGGTTATAATTTACAAATGTTTCCAATGTTTTTTATTATAAAAATTTTCCATAATGATTTTAAATAAGATGACCATTAGATTAAGGATTCCATAAAGGGTATGTAAATTTTAGGTTTCATGATAAACTTATAAAATTTAAATAATTATGTTTCATGATTATTATTATTTATTATTGTAGGGAAGGTAATGGTTGGAGTATTGTAATTTATTTTGGTTCGAATTCCATCACATTATTATTAAATTTTTATTCCATTTTTTTCTATTAGTCAAACAATTTTCTTATGTTATTTACTATAATAGTAGGTTTAAAGGTGAATTATTATTTCTACATAAATTTCTAGATTCTGTGATTTTAGATTTTGGATTCGCATTTCATCAAATTTTTTAATAGGTTTTGGATCATTTCAAGATACATTGTGAGTAAATTAACCCACCTAGTTTTTTGTACAAATAATTTTTCCCAAGGATATATTTTATTGGTGATCAAATATTAACCATTATCTATATCATCCATATCTCATTCCATTTTACTAATTTTATTTTTTGTGTTATTTATTTATTTTGGAATTATTCTTTTTTTGATTCCATGTGAGCCTTGAGATATAAATCTTGAGAATCCATTATATTGAAAACATAATGAAAAACTCATTCCACATTTCACTATGAATTAGAACACAATTCCTTGGGTTGGATTTGGAATTGTATCCTAGGATATTGTGGGAAACCAGGAAGTACAACCAGTCTGTGTACCACCTTATGTATCCATGAATGATTCAATTTTATTATAACTTTGGTTATATGTGTTATAAAACAGGTCATCATTTTCATTCATTTTGGGACTATAGTGGGCCCATCCTATCACTTACTAATTCTAATTTATTTTATCGTATGAAATGGGTGAACATAATCAATGTAAACATTTATATTGGAAAACAAGCATAAAAATGATAATAATTATCCAATTAATAAAAGTAATAATAATCCAACAAAATTATTATGTTGAAGGGTATTATAAGTTTACATCCCCAATAAATCATAATATTCACCATTAAATGTTAACATAGATTAATATAAATTAAAATATCACTACAATATATCTTGTAAAAAATAAACATTTTCAATTTGAAATACCTTATTTAAAATATTAATGTTTCCAAATATTATGGAAAACATTTTAGGAAAAGAACACTGAATATTTAGAAATGAAGCTTCAATGTATTGAGTGGTCAGAATGATATTAAATTATTTTCATTCCACATTATTTAAAAAATAATCCATTTAAAACAATGTAAAAAGGTCAAAAAGCACCTCTTTCAGAAAATGGTACGTAGATTCCTATTTATCAATATTTTTAAAAAATAAAACATGGGTAAAAATGTCATTATTAAATAATTTTAGAATAGTAATAATATTTTTAAAATGTATTTTAAGGAAAATATAGACCTAGAATAAAAATATTCCCAATCAAATGGAAATAAAGAGAAGATTCCTTAAAAACACGGTTTCTACATATTGAGTACCTGTTGAGTGTAAAATTAAATGAAATACATATAATTTCTATAAAAAATATATGGAATGAAAATATAATGTTTTCTAGGAAGAAGTATCAAATAATTACCCCTGTGGATACATTAAAAAAATACAAAATAATCGGAAGGTTGTGAAATAAACCCTTACCACTTTAGTAAAATTTGAATCATACCCACCAAGAAAGAAATTACTTCAAATGAAACATTAAATACTATTAACATAAAGAGTTTTGTCATTTTAAATATCAAAGTGGGAATATATACACCACATAAAAATGAATAGGTTTATAATACCAAATATGTATCAATAGAGTGGAAATTGAGTTGAAATGTCTTACAAAGATCACACCATTGAAGTAAGAATTAACAAAAACTTGAACATGAATATCATATGTAAATCCATAATAAAAAATTGTAAATAAAATATTAATTTATAATAATTCTTTACAAATACAATATTTGAATATCAATAGTCAATGTTGAATTAATATAACCTAATGAAAAGTAAGTGACTTATAAAACCCCTTACCTCAGGTCTGAAGCATCACATACAATATTTATCTTATAGTGTAATATACTGACGTTAATTATTTAAATTTTAATTATTTATTTTTCATTTTATTTTATTTAGTACCATTTTATATTTAGTTATAAAAATAATTAAGTTCAGGTTAGATATTTTGAAGATATTTAGTTCATATGTCCAAAATGACATCAGTAGTTTGACTATGGTAAAAGAGAAATTTTTCCCCAAATTAAATAATAATAATCAAGAATAATAATAATTTTTTATAAATTTATTATAAATCTCAAAATCGATCATTTTTTAATAAAAATGAATTACATTATAATCATGGAAATAGTAGGTCATGCATACAAATGAGTAGGGTTTTCAAATTTTCAACATTCATATTGGAAAGAAGGTATGTTATATTTTATATTTACATATTTTTTATTATATTTTATATACCATAGTATTTATTTACAATAACTTATATATAAAAATCATGTTATGTGGTTGTGAAAAATTAATCATACCTCTTCAGGGAGGTGGTGATCCACATGTTTTCATGAACAATGGTATAATTTTTCAATTAGTAGGATGGAAATAAAATATAAGATATATTAATTATATACAATGAAAAATATTTAATTATATATATATATATATATATATTAAATTCATCATTATAACTAGCCATTATTAGTGATGGTGGAAAATTAATTGCCTTGGTTGGCAAGGTAGTAGTCTGTCGTACAAATAAATTGTAGTTTTGTTTCCCTTTGGATGGAAGATGATATGGATATAGATTTTGTGATTAACATAATAAAATTTTATTATATGTAAGTTAATGTTGTTGATATCTTACCATTATTGGAGAATATTTGAAATTAGTATAATAAGAAACAAAAGGTAAATGACCCGCTAAGAAATATACCTCTTCTTCAAACAACCTGCATTACACTATACATTATGCCCTCTAGGATGGGTATTTTGTCCAAAATAAGACATATAGAATGTGGGGTGGTATGTTTTCAATGGATTTGGTTATTTATTTTCTATATAATATGGATCTTCAATTAAGTATAGAAGAGGAGATGAGGTGACCTTTTATAAGAGAGAGGAAGGGTATTATTAGAATTTCATAATCTTTTAAATTAATTTTTTTTAAATTTGTAAATGGATCCAGATTAATTAAATTTAAATATTTAAGGATTATTTTTCATAATGAACTAATATATTAATATTTAAATTGGTATTGGTTTTGTTTTTATCCTTATATTTTAGTTTTAGCACTTCGTTAACTCTTTTGACAATTATCACAATATTAATGATGTCTACCATTTAATGGACAATAATGTTACTATAAAATGAAAAAATACCCAAATACTGATAAAAGTTCATTTTTACAACCATATATCATCCATTTTTCATAATATGTATTTTTAATGAATTTTAAATTGTTTAATAAAATAATATTTATTATAAAATATCAGTAATATCATTTTTGAAACAATTCATTTAATATTAATTTAAAGACAACAATAAAAAGGTTATATTTTGAATATAATACTAACAAACATCCCCAATATATCATATTGATTTATCAAATTTGTGTTAAACATTAATTAATTCAAATTATACCACTTTTCATATTTTGAAAATAATTTATATTATTTTTATATTAATTGAATAAATACTGTGTTAGTGTTGCATTACCATTTAAGGTAATTATTTAATCACTTAATATTAGAAATAAATTAGCATGATATTATTTTTTTTAGCTTTTAAATATTTATTTATAAATTAGTATATTCCATGATTATCCATACTTAAAAAATTTAATGTTAACAAAACATAGAGAATGATATTTTTGACTTTTCTTGAAATAAAAATTTATAGAGGTAAAAATAACACCCAATAAGTAAAAAATAGACCATATATTAAAATATTTGATCTTTATGTAGGAAATATATTCATATAATAAAATTAAGACGTGTTTGAGGGAGATTTTATAGTATTTATCATATTATTTCTAAACCTTATTATCTGATTTACCCTAAACACGGTAATAATATTTACAATGTTTACAATTCATAATGGCCTAAAATAAAAGGACAAAATTTACCATATTTAGATTTCATAATAATAAATATGGAATAATTTTTCCAGATTAAATTTTTATAAATGGATATAATTTATTTAAAATAAAAACACAAAATGCAATGAAAAATAGTTTTTGCAATGTGTTTTTTAATATGTAAAAATGTTTATATAATATATTAAATCATAAAATTGATTCCAATGAAATTTACTAAATAATTCATAATATAAGAGAATGAATATTATTTTAAAAAAATTTAAAATAAAATAACACTTTTTAAATTCCATAATGAAAATATACAGTTTTCAATAAAAAGAAGTATTCTTCACTATTCATTAAAAAATTGACGTTTTCAGAAAAATAAAAATATAAACCTATGATAATTTTAATATGATGATTTAAATAATGACATTAACTTCATAAAACAAATTTTATTAAAGTGTAAAGATTTTATATTATTATTTTTTCAGAGTAAACAATAAAAATTCATTTTTTGACGAATTTTTTTTGAAGAATAAAATGGCATAAATAAAATTAGTTTTTCATTTACTATGAATTAATAAATAAATTGGTGTTGAGTTCGACCTTAAAAATTAAATTATAATTGGTTTAATCCAATTTATACCGACAAATTGAATGACTAGGTTATAACATTCATATTTAAATAATAACAATTCACAGTTCATTTAAACTTTGTGTAATATGGTTTATATGCTCATGGACATTGTGTTATTTCAAAATAATGAGGTGTTAAATTCAACCAAATAAATAAATTAAATATTTTCAATTTTTACTTCTATTCAGTAACCACAGAGTTGACATTTGAAAATTCCATTCTGGAAAACCCCCATCAATAAAAATAGTTAACAAAATATCCTCTTAAATAATGGGAAAAGAAAATATAAAGGTTATTTAGAGTAAAAAAATACTATATTTAAAAATAAGAGAACATTAGTGTGATGTGAATATATAGACAAGGAAGAGAAAACTAATTCCCATGAACTAAAAAATATTAATTGAGAACATGTTTAGCATAATGTCAATTACCACAAAATCATAAATATATGATGGGTGAAGAAACCATAAATTCATTAGAAATAATTGTAACATGATATATATATTTATTCAAGACCCATTTCCAAGATTTGAAAAATAACTTACTATTTTAGACTATGAACATGTATAATTTCATCCTTTAATTTATTTCCACCACAATCTAATCGTTTCTCCAAAAGATGAGTACTATAAATAAATTTTTTCTGCTGGAATCCCTAAAATAACCTTTTAAACTATCAACTAATCCATGAAAAGATAACAGGATATTCGAATTGTTCTTAAATTTTAAACCAATTAGAAATGGATTTCAAAAGGTTAGATAATATCTAAAATGTATAATCCTTTATATTAAAAAACAATACATCTTTTATCAATGCTTCCACAATAATTCCAAAGGCTCAACTTAGATTATTTATCATATATAACCCAACATCCTAATTGAACTCAATAACATAAACATTATATATATTTTTATCATAAATAATTATATCATGACTTTTAACTTACATTGCAAAATTTTTATTGCACTCTTACCAAATAATCATTCATGATCAACCACATGATAAACATTAAGGTTACATATAATTTAACCCAGTTAAGCATCCCAAGAATATCATTTATTACAAAAATAAATCAATATATAATATCATAATATAGTGTAGTTAACCATAAGATCATGAATTATTTTTAGACACTAATATTTAAATATAATCCTTCTCTTGACGATAAATATACATGGAAATATCACATTGTTATTCAAACTATTTTTTAACATCTCACTATCCAATATACAAAAATTAAAATAAAATAAAATCAAATATTGTCCTAAAGGGTTATTCAAACCATAATAGATTATTCTTCCCTAAACAAAGTAAATATTTCAAATAATCTCAAGATCTCATCATATATAACCTCAAAAATGGTATCTATGCATTTGAACATATAGAAAACAAAAAATATAAACACATGAATATATATATTGCTCTTAAGTTATCCACATATGAAAAAAATACATTATTCAAAAAACTAACACCGTCATTCCTTAAATAAAATCACATACTATTTAAATAAATGTAATAAACTTCCTCCAGGATTAACTAAATAACTTTTTCATCAAATCACTAATAAATTTCATAGTCCCCAAAACTATTCCACTTACTTCATAAATGTTAATAATGAAATTTACAATAGTAGAATTTTCTTGGTTATCAGTACCATTAAACATTTTTATTCAAATTCATAAAAGAGATTTACTATAGAACATTCATTAGATATCTCAGGATTATTTTATCTGGAATACTATGTATAAAACATAATTTTCATATCAAAAAAATAAGCACTTCATCACATAAAAATTAAATATTATCATTGTACATAATATTATTTCATCTTGGAGTTAACACTTAGAATAGGGAATTGGACTGGATAATTCCCAATCGACTCCTTATTGATATCTTCCCTTATTTTCCACACATATTTTTTCCATTGAATTTATAAATTTTATAGGGTGTATCATTCATCATTTCTTACATGATGGATATTTAGATTTCATTCCTCTATGGTCTCCACCATCCAAACTCCCAGATGACACTATCCTTATCTTATTTATAGAGTTTAAGAGTTAGCTAAGGAGAAATTTATTAATCATATATCATGATAATTTGTTTCATATAATCAAAAATATACTTTAATCCAGTCACCATTCAATTTAGTGTCTAATAACAATCATATTCTCAATCACACTGAGTTTTAATAAGATATATCCTAATTCTATCCATTGAATAAAACCAAAAATCATTGTTTGAGAAAAAATAATCATAGTTGGAAACCATATAATCTATACCTTACTGAAATTGTATGATATTATTCAATATATAGAATTATCATTAATGTTAATATTTGTTTTTTGTTCCAAAATCTATGTTTTCTTAAATCTAGTTCCCAATGGTTTTACTAAACTTTCTTTGATACAAACTATAACAACCGCAAATTCCGTAATCCATGGATGGGGTCTACTTTATTAAATTGGAATATCATATAAAAAATATTATTCCAGTGTACTAATTAGTTTAGTAATCTTGGTAATCTAGTTACATACTAAAATCTCAGATTGCATTTGAAAACATAAAAATACTACATATCCAAAGTAAATAATTAGAATCCTTTAACCCATTTAATGATTCCTTCTTTATATCAAGGGAAATGGAAACATAATAACAGTGATATCATATTCCCAATAAGGGTTATTTAAAACAAATCTATTATGAGTAAAAAATACACAATCAATATGGAATGATAAATAAATGAAAACCCATTCTATTTAATCTACAAAATTAGTAAGGAGAATAACATGTTAAGAATATATAATTAATATCATAATAATGAGACTATGTACATAGATAAAATATCAACATAAAAATAACATGTATAATAAGAAATGGTTTCAAAATAATATAATCCATAATGTTGAATATCATAAACTTACTGCTAAGGACATTTGGTTAGAAAAATACATAAATAGTCAGTGAATATGAAAAATACCCACACTAGTTTTTCTCATGAAAGTTACTAATGAATTGAAGGTCTATAGAGGGCCCCAACTATCACATACTAATCCCAATTCAATCATCATGTGAAAGGGGTTGACATAATCAATGAAAACAATCATATTGGAAAACAGACAAACAAAAAGATAATAATTCCTCAATAAATAAACATAATCATAATCTATCCAAATTAATATGGTGTATTATATAACAATAGAACATCCCTAATAAATTAAAATATCTATATAATTAATTTCATTATATATTACATTAATATAAAATATCAATAAAAGTTTTCTAGATTGATGTACCCCCTTTTTACTTTGAAGTCTCTTGTTTTAAATCTCTCAATTTACCAAAATGTATGGAAAACATTTTATTTATAAATATTCCTATAAAATTATAATTTCATTTTTTTATAAATGATTGGTTATGATAGTGGGAAATTCCATTCAAACTATATGAGACAAGAAAACATTTATACCACACTTTTGAAAAATAGTCAAACAGTAAGTCATTCAAAAGACAGTAAGAAGATTATTTTTAAAATATTTTTTTAAATGTAAAAAATGTGTAAATTTTTAATTAATAAATAATTAAATACTATTAAAAACATATTTTTAGTATATTAAATGGAAAATATGGATAATGGAAATGTTCCCTTCTGGATAGAACACAATGTCAATTTTCCTTAAAAATATGGTTTTCCTATCATAAGTACATAATTTGTAGAGAATGAAAGGAAAAATATTTAATTTTGATAAAGAAGTATATGAGAATACAATAAATTCTTTTTGATATTTAAATATCAAATAAAATCCCCAAGTGGAGACTCTAACATAAAAAACCCTGAATAATGATCATATTTTGAAATAAACCCATAATTCTTTGGTTACTTTTGAATGATAACCCCCATGAATTAAGTAACATTTAATCATACTTTTTACGGTTTAGGGGCCCACAGTGGAAGCCGGTGGGTTGGGGATTTTAAAATTTTAGTCGGCAGGATGACAGAACATGTCATCACCAATGATCCGATCCATGGAGAGGTTTGAGGATCTCACATAAATTTTTAAAAGCACAAAATTTAAATGAAAAATGTACCCATTTCAAATCCAAAGCGGTGGTCGAATACAACTATTTGATGGTGATCATCGCTTGAAGGATTCAAAGAAGGATCCCTCTACATCGTCCACACACACTCCATATATCTGCTGAAATATCGATCGTCGAATTTTGGGTTCTAGCGCAGCGATATGACGATACTTTCAATGTACCAATGATCACCACCTCGAGATGAATTTGATGCTCGAAGATGATCTTGATCCAAGCTCCATGGATCGAGAGATTCTCTCTTTCGAGAGCAGGAGGAGAGAGAGGATCTGGTTTTCACTCCATGAAATGTGTGAATAGTGAATTGCACACCAAGGGAGAGAGCCTCCTCTCTTATTTATAGTGGAATTCCAAAATACTCAGTTGGGTTCCCTGACCCACATTTATTACAATGTCCACTAATAAATAATTTTGACAAACTAAACTATTCCAATATTATTTAGTATTTTATCACATACTTTTAATATATAAACTATATATTATGTGACAAAACCAGATCCATTTAACTTGACTCGTTGTCCCGCTTAATATTAAACGAACCTTGAATATTTAAAAAATATTTGTTCATTTAATATTTTCCCATATTTACTAAACTTGAAAATATATTAAATAAATTCAATCCCAAATATTCATAACATGAATATTATTAAATTTATTTAATTCTTTTGGTGATCGGCAGCTTCGAAAATACTCGAACCCTATGGTGAGGCCCACTATGTCCATATACATATTCGACTGAATAGGTCAAATTCTTGAATACGTTGTTGTGTGTGACCCTCTGGGACCTTATCTCGATAGTAGTGAATAAAATCAACAGACCGAGAGTGGATTCAAGCAACCCATCATGGCCCCTAAAGAGATAAGGATAGTCCTAATAATGACAACCATCCTA
The DNA here is from genome assembly GCA_963277665.1 of Viscum album. Lineage (NCBI taxonomy): Eukaryota > Viridiplantae > Streptophyta > Magnoliopsida > Santalales > Viscaceae > Viscum > Viscum album. The sequence goes on along the minus strand of OY728120.1, from coordinate 453,195,541 downwards.
CGAACACTGACTGTGTACTATAATCTATTTGTCATTAAATTTCTTATAAAGCATGACACACACTTGTGTCATCATCCTTTTCTTGCTTTATTATTTTTTGATCCATCCAAATGGATTTTACTTTGTACTGCTTCATCCAAATACTTATGAATGACGCACCATCCGTATCAACTAGGCCTGAGATATACAACTTCTTAAACATGGAAGCGAAAAATCCTTTCTTGACCATTCAACCAATGTCATACCACCAACGACGCACCCAAAAAAACTACCCCTCTCCGACTTCATTTCCATGGTTTTTGTATTGCATCTAAGCACATAATCAAATAGTACACATTGGTAATGGTGTACAGTTAGGAGAACAATACACATGTTTGTAGATAGGAACAACCAATGACACCCAAAACATGTGGTTTTTCAATTGGTAGGTCCGTCCTCAAGATCTCACTACTAGAGATCACCAATTGTGAACTTCATAAGAAGAAGTATCAATGCTTATGAGCCCCCAACACTTGATAGTCATAAATATATTGTGTCCTATCAGTAAGATGTATCCAGACTATAGAACATATATTTCAGATTAATGTTATAGTATCTTCAGGTTCTCATTATAGCATGGGATCTACTAAAACCTAGCGACACGAAAATTAACCTTTAGACATTACTATTATAATAGTGTACTTAGAAAAGTATACACTATAATGGTAAGATAACATCTTTCAAAGATAACTGTACACATGATATGTTAATGAAAAGTACTTCATAGTTGGGTCTAGGGAACCCACTATTTCAACACACCCACTGGCACTATAGCCAACTTGCGAACCCAACATGACAGCTACTCACTTGATAAACATCATGCTTGTGATGAGTAATCGCTTTCACTGCGGGGCCTACCACCTTTTCTCCACATGGCATAAATACTATACTTGACCCCATCTGATTGTGTAAAACTACTCAAGATAAGGTATCCTCGAGTATATCACTTTTGTCCATTTTCATAACCTGACAACTTGGCTAGTAAGAATATCGTAGTTTACATTATGATAATACTTTTATCACTAGGCGTGAAAACATGAACTGGAACAAATCATTGCGATTGATAACTCCTTCTTAGTTGCCTTAGAAGCTGAAACATACTCGATATTTGAAGGTATAGCTACCACTAGCTTTTATGATCTTGAATCACTCATCACCATTGCCTAACTACAACACTATTTCAAATTGATCTAAGGATTACTAGTTTGTGTCCCACAAAATATTGTATAACATCTTCTTTATATACTAGGTACATATCATTTGTACTTCCTTGAGAATAAGATGATAGTTCTGACTGCTTCACTTGTAGTGCTCATAGATATAATTTATATCTTCCTACTATAAAGAATATTATGGAATTATCAATTATTTTACATATTATGGAATGTGTGATTGATCCATCACTAATGTAGATTGTATCAATTCAAAACATTAATATCTTACCATGATCCAAACATGTTAACCTAGGGAGATTAAGCCATGTGACATTGGAAACAATTCTGCACTGGAAATGTTCCAACTTGTATTTTTCAATACAATGTCACCATATGTACGATTGACTAGGACCAAGAAAAATATGTATCTACCACAGTAGATCTTGTTCCCCAGAACCCAGGTTTCTAATTTAAGTCAATCATTGGATAATTTTATTTATTATAATCTTATCTAACTATAATATCAAGATCTATTTTCCATATGTTTCCAAACATATTTCACTTGGAAAACATTGGTGCTTCAACGTAACGTTGGTAGACACAAGGAAAGGATTCATTTATAATTAATTCTCTAAGATCTTGTTTCTTACATTAATCCCAAACTGGATTTTAGTAACTTGAAACCTTTATTGGAATCATATAATGTCATCATCCCTTTCTGGTTGTGTCGTATAGACACTATCCACAAATGATGATCATGACATCCAATGAACAATTTAATGATCTTATAAGTTAGCTATGAAAAGTAAAATTCATATAGATTTAGGCATACCGACTTCGTATAACTAATCGTGCCTTACTGGTACCAAGCTTGTACCATCCCCGTATCATATTATTTGAATACCCATTGTAGTGTTCAACATATAATCCCCTTTTCAATTTGATACATGGAATCCATTATTGAATTTTAATTGATCTTGTCAATCTCATCTTATTTCCATGCACTGCTTACTTGTAGGGATTATTATTCTTAACGAATAATTTATCACTGACCACGGTGAATATAAAACCATCACCATGGTTTTATTCTTCCTAGGTAATATGTGTCTCTGGAACATTCTTATTCCATATGTACTTGTAGAACTTCTTCCTATGTCAACCATTTGTGCATTTCAAGAATTAACTAAGTCCAAGTCATCTCAGCTCATACTATCTCTAATAGAGATTTTCACCCTTATATAGAAATGTAGTCTAATACATGACTGCATCTTTTCTATTTTAGGGAATTAGGTAATATCCGAAACAATTGTTTGGATATTATCCTCAGATGCATCATGTTTTCAACTTGATACATGTTTGATTATATCTTAACAAACTCTTTGCATCCTAACACATGTCCTATGAAATAATGGATTTTTCCATCATACTATTACTTGCATGATATACATTTTTCATTTTAGTTTTCATAAAGGTTATGGGATTTCACCGTTATTTGCAAAGCACATATTGAAATATAATGGAAGTTTCTGCAAGTTTCAACATTGATACAACTTATATCATAACTTTGATGTATAAAATGTGTGTTTAGGAATTGCTCCATGCTATATTTTTTTGATCATTGTTAACATATAAGACTTCATCATTGATCATCCTTATGAACATCAATATGGTGATGTTGAGAAGGTAACATGCATTTAGGAATTACTCCACACTACATTATCAAGATTGATGAATGTTTGGTCATGATATTCTTCGACATGCCAATCCAAAGAAACTAATATATTCTGACCAAACATATACTTCCCTGGTACATTAATTAATGAATTAAAGGAACCATATAATGTATAATTACCTCTAAAACTCCATTGGAATAGTTCACACTCTCTTTTTGAATGAACCTCATAAGCATTGGGGCATACCTTTATTTCTAAAGGTTTCATTGTCTAAACTAAGGATATCAATAATACCAAAGGTGTTTATCTGTGTTGAGCCTAAATACCATACTGGATACATTCATGACATCCACTTTTAGTTTTACATGAAAATGAACTATATTACCACAACTGGGTAGGTCTTACATTTTATAATCATCGTGTATTTATATTGATTCAAGTAGATTTGAATTATTTGTTGAGTATATTATGACAAACAACCTTCATTAGAAAATGTAGAATAATGTATTATCATGTCCAAATGGAACACAAGATAAATGTTTTGGTTATACTCAACAACTTGTTTAATTTGAATCAATCACCTGGCAATTAGAATTTATGTGTTTCTCACTACTTACTTGGGAATAACCCTTTCTCACCTACTCAGTGAAGACACTCTAATTATAGTAATGTTCCTATACTTACTTGGTTACTATATTTAAATACACATATGTTATTGGTATATTATATTCAATACCCAAGAAGTATTTTAGAAACATTAATATATTTGATGAATATAAACTGAACGAGAAGCGGGTATTTTATTCTTGTATTTGGTTTTTTAAACTTGCATAAATATATTTCTAATATCTGATGAAAATAACTTCCTGTTAAGAAACCAACCAATTTTCATCAAAGGACATGACGATGGTGCCTTTGGCGTAACATTCCATAGGTCTTTTCACCTTGTCTTTCAATATATTCTCTATAAGAATGAAATATGGTACTTTCTTTAATATTCTTATTACTTGGAGAATGTTACCTTAAAGGTAATGAAGCTCTCACTCTATACAGTTCATTTGTATAGTTAAATGAAACTAGATTAATTGTGTGTAAAAGTTATATGAATGATATGACATGAAAGAGTGGGAAATATCTTTCACTTTACACAAACTGAGTTCAATCATCACATTCAAATCTTTCATTGATTTCTCCTTTGAAACTTTTTGAAGATGAAACTACATGTAACATCATCCATTTAATGATGTAGTGACCAAAACTAACATCTAAAATTAATGATAGCATTATGATAGAACCATAATATGCTTGATTTATTAGTCTCTTGTAAGTAGTTTTACACCCTCTCTTCTTGAGGTGGCTTAACAGGATGGGACACAAGCACATTGAATTTCCGATATAGTAGTAATGTGAGCGTGCACCGATAATACTCTATGGAAATTTTTGCTTAGTTTAGACACTAACATTTTATAATACTTATCATAGTTTTATTATGGTTTTTCTTTCTATTCTCTACAAATATACTTTAGAAAATTTGTACTTTTAATATTGATTACCAAATGTGACATTACTGATTATTTAATCATTAAATGACTCCCACTAAATTTTCAAATTCTAGGAACCCTATGTTTTTGAACCGGAATACTCTTGAGTATTCTAGTGTCTAGGATCCCTAAACCTCCCTCAATGTCTTCAAGCTATGGCTACACCACTACTCAGAGGGTCTAAGGTTGACTTTTTTCTAGCCAACCGCAATAACTCATGGTTTATTGATCTGTTGAATGATGTCCCAGCTTCAAAAATCATTACTGATTTACCCAATGCTTGCCTCTAAAACAATAATCCAGCTACGACTATTACGTTGCTGTAATTTTGGTTATGCCTAACCACCATCAAAATAATAACTCTCTGGTAGGAAGAGGCACCCTCAGCTATGGCATTACCGACACCTCGAACACCTAGTTTTGTTCAAACTTTAATGATTGAAGGAAGATGTGAATTAATAATTTCGTTGATGGTTTTATTGGTTTTTTTTTTCTCCTGATGAATGTGATCCATTTCTATTAAACATGTTCATCTATGTTGTCTCACTCACAACTGATCTTTAATAGAACACACGCCGCTTCTTTATGAATTTTATTATCTATTATTTTATTTATTTTCCCACTATTCTAAAATGCATAAAATCATAAATAAATGAATAAAGGTAAACTACAATCTAACTGGTCTTGAGCATCTAAACGACCGAAGGGAATCATACCTGAGTCAAATCTTGACTCATGATACGACTTTCCCTCTATCATGTATGTTCGCTTCGCATCTGGAACATCACCATGTCTTGGCAGGTTCCACGTCTTGTCTGGGAGTACTGCCTCATCTTGGAGGAATCCACGTCACGTCTTGCATCGTCTACGTCTTTCTCCATCTTCATCCGAAGTACAAAATTACTCACACGCAGGCAAGGGGACTAGTAGGAAAAAATTACATCAGGTAAATATTGGGCGTGCATGCCCTTATGCATTTTAACTGAAAAATAATGACGATGTGTATGCCATCTATTTAGTTAATTACAATCATCGCCCACAGTTAAATTATTAATTAAATAAAAGGAAACATACACAAGTCCATTCTGAAGACCAACTTGCGGGTAAAATAAAGCATGATAAAATTAAAATGGGTTAATTATGTAGGAGGGCTATCTAAAATGAATTTAAAGAATTTTATAATTTAAATAATTGAATTATTTATCAGTCTAATAATTAATTTAATTCTTATGCCAAAATTAAAATAAATAAATTAAAATAAATTAATTTATATGCACGACTATTAAAATAATTGAATAAAATTAGTTTTAGTTAATTTAATATAGACAATAAATTAAAATAAGTAAATTGATTTATTTTTATTAATTTTAAATGGTCGGTCTATGAAATGTCACTGTAGGGCCTCTACATGTCGGGCCAAACCCGCACATGACCCTATGAGGTGTGTAGGGCCAAATTGGGCCATACTGATCCGCCCAAAGCCGTTCTGAACTGTGAAGGTCCGGACGGACCACTTCGGGGCCAACCATTACCCTATAGAATGAATTACAAACAAAATAATGGTACCTCCTGGACCTTCACCGAATCCAGCAGGGCCAGTGTTTCTTGTGGGGTCTGAGCAGCGCAGTCCGGTTAGGTGACGGTGAAGCCTAAATGGCAGACCAGGAGTTGATAGATGTACAGAGGTGCCTTTTAGGAAGGTCGGTGAACCAGGGAAGGGTTTGATCGAAGCAGCTCTGTCCTTCGGTTCCCCGGTGGGCTGTGGTGGCGCTGGTTTTGGATCAGCTGGGAGGCGGTCCGGGAGGAGGCCGACTATGCAGCACCACTGAAGGGAGTAGACCGGAGCAACCATTGGTGGATGCATGATAGTGCATGGGATAGGCGTCATCTGACTTTGTCTAGGAAGAACCCCCAGGGGGTTTTCGCAACCCGGAATTTCACAATGACGACGAAGAAGAGCTCGGTCGTGGGCTGGGAGGAGGCTGGAACCCGTGGAACTACTGCGTGTGGAGCCTAGTTTCTGGCTAGGAAACCTTCAGGCGATGTCCTCTTGGTGGGAGCAAGTAGAAAAGGAGGAGGCCGATGTCTGGGGGGCTACGGCGGCGGCGGGATGGCATCGTGCATGAGCATTCCAGAGGCCGACATGCATGGCTGAGGGGAGGGTGGTCTGGCAGAGGAGGCGGGTGACACATGGAGGTCTGACAAGCCTGATGTGTGATGTTGAGTAGGAGGGATCTAGTGAATTGTGTGCAGGTGACCTGAGATTCCACTATGGTTTCACCGTGGGAGGGAGAGGGGGTCCCATAGGAGCCCTACAATTCCATTTTTTTGGTTTTCTTTCTACATGTGCCGGCCCACCATCTTTGTTTGTTTGAAGACTTATTTTAATTAATGTTCTCACATATTTAACAAATTCCACTTATTTTTTTAAATGAATTATTTTTAAGTCAAGTACTCCAATCATTTCCAATGTCTATATAGCCTTTTAAATTTAATAGTAATAACATTATTATAATAGAATAATAATTTGTTATTATTAAATTATGATAATGATATATTTTTTTGTTATTGTAATATTAAAATTATTTGTAAAATTATAAAATTATGAAATTATAATTTGAACAATTATTTTTATTTCTAATGAATTTATTGAATTTTAATTAGTTCAACAATATGAAATAAAATTAGAACCCAAGATCAAACCATGAAATTTGTCCAATCGAAAAATTTAAACTAACCATAACATGGTCATTCGAAATCGGATCGCCACGCGGTTTGAACCGTTGGGACGGTCTTTGTACCGTATACTTAATTTTATATAAATAAATTTTATTAGGCTCATAAAATTAACGTGATCCCTATGATACCACTATAAGGTTCTAGGGCCCACAGCGGAAGCTGTTGGGTTGGGGATTTTAAAATTTTCATCAGCGGGATGAAGAAACTTGCCATTGCCGAAGATCCAAGCCCTAGAAAGGTCTGAGGATCTTGCATAAATTGTTAAGAGAACAAAATTAAAATGAAAAACATATCTGTTTCAAATCTGAAGCCGCAGTCGAACACAACTAGTTGATGGCGATCGTCACTTGAAGGATCTAAAGAAGGATCCCTTTTGATCATCCACACGTGCTCCAATAATCAGCTGGAATGTCCATCGTCGAATTCCTGGTGCTAGCGTGGCGATCAGAAGATACTTTTGACGTCCCTATGATCATTGCATCGAGATGACTTTGATGATAGAGGAATATCTCGATCCAAGCTCCATGGATCGAGAGATTCTCTCTCTAGAGAGGAGGAGGAGAGGGAGGCACTGGTTTTCACTCAATGAAATGAGTGAATAGTGAATTGCATGCCAAGGGAGAGAGCCTCCTCTCTTATTTATAGTGGAATTCAAAAATACCCGATTGGGTTCCCCGACCCCCATTTATTTCAATGTCCACAATAAATAATTTTGAAGAACTAATCTATGCCAATATTTTTTATTATTTTATCACATTCTTGTAATATATAAAATATATATTACGTGATAAAATCGGAGAAATTTTAATTGACTCATTGTCCCACATTATATTAAATTAACCTTGAATATTAATACAATATTAATGTGATTAATATTTTCCCGTATTTACTAAACTTGTAAATACATTAAATAAATTCAATCCCAAATATTAATAGATTGAATTTTATTGAATTTAATTATTTATTTTGGAGATCGACAATTTGGATATTACTTGAACCCCGTGGCAGGGCCCACTATGTCCATATACCTATTCAACTGAATAGGGAAGATTCATGAATATGCTATTGTGTGTGTCCCTCTAAGACCTTATCTTAATAGCAGTGAATAATATCCACAGACTTAGACCGGATTCCGACAACCCATCATGGCCCCAAAAGAGGTATAGATACTCATAGCAAAAACTACCATCTTATGAACACCGACTGTGTAGTATAATCTCTATGTCATTAAATATCTCATAAAGTATGACACACATTTGTGTCATCGTCATTTTCTTAATTTATTTATTTTTATATATCTGAATGGATTTACCTTTGTACTACTTTGGCCAATGAATTATGATGGCAGAACCATCCTGATCAACTATTATTGAGATATACAACTTCTTAAACATGGAAGTTACAAATCCGTTCTTGGCCATTCTGCCAATGTCATACCTCCAACGATGCACCAAACAGAAACTACCTAACCACGAGTTCATAACCATGGTTTTCTTCATGCATCAATGTTGGTAATCAAATAGTACGCATTGGTAATGGTTTCATGTCTGAAGACCAATACACATGTATGTATATAGGAACAAAAAATGACACCCAAAACATGTGGTGTTCTTATTGGCCAGTCTGTCCTCATGATCTCACTACTAGAGATCACCAAGGGTGAACTTCATGAGAAGAAGTCTCAATGCTTATGATCCCCCAACACCTAATATTAATCCATCTACTGTGTCTATTCTGTAAGATCTATCTTGACTACATAACATATATTTAAGATTAATGTCATAGTATCTCGAGGTTTTCATTATAGCCTGGGATCTTCTATAACCACTCGACACAACAATTATCCTTTTTTACATTACCATTATAATGGTGGATGCAAAAAATTCTACACTATAATGGTAAGATAACATCATGCATAGATAACTGTACACATGATATGGTAATCAAAATTACATCATAGTTAGGTCTAGGGCACCCACTATTTCAACATAATTTAAATATCACTAGTATATATATTATAATGATATAACATATAAATGGGCCAATATATACCTATTATAAATATAAATAATTTCAAAATTCAAAATATTTCTCACTAGATTGAAAATTAAGATAAAATATCATACAAAAATAACACTGTTGATGTGAGAATTAATCAAAAAATTGATTATGTTTATAATAAATAAATCCATATAAAAAAGTTATAATAAAACATAAATTAATCATAATTATTTACACCCATAATATGATAAAATCAATCATCAAAGAAGATTTAATATAACCCAATAAAAATAAGTTGAGTTATAAAACCCCTTACCTATGGTCCAAATCATCATGTTTGTGCTTTATCTACCTAAATAATTTTTTTTAATAATTTAATTTCAATTTTTTTTCCAATATAATTATTAATTTTTTATTTATTGAAATTTTATATCTAATTATATAAATAAATTTTTTTCACATCGGATGTTTTAATGAATTTAAATTCACATGTCCAAAATGACTTCGAGAGTATGAATATGGTTAAAGAGGTAAATGTTCAACAATATCAATGATTAATAATCCCGAAATAATACTAATTTTAATATTTCAATTCTAATATTTAATAAAAATCAACAAATATTATAACCAAAAATGAACTACGTTACAATCATAGAGGCGGTGGGTCATGCATACGAATGAGTAACATTTCCTATTTTTCAATAATCATGATGGAAAAAGGTAAGTATCATTTTTATATTTCCATAATTATAATTACATAATAAATATAATATTATTCCATTAAATGAACTTATATATACCACTCATGTGATGCGGTGGGGTAAAACAAATCACATCACTTCGTGGAGGTGGTAGTCCACAAATATGCATGAATGACAATATCAATTTTCAAGGACTAGAAATTAAAAAAAAATCATATAATAATTTTATAAAATGATAAATATATCATAAAAATCATAAATATATATATATATTAAATAAATAATTATGACTATCCATGAGTGGTGGTGATGGAAAATGAATTACATTTGTTCCCGAGGACGTAGTCTGCTATTCACCAATAAGACAATTTCTTTTCCAATTTGATTGAAGAGGAGATGGATATAAGATATGTTTTTGACATAATAAAATCTTATTATATTTAATGTAGTGATTTTATTATCTCATAATGGTTGGATAATATTTGAAGTAGGTTCAATAAAAAACAATACATATATGCTCTTTTTAGAATAATACCACTTCTTCAAAAAAACTCATTTGTTCTACAGATTCATCCCCATTATATTGGTATTTTGACTAAAGTAAAATATATTTAATATATATACGTATGTATAATAAAGAGTTTTCCCATTATTTACTTAATAAAATAGAAATTTATTTGATGATATTAGAGGATAGGGGTTACCCATTTATCTGAGAGGGGAGAAGTATTCTTGAAATTTCATAAAGTATTAAATAAATATATTTTTTCTCTCATAGAAATGGCTCCAAATTGATATAATTATAAAATAAGATAAGTATGAGTCATAATATTCTCATCGAATAAATTTTTTTTGTTTTGTTTTCATCTATATATTTTAGTTTTATCCCTCCATTAACCCTTTTGACGATTACTATTGTATTAATGTTTTCTACACCTTAACTGTAAATAATGTGACTATAAAATTGAATAAACCCATAAATAGACAATGATTTATTTTATATAACACGAAAAATTAATTTTTTGAAAAATTAATTTTTTTTAATTTTAAAATTATTTAGTAAAATATTAATTATTTTAAATATCTTTAATGTCATTTTTGACACAATTCATTTAATTTTACTTTTACAATATAATGAAAAATGGTGAATTTGATTATAATTATTTAACAATTTCTTAATATGTGATATACATCTAGAAAATTTGTGGGACATATTAATTGCATCAAAATATATCACTTTTAAAAATTTCCAAATAATTTATTTTATGTTTTGATTTATTTAATAAATAAAGTGTTAGTGTTTTACAAGCGCATAAGGTTATTATTTCATCACAAAAACATGGAATAAATTTCAATAATAAAAAAATTATATTTTAAACAAATATTAATAACCAAACATGTAGCACCCCAACCCTAGATAGCCAAGAGCCGGTGACTGCTATCAATTTCATTTGCATGATTATAAGGAATCAAGCCCTGAATGACCGAATATTTTAGTAGTCTTGGTAAATAAGACACATAAATGAGTATTTTATTAGAAATGAATACACTAATTAAAACATAATTTATTCCTTATTTATAAATAAATAACTTCAAGGATAAAATTGTTCCATATATTAAATCCCATCATATTTTTCATGACAATCTTATTGGATTCATGGGGAAAAAACATAATAAATGTGACCTCAAATGACCATTACTTGAAAAATATAGTGGAAGCAATAATTAATCAATGAGAGTAACAATTATGGAATGAAAAATAACTGAACACAGAAACCATGTAATTAATAAAAAGATAAGGAAATAAATAAACAACATGGAAATGTAATAAATGGAAACACATGCCATTAAAATAACTAGTTAAGGAAAAAAACTATAACAAAGTAAGAAACTAAAACACATCCCATTTAATCAATGAACTAAAAATGAAATGTATCCATAGATATGTTGACTCAAAATATCATGGATGAATAATAACTAAAAATAATAATAATGTAATGCATAATTATTAAATTCTATGTTTCTTGGGTACATTGGAGCAATAACTTCAAGACCATTCACAAGACTATTTGGATATCAGATAAAAACCCCATATAAGGTGTATAAACAATGATTTCATCCAATGAGACTAGAGATGTATCAAGGGGCTTTCATTAAGAGGTCCTAATCCACATCATACTAGTCTATTATACATGAAATCAAATACGAAGGGTTTGTCTCAAACTAATTCATCCTATGAGACTACCGATGCATCAAGGGGATTTCATTCACTGGTCCTTAACCCATAGGGATTTCCATAAATGGGTTCCAACCCGTATCTACCAGTCCAAAGCATTCCTCATATTTATTAATCAAATAAATTGAATACTTAAAAGGGATATATATAATTAATCAACAAGTGAATATGAATATAACCCTTGACCAATTCAATATTATATCATCGAAAGGAATAATAATGATGATATCCATTCAACAAATCCCAAGTGGAGAAAAAATATAAGGTTTTTATTGTTTATTAAATATGTGAATAACTATTAAAAATATTCTTGAGGAAAATATCATTTTCTATTTAAAAAACTTTAAAAAATACTTTTATTTTCAAATAAATTTTGAAAACATTTTCTTTAAAAATAAATATTTTAAAATTGAAAACTAGGCCTCAAAGAAATGAAGGGGGATAAATCCTCACAATTCATATGAGGTAAAAACCATATTTATTTTGTATGAAAAAATAATAGAAAATGATTCATTTGAAAAGAGATAATATTATTCATTTTATAAAATTTATTAAAAGAAAAAGGTTAAAAATTAATTTACCAAATCATTTTCAAATCATTTTTAGAAAATATATTTTTTAAAAGAAAATATGTTATCCAACTAAAGAGAGAAATAAATTCGGGTTTTTAGAAAAAAATTTGACTACCGAATAATTAAATGTTCCCTTTAATACATGATAGTGTTAATGAATAACTATAAAATAATAAAAGTTTTTATTGTTAATTTGTAATATAATTTTATCAAATGGAATTTCCATTGAAAGATCATTAAGATTAGCCCTATGAAAAATAATATTTAATCATTCCAAAGCATCACAAACAACATTGAAACTTTTTAAAACATAGAACTCAAAATAGAATAGTATTACATGGATGTTTAAAATATCATAAATGTAAAAGTATTAATTATAGAATACCAAAAATAAATAGTATGTGCCCCACACAAAATATGTATGTGGTGAATTTGAAATTTATCTCACAAATGTAAAAAGTGAGATGAGGATCCCTTACTAATGTAGTAACAAATGAATTGGTAGAACCAAAAGTAATAATATTTAAATAAAAAACATAAATACCAGTAATATAAAATAATTCCTGATATTATATATCAATGTCGAATTATATAGACCATATATAAGAAATTAGGTGCACAATAATTATGTATGCCTCACAGAATAAAAATGAGACAAGAATCCATTACTTTGAGTTTTCATTTTGGTGATCGTCCTTTAAATTACTGTATAATAAACATATTATAATTTTATACCTTTTTCAGAAACATTTTCATGTTTATCATTAATTTGATATGACTTATTAATACTATTTAAACAACTGCTTAATATTTATGTTTACATCAGGTGTTTTGACCAAATTTAGTTTATGTGTCAATACTACTTTGATAGATCAACTATGGTCAAAGGGGTAATTATATAATATCGCAAAAATAATAATTATGAAATAATTATCATATTTAAACATAAATTATACTTTTAAAATAAATCACTATATTTGTTTAGGAAAAATGAATCAACGTTACAATTAGGGAGAAGGTAGTTCGCACACACACACGAGTAACATTCTAATTTTTCAATGATAGTTATATAAAAGAGGTAAGAAACACAATATAATTGTAGAATGAACAATATATATAATTAAAATATTATTTATTCACATATACTTATATATATAATTCTTGTGATGAAAAAAATCACACCATGTCGAGGAGGCGGTAGTCCACAAGTCCACAAACGACGTTATCTCTTTGATAGTGTGTGAAAGGGTAATAAAGATATATATATATATATATATATAGAAAGCTAATTATATCATGAATATAATATATATATTTTTTGTCTCATACTTTTAATATATCCATCATTTATACATTCCATTGATCATGTGAATCAATCACATCGCTTTGAGGGGGTGGTAATACACACTTCATCAAACACTGTTATCCTATTGACATAAACTGGAATGTACTACATATATGTGTTATAAAAGGATTAAATAAGAATAAATAAACAATAAATATCATATATACAATTTAAAAAGTGTGTCAATCATAATGGACACCGCGATAGTTTTTAAGGGAAAAATAAACAATCATCATTTAATTAGGCATTAGTTCATCGTACAGAGAAACAATATATTTATTTCCCATTAGATGTAGGTTTGAGTAAGTGTAGGTGGAACCATTATTATAAAAATAGCCAAGTATATTAATGATAATATAATTTTTATAAAATTATATAATAATAATATTTTATGGGTTGGATAATTGAAATGAAACAAAAAATATTGAGAGAATATGTTACCTCATAATCTAGTAACTTCTTTTGGTTTGAACTAAAAAATTACATTGAGTTTTTCATTAATATGGGGGGTTTTATAGGACGAGGGGGAAGTTTTAGGGAGACTACTTGGTAATAAGATATATTAGACAATCATTCATGAGAGGTGTGATGAAGGGGTATAAATTGGGGCCTTTTATAGGGATGTAAAATGACTCACATGGAATTTTTGGAAACAAGTTAGGTGTACAGACGTACATACATAAAAAAAGAACTAAAACCAAAAAATTAATAAATAATGAAAGGCTAAGGGATGATATATTACCATACAATTGGTTTTTTATATGTTTATAGGTCATTTGGGCCCTTAAATATAAGGTTTAGACCATTTTTAGCATCATTACACCTTAATCACTATAATTAGCATTAATCACATTCACAAAAACTTTTGGTTAAAAATTAAATTTAACTTATTAGACTCTAATTATAATATTTATTATAATGTTTTATATCCATTTTTGTAAATTCAATTCATATATTTAGGAAAATTAAAATTAATTCTAATCTCACAGATAGTTAAATTAACTGGTTTTTGTCGAAAAATGTTCAAAATATTATTTTGTTGTTATATTCAATTCCAGATTGAAATTAATTATTATGAACTAAATTTTGATAATATATGTATAATTGATATAATTTTATCTTAATAAAAATTAAAAAAATATTTTAACATTAATAATTTTTAAGATGAAATTTCATTTTTAACATAGATGTAGTAAATTTCACTATTCATTAAAAAATGATGCTTCTCAAAAAAATCCCAAAAATTCACGATTAGATAATTTTTAAAATTCTAATTCAAAAATAATATTTTTTTATCAAATTAAATTTATAAATGTGTCTTAATTAATATTTAAAAAATGTTCTATATTAAAAGGTGGTAAAATGAACTTTATAAAAAATTAGGTTTTTATGTGTGAAATAGGGTTTTTTGTTATCATATGATTATAAAATAAATTCGATGAATATAAAAAATATATTATACAATATATAATATTTATATTTAATTTAAATAAATAACTAATTATTTTTTATTATGTTTATTAAGACAAAACTACTTTGGAAGTGCAAAAGTAATTATATTTCTTTTTTATATCTAATTGGTTCTTATTTTCATTCCACATTAATTTATAACCAATGAATTCATTTTAAATTTATATAAAAATTAATTTTCATAATTTAGATAATAAAATTAATAACTACTAATATATAGGCTAGGTTATATAATATTATATTAATAATTATAAATTAATTATACATTATTATTTAGTGAAACTCAGTTTTTCATATAACACGAGCTATCAAGGAAGGCCGCTCTTCCATGTAACAAAAACTATCGAGGAAGATAGTTCATTCATGTAACAAAATTTAACTCTGTGTTTCATTTATTGAAATATATTGAATTTATTTTAAATAGTAAATATATTATAAAGTATCCCGATAATATATTACATTATGTGCTTGGTGTAGTTTGTCAGACACACTATCAAATACAAGGTTTTTTAATTATATTCTTGAGGTGTAACATTCTCCCCACCTTATTTAAATTGTATCCTCATAATTTTAAACGTGATCAATGTGATATAGTTTTTGATTTTTCCAATGTTAATGCCCCACGTCATGAGAAGGGTTCCTAAAAACATGCTCTTGAAAATTGAAAATGTGATGTAAAAAGGTAGCATGGAATACCATGTAACTAGGTATCTATATAATAGAACATTAGTGGAATGTAGAGATGCATAAAATGGGTAATATAATAAATATTTATAAGGAGTGATTGATTTCACCAATCAAAAAAAGTGAATGATCGATGGAAAGTTAGTGGCCTTAAATCGAAAAATATTTGATGATTTAAAAGGCCATCAGTTCTATTGAAATTAAGGTATTATGAAAATATTTTATTTCAAAGTCATTTTCCTATTTTTTTTAAATTTTTTATGACTAATAATATATATAAATATTCTTACTCGATAGGATTCAATATCATATTAAAAATTCAATTTTTTGGTTGTGTTTTGATAAAATTATAATCCATCTATTTACTCCCAAAAATTAATTTCCAACAATGATTTTTTTGACTGAAGTATTAATTTTATAAAGGATCTTAAGTCCTATAAAAGATTAAAAATCATAACTATTTTTAAATAAATATCTTTCGAATCCAATATGGTGAATATATTAATAACTAATCCATAAAATGGACACTACTGGTTCACCATTAACATTTATTACTCTAATTGTCTATCTAAAAAACAATAAAAAACTTGAATTGGACATTGAATAGGTCAGTAGTTGTTCTCAAACTTGTATCATTATTTTTTCATGTGTTTAAGTCTGATAGCCCTTCCAGACATTATTAGTTTTTACCCATCATACAATTTTTCTTTTTCTAAAACCAAATTAAAATAATTTCCAAAATAAATTGGTGGAAATCCTAGAAATTAGATTAATCACTAAATAGCCTATTAAAATAAGGTTTTAAATACATCCTTAATACATAAATACTTAATCAATTTTATTTTAACATTGGTCATTACTTGGTCTAATGTTTATATATAATATCATCTCTAGGATTTCTAAATCATAATACCTTATCTTTATTATAAAACACCATATGTTTCACCTAGTTTATTCATTTTCATTATCCATTCAAATTATTCATAATGGTTTGTAACGAAGTGGTGGATTACCCTAATAATATTCCCCTAGAGTGTCAAATGAGGGGCACATTAAGGCCCATTTTCATGTAACAAGTTAACCCATGTCTGGCTTAGAACACCTTTCCATATTTATTACTACTAGGTACATCTGTTCCAGAACCACATACCCTTGCAATATCTAGACGTTGATATATATTTTTAGGAAGACCAATATATTATATACATTACAAACATTTTATGATGTTGTTCTAATATTAAAATTCTACGTTAGGTTTATGTTATTTAATATAAGTTTTCCTAAATCTAGTTCCCAATGATATAACAAACCTTCCTATGATACCAACTATAGTTCCCCACCCCAGATATCCCAGAACCAGTGACTAATATCAATTAAATTGGATTTATTACTAGGAATCATGTTCCAAAAGACCTAACAGTTTAGTAGTCTTAGTAAACCAGATAAATAAATGATTCTTTTATTAAAAATGACTACACAAATTACAACATTATTTTCCCCCTCCTTATAAATAATAACTTCATCGATAACATTATTCCATCTAGTAAATCCTTGAAAATGTTTCATGGTATTCTTCTTGGATTTCTATGTAAAGAAATGTAATAATTTTGAGATAAAATGATTTGTAAATAAAAAACGTAGAGAATGCAACAATAAATCAACAAGAGTAATAATTATGGAATGGAAATAATTTAACACACATACCATGTAATAAAAAAACTGAGAAGGAAATTGATAAAAAATATAGAAATGTAATTACTAGAAACACATTCGATTAAAATTATTAGATAAGGTAAAATAAATATGGCATGGTAAGAAAATAAAACACATTACATTTAATAAATTAAATGAAAATGAAATTTATCCATATATATGTTGAATCAAAACACCATTGATGAATAGATACTATAAATAATATAAAATCAGTGGATAATTATTGAACGCACTGTTACCTAGGTGTACAGAACCATTACAATCAATCCCTTTCATATAATGGTTTAGCTATCGAGTAAAAAACCATCTAAAGGGGATAACCCACTATATTGTCTCATGAGACTACCGATGTATCGAGGGGATTTCATGAACAAGTACCAAACATATATCTTCCCAATATATTCTTTATGAAAAATATATAATGTTTTTTTCACTAACTGATTCAACCTAGGATACTTCCGATTCATTGAGGGGATTTCATTCACTAGTCCCCAGCCATAGTAATTTCTTTAAATGGTCCCCAACATGTGTCTAACAGTTAAATCATTCCTCATATTGAATAATCAAATAAATTGAATACTTTAATGAAACTTTGAGAATGAAAAAAGGATGTTAATATGAATAATTTCATTCGAAAAGTCAATATTAAATCATCTTCAGGAAGAATAAGGATGATATCAATACAACAAATCCAAAAGGGTGTAAAAATAGAGGGTTATTGTTAGTGATGAAATAAATGATTAACCTTTAAAAATATTCTTTAAGGAGAAAAACCTGTAATTTTGAATTTTTTTGAAAATATATCTCTTTGAAAATATATTTTGAAAAGAAAATAATTACAAATATATATTTTAAAATTGATAAGGAGGATTCAAATAAATAACGATAGTTAAATCCTTACAAGTCATATAAGGTAAACATAATATTTCTTTTGTATAAAAAATAATAGAAAATTCCTCATTAGGAAAGTGAAAATAAGATTCTATTAAAAAAATTGGTAAAAGAAAAATGGGTAAAAATGTCTTTACGAAATCAATTTAAATACATTTTAATAAAATATGATTTTTAAGAGAAAACAAGTTCTCTTACTAAAGATGTAAATAATGATTGTTTTTTTCTTCTGAAAAACATTTTCCAAAATATTCTCAATACCAATTAATTATATATTTGTACTAATACATGAAAATGGTTATGAATAACCGAATAATTATGAAAGGTTTTTTTTAAAAATTGTAATATAACTTCATTTAATGTAAATTCCATTGAATGATCATTATGATTTTTCCAAAGGAAAATAATCCTTAAATAATAAAAAGCATCCCATACCACTTTGAAATTTTTTAAATCATAATCCTCATTATAGATTGATATTAAATGGATAATTTAAATACCATTAATGTAACGAGATAGAATTTATAATAAAAAATAGTGGACAATAAGTACAACACACAAAATATGTATGTGTTGATCCTGAAATTTATCTCATGGATGTAAAATGTGAGATGAGAATCCCTTACTAATGTAGTAAAAAATGAATTGGAAAAACCAATGTTAAAAATATATAAATAAAACATTTAAATAAAATTAAGATAATATAGTTCATGATATTATATGTCAATGTGTACATATGTACACCATATATAATAAATTTGGTGCAAAAACATTAAGTATGCCTCAGAAAATTATAACGACAAAAGAACTCCTTACATTGAGTTTCCTTTTGGATGAATGTTTTTTACATCCTCTATAATAAAATTATGTTAATTTTCTAGTTAATTGAGAAACTTTTTCATGTTTGTCAATAATTTTATTTCACTTATTACTATATTGTACACACCTACTTGAACAATTATGCTTACATCAGGCATTTAGAAAAATACTGATTATTTGACAAAACAACTATGGTAGATGAAATTTGGTCAAAGTGGTCATTATATAATTTCCTTATAATTATATTAATGAAATAATTATCATATTTATAAATCAATAATAATTTTAAATTCAATAATTAAATATAGATATGGAAAATGAAACAACGTTACAATCATTGATGATGTATGTCCTATAAACAAAAGAGTAACGTTCCCATTTTTCATTGATTATTATGGAAAGGAGGTAAAAAACATATCATTGAAAATATATCATTATATAATAAATAAAATATTATTAAATAATACATTATTATATAAAAAATTATTATGATGAAAAGGAATCACATCATGTTGAGGAGGCGGTAGTCCAAATGTCCAAAACTAATTCTATCTCTTTTAAGGTGTGTGAATGACTAATAAAGAAAATTATATATATATATATATATATTTATTTACAAAAAGGTAACTAAGTCATGAATATAATATAATTTTTTTCTCATATTAAATATTATAAACATAATTTATACAATCCATGTATCACATGAACAGATTACATCTCCTTGAGGGGGCGGTGGTCCACACTTCCTCAAACTATGATATTGTATTAATGTCAATTGAAAATTATAAAATGTATGAATTATAAAAAGTATTAAATAAGTATAATTACATAATAAATATCATATATAATATTAAAAAAATATCATCCATCATAATAACAACCGTGATAGGTGGTAAGGAAAAATGAGTGATCATCATTTCGTCAGGTATTAGTCCTCTGTACATAGAAAGAGTATGTTCATTACCCATTAGTTGGAGGTGTGTGTAAGTGTGGGAGGAAACCATATAATAAAAACATACTAATATAATTATCACTACAACAAAAGCCGGTCCTAGCGGCGGTTTTTTTCCTGTTTAGCGGCGGTTTAAACTGCAGCTATATTGTGTGGCGGCAGTTTACAAAAACCGATGCTAAGTTTGGCGTTGACAATCTATTAGCGGTGATTTTTTCGATTCCGCGGCGGTTTTAGAAATGTGTCGTATATCCGTCATTTAGCGGCAATTTCTCTTCATTTAGCGGCGGTTATATGGGTATCAGACATTTTTTTATTCACGGCGGTTTTAACCGCCGCTAAATTCAGGCGTTTGATGCGCCTATTCTGCGGCGGTGAAAATCGCCACTAAATATCAACATGATATATTTAGAGGCGGTTAAAACCGCCGCGAAATGCTGCCCAGGTCATCATTTAGCGGCGGTTTTAACCGCCACTAAATGCTCACAGGTATGGCATTAGCGGCGGTTAAAACCGCCGCTAAATGTTGAACTGGAAAAAAAATATGTTGGATCTGCTCCACCACTGCCCTAAATTTTCCAAAACCACAACCAATGATACTTGAATGATTTAAACACAATATAGTGACACTGTGGGTGTCACAAAATCTTCACAATCTAACTTTATCCCAATAACATTCACAATAAACATTAATAGGGTTATAAGATAACCAAAACAACCAAAACATAAAGACTTTTGTTGGACACTCAACCTAAACCTCAACAAAAGGATCCAACATTGAAAATAAACAAAAACAAAAGAAAACTGTGGTCGGGGTGTGACATTCTCAGATCTAAAAAAAGCTCATATCTTGGAATTAATTTTGATTTTTTTTCATAGAGGACACATCCATGATTTGTTAATTTCTTCCTTTAAGTGTGTTAACCTCATAAAGAAATTGACAATTAGGGGTAACATTGTCTCCAAGATTGACATAAAAAAAATCCTTCGACACTATAGATTAGGGCTTCATGTGTAATGTTCTTTCATGTTTTGGATTCAATGAAAAGTTTATTAGCTAGATCAAAACTCTTCTTGGG
This sequence comes from Viscum album, assembly GCA_963277665.1. NCBI lineage: Eukaryota > Viridiplantae > Streptophyta > Magnoliopsida > Santalales > Viscaceae > Viscum > Viscum album. Next base: position 453,173,932 of record OY728120.1, on the reverse strand, counting down.
TAATACCCTATTTATATCTTAATCAATGAATACCTAGAGGTTTATTTTTGGTTCTCATGAGGGGAAATACAAGGAGACCCCCTCCCGGAAATCATTTTTACCATTATAGAAGACCATCTCAGCCATATTTTATTCCATATGGTTGATACTTGTGACTTGAAACCCATCATGGTATCACGAGGTTCTTCAAGACCATGTCATCTCATTTTTGCTGAAAACATTATAATTTTTTCTTAGGGAGTTATGAGGAATATCAAAAACATCATGAAGGCCCTTCTTCATTAAGATTGTTTCTTAAGATAAAAAATAAGTTGGGGAATTAGTTCATATACATTAACAAGAATATCTCAAATCCTAAAAAAATAATATTGATAGATGATGTGGGTATTAGGGAGGGATCTTTACCTTTTACATATCTTCGAGTTTCCATGTTTTGGGGAAGAACACACGCCTCCTACTTTATCAATATTCTCAGTCAGATTTAAAGAACTCTGGCCTCTTGGAAAGAAATATCACTCTAAATGGATAGAATAGATTTCATTTTTAAAGCATGTTGAAATATAAAAAATGGTATAATCCTTCATGGTTTACTCATGGACCACCTTGGTCATTAAAACCATTAATTCATTGATAAGAAAAATTATTTGGAGTGGGATTATATTAGAGAGAAAGACTATTACAGTTTCATGCAAACAATGTTGTATGAACTATGCTCTCAGGGGCCTTGGGATCACGAATATGAGCCTCTTTAATCAGTCTCTTCAAACTAAATTTATTTTTAAATTAATCAAATCCAATTTTGAAGCCTTGGATTTTCTCATATCAAGGATTGTTTAAGAACTAAAAAGAAGTAAAATTATGCTACATGGAATCCTTAATATGGAATGGTCTTATGGTAATATTTCACAAGATCTTATAGAATTCTCATTAGATGGTCAGTGTTAACTCTTCTTCAAATTCTAGACTGCCAATTTGAATGGAATCCCACTCATGGATAAGATTAATACCATGGCTCAAAATATTTATTATAACATATCCCTTAAAGATCAAATGGATAATCTTAACAATCTTCTACATGAGATTTTACATTTTTTCTCAAATTGGTATTCCTAAACTAAAAACAAATTGGTATTCCTGGACCCATTGGAGTGGTGTAAAAATTTTAAGGCCATGATAGAGCCTTTTATCATTAACCTTTCATGCCGTAGCCATTTATGGTCATGGGATTGGTCTTTTAGTGTGATACATATTGGATATGGATCCAATAGGGGTATGAATATGGGTTACATATATGGTATTCTCATTGGATGTGGTATCATCCCATGCATATTGCATTAAGAATCTTTTTTTCAACACATGAGGAATCCAGGACACAATAAATAAAATGCATAGAAGGAAACATGAGAAATCAAGAAAATGTTAGGACATGGAAATATTTGGTGGCAACTATGTGCCACAAATGTTACATATACAAACCAACTGTTATCATACTTGTTCAACACATCAACAATACTACTACTCATCATCTGATGATGCATCGTCACCCTCTCCACCTTCATCTCCACCACCTGCTGCCACCTGTAAGAACATTATATTGAAAATTAAATATTGTTGCATATTTATAATAAAAATTAAAACCAATAAAAGTTTGCAAACTAAATGATTTTGATTTTTTTGTGATTTAACTGCTCACCACTACCCGATGCACTACCACCGGGGGCATATCTGCTCATATGCTGACGTATTTCAAGCAACTCTTTCTGAAAATCAGATATCTGATTCCCCTGCTGGTGAACTGTGTTTCGTAGAGCAGACATCTCCCTCTGAGAATCTTCAGGTATGAAATGAATGTAACCAGGAGTAGATGAGGCCGAAATCCCTGATGGCATGCGAAAGACCTCAGATGGTACGGGTCCCAAACCCATCCCGCGCACTTTACCAGGATGCTCCTTCCCAAGGACTTGACCAACCGGGTCATCCTGGGAGACTGAGTAGGATTGCCCAGGATTGGAATCCCATATTTCTTTAATTTTTACCTATAAATCAAATATCAATATATATTAACATAGTAAAAACTGATATTAAGTTATTATAAAAAATAATTGACTTCATACCCCAACTTTTCTGGCAGGTTCATTAACAAAACTTCCATATGTTTTTTTATGAACATCCAACCACAGTTCTGTTCGGGATGCTTCATGCCCTAAACTCTGTGACTGCATTAAACAAAGATAAATCATCAATCAAATATGTTAAATAGATAATATTATCTTATAAATATTTAAACTAATTAAAAGATTACCAATGACATTCGGCTTCTTGAAAAGCTTTTTGAACCCGCAGTGTGCGGGATTACCTGCTTCGCCCGGTTTGAAGCATTCTTTCTTGAGAGATCCTGAAATAAATAAAATTCAATTTAACAGTATTGTATTCAATGTCTATCTCCTCTTCATGTACATGTATAAATGTAAAATGAGGATAATATAATAATATATATTTCAATACCATCCGCTTCTCATCACGATGTCTATCGACAAAAACCTTCTACTGTTCTTTCGGTAACCCACTGGGTATCTTCTCATACATCTGCTGCACAGTGAACGAAGAATCGTTGACATCACACCACAACCTCCATTTGAAATCCTTCCATTTTTTTCCAAGATTTTTCAATGTCCACTTTCGTGCTATCACATCAGCAACGGTAAAGTGGAAGAACATCTGTATACAGAAATTCATTTTGAATATATTAGTAAAATGACATTCAATTAAACCATAAAGTAATAAAATTACCTTTATCTGAGAATCATAAACTTCATTTTTCCAGTTTGGAGGCATATGCCTCCAATCATCATATGAAATAGGCAGGGAAACGGGCTCCGCTGCCAGCTGACCTATAATCTGACCAAGTAATCCTGCGGCGTCATCTGTCGGGACCCCATAAGAATCAAATGGAACCACTATCTTCTTTCCATCCATGTTCCAAACATCAGAACTTTTTATGTCTCTTTACACGGTTTCATTGTCTTCATCTGCAATGAGAAAACAATTAATATAAACAAAATGCAATAAATTTATTTAATTAAAATTTGTACATATGACTGCGACCCTCCAGAATGTCCGTGATGAACTGCAGGTGGCGTGTCGCTGCCCCACTGCTGAAGCTCCTGTAGGGGGAGGCGATGACTCATCCTCTAATGAGGCATCCACTGATGGTGTCAGAGATGGTGTAGGGGGAGATGATGTCGTGGGGACAGACGGATCGTCATCTGTCGCAGAAGAAGAAGGAATAGTGTACCGCTTCTTCCTTGGCATTCCTGTCATTTAATCAAATAAAATTAAGTTTAGAATATATATTTCAAAAAATTTATGCAGAAAAAAAATTAAAAATGATAATAGATGCCCAGTATTAACAAACAAAATATATATAACAATGATAATGAATGACTACAGAAATGAAACAAGTAGTTGCTGAATGAATAAATAATTGTACATACAATCATTTTCCTCTTCAATCATGTCGGTTTCCTGCTCCATTGCATCATCCACTTTATTCATCCTTGCTAGACCAATATTTTCAATATCATGATGGACAAATAATTCTGCTTCCTGTTGTTGATGAAATTCAATTGCAGAGGTCAAATCTTCCACTTCATCACCCATATCATACAAATATCTTTGTATTACGTGAGTAACTACACTCCACCCTTCATCCGCAACATCATTCACATAATATACCATTTTTTCCTGCGGTGCTAAGATATATGGATCATGCAGTTCACGATCACCAACATCCATCAAGCGAGAGAAGTTTACAGAAGTAAATTGCAAGGAATCTCTTTTAACACCTCTGATAAAATCGACCCATTTTCATTTGAATAAAACAACAGAAAAATGCCCGTGGTAGTTTAATTCAATAATATCATGCATCTTTCCATAGTATTCCACTTCAGCAAATGTAAAAAAACCACTATTCTGTGTTTTCAAACCCACTTCTCGATCGACTGTACGAAATCTAAAACCATTCACATTATAAGCGTTGAACTCTCTAACTTGTTTTATAGGACCTCTAGCAAGAAACTTCAAATCTTCTAAAAAGTCAGCTCGAGTATCAGTATTCATGATCTGAAAAAAAATATAATTTAATAGATTTGCAAATTGTATGTGTCAAAGTAATATTCGTATTTATTGCAATATTTATAAACTTACACGTCGTGCAAACCATTCTACTAGCTCTTTATTCACAGCTTTCGTTATATCTTTTTCATTTCGTGTTCGGCTTCTCATTCGTCTCTTTGTTTGTATCCTCAACTCTTCAATAAATGGATCTGCAATTTCACTATTTAGCAGCACATATCAATGTGCCTGTAATAATTCCAATTCTGTTAGTGTCGCGTATGAGGTCCTCCCAACTGATCGGCCAATAGCAGGAAATATTTTTGATTTCTGATGCATTTGAGATTGAGTTGATGTGTCGTCAACACGTCCAACTCGAGTAAATCTTGTCTCAATATCATCCAAATATCTGGAACAAAAGGTGAGACACTCTTCGGCCAAATAGCCTTCAGCAATAGAGCCTTCTGGTTGAGCTTTATTTCTCACATATGCTTTCAAATGCCCAAGATATCTGTGAAAAAAATAATAATATTATGCATTTATTTAAATGCCAAAAAATGTTTACTTAACTGGAAACATATAAATAAAATACCTATCAATTGGATACATCCATCGATAATGAACGGGGCCTCCTAATTTAGCTTCGTCAACCAAATTCACAGTTAAATGCATCATGACAGTAAAAAACGATGGAGGGAAGATCATATCCATTGCACAAAGGGTCAATACAAACCTCTCCTGTAGGTTGTCAAGCTGAAATGGATGTAGAGCTTTCTCACATAACTGTCTAAAAAATGTGCAGAAATGGAGTACAACAGCAGTAACTTTTCAGGTAATAATGTATGCAATGCCAATGGTAGTAACTGTTGTACCAAAACATGTGAATCGTGACTTTTCAATCCATATAACTTACGATTCTTCAAGTCAACACACCTCGAGATGTTACTCTAATACCAATCAGATACCTTCACATTCTTTAAAATTTGAAGGAACGTATCTTTATCCATATTTTTCAATGAAAAAATGGCTGGAGCATACTTTTCATTCTCATCTGGCCAGAGATCACGTTTTATGTTCATTACTTGTAAGTCTTTGCGAGCATTGAGATGATCCTTCGACTTTCCATGCTCATTAAGTAATGTGAAAATCAAATTATCACATACATTCTTCTCAATATGAATCACATCAAGATTGTGGCGCAAAGAATTAAATTCCCAATACGGACGTTTGACGAATATACTTTTTTTCTTCCATTGTTGCATTCTGATTTCACTTGACGATGCACTTCGCACTCGTTTTCCGCTATCATTCAAATGATGAACCTTCCCAAATTCTGTTTTAACATTTTCAAGCTGTGTCAATATTTCAGAACCGGTTAACAACTTTGGAGGTGGTCTACGATCAATGCAACCATTAAATTTTGATTTGTTCAGCCGAAATCTATGAGATGCATCAAGAAATCTTCGATGGCACAAGAAGCACCATTTTCTACTATGAGGTAGCCGTTTGGGCTCGAAATCCATGTTACAAACGAGACAAGCCAAACCCGTATAAGTGTTCCAACCAGATAAATTCTCAAGCCCAGGGATGTCACTAATGGTCCACATTAAAGCAGCATGCATTTTAAACATTGTTTTAGAAGAAACATCAAATGTCTCAACACCGTTGCTCCATAACTCCTGCAATTCTTCAATCAAAGGCTGCAGGTATACATCAATATAATTTCCAGGCATTTGTTTTCCAGGAATAATCATCGAAATGATAAAAGATGTTTGTTGCATACACATCCACAGAGGCAGATTATAAGGGATCAAAACAACTGGCCAAATGCTATAACTCGTACTCAAAGTCCCAAATGGGTTGAATCCATCGGCAGCCAATCCCAATCAAACATTCCTAGAATCAGCTGAGAAATCTGGATGTAATGAATCAAATGTCTTCCACGATTGGGAATCTCGTGGATATCTCATTAACCCATCATTTTTATTATCTACAGCATGCCACTTCATGTGTTCGGCGGTTTTTTGATGACATGAATAATCTTTGCAATCGAGGCTTCAAAGGAAAGTAACGCAAAACGTTTGCAGGTGTGTTCCTTTTCTTCTTCTCCGTGAAATTATGTTCAGTCATACTTCCAACATCACCCTTTGACTGCCATCTAGAAGAAGAACATTTCTTACAATTATGTCTACTTGAATCCTCTCCCCAGAAAAGCATACAATCATTGGGACACGCATGTATTTTTGTATAATTCAGACCAATCTTGTTAACAACTTTTTTCATATCATAAAACGATTCTGGGATTCTTTTCTTCAGGAAATGCATCACGAATCAATTCCAATAACATGGACATTGCCTTATTTGTAATTCCACATAGACATTTGATATGGTACAACTTCAATAGAAATGAAAGCTTTGAATATTTCAAACACCCACTATACAACTCTTGATTTCCATCGTCAACTAAATCATGAAATGCATTTTCCTCACTGAAGTTTTCCCTTACATTTTGCTCCACATAATCAAGAGGATCCAATGATATGTTACAATCTTGATCTGCTTGTGTTACAGTCTCAGAAACATCACTTGTCACGTTGCAATTTGTAGCACCCTCTTCTGGTTGTTCTGATATGTTTTGATGCTCATTGTGGTGTCTTGCAGTGCTGAATGCATCATTTATGAGGTTTTGCATTTCATTTTCCATTGTCGAAGAACTTGGGACCTCATTCTGTGGATTAACATCAGTCCTCAATCTTTATGTATTGTTTGATTCTCCATGCCAAATCCAACACAAATATTGCTCAGGGAATTGCTTCAGTATTAAATGTTCATAAACTTCATTTCTCTTCAACCATGTTCTAAATTTACATTTAGGACATGGACATCTTATTCTCCCTTCAACGGATCGATTAGGAATTGCAAAATCTAAAAACCCATTCAAACCCTTAACATATTGAGATGTGTTCCTCGGTAATGTGATCCATCTTTTATCCATGTATATCACAATGTGCCTACACAAAATATACGATAGTGTAAGATTACAGAAACATAATATAATAAAGATGAACCATTGACCATAAAGTATGCATAATATAATAAAGATGATTCATTGACCACATTTACCATTTCAGACCAACTGAACAAGTTTGGTCCATAGGAGACAGCGTCAAAACCTCATTGAGGAGCAATAAGAATATCGGGATACACACTTATCATAACCCCATCGATCACACATTTATGTTGCCTCAAACAACACCCCTTTGATGTGTGATCTAAACTGATCATAATGCATTTTAAATCAAGTTAACTACATTCACTGAAACCATTTTCACAATGGGTAATGTTTTTTTATTGTTCTAGGGAAATCTAAATGGCCACATTTAAGTTTTGGGGTTCATCTTGTGATGGAAGCATGAGACATGGTGTTTGAATTTATTGAATAAATTAGTGATAATGACCCTCCTAAGGTGGAGAGAATTATGTTAGTCATGGAAATGTGGAGAAAACTGTAGAGTGGATGTGGAGGAATCAAGGTTCCAAATAGAAACCTATAAGGGACATGTTTGGGGGTTCTTAGGGACGGCCAGGTGGAACTTAGATATGGTGTGTGTAGGTGATGGAGGTATACCTTAAGTGAGAAGGCTTCGTGTTTGGGTAGAGGGGTGACATGCCAATAGGGGAAGTTGGGAACCAACAGAGTGAGTTAGCAGGAATGGAAAGACATAGTTGGATAGAAAGGGAATGGATGTGGTGGGCTGCGAGGCACCTCAAGTTAATGTTGAAATGATAAGTTTATCCTAGTAATGTGAATGAGTTTTGAAGAAGAACCAAGTAGTCCTTGGTTGAGATATGGATGGTGAAAGTGTGACAAATATGGGTAGTTTTGGCAGAAATAATGAATGCTAGAATTGGGTGGAGTTTTCATGGATGTTGTGAGTTGAAAAACATGTTAGGGAAGTTTTGAAGGTTGAGTTGAGGTTCTATTGACCACTTTTATGATGAGTGAAGTTCTCAAAACTAGAAAATTGCGGTGACTAAGTAAGTAATATGGTGTTGAGAACCATGGAAGGAAAGTAATCGATTAATGGTGTGGCTAGAGTTTCAAGTTAGATGGTCTCAGGTAGGAACCATATTAGTGTATTAGTTTTGGTGATGGGTGTTGGATCAGGTTTTGGGTGGTTGAATACCTTGAGATGAAGGTTATGCTTGGGTTGTCCTTTGGATGTTTGAAATGGAGTGAGGCTGTTCGGCCTTGAGTTCTGGATTGATGTAGGTCAGAGAATGTGGTTGGAATCTATGTATCCCTTCACCGACAATGAGTTTGTGTCACCATTATAATTTTGGTATCTAGGTGAGGTGGTGCTACGAATTTTGGGCCATGAGTTGTGGAGAGGATTGGAAAAAAGGTGTTCCGATTGGCTCTCCACAGGGTAGTGTAGTGCCTTATCGATATCCTCTTGTGCGGTGGTATAGTAACATTACCTAAACCTATAATTTTCATTTGATGTTGATAATAAATAGTTGAGAGATGAACTTTAGTCATTTTTATTAAAAATACACACTATAAACCTATCAATTATCCTTAAGAGATGAACTAGGGTATTAACTAGACCATAAACCAACTTTAAAGATATAATCAATTTGACGTGTCATGACAATGTGGTCAGTTCCTATTGGAGAAACCAAAGGGATCGACACTACAATGTAGATTAGGAAACCCTAAGAGTGGGAGAATCCACAATGGGAGATTTCGGAACCATCCTCACAATAAAATACACAAATCAATCACCATTTTCCATGATTAAAATTTCATTTATTCACTTAAAATAGGGAGTTAAATTACCTATATGTTGTTGTCGGTGCTTCCCATCATTAAATATCTTAATCACTATTCGATGATAGAAAGTTGACTCAATTTATTTACTTTATTCTATTTTTAGATTAATTATTTGGGAAATACACCTCACCCTATTCATTTGATTGGTCATGGAATAAAATCCCAACCATGAAAACTATAAAAAATACCCCTTTAAATCACCATATAATCATTCTATAATCACTGATTATTCATAACACCACTTGTTCACACCAGGCTTCCCCACACTACTGAAATTCTATCACATCAATGTCTATACTTGTACCCACCAAAATGAAGTGTGAGCTGATCACTAGATGAATTTACCCCCACCCTCTTACATGTTTCTCCATAATTTCTAGATATCCCACAATATCTCACCCTAGTGGATTTTTATAGACCACTTTACATGGTCAAGATGAAATTTCCCTTGATTTCAACCCTAGATGAACACTCTTACCACATTGATATTTTATTATTATCCCATTATATTATGATATACATATGAATTAAGATCCAGATCAACCAACCTTATCACCTATTTACAAAATCACCACCTTAAATCATTAGTACGAGTGTATCCATTTCCTAGAATTCTTTCCTTACACCCCATCTGTGAATCACCTTGAAAAGGTTTCCTTTTCCCAAAACCCCATTAATATTGAATGTATTTATATTTTTTACTCATAACTTAGTGTATAATTTAGTTATCAAGACTTCCATGCATTCCAACCATGCTTCTAAAAACTTACAATCATCCTAATTTCCTTATGAGTAAAATAATTATGCTAACATGAAATCCCTATCTCAAATGAATGATAAGTATCTTATCAAAGGTCACTTTTTCCTAGATTAACTAACCTTTATAAGGATTATTATTGATAACTATCCAATTATTATTTCACCTGGATGAATCATTTTTCCACATTATCCAAATCATCCCAAGACTAGGCTGAATATGATATTACCTTGCAACCCCAAATCAATATCCCTATTTTTCAACATCTGAGAATAAATACATATTGAATCAAACCCAAGTCAAGTACCAAATCCCTTAAAAATCCTGTAAAAATAAAAAACACAAATCATCCTAGACATATCATAAGTCCTCACCCCTATCATAGAACTAACCTTCAGTGATAATAACACCCTCACCATAGGTTTCACCAGATGGCCGGGTCTATGGGTACGATTCATGGATCATAAAATTGGTCATTATATCTAGTAAAACCTATAATACAACTTGAAATACATTTAACTTTTATATAAAAATCACAATCAGTCACCCCCATCAATATAAAATAATACCACAAGGATAGTCACACTTATATACATCGCATATCTAGTATATTATGAAGTAAAACTCTTAGATCTTGGCCAACTAAGATATCAATGATCAACCTCTTAATTCATTATCAAGTGATCATTGGTGATGTTTAATCCAACTAACATAACCCTAATCTATAATTTACCCTAGTCTATTAATTAAATTTACACCAATTAATCATTTAATTCCAAATTAATTACTAACAAATAACTTTTAATTAATCCAAGACTGTTCTCATTTTCATTTAAAAACACTATCGTATCATCATAAAAATAATGCATCAACATTCTATCCACACAAATAATTTTCTCATTATGAAATTTTATATGGTTCATGAATAATCACATTAGTATGTCAAGCAGTAGACATAGAGAAAACTCACTTTGGGGATGAGGTCGAAGTGAGAAAGGTCGTCGGGAGAAGGGGGTCGCGGGTTGCCGGTCGCAGGCACCGCCGGAGGAGGTCGCGGGGTCACCGGAGGAGGTCGCGGGGTCGCCGGAGGAGGTCGCGGGATCGCCGGGGGTTCGCGGGGGGCTGCGGGCTAGGGTTGCAGGGAAGTGTCGCGGGGGGCTGCGGGTGAGGGTTGCAGGGAAACGGGGGTCGGGGTAAGGAAGGGTCGGGGTTTTTTAAAAAAAACAAATGTTTAGCGGCTGTTTATTAAAAACCGCCGCGAAACGTATTTCGGAAAACGTTTAGCGGCGGTTTTGTGAACCGCCGCCACAAAACCGCCGCTAAACACTGTTTATTTTGTAGTGTATGATACTATATTTGTTATACAAGTAGTGAATAATAATATTTTAGTGGTAGAAAATGGAAATGAAACTAAAAATCTTGAGAGAATACATTACCTCTAAATCAGGTAACTTATTTTGGTTTGAACCAAAATATTCCTTCGATTGTTTTATTAGAAATGGGAGGATTATACGATGAGGAGAGGGATGTAGTTTGACTTAATTTCCAGAGTTTTCATCAGCCAATTTGGCTTTATAGGTGTGGAAAAGGTGGAGAGGTCTTGGACTTTTATAGGGAAGGAAAGGACTCATTGGGAATTTTTGGAAATTATTTAGGTGTATACATGTTCTTATCTAAAAAGAGTCATAAAAATAAAACCAAGATAAAGAATTGAAGTTTAATGGCCTAGATATGTCGGTAAAATGGTTTTTTGAAATATTTATAGGTCATTTGTGTAACACCGCTAGATTTTATGAGATCTATTAGTTTTAATTTCTTTTGATGTATTCTATTATAAACTACACCATGATTAGATTGTACTATACACAACCTCGTATTAGCTTGTAGTATACACAAAACTATTCTTGGTTGGAGCTACACAAAAATTCAAGTTTGTTTTGTGGAAATTATTCTACGCAACATTAAGTATAGATTTTGTTTAATGTATAAATGAAATAAGTTTTGTATATGTTATACACAACACCAAACAGAGCTTTCACTACACATAGCCATGACTTGTCTTGCATTACAGGCAATAAAGACCTTAGATAGTGTGTGTAGTACGCAATACCATGTTTCACTAAATGAGATATTATTATAATATTATTATGAACTAGCTGTTATGAATAGTAATACCCAGTTTTTGAAATTTTATAAATTTTATCATTCAAAAAGGACTTCATTTTGAGATTCGGAATATCAAAATTAGCCTAGGGTGAATTTTTGGTATTTTTATGAAAACTTTCAATTTTTGATGAATAGTGAAAACACTAGGTTACTATTTAAAAACTGACTTTTTATTTAAATAATTATTTATTTAATTTAAATTTATTTTATGTCTTAATTGATACATAATACCTATATACTTTCAATGTAATTCATTTGAGTCATTTTATAATAATTTTAGATATATAAAATTTTTATTGAACTTTTCACTGTCTTTTACCCACCTCCTAGGAGAATTTGAAAATATACATAAAACATAATTTTACCACTTCTATGAGTGGAATTTAGAAAATCTAAGAGACACGGTTAATATCAAGGAGTAAGATGTTGTTCAATAAGAAAAAAATAATTTTTGGAGAATAGTAACTTTTTACTTTTATTTACCACGATTAAAAGTAAATAGGGTAATTAAGGGTAAAAATGATATTATTATTACCATAACACATGTTATAATTCTATTGGATAAGTGAAATTAGACCAAAAATATCTTTATAAATAAAATATAACCCTTTAGGTGGACTTGGATTAGATTAGGACACTTAATATTATTTTATTTAAATAAGAGTTAAAATAGTTAAAATCACTGTTTAATAACTAAATCATTTTTAATATAGAATTATACATAAGATAAGTTCGACTATAAATATTAATTAGAAAGATAAAAATATTTCCTACATAATGGTATTTTATTTATAATTTTTAAATATTAAATATTTAAATTTATTTATGACACAATGATGATGGAGTAATTACCTTATTAATGAAATATTAACATAATTGATGTTATAAATACCGAAATAAATGTAATTTGAGACTTTTTATGAATTAAACTAATTTTATAGGTTAATATGACAGGTTAGTATTGATTAAATTAACATTGTTCGAACAATCATGTTGTTATGATTTTCACAAAAATAAATTACCAAATAGTGTCAAAATTGACATAAAATAGTTTTTAAAACAAATATTTTTTTATTAATTGTTATTATATTACTAAAATATAAGGTTCGGTCAAATGACTTATATATGGTTATATATATTAATAATGAACCACTTGGGGTTCGTTTGGCTTGTTTTAGTAAGTTTATTAACCATATTGTGTTAGAAAACAAGAAGACATAGTAAAAGTTAAATTATTTTACTTAGAGTTAAATAAAAATGATAAGGTTAAAATAATGTCCTAAACTTGTCTAAAACCTATTGGTTGAGATTATTTCGACCCATCCCCACTTTTTCTTAGAAATAAATCAATTTGGAGCTATTATAATCCTAATATGACTTTAATATAAAATAATATTTTATTTTTTTACAAAGGTGCCCCTCTCCTCCCGTATAAAAAGGGAACCCCTTCCATCTTCCCTTCACACCATTTTGAGCCTTAAAGCTCAGAAAACCACTGAAAATTCCTCTTCCCAACCTCCATAGGTATATCATAGAGGTTTGTGTATTCTCAAAAGACCAACTCTAGTTCCATAAGAATAAGTTTAAAGGAGGTTCGTCGAGGAAGAGGTAATCTCTTTTACCGACTCTTTCAAGATTCTTTCTTCTTCTACTTCTTCTACTGTAGTTTCTTCATTATAAAGTAATAACATGAGTATTAATTATTTTCAGATGTTTTATTATAAATTTAAAACAACCCCATTTCACCTTCTATCCATCCTACGGAAAATGAAATCACCACGCATGCGTACGTACGGAATACCGTCTCCACGCCGTGGTGTAATAAGTTTTTCCACCACCACCTTACTTGGATGGGTATAATGGTGTAAAGAATAACTATATATGATTATTATAACATCATAATGATTCTAACATGTTATATCATCCACTCCAATTCTATTCGATAAATATGGGAACAATATCATAATTCGTGCATACGTACAGATTACCGTCTCCACGACGCGATGAGATTCATTTTCCATGTTAACAATTCATTAATGATTATAAAGTATATATAATAAGTAATAATGAAATATATGACCTAATAATTCTAATGGATTTATGTATATATATATTTATGTCATGTACTTAATCCCATTCAATTCAATAAGGAAACGAAAAACTACGTTCATGTGTACGTACGACCTGCCATCTTCATGAACAGTGTATTTCTTTCCATTTATCGATATATTAAATATATGTATATTATGAATATATATTATATATAAATAATTGTTTATATTCTTTAATTAAGTAATCATGATCTAAGTAATCATATTAATAATTAAAATTCAAAACACAGAACAATAAATGAAACGATTTTACCCAAAACGTTGCTTTATCAGGGAATTGACAAATGAACGGATAATATAAAATCGTAAGTGAATCATATATGATATCATAAATATTATTATGGTTCTGTTACAATTTAATAATTTTTTTAAACCCACTATAGAGGAGTCTCGAACACATACGGAAGAAATTGAACATAAAGTAAGGGTTAAATTTTCCAATCTCATTTTTATCCGAGATTGTTTATTCGTAAGTATTTACTAGGGTTATATTTATCATTCATGTACCTATTTTCTAAAAATGGTTTCATGTATGTTTAAATTCCTTTTACCCATTTTTGACTTTTACTACATGTTATTTAAATAGTCTTTCTTTTATTTACTATGTGATATACGTTTTTGACTTTTTGGAAAAAGTACGAGAAACGTTTTTTTTAACTTATACAGCATGAACTGATTTTTACCGTTTTATAACGCCTTATTTTCATGAATCTTAATCTACCAGATTTCATGACTATTTTCAAAAAAATAAATTTCTTTTAAAATTTTCATGGAATTTTGTGAAAATAAAACGGTTTTGAAGAAGAAAGGATATTTTACTGAAGAATTCATTTCAAGTGTTTTATTAAAATCATTTTCCATCTAAGATGACATTATTTCCTATGTGTATGTTTCAAGTATAATGTCTCTATGATTTACATTGTTTCACTTTTCTTATGATGAAATGATATCCATTTTTTTGTATGGATTATGTTATGATGGGATGATGTTTATGGAATCCATTTTATACTTTGGGTAATGATGAATGATTTATGTTCATGTTGTGCCACAAGTAAGAATGATTTCATTATGAGACGGGTGGGACCTATATCTCCCACCAATTCATTGGTTAAAGATTTATATCTCATGAGATAGACATGGCTGGAATGGAAAGTTAATCTGGTTCAGTGATACAGGACTAGAACGGGGAGTGAATTCAATTCATAAAGGGACTTTGTCCACTATGATGGTCCTGGAAACAATGCCTTGGCTACTATGGAAATCATATCATGTTCTTGATGGTTTTCCACAATTAAATGTTTTATTCCCATACAATTTTATCATTATTAATGTTCCTTTATTACCTATTCCTTACGTACTACTAAGATTTATTTCACAACTCAAAATTTTGATGTGTAAACGTTTTGTTCATGTTTTGAAGTTCAAATGTATATGGTTTTTTTATTTTCTCCATGCTTACCCTTACTGATCATTTGAGATCACCCTTTATATGTTTTCTTTTCACCAAGAAATAAAGAACGATTTTTGGTAAGAAAACAAAAGGGGAAGATCTTTATGGGAGATATTGAAGATCTTTCACCACAATTAGAAGATTATGTTCTGAGTTTCCAAAGACACTAAACTATTGCAGTCCTTGTGTGTTTGTTTTTGTTACGTATTATGTATTCCGCAAAAGTAATGTAATTTCCATGTACGTCAAGCTTTGGGTCTCTACAGTTGGAATCAGAGGAAAGGATTAGTTAACCTTTGTAAAATAGGATGCGAAAACTTTAGTGAGACCCCTAGAGATATTTCTATGGTATGTCTAGGGATGTCCCTAAGGTTAAGTATAAGTATAGGTTATAGTCCTAGAATTACGATAAAAGTCATAGAATTAACCCTAAGATGTTATATATTTAAGGTACTCCTCTTTATTATGTTGTTTTCCCTAGCATGATTTTTTCTTGTCACACTATTCTTTTTGGGTTTTAGACGATGGCTGGAACCCGAAGGAACTGTGTTGATCAATGTAATGTAAAATGCAATGATTGTACTCCGGAACAAACTAATGTTATGGGAGATGGAGAGCAAAATCTTATTGTCATACTTACACAAGCTATGAGTCATTCTGGACTTCCAAATGAGCAGAGAAAGGAACAATATTCTATTTAGTCCTTCATGAGGCAACATCCACCTTCATTCAATGGGACTTCTGATCCACATGTTGCTGAACAATGGATCAGTACCATTGAAAAGATATTTTCCATACCTTGCTGTTTGGAACATGAAAAAGTCATTCTGTCTATTTACCGTTTATAAGGGGAAGCAGATCAATGGTGGACTCTAATTAAGAATACGAGGCCCCGAGATGAAATTGAATCCATGGAATGGGATGAGTTCAAGAACTTATTTTTCAATAAGTACTTCCCTCGTATTCTTCAAACAATGATATAAAAGGATTTCCTTGAGCTTAAGCAAAAGGATGATGAATCTGTTTGTATATATGAAGAGAATTTTACATGGCTTGAAAGGTATGCATATAGATTTATCATCCAACCTGAAAGTAAAGTTGATCGTTTATTCAGTGGATTAAAACCAAGTCTTGGAAGGGAATTAGCTATAAGAGACTTGTGTATCTATGAATAAATAGTGTGTTGTTCTATCAAGGTAGAAATCGAATTTTGTGTTACATATACATCTCATGGTTTTGAAAAGAAGTGAAAGATGTAGTTCAAGGAGAAATCTCAGAATAATGGTGAAAAGAAGATGAATGTTTCTTTATGCTCAAAGTGTGGAAAGAAGCACGATGGAGATTGTCTTAAAGGGACTAGAAAATATTTTAAGTGTGGAAAAGAAGGTCATTGAGTAGGTGAGTGTCAAAGTAATGGAAAAAGGGTTTCTAATGATGTGAATAAAGAAAAGACTGCAGAGAACGCACCACCATCACTTCAATGCTTCAAGTGCAAGGAAATGGGGCATTATGCTAATCAATGCCCTGATCCAAGGGTTTATGATGATCAATGTGAGCAAACTCTTAAGGAAAAGGATAAAGGGAAGTCACATGCGATCAATATTTGTGATGTTGAGTATGACAATGATGTTTTGTAATGATTAAGTGTTTATGTAATGGGATTTCAAAATAGTATCACGGAATCTCATTTAAAGAATCTTAGAATTTTGTAATATCTATGTATTTGTTTTCAATAATTATATGGTACCAGTTACCACAAAAAGTGATTGAAATATTTTTGGAAGGAAGATGATATGTGCATAATGAAGAGATAAAGAAAAAGTGAAATGAGGTCATGAATGATATGAGGACAAAGTTATATCATGGTTTGAGTATATAGAAATTTTGGGATTTCGGTATGTGAAAAGTGTTATATTTTGACAGTATTCATGTATTCACTAAGAGTCAATGGGTATTCACTTTTCAATAGAATTCATGATTAAGGTATTCATATATTTGTAATTTTACCAACAAGATATATCATATGATACATGGGGGATAAATGATGGTATTCACATGCTTGGCATATGGCATTTCTAGTAATTGTTTTCTTTATACAATGAGCATGGACATAAGTATTTTGGATAAGCATAATGATTCGAAAGGATTATGTTGGACATAAGTAGGTATTTTTTAAGGATAGAACTTTTTTTGATATTATTTAAGGAATGTTATAATAATGTAGTTTTAGAAAAAGGACAACCTGCAGGATGGGCGACAACCCGTCACGTCAGACAAGGCTGTGGGAATCGAACCCACAACTGAAGTGCGACATACCTTTATCACCTACCACTGGCCTATAGAAAGTCCTTGGTTAGTAGAAACTAGTTTTATTATATTATTCAGTATGATATATGAAGTATAAGTCCATTTTAGGAACCATATAAGATTAATCTCACTATAGATGGAATTATGTATTTTTAATAATTTTTTCTAACCTTTTGTTTGAGACAGATGGAATGATTCATCATTCTATCACAAGATCTGCTAAAACTTCGCAAATGAAAAATTCAACTTCATTTCATTTAGAGATTAAGTGGAAATTGACCAAGGAATGACCAATGGTGAGATTGAACCAAAATCAAGAAATCATTTCTTCTAATTCCAATTTCTTCAACTTTAGGGAAATAATCTTAAAAGCCAAAAATGTTGTCCTAGTGACCTTATATCTGATGAATTAGATGATACCTTATATCATCACAAATTTATAGCTTTGTGATTGTTCTATTTTTCATAGCCATGTCCTCTACCACTCTTCATCAGAAGATGATGGTCATATTACTCTTCCATATCTATATTTTCACCCATGTTGCCCTATATGGAAACCTAGTGCTAAGTTACTTTGGGTGACTATTATGATTCTAACTTCCCGTTTTTAAAATGAAGTTTTAGTATTCCTTTTTAAGATATGAGTTTATATGAATAAAACTTTCAAGTAGTAAACCATTTATAACAGCGGCGAATTTCGAGGGTGAAATTCATTTTAAGGGGGTAGAATGTAACACTCCGAGATTTTATGAGATATATTATTTTTAATTTCTTTTGATTTCTTCTGTTATATGCTACACCAAGATTATATTGTACTATACACAACACCATATTATCTTGTAGTACATGCAACACTATTCTTGTATCGCATTAGACAAAAATTCAAGTTCGTGTTGTGGAAATTATTCTACTCAACATTAAGTATAGATTTTGTTTAATGTATAAATGAAATAAGATTTAATTATGTTATATGAAACACAAAACGAAGCTTTCACTACACGCAGCCCTGACATGGCTTGCATTACATGCAATCAAGACCTTCTTCGATAGCATTTGTAGTACGCAATACAAAGTTTCACTAAATGTTATATTATTATAATATTATTATGAACTAGCCGTTATGAATAGTAATACCCACTTTTTGAAATTTTATAAATTTTGTCTTTCAAAATGGACTTCAATTTTTGATTCGGAATATCAAAATTAGACTATGGTTAATTTTTGGTATTTTTCTGAAAACTTTCAATTTTTTATGAATAGTGAAAACATTGAGTTACTATTTAAAAACCGACATTTTATTTAAATAATTATTTATTTTATTTAAATTTATTTTTGGTCAAAATTGATACATAATACCTATATATGTTCAATTTAATTCATCTGATTCATTTTATATTGATTTTAGATATATGAAAACATTATTGAACTTTTCACCATCTTTTACCCACCTCCTAGGAGAATTTGAAAATTTACATAAAAATTAATTTTACCACTTCTGTGAGTGGAATTTCGAAAATTCGAGAGACACGGTTAATATCAAGGAGTGAAATGTGGTTCAATAAGATGAAAATAATTTTTGGTGAATCGTACCTTTTTACATTTATTTACCACGGTTAAAAGTAAATAGGGTAATTAAGGGTAAAATGATATTATTATTACCTTAACACATGTCCTAATTCTATTGGATAAGTGTAATTCGACCAAAACCAACCTTAGGAATAAAATATTACCCTTTAGGTCCACCTAGATTAGATTAGGACACTTATTATTATTTTAATTAATGAAGAGTTAAAATAGTTAAAATCAAAGTTTAATAATTAAAACATTTTTAATATAGGGTTATACATAAGATAAATTCGGCTATAAATATTAATTAGAAATATAAAAATAATTCCTACATAATCGTATTTTATTTATAATTTTTAGACATTAAATAATTTAATTTATTTATGACACAATGATGATGCAGTAATTACCTAATTAGTGAAATATTAACACAATTGAGGTTATAAATACCCAAATAAATGTAAATTGAGACTTTTTATGCATTAAATATTTTTATAGGTTAATATGAAATGTTAGTATTGATTCAATTAACTTTTTTCGAACTAATCATGTCGTTATGATTTTCACAAAAATGAATTACCAAATAGTGATAAAATTGACATAAAATAGTTTTAAAAAAAATATTATATTATTAATTGTTATTATATTCCTAAAAATCTAAGGATCGGCCAAATGACATAGATACGGTTATATATATTAATAATGAACCACTTTAGGTTCGTTTGGCTTGTTATAGTATGTTTATTAACCATATAGTGTAAGAAAACCAGAAGACATGGTAAAAGTTCAATTATTTAACTTAGAGTTAAATCTAAATGATGTGGTTAAAATAGTAACCTAAACCTATATAAAACCTATTGGATGAGTGTATCTCGACCCATACCCACATTAGCTTCTAAATAAATCAATTTGGAGCTATTATAATCCGAATATGACTTTATTATAAAATAATATTTTATGTTTTTCCAAAGGTGCCCCTATCCTCCCTTATAAAAAGGGTTCCCCTTCCCTCTTCTCTTCACACCCTTTGGAGCCTTTAATCTGGGCCAAAACCTGATAATTACTCTTCTCAACCTCTCTAGTTATATCATAGAGGTTCTGGTCTTCTCAAAAGACCAACTGTAGTGCCCTAAGAAGAAGTTTAAAGGTGGTGCGTCGAGGAAGAGGTAATCTTTTCTACCGACTCTTTCATGTTTCTTTCCTCTTCTACTTCCTCTTCATTAGTTGTTTCATTATAAAGTAATAACTTTAGTATTAAATATAAACTGATATGTTATTATAAATATTAAACAACCCTATTTCACCTTCTATCCATCCTACAGATAATGAAATCCCCGCGCGTGCGTACGTACAGAATACCGTCTCCACGCCGTGGTGTAATCGGTTTTTCCACCACCCCCTTACTTGGATGGGTATAATGGTGTAAAGAATAACAATATATGATTATTATAAAATCATAATTATTCTATGATATTATATCATCCACTCAAATTCCATTCAATAAATATGTTAACGATATCATCGCTCGTGCAAACGTACGGATTACCGTCTCCATGACGCGATGAGATTCATTTTCCATGTTAACAATTCGAGAATGATTATAAAGTATATATAATAATTAATCATGAAATATGTGACAAAATAATACTACAGGATTAATGTATATATATGTATGTCATCTACTTAATTCCATTCAATTCAATAAGGAAACGAAAAACAACGTTCATGCGTATGTACGGCCTACCGTCTCCATGAACAGTGTATTTCATCCATTTTTAGATCTATTATATATATGTATATTCTGAATATATTTTATATATAAATCATGTTTTATATTATGGAATTATGTAATCATGATCTATGTAATCATATTAATAAACACAAGTCAAAACACAGACGATAAATGTAACGATTTTACCCAAAACGCTGCTTTAACATAGAATTGACAAATGAACGGATAATATAAAGTCATAAGTGAATCATATATGATATCATAAATATTATTATGGTTCTGTTACAAGTTAATAATATGTTTAAACCCACTATACAAGAGTCTCGGACACATACGGATGAAATTGAACATAAGGTAAGGGATAACTTTTCCAATCTCATTTTTATCTGAGATTGTTTATTCTTAAGTATTTACTGGGGTTATATTTACCATTCATGTCCCTATTTTCTAAAAATGGTTTCATGTATGTTTAAAGTCCTTTTACCCATTTTTGACTTTAACTACATGGTATTTAAAGAATCTTTCTTTTGTTTACCATATGAGGTACTTTTTAGACTGTTTCGGAAAAAGTACGAGAAGAAGTTTTTTTAACTTATACGGAATGAATGGATTTTTACGGTTTCATAATGCCTTATTTTCATGAAGCTTACTCCACATGATTTCATTAATATTTTCAAAAAATCTCTTTCTTTTAAAAATATCATGGAATTTTTTGAAAAGAAAATGATTTTGAAGAAGAAAGGATATTTTCCTCAAGAATTCATTTCAATTGTTTTATCGAAACCATTTTCCATCAAATAGGACATTATTTCGTATGCGTATGTTTTAAGTATAATGTCTCTATTATTTACATTGTTTCACATTTTATATGATGAATTTATATGAATTTTTTTATAGATTATGTTAGATGGGATGATGATTATGAAACCCATTTTATACTTTGGTTAATGATGAATAATTTATGTTCATGTTGTGGCACAAGTAATAATTATTTCATTATGATATGGGTGGGACCTATATCTCCCTCCAATGCATTGGGTAAAGATTTATATATCATGAGATAGACATGGCTGGAATGAAAAGTTAATCCGGTTCAGTGATATAGGACTGGAGTGAGGAGTGAACTTGATTTAGAAAGGGGCTTTGTCCACTAAGATGGTCTTGGAAACAATGCCTTGGCTACTTTGGAAATCATATCATATTCTTAATAGTTTTACACAATTAAATGTTTTATTCACATGCTATTGTATCATGATTAATGTTCCTTTATGACCTATTCCTTACATAATGCCAAGATTTATTTCACAACTCAAGATTTTGAGATGTAAAACTTATGTTCATGTTTTGAAGTTCAATTGTATATGGTTTGTTTTATTTTCTCCATGTTTACCCTTACTGAGAATTTGAGCTCACCCTTTATATGTTTTCTTTTCCCCAGGATATAATGAAAGGTTTTAGGTAAGAAAAAAAGGGGTAGATCTTTAGGAGAGAAGTTGAAGATCTTTCACCATGATTAGAAGATTATGTTCCAAGATTCCAAAGACACTAAACTATTATGGTCCTTGTGTGTTTTTTTTGGTTATGTATTAAGTATTCCGAAAAGTAATGTAATTTCCATGTACGTCATGCTTTTAGTCTATACAATTTGGGCCCTTAAATATAAGATTTTGTCCCTTTTTCCTAATTATACTTTAACCAGTAAAATTAGTTTTAATCACATTCACTAATCATTTTTCTCAAAAAAATTAAGTCTATCTTATTATAATATAAATATTATCATTATTGCATTGGTTTATTTTCCATTTATAGAAATTTATTTCATAGATGTTGGAAAATTATGACTAATGAGAATCTCATAGGTGGACAAATTAACTGGTTTTTGTAGAAAATTATTCTAATGATTGTTATGTTTTTATATTCAATAACAATGTAAAATTGAGTCTAATGAACTAAATTGTATTAATACATTTATAATTGATCTATTATTATACTAAAACAATGTATATATAATTTAATGATAATAAATATTTTGACAAAGAGGTATTTTTTAACTAAAATGCAGTATTGTTCACTATTCATTAAAAAATGATGTTCCTCCAAAATATCCAAAAAATTCACCAAAAGTTAATTTTAAAAATATGAATTAAGAAATAAATTTTATTTTATCCAATTAAATTTATAAATGTTTTAAAATTCATATTTAAAATGTGTTGTTTATTAAAAGGTAGAAAAATTAACTTTATAAAATTATTGTGTTTTATGTGTGAAATTTGGCTTGTTCTTATTTTATGATTATGAAATAAATTGAATTAATATAAAAAATATATAATTGAATATATAATATATATTTAATTAAAATAATTAAAATAATTTATTTAATTATGTTTATTATGACGAAACTACTTTATAAGCATAAAAATAATAATATTTCTTTTTATACGAAATTGGTAATTATTTTAATTTATAATTAATGCATAAACCATGAATTCATTTTATATTTATATAAAACATATATTTTCATAAGTTAGTTAAAACTATTTTTATCCACTAACATAACAGTTAGGTTGTATCATATAATATTAATGAATAATATTTTAATATGGCATTGTTATTTTGTTAAAATCAACCTTATGTGTAACAATAGCTATCAAGGAAGGAAGATCTTACATATAACCCATGATATTGAGGAAGGATATTCATAACTATTACAAAAGCTAACATGACGTTGTGTGTATTGATATATAAAAAATCTATTTTAAATAGTAAATATATGATAAAGTATCCAGATATTATATTACCTTACACGATTGGGGTCGCATTTCATATATGCTATCGAATAAAAGGTTTTTTACTTTATATTTCAGGGGAATCAAAAAACATATCCTTTTTTATCCTTATTTAAAAATTTTAAATTTAATAAACCCCACAGAATGAAATTTTTTACTTTTCAGTAAATAAAATATTATAAATGTAATAGTCGTAGTAAAATGTCAAAAAATATTTTTTATTGAAATATTACATGATTATGGATGAAATGAGTTCATCTAATGAAATTATGGCATGTTTTAGGGGAATTTTAAAGCCCTTATTATATTATTTTTTACCCTAATTACTCGATTTACCCTTACCATGATGATAATTATTTAATATGGTTAATATTAATAAAACCAAAAGTAAATTAGAAAATCTATAAAATATGGATATATTAATTTGAAATATTGAATCAATTTCTCAATATTTAATTTGCATAAATGGAAGTAATTAATTTAAAATTAAAATGAAAAACACAAGAAAAAATGTTTTTTCGAACTTATTCATTTTTTAGATAAAAATGATTTTATATAAAAATTAATAATAAAATTTATTTTAATAAATATAATTTTATTATTATTAATATAAGTGATAAAATTTGCACTTTAAATAATATTATAACAAAATTTATCTTTATAAATGATTGAAACAAATAAGCATTTTTCAATTAAAAACATTTTTTACTATTCATTGGAAAATAAAACATTTTAGGAAAATACCAAAAAATCACCCAAAGATAATTTTCAAATGATGACTTAATAAATGAAGTTAATTTAACCAAGTCCATTTTTAAATATTTGATGAATCATTTATATTATTTTTTCATAAAAAGAAATAATTTTTTTTGATGAAAACATATTTTTGTAGAATAAAATGACATTATTAAATTGGATTGTATATTTCCAAAACACAAATAAATATATTTGTATTGAGTATGAAAATAATATGTATTTTATAATATGGATATTCTTATTCATACCCATAAATTCAATTTCTAGGTTTCAATGTTTATATTTACATAATAACATTTCATGATTTTTTTAAACATGGTGTTGTTTGTTGTATACGCTGTCAAACATAGTGTTCTTTTAAAATCAGGCTGTGTTAAAATATTCAAGTTTGATAACAAATTTCTTTAATTACTCATCGGTTTTATGAATAAAATATATTCTAAAAAACTGATCCACTTATTTTTTGTGGTATGGTGTGAGGCTATTATGAAATGATTCTATTGGAATTTATAGAGTGCATTGGTGGATCAGACAATTCCTATGTATCCACTTAAACCTATACCACACATTATGAAACATTTAATCCTCATATTGTATAAAACCAGTGATTTTATGATTTATTTTAATGATAATTATCATCATAAAAAACATTTTAACAAAAAATTTAATGTTTGATCTATACATCAATTTTTTATCTATTTATTAAAAAGAGGTTTTTTCATTTTATTTCAATAAAATGGGACCACTATTAGTTTAATTCGGTCATCATTCAACAAACTAAGTTTTAATGTTTTCCCTATAAAATAGAATTCCTAATGATTTTAATATAATCTTGAGTGGAAATTCCATTAAATATTTGGAACATATAGAAGTGATATTGTTTGATTTTCTAATTGAAAGACATATGATTTTTACAAGTTAATGATGAGTTATTAGAAATCATGTCCAATTGATGCTCCCTCATCCCAACCCTATCAATTGTCACATTTTTAGGGGGATGTGATTTCATATTTATAGCTTAGTTATCTAGATTATCAACATCCTTGTTTTATCCCATTTATGTTATCTTTTATTTATTTATTATAAAACTTAAAATTATTTTGATTTATGGAATAAATGGATCTAAATTACCAATTGATGACCTATTATCAAAGAAAAATAAATTTGGAGGTTTTTTTTGAAAATTTCTTGAGGATATATTATATATTAAATATTTTCCCTTGATCACTAGTACCCTGCCAAAATATGAGTCTGAAATTTGCCTGAGAACTTACATCATTGATTAGGCTTTGATTAAATTAATTATTTATAAACCCTATTTAAATATTATACGGTAAAAAATAATAGTTTAGATTCATAATGAAGGTTTGAAGTGTGATTTTGTAACCAAGAAGAAAAAATTGAATGTCATTAAAACAAGAAACATCTAATGGGGTGATAGATTATGGTGTGGTATTAGTTCAACAGTGTGACTGAAAATGAGAAAAATCAATGGTTGTATCAACAAATAGAATGGATATATTGAAAATAAATTATTATTAGGGGAAATCAGTTGGATGGTTTCCAATAGGATTTATATCATTCATATTATGGTATTAATAATGCTATGAGTAATTAAAAAGATGTTGAGAAACATTACAGTTGTTTAACACGTGATCAAATGAATAATAATGTTCATTAACTATATAACATACATGATCAAAAAATATTGAAATAGTTACCAATGATTCTAATTTATCATTTAATTTATTTTTCTTCTCTGATGATCAGTTTATATATTGGAAACAATGTTTTCCTTAGATAAAATTGAGGCCAATTTTCATTGACTCGTGATGTTATGAAAAATGAGTTATATATATAGTGATTTAAAGTGTATCATCCAAAATTTGGGAGCATGTATAAATTAATAAAAAATACTACTACAATATCATTCACAATATAATATTTATCTGATCAAAATTTCTGGATTAAAATCAAATAACAATTAAATTATAACCAATAAAACTGCAATGACAAATAGAAATAAGAAATTTAGAAGGACAATCTTATCTTTCACATAATCAGATTGTTCAAAGTGGTCTGAATCCCAACATACTCTCATCAACTATGCTCCAATCCACTTAATGATTCTGAATACCCCCAAAATTCCTTAATATCATCTCTGATCATCCACCTTTAATCGATATCATAACCTCCATAAATCTCCCTTTAGTCATCATTATAAACAAAAATCATAGGTAGCTCCATCACTATCCTCCACATGGAAGCATTTTCAATGTCTCATCCTCCTCTAAGGTGTCCTAATACAATATTTACAAACTAATTTCACTTATCTACATATTGTATTGTCCCCCATCCTTCAATAATTTCCATATTCCTATTTGTTCACTCCCCCTTATCTAAATTTAATTGTCACTTTAGGATTTAAGGTAATGTATTTGGATTAAAATAAAATGTGACCAAAATGAATGATGTTTTCCATCTAAATATTATCCACTATCCATATGTAGTTTTCAATTCATATGTCAAAAAATTATTCTTACTTCTTCAGACCAATACCCATGAAAAAACGTCATGACATCTATAACATTCTTTAAACAAAAATATTTTCGTTATCATTGGAAAATAAAACTAAATAGAAGGTTGTACATTGTCAAACTCAGTTCAATATTATTGGGAATCTAATTTCACTTCCCCTAGATGATTTTTCATCAATAAACTTTTTATGTTCCCAAAATTTATTAATCCCATGGTTTAAAAACTATAAAATCATCTTTCCTCACCAAACATGGAATCCATGATCTCCAACTAGGTCTTGTATGTAGTCATAAAAAACTCAACATCTCTTTGTTCATGCTCGGTGAAAGTTATTTATCAACAAGACCAACATAAAAGCTTATATAATTATCTATTTATGAATCAATAAATAGTCATTAATACATATTCCACTATAATATATGTTTTTTTATCATCCATTAGAAAACAATTTCACCAATTACGATGTGATCCTCATATTACATAGTGAGTCTCTTTAGCCTATACCTTTACTACCTAACATTGTAACTACATGACAATCCATGGATTCATCCAAATTAGGATTGTTTCTCATACTCAATTAACTCACTACTTCAACATTTTTCAATTAATTCATAATTTCACATCATCAAACAAGTGGAGTGAAACAAACAATGAACCTATTACCATATCATTAAGGATCTTGCGGCCTCATTGTTTTCTTCTTGTTCAACCTGTGCATGGAACATACAATGGTGAAGAAATATTATTCAAGGGATGATTTCCTAATTTTTTTATCTTCATCATAAACATAGGATCCAACAACATGGAAGCAAGAAAACCCTTCATGATATCCCCTTTTCATCAATCTTCATTATATGAGATGAGGTTGATAGAATTATTAGGTATTATTTGAATTCACTAGTCTAAATAAAAATTGACATGCCTCAATATTATTTATCGTTATGTTCATTCATAACCTCTTTAAATAGTGAGGATCCTAATACATGTTCGATTATATAATGTCAGAGTTATTCAATATTTGTTCTTTATCCCACCATTAGGAGAATCATCTATATAGGACAAGTTCACATACCAGGTAAAATCATTCCAATCACCAATCTTATCAGATTAAGCTGAATGAGGTAAGGATAAGGAAACTATGGTAAAAATGTTCTTATGAGGGGAAACCTATGATTTTAGAATTTTTCTCTATTTATTTTCTATTTTTTAGAGGCTCACATGGACTCACCATAAAATTACATAAAACTCACTCATAATGGCCTGGGATTTCACCTATTTATTTTTATTTTTTAGGTCCATCAAGACCTTAGAAGGAGTTATGTAGTACGAATCATAAGATGAAGCCAAATGATCAATACCCATCTTGAACACCATTTAGATCATGAAATTAAGAGATTACACATCATGAAATCCATACACATCATAAATATATTGCAGGAAAACATCACACAAACAAATTAGAAGTGTCGTTTAAAGGGGAGTAAGAGTTTAAATTTCTTAATTTTATACTATATTATCCAAATTAAATTTATATAAAGAATTAACTACCACTTTTATAATAACATTTGATTTAGGATTTAATAAAATTAACTAAAAGACATAAACTATTTAAGATACTTTCTATTCCATGAATTTAAATTTTTTTCATAAATTTGAATGATAATAATGTGTGAAATAATTATTAGGTATAACTAGGTGTATTAGGTTTTGGATATTTGTGGTTAATGGTTGAATTTGATTTTTGGTAAATGAATATTTTCTTTGATTTCTATATGCTTTGAATTTTTTATGTTCAAATTAATTGATTTAATTATTCATATGTATTACCATGAGTGATTTTTCAGAGACTTTATTAACATTCCCAAGAAATCATCTAATCCTAATATTTTATAATTCAATCATTCATATATTTCTTGAGATATTTGAGAATGTTCTAATTTATTTATTTTGTAATATTATCAGAGTTATGGTTGAACAAAACAACTTTTAATATGAGTGAGGCTTCATTTCATAAAACATTATCCTTGGACCCACCATAAATTAATCATTTTTATTCCAGTAGAATCCATGAACAACCTTTTTAGGAAATGGGTTGAGTTATAAGCCTATTTTATCCATTCCTACCTTCCCTGAAATATATAACATTACATTTTAATGAATAAATTTTTGGGATAGAATTTACCTGGTGGGTAAGTATATATTTCATTTAGAAGACAATGTTGGGGGTTTTGATGTTATTTGGGGAGAGTCCATGATATCATGAAATGTAATTAGTCATTATTAACCTCTATTACTATATATATATATAATGGTTGTGTATTAGGGAGATCAAAATTATCTTTTACCAAACCGAAGATCCTTTGATTGTATGTGTTTGGTTGGTGTTTTTGATATTTTTCAAAAATACTTTTTATGGAAAATAAAAATAAAAATTCCGATCAATAAAACAAAAAAAAGTGAATGAAATGCTTGTTTATTCATTATTCTTACTATTTCCATTATCTAACATTGACATCCTTGGGAAGATATAATATATGATATTTGTAAATAGATATTTTCATCAACTGTATCTTTTGATATCATGAATTATTATTTATAGTAAAACCTCATTTTTATATTTCTGTATTATATCATTTTCTCAACAACCATAAAGCCACATAGAACCTAATGAATAATAAATCATGATTATTTGTGATTTTTCTTTATGAAGTGTAGATAATGGATGCCTTAAAGGCCTATAGTCTATGGCATGTTCTTGAGGTATTCATTTGACTCTAATCAAAATATCACCATGAAGATGATAGTAAATATCAAAAGTGAGGTAAATTGCAAATGGGATTAAAATTAATAATAAATTGAGAAATTAAAATGATGAATGCAAATGGTTTTCTATTTTAAATAAGAAAATTAAAATACTTGACTAATTTTTTTCTATGAAAAGTGAAGCAGTAATGAATATTCCTATGTAATTATAAATAATTTAAATTATTAATTTATCAATTATTTATAAAAATTGAATTTAAAGCATTGTAAGGTTGGATTTTTTTAATTATGTTGAGATTTAATTCTTGAGAAAAACTTTGGATTCAAGTGTGTTTTATTTTATATGTACACTTAATGAATTATTTTTTATATTAAAATATAATAATTTATGCTTCAACTAATTATTTAATGACTATTTATTTAATGGAATTTTTCATATTGGGAGTAATAAAATGTTTTATGGGAAATGAGAAAATGAACAAAAAAGATACTGCTATAATATGAAGAATAATTTACAATATTTTAGGCTACAAAAAAACCAAGTAAAATGAAATCATTATAGAGCACTAGTATTCCATGCACACTGAGAACCATTGTAGACAAGATAATTCCACATAGTATAGGATACCTTGATAGTTTTCATAACATCCACAAGGTTTTTAATCAATGAAATGATTTATTATTAAAAAGAAAATAGTACATCAAAAATTATGTTGAAGGATGAATCAAGGGATCAAATATCCTCACTACAAAAACCTGTAATTCTGATTAGTGAAAATAATTGAGAATCTTAGGGAGTGACTAATAGGATTACAGCCCGAATTATATAAAGTGCGCAGAAATTAATATTTGAAACTCATAACCCTATAAAGTGTAAAAATAACTCATGAAAATCTTAAATCAAGAAAGGGAAAATAAGTTCAAAAATAATTTGAAGGGCTATGAGATACTGAGAAACAGGAATCAAAAAAGAAGTTAAAATAAGAACCAATGTGGTTCAAGCCAAGAGTGACATTTCAAGAATGATTCGTGTAAGTTAAGATCAAAAAAATAAAGATAAATATTTATAGAATTTAAGAAATGAATATTAATATTAATTTTTCATAATATCTCACTAATATGATGATATACACAAAATTTATAAAAGATCTAGAGACAAACAAGATGATGTGGGATGAAATTGGAATTATCCCACTCACAGAGGAGTTCTAAAAAATGGTATCAAAAGACATATATAATATGTAATGAGATCCATGTATATTTTACATATCTATCATTATCAGAGATAATACATTTGTATAATCATTATGTTACTTAGGTGAGAGTTTTGGAATCATGTCACCCACTATATACATGAGTTTAGGACTTAAGAGATCGAATCCTCCAAGAGATTCACTTTAATTAGTCAACTCAACAATAAATTTCCCCTAAGGGGTCCTTGAAAATATTCTAATCAATGAAAAAAATCTTATATTCTAGTTTGATTCATAGTTATAGACATGAATGAGAAATGGACTACTCTATTTATTGGTATGACACTTTTAATCATAGGGAATACAAATATTTATTTATTAAGTGGATAACTATGTTTGAGTGTGGTCTCTAAGAATAAGTTTCAATATGCATCACGTAACGAATAAATAGAATGAGAGGAAAGACAACGAATTTGAAGAATAAAAAATTCACGATGATAAGGATATTGATGAGACTCATGAAGTAAATGAGGAAACTATTGTTGCAGAAGATAACACTAAAAAAAGTACTACAAATAATAATAAAATATGGAAGTTTATACCATTGATTCCATAAGAGCAACCGACTCAACCGATTTTGAAAAAGGCCAAAAGATATTGATGATACATGACATTCCATTTAGATCATCAGGATTAAGGAATAAATGTTATATTAGTCTGATGAAAATAAGAAAGTGTTACTTTAGGGAAGAGTAAAGCTATTAAGATATGGTGGAAAAGTATCGACATACATAGAATGGTCAAAGATGAGAACATTTATATACTAGGTCCATGTAAAATTATTCCAATAATCTATCACATGAGATGAATATGAAGGTGTCATTTTCAATCCATTTAAAATAAGAAAAAATTAGTCTAGATGGAATCCTGAGATTATATAGTTTTTCATTATTTATTTTCTATTTTTAGAGGCTCTCATGCACTCATACCAAAATATTTAATAATTAACAATAATGGCATTAGATTTCACCTATTTATTTTTAATTTATAGGATCATAAAGATAATTTTAGTTAGTGTGACATAGGAATAATAAAATGAAAATAAAAGTCCAATACACATCATAAACCCCATTAACAAAGTGAAATATAGAAAATACATATTAAGAAATACATACACATCATGAATCCATTGTAGGAAGAATATACACAGATTACTTTGATACATCATTCAACACGGAGTAAAAATTTCTATTTATTAATTTTATACTATATTCCCCTAATTTAATATAACATCTAAGAATATCCATATATTTGTTTTTAATTTATATGGAATTATTTTGAGACGGTGAAATACAATAGTACCTAATTCTGAGATCCGGAGAGCCCAAAAACGATTTTTTGAACTTATTTTACGGTACGTTCTATAAATTTGAAATCATGATTATGTATCTTTTGAAATATATATCGGATTAAAAATACAAGGGCACCATTGAATTAATAAATCCAAGATTTTCCTAGAAATTACTTAACTTAGACCGACAATGTCTGAGAGGAAAAGTTATTTTTCATATTTTTCAAGGAAAATAATAAAAATAATTTAAATAAATTGTTTTCTTTTCTTTCTCACATTGGAGTGACAGACGGCGTTTTTTCAGGGAAGTGGCAGGTAGTGAGGATGTGCATCAATGCGGCTCATTAATGGATGGCTAATCTCACAGCGCAACGATGCTTTAATGACGCGTAACAACAATGTTGTTTCCTAAATAAAACAGCTTAACGACAAGACGTCACATCATAATGGGAACGATGTGATGTGCTTCTATTTATAATTTGATGTGATGGGAAAATATGGATTAAATAAATTGGAGGATCCTCTGGAAAACCTCTGACAGACTTCCTCCCCAGCGAAGAATGAAGAATGTAGACGTAACTTCATCTTCATCGTCACACCTTTCGAGGATCGGAGCTGAGAAGCGATGCAGATGTATTAACCCCATGAGTAAGAACATGTGGAAAAAAATAGCATAAAGGGTAGGGGTTTTTCATTTTTTAAAATGTTCTTTTTCAATCATTTTTTTAAAATGACGAACACAGATCAACCCTCGAACAGGTTGATCCGCTTATCATGCGTTATAATGAGAGGGTGACTTTTATATTGGGGTGATTATTCAGGATTTAACCTTGGCATGAATGATTGAATAAAAACTTCCCTAAGCCTCCCACTTGTTAAGACATCTAACATGAAGGGCTCAATCCGACACGAAAAAGGCCCGAGCACCTCATCTTGTGTGTTCTTGGTGGTCACATTCTCAAAGCGACGACAAGCCCGGTTTGAAGGATTCACTATAACGACATCTTTCATTGGAGACCGTTATCAGAAACAACCTAATAAATAGACCACTGAAGTGTTTCTAGTGGCCCGTCAAATATTCAATTGGCACACCGGTGCTGACAGTAGTGGTGGCGGCGGCTGGCCACACTGGTTGCATGGAGGCGGTGACCCACAGCAGCGGGTCACATTGACCGGGAGGTCATGGCTCATCAAGCGCGGCAGCGCCTGAGAGGATTTGTCTCTAGGAGGGTGCCAAGTGGAGCGGTGGCCCGCATACAATCCACCTAGTAGACCAGAGGCATTGTGGCCTATTGGCCACAGTAGGATTCATTTACGATGCCAGGAGGTGTGGCCCGCCCTAGCGGGCCGTATTCAGATCGGAGGGGACGTGAGTGGTTGCCGTATCCTAGGGTCTCACACCGACCACATTATGTGGTTTGTCACCGTCATGGATGGCCAGGCCCCCAGTGAGCTGGGCCGGACCCGCAACCCAGTGGGCCTAATCCCTACCTCTCTGGACCAGGCCGGAAAAGACAGAGTCACCGGGCGACCCGGTGGGCTGGACCCTCAGCCATCTAGGCCGAGTCCAGTGAGGCCTATTGGGCCTGGACCACTAGCCAAGCTGAACTAGACCAACCTCAACCTATACCAGGTCAGGTAGAGTCCAACTATATAAGTCTTGGTATGTGGAAACCCCGAGACGGGTTGGTCGAGTCAGTCTGACAGAGTCAGACTGGGTCCCGTCACAACAGACCACTAGTTACTAAAACACCCGTATATTGCAAACCACATGCCCGATTGACAGTCCGTTTGCGGCGTATGTACCCTCCCGAGGAGTCAGATCTTTAGTAATGAATTTTTGTGACTGTAATGGATACCGATAAGTGAAAAATGGATTCAGAAGAGGTTCACCCAAGCACGCTATGTACAGAACCCTATAGTTGGCTAAGACCTCAAGACTGCTCGAGGATGGCCTAGTGGAAAGTGGCTCTATCTGACCCAGCATGCCCATGGTGGGGAGTGGCTCTGTATGACCTAACACACCTATGGTATTCAATAGGAGGAGTACTTTAGTTCATCCATGGTGGGAAGCAACTCTATGTTATCCGACATGCCCACGCTGGGGAGAGGCTCTGTGTGACCCATCATACCCTGGGTACTAATCAAGGATGAGTAACAAATCATTCCAAGGTTAGTGGGAAGTGACTATATGTGTCCCTAAAGGCCCACTGTACTCAATAGAAAATTCATTCTCCAGAAGATGAGGAGTGTGATATTTATGGCTGAAGATGCTACTATTACTACACTAGAATATACCTGGTGTGAGCTGTCCTGTGTTTTAGGGTTTACATTGAGGAATTTTTGTGTGGTATGTACTTTTCTTGGGGGTACCTACTGAGTATTGTGTTACTCCACCCTGTATGGTCTTCATCCACACATGTAGTGTTCAGTCCATGACCGAAGTTTCGATAGTGGTGCTCACAGAGATGGGACTGATGGATTATTCGACAGTGGTCTTGGTGGACTAGGACTAGTTGGGGGCACAATAGGACTGGGAAGATAGTACATAAAACGTTGTCTTCTAGTATCATACCTACTCTCACGACTAGGTTGGGTTTATAGAAGACAAACATTAGATTTTCTTTTTTTACTTTCTATTTTCAGTTTTATGATGGTTTGTACTCAGGCCCACATAATTTTAGTAGTACTTGCCACCACCTTTATTTTAGTGGATCTTGTTTCACTTTTTAGTGTGTTGGGATGTGGTTGGGTGTGTGTGTGTGCGTAAAGTTACTTAGTAAAATGCCTTACACTTGAAGGATGGTGTCTTTGGTTCTAGTTTCCAGCACCTGTCCTTCGTAAGGCGGGATTGGGGTAGTCACGGCACGGGCCCCTGGGGATGGGTCATGAAAAAGTTGTATCAAAGGGAGGTCGATCCTACCACAAAGACTGGGATTATATTTTTTTGGGGGTGAAAGTGTTATGTGTTGCAAATTTAACATTCAGATTCAGGGAGTCCAATGTTGGTGTGGCAGCCGACGTATCCATACACTGGAACCTTGAATTTTGTTTTCAGCTCAATACATGAAAAACTGGTTGTATAAGTGTCTCCTTATTTTGAATAAGAGTCAGATCACCAAGTATAACCTTCAAACCGTGGTATATTTTGATCAATCTCATGATGCCTCTACGTGGACGACCATCCAAGATCCTGATAAGAGGTCATGAGGATATCCCGCCTTTGACGAGGCATCAGTTCAGGGACCATTTCTAGATATGGCCCCACTGGGTGGGGCACCAGTGCTACCACCACCCGATGGTAAGAATCTACTTCTGGTAATTCCAGCAGAGTACGTTCATAGGCTCAGTACCCTAATTCAGTTTTAGAGATGGTGGGATCCTAGGTTCATTGGAGAGATGGATCCTCAGGTCGTTGAGAACAGGGTGGAGGCAATGATGCGAGTCTTTCGCTTAGTGAGGACATCACTTGACCAGATGGAGATATTGGAAGAAATCCTTTTGTAGGCCTGGGTAGAGATATGATGGAGAATGACTCTCTAGACTCATGATAAGGAGAACCTAACTTGAGTTGACTTTTAGAGGCTTTTCTGGGAATAGTTTTTCCCAGCAACATTTCACTCAGTTCGCATTTAAAAGCTACATCACCAACAGTAGGGAAGCATGATAGTGGATGAGTACTCAGTGAGGTTCACAGAGCTTTCCCGCTACTCCATAGATATGGTGAAAGACTCTTTTTTTCAGGATCAAGCCTTTGAGTAGGGACTCTAGTAGGAGATCAGGGTTTCAGTTTTGTATCTGAACATCCATACCCAAGATGGTTTGATGGAGTGACCCCTTTTCATGGAGAGATTCTTTGTGAAGAAGGATCCGAAAGCTAGAGCTACCAGCAAAACCGAGGCTAATGAGTTTTTGGTGGATAGTAGACATCATATGTGTGGGCCCCAACCGGCCAGGTCTTTCAGAAGAATACCCTTGGGCACAAGTTCGATGGTGGGGGGCACCTAGTCTGAAGGGAGTCGGCAGGGAGCCAAGCAGTGCCACACATGCGGTGAGTAGGGAAATACAGAACATGACTACCCGACCCACTATACAGATGACTTAAAGACAGTTGAGGAGCCATTGAGGCAGTGATAGAAGTTCGAGGGAGGAGGTTTGAAGGGCGGAAGACGAGGTAGGGAAGCTGGCCAAGCGGCAGGTGGTGGGCGATGGTTTGTGATGTTACCGCCACCACCCTAGGTGGTTCACCCCACCCTCAAGGAGCAGGCGAACCAGGGAGAGCTCAACTCCACCCTAGCTGAATTACTTATAAACATAGTTTCAAGTCACTCCTTCCTTTCCACGTCTCTCGTTCAGATCTCAGAGATTCTACTGGAGCCTTTGGCTGAATCCTAACAGCTAGAGACACATACAAGAGACTATTCGACAATTACACACCGTTACAGATAGTGTGAGCTTACTCTAGGAGGCGAGATCTTAGGCTGGGATACCCTAGTAGCTATGTTGAGACCTTATAATGTCACCATGGGTATGGAATAGTTATCCACAGTACTTGATCAGATCGACTCTTTTAGGCAAACAGTGTGGTGTGTCTGCACAGATGGGACCATCTTTTCCATCATCAACAAAAAGGAAACCCTTTCAGTTCATGATAGACTCTCTATGAGGAGGGTGCAACCAATCACTCTCCAGTTGGATAGCTTCACCCTCAGTGTAGTGAAGGAGAGGAGTCCAAGCTTTCTTGTAGTGGTGGATGATTACAAGGATGTTTTTCTTGATGAGGTTCCAAGGATACCTCCTCATAGAGAAGTAGACTTATGTATCGACCTATACCCTGGGATGACACTGATATCCACACCAGTGTATTGGATGGCTCCCGTAGAGCTTCGTGAGTTGAGTTTAAAACTAGAGGACTTGTAGGATAAGGGGTTCATAAGGCCCAACATTTCACCATGGTCCACTCCGGTGCTTTTTTCCCAAATGACAGATGAATGTTTGAGGTTGTTCAAGTAATTCTGGCACCTGAACCAGGAGACCGTGAATAACATGTACCCACTTCCAAGGATTGATGACCACTTAGACTAGTTGAAGGGAAAGAATTGGATCTCAAAGATAGACCTCAGATCAGCCTATAACCAGCTTCGAGTATGGGACAAGGATGTACTGAAGACGGCCATCAGGTGTCGTTATGACCCATTTGAGTTCTTGGTGATGCCTTTCAGTGTGAAAAATGCCCCAGTAGTGTTCATGGTCCTCATGAATAGTATATTCCATCCCAACCACAACTTGTTCATCATGGTCTTCATTGATCACTTCTTGGTGTATTCATTGTTGTAGGAGCAGCACACTACACACCTGTGGATAGTCCAGGATACACTCTAAGAGAACCAACTGTATGGTAAGCTCTCGATGTTTTAGTTTTGGATACAGGAGGTCCACTTAATGGAAAACCTCATCTTGGAGGCAGGATTTGCAGTAGATCTCGTGATGATAGAGGCAGTGCTTGCTTGGGAGCCTCCCAGGAGCGTTACTGAGATGTGGAACTTCACAGGGATGGCTTTTTTACTATCGAAGGTTTGTGCCTAACTTATCTAGAGTAGAAGCACCTCTATTATCTTTGAAACAGACGGGAAAACTCATTATGTGGATGGAGAAATGACAATATGGTTTCCAGAAGATGAGATGGAGACCGATTAGTGCCACCAACTAGGGACCACCCGAGGAGGGAATGGGGTATTTAGTTTACTATGACGCATCAGGGACTGTACTAGGTTGTGTATTGATTCTAGATAGAGTGGTGATTACCTAAAACTCACAACAATTGAGGGAAAATGATCATAACTACGTGACCCATGTCCATGAGTAAGTAGCAGTGGTTTTTACCTTGAAGATGTTGAGGCACTACTTGATGGGTGAGTGGTTCACTTTTTACTCTGACCAGAAGAGTCTTAGGTATATGTTCTCCGAGAAGGAACTGAACCTGAGACAACGGAAATGGCTAAACTTCCTCCAATACAATGATTTTGATATAGTCTATACTTCTAGAAAGGGGAATGTGGTGGCAGATGTGCTTTACAAGAGGACCAGGTTGTAGGTGATGAGTCAGGTGACAGAGCAGTTAGTCACGATGTAGATATCCTTCATGCGGGATGGTGAAGTTTTTTACCTCCATTCCATGACTGTCACACCCAAACTCCTTCAATGAGTATGGGAGGTAGAACTTGGAGACGTTGACTGTGAGGCTTGACGTGCTCATACATCCTTAGTACGGGCTCCAAAAGAATTTTCTAAAGGAGGGGTTCACGTCATTCTTTTCCAATGGTGAACCATAGTACCATTGGCGTTGCGGGAGTAGGTGTTGATAGAGTTCCATAATTCCCCTCTGGCGGTACATCTTGGAGTGTAAAAGATGTACCAAGACCTTCCATGTCAGTACTGGTGGACAAGGATTAAGAAACTAGTGGTCGAGTTCATTTCATGATGCCTCACTTGTCAGCAAATGAAGGCCGAGTACCAGGTTCTGGCTGGCTTGACTCATCTACTCAAGGTACTTTATTGGAAATGGGATGGTATCTCGATGGAATTTGTGATGGGTTTACCACATATGTCTAGAGTTCATGACTCTATTTGGGTGATCATTGACTGACTCACCATGTTGGCTCACTTCCTTCCCATCTAAAAGTAGGGAACAGTAGGGGCTTGGGATTCCTCTACGTCCAGGAGATAATGCGGCTTCACAAGGTAAATTTTAATATCATATAAAATCACAACACCCATATTACATCCCGATTGGGGAAGGTATTATAAGAGGATTTCAGGACGCATAAATTCTTGAGCACAACTTTTCATCCTCAGACGGATGGTCAGACATAGCAGACCATACAAACCTTAGTGGACATGCTTCGGGCTTGAGTCCTTGACTTTGGTCATAGTTGGGAGGACCAATTGACACTAGTAGAGTTTTCATATCATAATAACTAATACTACACCATTGGAATGACACCATTTGAGGCCTTGTATGAGAAACCTTGCAAATCAGCCATAT
Source organism: Viscum album (assembly GCA_963277665.1). Taxonomy (NCBI): domain Eukaryota; kingdom Viridiplantae; phylum Streptophyta; class Magnoliopsida; order Santalales; family Viscaceae; genus Viscum; species Viscum album. The sequence continues at coordinate 453,134,461 of OY728120.1, read as the reverse complement.
GCTGGACAGGCCCAGTGGAGTCGGCACTCTTGGGTCCAGAGTTGTTACGAGGTAACACAGAGAAGGTTCATATCATCCAAGAGAGAATTAGGACTGTAAAGAGTAGTCTGAAGTCTTATTTTGGTTGGAGACAAAGACCCTTGGAGTTTGAGGAGGGAGATCATGTGTTCCTTTGGGTCTCAACCCGATAAGGATTGTGGAGATTTTTCTAGGGTGATAAGCTATCTCTGAGGTTCATCAGTCCTTTTTAGATCCTGAGAAGAGTTGGCGAGGTGGCGTACCACCTAGATATTCCCCCATAAATTCACCGTGTGCATGATTTTTTCCTTGTGTCGTAGTTGAGGAGGTACTTGCAGGATCCATCTTACATCATCGACTAGGGGAAGCTCGACATTGCTGATGGGGCGATGTTTGTGGAGTTCCCAGTGGAGATAGAGGATCGAAAGGATCAGGTACTACATGGATGATCGATTAATCTAGTGCACATCTGATGGCAGAACGAGAATCTCTAAGAGAGTACATGGGAGTGGGAGGGTCAGATTCATTCTCAATAACCCCATCGTTTTGTTTAGTTGTTATTTTGGACTCCGTGGACATAAATCCATAAGGTTGGGATAATGGAAATTCTTAGAATTTCTGTGTAATTTTTTAATTTATATGGAATTATTTCGAGACTATGAAATTTTAAGGTTCATAATTATGAGGCTTCGAGAGCATGGAATGAAATTTTGAAATTTTTTAAGGTACATTAAGTAAACTTGTGAGCGATATTTTCAATACTTTGAATTGTCACTCGGATAGAAAATAAAAGGGACCAGTTGAATTTAGAATGATGGGATTCACATAAAATGACTTAACTTCGACTGAAATTGGTTGATGGGAAATGTTATTTTTCAGACATTTCGAGAAAAAAAAAGGCAAATGAATTGTTTTATTTTCATTATCACTTTAGAGTGGAATATGGTGACTCTACGGGGAAACGATAGGGTGGAGATGATGCACATCAACAAGGCTCATTAATGGATCGCAAAACATGTAGCGTAATGATGCTGTAATGACACGTTACAGTGACACTGTTTCTTAAATAAAACTGTGTAACAATGCGACGTTTCATCAAAATAGGAACGTTGTGATGTGATCCTATTTATAATTCAACTTACTGGGAAAATATGGATTAAAAAATTCGAGGATTCTCTGGTGAAACTCTGACAGAATTATACCCCAGTAAAGAATGAAGAACACTGGTGGAGTTTAATCTTCTTATTACACCTTTTTCAGATCAGAGATGAGAAGATATGTCAAATTCTTGATCCCTTTAGGAAGAACATGTGGCAATGAACATCAAAAGAGTTAGGAGTATTAATTTTTTAGAAATTATTACCGATTCCTTTTCTAAAAAATGATGAACATGGATCAAACCCTTAACAGGTCGTTCCACGAATCGTGCATTGTAAGGGGAGAGTAAATTTTATTTTGGGGTGATTATTTGGGATTAAACTTTGGAATTAATGATTGAACACAAAACTCCAGGAGGCTCCCCCTTGTTAAAGCCTGTAATGTTGATGGCCCGGGATGACACGAACAAGGCCCAAGCACCTCTGATCATGTGTTCTTGGTGGCCACATTCTCAAAGTGATGGCATGGGAGATTTGAAGGCTTCATGGTAAATAAATCCTGAACCGTAGACCATTAGTGCGAGTGGTGCAAGGAACTCACACTTGAAGAATGTACGGTGGATCATTGAATATTTTTCCAGTGTGCTGCTGGTGGTAGCAGTAGTAGCGGTGGCCGACCTCAGCAGCTGCGTGTAAGAAGATGCCAACACCGGTGGGCTGTGTTGATAGAGTGGCCATGACTCTTTAGCCATGGCGCTGAGCAGGAGAATACATCGCCAGGTGGGTGCCACATGGAGGGGTGGACTGTGTTCGGGCCACCAAATAAGCCGAAGGCACAGAGGACCGTCAGCCGTGGCGGGAGACAAACATGACACTAGGAAGGAGCCACACAGTAGGTGCAACCCACCGTTTCGGGTCGCATTCTGACAGGAGGGAATGCTGCTGGCTGCTGTATCTCAGTGGATCATACTGGCCACACTGCATGGCCATTCCCCCTGCTAGTGGGCTGGGCCGACAGGCGGGACCTTCCCCTCTCCGGGCCGGGCCAGAAAAGAGAGGGTCGCTGTGCGACCAGGCGGGGTGGACCCTCAACCAACCAAGCCAGGTCTAGTGAGGCCTATTAGGACTAACCCACTGGCCAGGCTGAACCAGACCGACCTTGACCAGTACCAGACCAGTTTCAGTCTGTCTAAATGAATAAATGTATGTGGAACTCTTGTGCCAGGTTGGTGAGGTCGGTCATACTGGGTCGGACCAGGCCCTGTCGCAATCGGTCACCTAGTTACTAAAACACTTGTATCTGGAAAACTGCACGTCCGATTGATAGACCATTTGCGGCCTTGGGACCCTATCAATGATTCAGATCTTTTGACATGATTTTTGGTGACGTTGATGGATGCTTAGAAGCGACGAATGGCATGAGGATTTAATCTCCCATGATTTCTATGTACGGAACCCTAGGGTTGGATGAAACCTGAAGACTGATCGAGGATGGCCCAGTGGGAAGCATATCTATGTGTCCCATCATGACCATGGTATGGAGAGACACTATTGTATCTAGTAGAATCATGGTAAATGATAGGAGGAGTACGTCAGTTTGGCCAATGTGGGAAGAAACTCTCTGTTATCCAGAAGGCCCACAGTGGGGTGATGCTCTGTGTGAGCCAACATTCCTAGTGTACTAATTAGGGATGAGTACCACAACAGTCCATGGTCAGTGGGAAGCAGATCTATGTGAGCTATTAGGCCGACTGTACTCGATAGAGGAGGAGTTATCCACCAGCTGAGGAGTTCGATGTTTGTGACTGACGATGCTACTGTTACTACCCTAGAATATACCTGGCATGAGATGTCTTATGTTTCATGCTATACATTTAGGAATGTCTGTGCAGTCTTTCGTCTTTCTTTAGGGGTCCATACTGAGTACTATGTTACTCACTCCTACATAGGCTTCGCCCACACAGGTTTTGTCTGGTGCGGATGACCGAAGTTTCTAGAGGGCTGCTCTGGGAGATGGGACTAATGGACATTTTGACGGTGTACATGGTGGCCTAGGACCAGGAATGGCTGAGTAAGACTGGGCAGACATGACATACTACATCGGATTCTAGTAGCTTCACTACTCTTGTGATCAGGTTGGGTTTACTTTATATGTCCATCAGAGTTTTCTTTTTATACATTCTATTTTCAGTTCCTTATTGGGATTGTATTCAAGACAACTTACTTTTAGTTGTACCTACACTCAACTTTGTTTTAGTTTTTCTTGTTTCCATTTTTACTCTTTTGGGATTTGGTTGGATGTGTGCGTGTGTGTATAAGTACTTTAGAAAATTCCTCCCAGTTGAAGGTTGACGCCATCAACACTAGCTGCCAGCCCCTGTCCATTAAAAGGTTGGCATTGGGTAGTCACGACATGGGCCCTGGGGGACGGGTTGTGACATTTAATTTATATAAGGATTTAAATAATTCTTTCATTCTGACATTTGATTCATGCTTTAATTAACTCAAATAAGAGATATAAACTAGTTAGTATAATTTATATTGTTTTAATTTTAAATTTTTTTATAAATTGGAAGGAGAAAAATGGGAGAAAGTATTTGTAGGGACTAACATGTGGAATATGATTTTTTAAATCATTATTTGAGGGATCATGTTTGTTTCTGTAATTTAAATTTTTATGAGATTTTACTAGAGGTTGAATTTATAATATTGTCATTAATTTATTTAATTATTCATATTCATTCCCATGAGTGATTACTATAAATATTTTTTTTAATAATTAGACATCCTATAAGAATAATACTTCAAAATTATTTCCTTTATATATTTCATTAGAATGTGACAAACTTGAACCCAGTAACCTAGAGCTGGATTCTAAATTATTACATTGGAATTGGATACAAGGAATCACTTCCCAAATGATTGAATTGTTTAGTAATCTTGGTAAATTGGATACATACAAGAAATTTACATTACATTTTTTAAAATAAAATGTACAAAGGGTTTTCCTTTAGAATAAAATTATTCCTAATCATAAATTCATATATATAAATCCAAAAACACTCCACTCTATATTACGGATAATAAAACATTTGAAAGGGGTGAGAATAGATGATCAGTAAGGGTAAGCATATAGTGGATGGTAAAATGTATAAATAATCATAATCAATATCAAAAGGTAAATAATTTAAACCCAAGTCATTTAAATAATAAAATTATATATATATGTTAAAATAAATCTATATAAAAAATCTAATACGATTTAATTTTATCCTCATATATTCTAACTAACGGAATAATCACCTATAAATTATTGATCTCAGAATGAGGTAATTCATAATTATAGAGAACTGGAACATTCTGTCAAGTCCATTCACTAGATAGTTTAAATATTTGTATAGAAACACATCTTATTTGTCCAAAATATTTGTCTCAAGAAAAGTATCGACACATCAAGGGGATATAAAAAACTGACCCCACCCCCAACATACAAAGTCCAATTCATTTATCATATGAAACGGGTGAAGCATCTTAAATTTAAATATTCAAATTTGAAAACTAACATATGAAATTTTTATACCTACCACAATAAAATAATCATAATCATAAACCATCTACGATAATATGGAGAATGGTAATAAAATTGTACACACATTATCACACTGACCAAAAACCATCCAAATATAGAAGAAGGATTATATCAATACATGATATCCTCAGTGGATTATAAGTACAACAAACAGTTGATGTCATTAATGATTTTAAAAACCATAAAAATAATAATTGAAACATTCTTGAGGAAAATATCTTTTACACATTGAAAATAATATTTTAAAAAAATGTTCATAAATATATTTTATAATACATTCATATGAAAATAATTATTTTAAAATTTTAAAATATGATTTAAAACATTGAGTGGTCATGATAGTGGAAATTATGTTTCATGTCGATCATGATAATTATTTTCATTACATTTTCAAGAAATGAAAAAATGGGATTATTTTAAAAATGACATGAAAATTACATTAACAATTTATTATAAAAAGGTTAAAATGTATTTAATAAATCATTTTATAAATTTTAATAATATTTTATATTTTTTAGAAAACATGGTTTTTGATGAAAATTGAGTTTATATCGAAGAGATAAATAAAACCATATTTTATTAAAAACATTTTACCACTCATTTTATGTACCAATGAGTGAAAAAATGGTAATATTACTTGAAAATTTTACCATCTACAAGATATAATTAAATAGGTTTATATAAAGAAAGAAAATCAAATAATTCCCAAAATCATAATTACACAAAACCAAATCTCAATAATGAGGAGATTGTGAAATAAAAAGTTACAACTTTAGAAAAGTATGAATTGTAAGCTCCATAAATAAAATGAAATTGACATTAAATATTAAATACCATGAATATAAATATACTCATGATATAAATTATATAAAGGTGTAGTATACACACCACAAAAAGGAATACGTGGTGGGTATAACCAATGTCTCACAAAAGATAATGTGAGATGGAAAGTTATTACAAATTATTTGATCCCCTTAAAAGGTGTTAAAACATCATATATAATAAATATTGGTTTATTATTCATATATTAAAAAATTATACCTATATATCTCATATTATAAATTATTTTACTATTGTCTTTGATGACCAGTTTTTTAATTATTATTGGATAAAATAACTGTTTTAGGTGATCATTGATTCATTTTTAATGAATGTTTTTGTTTAGTAATATTTTTCCTCTTAATATGATCATGGTTACATATTTTATATAATTTTAAACATGGTATAAATATAATATATTTTCCTTATATATTTATTTATAATAATCTATAGTATTTAGAGATAGAAAATGGATTACACCATTAATGGAGATGATATGTCATATGTTTGGAAGAACGTTGTTTCAATTTTTCTCAAAATATGGAATGAAAGAAAAATAAAAATTAATTAATGATAAAAGATTAATTATTATGATATATATATCACGTATAATAATAAATACCTTCTTAATTACCATCTATAGAAAAATAAAATGGACAACATTTCACATTACTATGTGGTGGCAGTAGTCCACACATACCCATGATCAACATTATTTTTTTCGATAGAAAAGAAAGGTAAAAGGTTATATACAATGTTATATTTAAATAAATATTTTTAGTTCATATATAACACATATATTAATTAAATTTATCTTTACTAACATCCATGTAAATCTTAAGAGAGAAATAAATCATGTCGTTTTGTGAAGCGATAATCCATCGTACATGCAAGCAATGTTATCATATCCCCCAGAGAATGAAAATTAATAAGGTTTTTTAAATATACTAATTTTATTAGTATAATAATGTAATAAATATAATATGTATATGTTAAATCCATTATCATTTCATTTCTTTAATGGTGGTTATGGAAAAAGAACTACATCAATTCTTGGGGCAGTGGCCCACCGTACACAAGATTGATAGTTTCATTTCTCCATTTGATGGATGTAGAGATGGATATAGCTCATTAAATTAACATAATAAATATAAATAAATATATATTTTTTATATTGGTTTAATTATTTTTATATATTAAAAAGTTTATAAGGAGTTAGAGGAAGAAAGAAGATAAAAAGGCATAGTTTAATCCATTACATCTTCTTCGAGAAACCTCTTTAAGATTAACCTAAGGCCATACTTGATTAGATTTATGATCATTATAAAAACTATAATATGTATGGGGAAATTTAAAGAATATATTTGGGTAGATATTTTTTAAAAAAGGTCTTTCTATGTTTAAGGAGTGGTGGATAGGGGTGGATTTTTGTAAGTGTGGGAGATGACACACTTGGAATTTTTAAAACCAATTATTACACCAATAACTTTATCAACACAAAAGCCTCCAAAATGGGACATTATTAAATGAATATAGGTTATATGGTCTATATATTTCCATAAAATTGGTGTGCGACACGTTTATTGGTCATTATAACTCTTATTTTTATGATTAACCCTTAGTAAATCCATTTTTACCTTAACAATGATAATTAATGTTTACTTTTTTAACTATTCATTGTGGAATAAAATTTGTTTCAAAATTTTAGATAATATAATTTATTATTAAAAATATTGAATCAATTTTTCCACATAAAATTCAATTCAGTGGAATACATCAATTTGAAATTAAACCCATAGACACAATGCAATGCGAGGTTCCAAATAGAAAATTTTCATAGGTATAAAAGGTTTTAATATAAACATTAATGTTAAATTGATGAAAATAAAAAAAATTATTATAATTTAATTGAACTAATTTTTCATTAAAACTAATTTATAAAACAATATATATTGGGTGACAATATAAATTCAATTTCAGATTTCAATTGAAATTATTATTTTTCACTAATCCTAAATAAAAGAAGCATTTCATAAAAATCCCGAAAAATAACCCTAATATAATTTAAAAAAGATGACTTCAAAAATGAAGTGTATTTTAGTGAATAATGTTTATAAATGTTTAATAATTAATTTTATCATATGTGTTCAAGAAGCGATGAAACTGTTATGTTCGAAAAAATACATTATTTCCAAAAAAAATTCTTTTACATTAAAATGGTTAATATTTTATTTATAATAACTATAACATTTAAATTTTATTATATATTTTTAATCCAAATAATTTTCATAATTAAGTTATTCATATTCATACCCAACATCAATATGGATAGGTTATCATGGGAATATTTAAATAATAATATTCTAATATAGTATTTCATATCATTTTAAACATGGTGGTACATGCGTTAGAAGATATAGAAGAGATAGAGTTTACTTAAACATATTATAATTTATCCAGGTGTTTCATTATATTTTAATTTTGTTTTTTCTTATCATATATTATATCAATACATGATGTTCCTCTTTTAAAATCACTGGACATTATAGTGAAACTCTTGCATGTTCTCTTCTAGATCTGGCTTTACTTCTTATCAGAGATATAAATAAACCAAATAAATTTAATATGATTTATACATATTTTTTTAACCATTTATGTTTTAAAACACTTAAAATTTCTCATTTTTAACTTGTATAATCCATGAAGATCCTTGTCTGGAAAGGAGTTGTGTTACAAGGATATTTTATCCCTTCCCACCTTCCTCTAAATATATTCCATGGTATTTAAAATAATATGTGTAGGGAAGAGATTGTCTCCGGTTCATATTGATATATTTCATTGATCAAACATTGTTATCTTTTTTCATTTGATTTTGGGAGTGGCCATAATTTTATTCATTGTACATTATCATTATTAACCATTCTTTCTAAAAAAATAATATATATTTAAAAATGGGTTTTTTCATAGGAAAATAAAATATAACCATTACCAGAATGATGATCCTTTGGTTTTATGTGGTTATATAATAGATGTGAGATTTTACGAAGACCCAATTTTCAAAAATATTTACAAATAAATAAAAAATAAAAAAAGAATAGAATGATAGGTTGATTCATTCATTTTTGTTACATTTTTTACAATCCCACTTTGAGGTTTTTAGGGGAAGAAATAGATGAAATTTCCCAAGCGATATTCTCAATGAGCTTACATTTTAATATCATGCACTATGATTTATATTAAAAAAAAAATTTTGGTTTATTTTTTTAAATCATTTACCAAATAACACTAAATCATCCAAGACCTCATAATCTAACTATGAACCACTTGTTATTAATTATGATCATTTCCATTACTTGATGGAGATTATATATTACATGTAAGCCTATGGTAAGTTAAATATTGTTGAGGCATGTGAGAAAATCTAGTCATAATCATAACGTGATGATGAGTTAAAAAAATTCAATGTGTGTAATATTGAGAATGGAATTCAAATTAAAAATTAATTGAAAAATGAAAATAGATGAATGAAAAGATTTGGATATTTGAAAAGAAGAAAATCCAAATACTTGATTGATTTTTTCTCTAAACTGGGAGGTGCTAATGAATTTTCCTATTCAATGTTCGACCGTTTATATTACAATTTTATGAATATATTTCATTGAAACTAAATTAAAATCATAGTAAGGTGGGGTTCTAATAAAACATGTTTAGATTCCATTCTTATGGAAACATCTGAACTCAAGTATGGGGGATTTGATACATAAATTTCATGAATTATTTTTTATTTTAAAATAAATTACTTTTATTCTTTAAATAACCAATTCTTTCGTGTTTATTTAACAAAATTGTTCATATTGGGCTTATATCGATGTTCCAAGGTAAATGAGATAAAAAAGACAAATAAAAAATAATTCCCACTAAAAGATGGATTCCCATTATTACAATGAAAAAGGACACTTTTGGGGGATACAAATGATGAACCGGGGTAAAATATATCTTTAAGTTATAGAAAATATAAATTTAGGGATAGTAAATATTTCTGGTCTTGTACACATTCGAGGCCATGTTAATAATATAGGGTGTTAAAACATTATAGGGTTTGAAAATAGTTCACAATGTGAAAAATTATAGGGATGGAAAACACCATGGTTCCAGAAAAAAGATCAAAATTTGAAAACATGATCAGGAGTGAAAACATTATAGGGTATTAAAGGTGTGGGATTTCACCAATAAATGTATATTTTGATGGAAATTTGAATGAAATAACAACCCCTAACACCACTCAAAACACTGAAACAACCGCAGACTCATAATGGGGAAAATCTATAATTATATAAAAACAAAATAAACCCCCATGGAAGTCTATAAATATTAGGATAAGATGATTATTCTAGGAAGGGAATCTAAAGACCAAATAGTTGGTTGAGAAGCTGCACTCTATAGGGTCCCCTATAGTTCAATGTCTCTTCTCTTTTCATTATGTATTCTTTTTTTGGTTCTTCCTTCCATATTAATATCACATCCCAAGTATTAGCGGGTAAATCCCACAATGTGATAAGGTTATATATCCCTAGGGAGAAAATGTCTTTGGATTTATTTATTTTATTATATTCATGTATTTTTTTGTTATAATTGTTTAATCCAATTACAATCCATTTTTTATTTAATCATGACCATTGTTAATATATATAAAATGAACTATTTAATTCTATAATAGGTTACCCTAAATCAGGTGTTAACATTTTCTCATTTATTGTAACTATGATTAAAAATGTTTTCGAAACAAAATTAATTTAGAAATTTCTTAATCTACCAGACCATCATAAATGGGGGATTGACTCATTGAGGAGGGTAAACCATGATTATTGGATCCATCACATCTTTAATTTAACCCTAAACATTGATTTATTTATTTAATTTCTAAATTCAAAGTTCACATAAACCATGAATCTATAAAACCTCAAGACACCTCAAATTTTATTTTCAAACAACCAATGATATTCTCTTTGATTATGTCTTTCTATTTCCTAAAACTGATCATAAAACCAATGTTTATTTCCTACAATATAAATATATTAAATCATATTTATGAAAAGAGTTACATGATTTTCATCAGGCCCATACACCATTTCTTTGAAAATCTTGATGAACTAAATGGAATATATTGTATCATTCATAATTTATGGACATTTTTTAAACATATAGGAAACTATCAACCCTCTAGTATCTATGGTATAATGATTCAACATATCTTTACACTTTTTCAAAATTTTAATGTTTACAATCCACTTTGATAATAATAACAATCTCATATACCTATTAATATTCCTTAATACCATCAATTTTTGGTATTTTTACTTATCCAAACTCATTGTATTGTATTACATTATCATTGTTCAAAACCCTATTGATATTGATACTTAATTGTTCACGATCGACTAACAAACATATTTCTCTACTTCATAAATCAATCAGTGCATGCTAGTTGGCTAAAAATGGAATTCCCAAATTTAGAGGAGTCTAATATTCTTTCATGTATAAAATTTAGAAATAAAATTGATGGTATAATATTTATAATTTGATTAAAATATATTCAATGACCCCTTGGGGGTACTAAACTATTGATTCTTCTAATAAAACTAAAAAAATGTGGGATTTAGTATCTACAGTCGCATGTTCTTGTAATTTGTGTAAGGATTGATATTTAAACTCACACTTAAGTCATATAAATATTTATCAAAAGTTATTGGATTTGATAAATATATGTATAGAAAATATATTGTTATCTTTGTTCTTCAATTTATGGCCATTGATTCCATCATTGATAATATTCATGTGAGTGGGATGGAGCCAATTTACTCCATATTAATCTCATTGATTAGAATATATTTCATGAAATTTTCATATGTTGACATATTTTATAGAGCCTTTGGGAATGGGATATTATTATGTTTTTTAAATGTTCCTAAAATCAACCTTTATGTGCGTCGATCTTAAATTTCGCTAGTTTATCTAGAAAAGGAATTCTTGGAATGCCTTATAGTGGTTCTAATTTATCTTAATTTTCATCTTCTTGTTCCTCATTACTACCCATATTTTCAATTTCTTGTTTATATTTTTTTTATTGCTTGATTTGAGATTTTCATTAGTAATATATCCACTTTTAAGGGTGATGAATTGAAAATATTCACATGGGAACACTTCTGGGAATCCTCACACCACTTATCTTAGTCTCTCCCTGAGCTACATATAGATTTTACCAAAATGGAATTTGTGGTTTTGTAGTGTAGCACAATGATCGCTTGATCCATCCATCATCAACATTATTTATGGACTATGAATTGTTGAATAAAAATTCTTTTTTTGATAGCATACCATGTGTTAGTTTTGAATGAATCCAAGGACTCCTCAATCATGTATATATCACATGTGAGTGATGTTCCTTGGGGTTCTTGAAATCTTTATTCTCTATACCGATATCCTTCAACATGGTTTTTTTTGTTTTTAAACCTATAAATTATTCCATGATTATGATTAGTATAATTGATTTTTTTGTATCCATACACAGGGGTTGTTATTATGAGACCATAATTGATTTAAACTTTCTAGTTAGGTATTCTATTTGAGTTTCCATCCATTTATTTTTGTTAATGATCATGTGGACACCTCTACATTGCATCCGTTATCCTTTCAAATGAATGTTATTCATTGAAATTTCTCCTTGTAAGTTGTGACTCTCTTCGAACGATTTCTTCATTAATGATTCTCTAGCTACAACATTTAGAATAAAAAGGTTTCCATACATATGTCCGATATAAATATATTATATTAGAAACTACAATGAAATAGCATGATTTCAATTTTATGAGTCATATATTATTATCATTACCACATGGATTAGATATATACATCTATGAATTGAATAAATTTAATTGTTTTACCAATATATCCATTCATATGGATGGTACGATGAATTGGGATATAATTTTCCCTACCAACTCATCCCATAAAGTGATTTAATGTGCAAGTGGAATTTTTATCAATTGAAAATATCACTTTCATAATGAAAATTTAAATAGGAGGAGCCTTACCATGTCACTTGAATCATTATGGGACTAAATTGTCTTATATATCTTGTCTAAGATCCCCTGATATGCATTCAGATCATCATGTAATAACTATAGGCACTAGAATTCTCCATTTTAATCCTTTATTTGATGTTCATTCATAATCTATAAGTGTTATTATCCCTATATATATTTTTATAAGTTCTAAAATTAAATTATTGTTCTTTTTTACCACTATGGTATTGGTTAATTCTCATTCTAGGGTGTTTTCAGTGTCAAAAATGAACTCATTGGCTCCAAATATTTGTTTTTGATTATGAAAAAAACTTTTAAGGAAATTTGAGAAACCAATCCAGTACACAGATAGGCAATCTGTCTACAAGATATGAAATAGCTGAATCTATGAGTTGTTGTTTAAGCCTTTTCGAGTCCTTACCTCTAAGGAGGCTCCATGGGAGACCAGAATCCTTCTCATCTGGAATGTCTTTCAGGATGTTATCGAAACTATAAACCAGCTTGTCCCATGTCTATATGAACTCTTCCACCATAATCTTCAGCTCGTTGAATCCACGTTCCAAAATTCCATGTTGTTTTTGGGCCCAAGCTCCCTTCTCCTTAGATAGGTTGGCCTGGAACCACCTCCTAACCAGTATGTCAAACTCCACTTGTGTAGTGATGACCTCTAAGCCCTTTTCCAAGAATTCTTCATCGCATTTGAGAATGGTTTTCCACTCATCACATTCCCTCAATTCTTTCCCACTTTGGTGGATATCTGTAACGATATTCTCCTTAACTGCATTCACTTGGTCGGTGGAAGATGACTTCCCTAAAGGTGATTCCAACTCCTTCGAAGAAATTGTCCCCACATGCTTGGAACCCTTCTGATGGGGCTGCCCTTTTCTTGAGTGTTTTAATTAGGAATTAATGATTTTTAATCTTGAAATAACAGTAAAAAATAAAAAATGTAAAAAAGAAGAAATTAAATAAAATAATTAAATTAAAATTAAAATTTAAAAATTGAAAAATAATTTCCAACCATCCTAAAAAACATGATAGTTTTGATAGTCCCTATAAGATTCAATATATACCTATGAGTTTTATAAAAAAATTAAAAAATAATAGCATTTAACTTAATTAATTAAAATATATTATTTCTTATGTTTATAGTTAAACACATGGAGATATTGAAAGTAATTAATTTATGTTTCCAAAATAATTTATTTTTTCACATTGAAGAAAGAAAAGAAAAAAATATTGGTTTTAGGAAAAGATTTATGAAAGTGAATGAATGAAAAAATGTGGTGCAAATTGGTTGTTTGGATATCATATTTGCAGGTATAATAAGGTTTTTTTAGTTTTATGGTTCATGTTTAATTTTATTTTTTAAATTAAATTATTTAATCCTTGTTTGGTGTCTGAGTCAATGTGAGGTGGATCCAATGGTCATAATATCTCCTAGGCAACACAACAATCCACTATTTCTCGTTGTAATGTTGTTTAGGTAACTTCCAAATATTGTTTTTCATAATAACTTTTGTAAACCTACTTATGATAAATGCAACAATGTTCATTCCTAATTTTGGGTAACCAGTTGCAGAATAAATAGTTTCCTTTCTGATTTATTAACTAATTGTCACGATTAAACAAATAGAAAGAGATTGGAATCAGACAAATAAATTATGGTAAACCAAATACATGAATTAAATTAACAAAATAAATCCAATGAAACCTTTCCCCTTTCGATACATTACCCTAACATAAGGTAGGAATTTCCCCTCTATATAGTGAAGGGTAGTAAGACATATGGAATGAAATAATAGAAAACATGAAATAAAATCAATGAAAAAGTGGTGTAGGACACTGAAAAGCATATAATTGGATTTTTTATTGGCTCTATGTCATTATTAATATGACTAATTATGAGTTTGAAGTCAATATGGTGTGTTTTGAGGTTCCATGGATTGTTATTTTATCCAAAATTCATTCAAAAATCAGAACTTTCTACGAAAATCCCGCACCATTCTTGCTATATAATGTTTTCAAGACCTATAATATTTTCAAATGATGAACTATATTCACATACTGTAATTTTTTCATTCCCAATATTATTTTTATTTCCTATAATTTTTCTATGAAATAAAATATTTATATTTAGTGGATTTATTTTCTTCATCACATGAAGCTTTTCTTCATCCTGGTTCATCATTTTCCTCCCAGAAGCATCCTTTCATCATCTATAATCATGGAAATCCATATTCTACTGGAAATAATAGTCTATTTTATATTTTTTCAACATTTCCCACAAAACATTTCTTCCCACCCAATTGTAAAAATACTATTCAATAAACACACACAAATTAATTATTTAAAGAAAAAACAAATAATTTATTTTAATATAAAAAAGAATTATTGAAATGTACATATCATTGACATACCACAATAATTTTTTATGTTGATATTGGTGTAGTAAAATTAGAACTATAGATAATGGTTCCTTCGTATTCGCATAGCATGGTCACAACAATTATCCATAATAGGTTGTAATCCAATTTATGGTAGGTTAAAATTTATCTTGTAGTTAGTTGTTTCCTTTTCTGATTTTCTCACACAACATATACCACCTTGAACATGGAGTCATCTGAAATTGTCTTTGAATGGTTGGTTCAATTGTTTTTCTTTTTTGTGGGAATAATCATATGGGATATACTTTAATAGTCAATTGAAAATAGACATGTAGTTAGATCCTCATGATTATCAATTCAAATTTATTCAGGCAGTAAGTAGAATATACATTTCCATTAGTTAACCAACCATACCTACTTCATGTGATAAGTTATATATATTTCCAAATGTTTCTATAAATCCTAAAAATACACCAAAATAAAATTATCATAATCACTTCATCAAATAAATAAGAAATTATTTTTTTTATAAGATAAAAAAAATTAATAAAAATATTTTGATTAATGTATGTTTTAACAGTAATGTCCCAATTTCCATAAATTATCTATTAAATATCATTTTAAATATTTAAAAATAAATTAATTAATAAAAATGATGAGTAAAAATGGATTGAAATAATTCCACATCAAGTTGAAAATACATAAAAATGTGTGGAAGGATTAACAAATAACCCATAAGTGATATCATGTTTATATCAAAATGTTGATGAATTACTTATCAACATAGAATTTGTCTTAGTAAAAAAATTTCACTCACTATGTTACCCACTCTATAGATATAATAATCCATGGAAACATGAATCCAGCTTAACCCCCAGGGTACAACAATTATTTCATACAAAAACGTACTGTAAAATGGTCACAATAGTGAAAGAAAATTTCCCTAACAAAGTCTCAGGGAAGGTATAATACAAATAATACATAAAAACTCATTTAATAAGGAACGCACAAGGATGTATCAAAAAGTACATTTTCATGAGACATGGTTAGAAATAAACCTTTTGGTTTTCTACTAACTTATCACATAATTTTTCCCTAAGGAAACCTAACTATAAGTGATATTGTATAATAAGTAGAGTATTGGGAGAGTCTATCATTTTTGACCGAGCCCATTATTATCTCTTAAGAACCATTTCACATGGGTTCAGTACCATTACTGGTCAATCACACCCACTCAAAAACTATTCCACATTATATACCATATGAACACATAAAGAATAATTCATATAATTATGGACCACCTACATCATTGATTTGCAACCCACACATAGAATTCCTTCGAAAAAAATTACACAATAAAATAAATTATAAAAACATGAAATATTATTCAATATTAAGGATATTGAATGGATTGTAAAATGGAAACAATATGCATATTTAACTATGGATGATGAAAAAATACCCTTACCTTTATCATTCCATTTGTATATAAAACATGTTATTTTTATGTCAACTAATGGAGGAACCCCTCTTGAAGATGGATCATATCATTAGGTATGGGGATCTTGGATGTCGAGGAAAGACAGAAATTGATTGTTGGATATTAAAAAAATAACATCGTTTTAAACTACTAAAACAAAATATACTAAAATGGAGTATGTTTAACCCCTACATAAAATCTAATCCACCCCAAAATAACGTCAGTGGACTTATGAGGATAAGGTGTACCCCAATAGACCCATAATAACAATGGAATTTTCCCATCCATTTCTATGAGTGGTTTGATGGCCTCTCATCGATATTTTAGTGGGGATTCATATATCTGGTAGAAAGAAACCATGCTAACCTAATTCTGAATTCCCAATAATCATCCTATAAAAACTATTACCAAATTCTTGAACCGTTAAAAAATATATTCTTTGAAAATATTTATACAGATTTTTGCAGTAAACCATTTTTGTTTTTAAAACATCCAATGTATAGGTAACTCATCATCAAGATGATTCACCGATTCTCTTCCATTAAAATATCTATAAAATTCAATCATATATCACCCCCTCACTCTTAGGTATCCTCATGAATACATATGTCTCGCTACCCCATGCATACCATAGGTTCCATTATCACATGTTTAGTATTTCAATATAATGAAAAATGCATATCATTCAATCCCCAAAAAACTCATCAACAACTAAATACCCATTATCAACTCTATGAATGAGTTATGGATCAAGTTCAGAAATTCATAGATGAGATGTATAAAATATATCATTAATAGAAAAAAAAACGTAGAGGACGTTCAAACTGATACTCAAGAATAGTGATCTTCTTGAAAATATCAATCAAACAGAGGAACCAAGAAATGAAATTTTCATACCTTCATATCTTCTTATGTCCCAATTGAGGTGAAAATTATAGGAAAACTAGGTGGCCCACATAAATTTATAGATGAAGGAATATTTAGTGGATATATGTTCACTATCTAATCATAGTGGTCAAAACACACTTATGAATTTTATGGATATACTCTAATATTTATTTTATGAGACTCAGATCAACAATAGAAGACTGTTATTGAAATATACAATATATAGGTGATCAGTACATACATCCATATTTTCTATTATTAGGTATCTTTTTAATTAGTATGGGATAATTATTATTATAGGTAAACTTGGATAAGTCTTGTAGACTATCCCATTAACCATTAAAATCCTTGATGCATCCCTAAAACTTTTGAGAATACCCAATGATCTAAAGATGGAATGTTTTCTTCAAATTCGCATGTGCATCCAATTCCTTATAAAGTCAATTCCTGGTGAATGGAAAAAATAAAAAATCCTGATTAATTATGGTACTCAAAAACAGACCGTTTATCCATAATATATGCCAATGACACATCTGACCCTCCTCATTAGTAGCATTTATCTCCGTGGTTGGTAAAAATATACAACGAGAATCAATCAATCTGTAAGCACTCAAATTCCATGGACAATATAAGGAATCCTCTATTTTACTATTTAAAATACACCTTTACATTATTTTATTTGCAATCAAGAATAAATAGAGACTTAAGAATCACTGGAATTCATTGATTGTAATCCTTCCCTCAATGACTAATGATGAATCATAAACTGGATGTAAAATTCCAACTTCCACCCACGACCATAAATAATTTTGGTGGATGCTCTAGTACATCTCAGTCATCTATGGGTGAACATCCAATCTCTATTTGTGTGAATCCCACGTTTAAAACTAACACATGATCATATAGACTATAATATCATCTCTTTAATATTGGATGTCATCACTGTCTTATAACCTAGAAATCTGAGTTGGAAAATTGAACAAATCCCACTCTTTAACAAATTGAGGAGGAAATTATAAATGTTATAACGACCACCCTATCTAGAATCTTTTTTACATCAACATGCATATAGGTAAAGAGGATTGTTAACTTATACTCATTTCTAAAATCCGGAACTACCATGGAAAATTCCTCTAACTCAACACTTCACCCTTCATGTTCTTATTCCTAGAGTTGTACATCATATCAAATTAATTATATACTAATAATCAACCCATGTTCTCTTAGAATGATATAGATCAAGTAATGAAAATATATATTTCAGAATCTTATTATCAGTATACACCATTTAGTATCCCAAACTATACAAATACAAATATTACATCATTTTTATGAATATTCATTATATATCAATACAATTCAAAAAAATCCAAAATGTATTTGTGGTTTTGGAAACAAATATAAATTAAAAACTTTTATATAAAATATCTACAATATCTCACACTTAGTTCTTCATAAATATCACCGTTATTAGGCATATCACAATTAGAAACATTTTTCATATACTGGGAAAAAGAAAACATAAAGAGTAGTGATCTTAAATTACAAATAAGGGTAAAGAAGGGATGAAACAATTAATGGTCATATGTAATCATATCATAAGCATAATGGTCTGAGAAAATGATCTTATAATTTGAAATTCATACCCAATAATTAATATAATCATGATTCATGGATCAAATCATAGAAGTTCATAAGAGAAGAATCCTAATGGAATTAAATAATACAAGCCTTGTGAGTATAACATATGAATAAGCTTATGTTTTAACAAGGTGGAATAAAATTTGGAATAATAATAGTAACTGAAATTTTATATCAAGGCTACCTTTCATGATATTTATAACATGCGAGGCTTGGAAGATACATTTGTACTTTCTTTGGGGTAGGGATAACCTCCCAGGTACCCTCTTTTAGGAATGATATAACCTCTTATGTACCCTCTTTTAGTCCTGGGATAACCTCCCACGTACCCTATTATATCATAAAATACTAATATTTCCCCAATGCATTGGATGGCTATAATGGAACCACTCACCACATGTTCATAATCTATTCATAAGTATGCTATAATATTATGAAAACACTAAACAAATCATCATAACATAACCCTTGGAAATGAATATAGGTTTTATTAAGATCCCATCATCATAATAGTTTACCATATAGTTAAATAATAAATATGGTATACTTGGATCATGTACCAAGTAAATCCTAAAAAAACATAATATTATGTTTTTATAAATGGATATAACTTTAGAAGACAACTCAAACATTTATAGAAGAAAATTCCATTTTATTATGAAATAAAATATTTAAAATGTAAAATTTTCCAAAATATTAATGAATTTTTTTTTAAAAGAATTGTAGAAACAATTTAGGGATTTTTAAATGAGAAAAAATTCATCATGATGTGAATATCCATTCATGATGTGTACATTAAAAAATAATTTCAAATTTTAAGTGAAATGTAAAAATTACCTATTTTAGAAAATGATAAGGATATTACATTTAAATTATTTTATAGAAATTAAGACATGGGTAACAATGAATTTATACAATAATTATGGTAGTGTAAAATATATTTTGAAAAACATTTAAATAAATTATGTATGTGGATGAAAAATATTCCAAAACAATGAGAGAAATAAAATCACATTTCTTTAGAACCATTATTTTTTGTGTATTTTGTACTTAAAGAGTGGAAAATTAAACGAAAACATGTGATCTTCTTAAATAACCAGAATATAAGAAAGTAAATAATTTTAAAAATATATAGATTTTATAAGTTCTTCAATATAAAATTTAAGCATAAAAAATCCCTATAAGGCGAGATTGCAACATAAAATCCATACCTCAAGTCTCTCTTGACATATAATATAACATCCTAGGTAAAGAAAGGTTATGCTATTTTCATATTTATTAATTTTTTTGAATTAAATATTAATTTTACTTTAAAGGGGATGTTATTTTCAATGGCATGCCCAACTCACAACAAGGGGTTTCTTTGAAAACATACGTTTCACACAACATTGAGTAATACAAAAAAATATTAATATAATATTATTATTTTAAATGGTAGTTAATTACAAGGAGTTGTAATGGTTGGAATGAATATAACTAATGAAAATATGATTATAATTTTCTGTTAATTTATTTTAGATTTATCTCATAAATTTTAGATGCTTAAAATAAGAAAGAATTAAATTTTAAGCATAAATACTCTAATATTCTTTAAAAGGTTATTTTACCACCTTTTAATTGGGAAAACTTTTTAAATATATATTTTTTCACATTTTATATTCTATTTGACAAAATAAAATTCTTCTTTAGAGTCAGGACATGAAAATTTACTTTTGGTAAATTTTTGTTATTTTTATGATAAAGTAAATTTTGTAATGAATAGTTAAAAATGCAGCATTTTATTTCAAAACCGCCTTTTCATATAGTTTATTTATATAGATAGATTATATTTTTAATTGGAATTAACGTGTAATTAGATTATATATTTACCAATTAATATAATTTTTTTCATTTTAAGTAATTGAACTTTTAAATTGGACAAAAACAATGGTCAATATTTTGATAGTTATTATTTCTTAAAAAACGCATTTTGTTTTGACAACTAGAATTAATTTTAAATTAATTTCTGCCACTACTATATTTTGAATTTGGAAAAATGGATTACATATTTGGAATTAGTAGTTCCAAATTTTGAAAATACGTAACTTTTATTTTTAGACGTTATGAATATTTACTTCAGCAAATATTTTATTTACAATGGTTGAAAGGTAAATTTGGAAAATAAGGGTAAACAAATAATATTATGATAATATTAAATTACCCTAAAATGTGTATTATTAATATTATATGTTACCTTTCCATCCAAGAGCATCCATGGGTCTATTTTGGCACCCCATGGAGCCATCTGGGTGGGATAAAGACCCATTATATTAATTAATTTAATGTAATGATAAAAATGACATAAAAATATATCTTTTAGAAAATAATTTTTTACACAGGGTTATAAAAATTATCTCTTAGACTATAAATATTAATTTGAAATCTAAAAATATTTCCCACATCATGGTATTTTATTTATTAGTTTTAGAGATCAAATATATAAAATTATTTATGAAACATTGATGATGAATTGATTACATTATTAAAAAATGATTTAAATAAATGATATTCTAAAATATAAAAAATTATCCAAACCTAGTACAATTTTTATTTGATTATTTTATTTAGAATAATAGTCAACATATCTTCAAATTTAAGAAATTTTGGATCTCTTGAAACTAAAACCAATTTATAATAAAATAATGTTTTCAAACATTCCTAAGGAACCCCTCATCCTGTTTATAAAAATACATCACACCTAACCCATTAATCACACCTCTAATGCCCCATATCTCATACAAAATATCCATAAATAAAATCTCAACATACCTATATTCCTCCAAGATTCTTTACCTTAATAAAAAATTAATTCAAGAAATCCTTTTGGTTCAAATTGAAGGGAGTTTCCTGATTTAAATGTAATGTCTTCCTTCAAGTTCAATTATTTTATTTTACTTATCCACTCCCTATGCTCCTATTATTCTTTTTTACATAACAAAACCAGTATAATCAATATAGAAGGTTATTTTTATTATAATTATTCTAACTACACTTACACCAACCTTTATCTAATGGGTAAAGAACATACTATTTTTGTGGACGACGAACTAAAGCCTCACGAAACGATGATTGTTCAATTATCTTCTAATTCTGCTTACGGTGGCCATTAAGAAGGAACTATATTTAGATGCGATATGTATTATATTTATATTTTATCTATACTCTTGTATTTTTCATTTATATCATACCTTTATGGTTTCCATAATGGGTAAATGCAATAATTTCATTTGAGGAAGTGCAGACTACTGCCCCCTCAAAGTGATTTGACTCATTCATGCCATATGTGGGACATATAAAGGATGGAGTTAAGGAAATTATAAAAGATATTATACTATAATTATAATATAAAAATGTATAATTTATTTTTCAATACATTAAAATACGAAATAGAAATGAAATTAGAATTCATGCGTATGTACGACTTACCGTCTCCATGAATGATGCATTTCATTTATTATCCCTAAAATATTATTTAATATTATAAATATATATATATATATATGGTATATATATGATATATATGATATATAAATCATTAATATAATTCTAGATATAATAGAATTTTGACAACATGGACAACTTGTAAATATAAGGAGTTCATTTTTGACTCAAGTACCAAATCTCGATAGAATGACCGTTATTAATTTGAATGATTATATAATGTTTATAACATGGTAACTAGTGATATAAAATCAATAATAAACCTAAAAAAGGTTCTGAAGAAATTTAAAATTAACTTTAGTTTATTATTCATGATATTAAAGAACAAACGTGTCATGTCAGACATGTGGTAGGGGACTTTGTATCAATCTCCATTCATTGAAGAATATTTTGATTTCTACATGAATTTATTTTATATGGGGTATAAACCCCTTTGAATTTTAATTTCATTCAATGTGAATCTTTTTTCTACGTAGGATTTTACTAAATTAAAAAGGATATGTTTCTTTTTAACGTATGCAGTGACAATGAAATTTCCACCGCTGCGAGCGTTATTTGATATTTGGCTTCCATAATAAGCCATAATGTTTTTAAAAGGAAAATTAAAGACATATACTATTCTTATGTATTTTGATAATGAAATTGGTTTTTATAATGGTTTGATTATTCCAGTAAATTTAACTGAAATACTGTGAATATAATGTTGAAATGTTACCTTTCCTTTATGTCTGTTTAATGAATATGTTATTGTTCTTGGACATTATTTATGTATACATGTGGTTCCGTGATAATCCTACAGCGGGTGAGCCTGAGATTGCTCTCTAATGAATTGGTTAATGTGATAGAGGTAAATGTTAATGTCTCCTAAGAGATTTTGGGAATATACTGTTATGGTTATTCCAAACGTAACTCCGCATGTAGTTGGGATACCTACAATGTAAATATGATATGGATTCCACAAGTTACCTCTATGATTTATTATTTATATGTGTTATTCATAAATATTATGATTTCATGATTTTTGGTAATGAGATTATATTTCATATGTATTGATGAACTAATGTTTTATTTCTTTATTTTATAACCCTCAGTGAGCTTTTTATGATCATCCCAAGATTTGAAATGTTTTTCACAGGACATAAAGATAAACAGGGTCAAGGATGGTTTTAATGAAAATTCTTGTAGTCTATAACATGGAACTAGACACGAAACTTTTTTTAAGAGTTTTTATTTTATAAAAAAGGATATAGAGTAGAAGTGTCTACTTTTTAACATTTGAGATGTAATGTAATAGTTATGACCTAATTATATAAAACTTTAAAACTAAAAAATCCTCAATGTGAATTATTAACATAATTCATGATTATGTATTGTTTATGGCTGGGTCCTCATAGATGGTCTAGAAGGTCAGTTTAGACAACTTTAGGAGTCACAATATTATTAAATTAATGTCCATAAATTAATTTATGTTAATATTAAAATGATATTGCATTTACAGATTAACATGTTGCTTTGCCTAGGACATTTATATGTTTAGAGTTGTTTTCCATGGAGGAAACTGGGCAGCTATGATGGGACGACTCCAAGAGGTAGACAACCTTCCTAATCAGCAACCTGAGATGGCCATAATCGGAAGTGAACAATTTTCTGTAGTGATGACATGGTTGACTAAGGCTATAAATGGTGTTGGTATCCATGCACGAGATTAGAGAGATCAACCATAGAGGAACATGTCAGTAGTGGAGCATTTCCTGAGGCCACATCCCCCATAATTAAGAGGATCATCAGACCCTATGTAAGCTAAAGGATTTATTAAAGCATTGGGGAAGATTTTTGATGTCATGGGGTGTTTAGAAAATGAAAAGGTTAGTCTTGATGTTTACCATTTTGAAGGAGTAGCTATTCTGTGGTGGTCGATGGTGTAAAATATCAATGATAGTGAAGAGATTCTTGCACTTTATTGGGATGAATTCAAAGGTATGTTTCCTGTGAAATATTTTCCTAAGGTGGTTAATCATAGGATGGAAATACAATTCTTGCAATTGAGGTAGGAGGATGACTGAATGGATCCTTATGAAGAAAAACTCACTCATCTGGCGTGGTAAGCTCTAGACATCATATGGGATCTTGATAGAAAAATCAATTGTTTTTACTCAGGATTCGTGCCAATGTATTAAATTTATTTAGCCTTTCATGAGTTCAAAAGTTATGAAAAACTGGTTCGATCTACGGAGAAGGTGGAAATAGAGTTTTCTGATGATCAGGTTTTTTTGACAAACATCAGAATAAGAAGTCGGGGTCATAGATGTAAGGGAAGATCTCTCCAAAAAAGTCTAATGGTACGATACTTAAGTTTACATTTTTTAAAAATTGTGGTAAAATTAATGGTGGGGAATGTCTTCTAAATTCTCTTAAGTTCTACCGATGTGGTAAAATGGAGCATAAGGCTTATAATTGCACTGAAAAAGATCAGGGTAATAGTAAGAAAAAATATGATTTATAGTTTTAAAATGTTTTAAGTGAAATGAAATGGGTCATTAAGAAAATGAGTGTCCAACGAAGAACTCACATGAGGGAAAGTAGCCATACTACAATCAGAAAGGTGAGGGGAAATCCTCTATAACTACATCAGTAGTTATTGGGCCATCCAATAAAGTAGTATTTGGTACACTGGTTTTTTTATTCAGATTATGCAAACGTGTTGTTTGATTCAGGGTCTACACATTCTTTCATTTCTGAGAAGTTTTCTAGTACATTGGGAATCCCATCTCAAGATATGAATTCTAAACATATGGAAAAACACATTGAGGAAATGTTGAGACAAAAATAAATTATTAGAACCTTAAACTCCGTGTGTGCAGAATGAATCTACTTGAAAACCATATTGTTTTTCCTCTAGTAGAGATTGATGTTATTTTGTGTATGGATTGGCTTCCCATTTATATTTCTAATATTGACTGCATATATTAAGAGGTTTCTTTTTAAAAAGTATTTCAGTTTGTGTACAATAATGAACTCATACTTTTGATACCATATCAAAAAGCTGAGAAACTAGTAAAATATGGAAATGAATTCTACCATACACATATTGTTAAAAACAAAGGAACTGTTCAGATTAATGATGTTCCAATGGTAAATGAGTATCTTTATGTTTTTATTGATTATTTTCCTGGTATAATACTAGATCGGGAAGTTGAATTTATTGTTGACTTAGTTCTTGATGCTAATCCAATTTCAAAACCCCCATATTGAATAGATCAAATTGAACTCTTTGATTTAAAGAAGAAATTGTAGTTTTTATTTGATAAAGTGTAACATCCCAAGTAAGTAATGAATAATAGATATTTTTATCTATGTCTATTAATGATTAAGATAGTGTTATAGAGGCTTAAAATGATAATAAATACAATCTTATGCATGGAATACACTAATATTCTTAAAAGATTGTTTTAGTGCCTTTTGATGGCAAACCATTTTTGAATCTATATTTTTAAAATTTTATAAACTATGTTTGTCAAAATAAAATTATTCTTTATGATTGGGACATCAAAATTTACTTTTTGTGAATTTTTGGTATTTTTCTCACAAGGTTCATTTTTTAATGAATAGTGAAAAATACTGCATTTTACATCAAAACTGCTTTTTAATCTAATTTATTTATATGATTAGATTATCTTTTGAATTGGTATTAATGTGTAATATGAATATATTTTTACCATTTAATCCAATGGTGGTCATTGGAGTCAATTTCACTTTGACATTAGACTTAAACTGGTGTCAATCTTTTGATACTTATTGTTTTGTAAAAACACGCTATT
This sequence comes from Viscum album, assembly GCA_963277665.1. Taxonomy (NCBI): domain Eukaryota; kingdom Viridiplantae; phylum Streptophyta; class Magnoliopsida; order Santalales; family Viscaceae; genus Viscum; species Viscum album. The sequence continues at coordinate 453,108,162 of OY728120.1, read as the reverse complement.
TGCTCTGGCAGCGGGAATTAATTATTAAATTAATTAATCTGACCTATATGTTTTGAATTTTTTAAAATAGACTTCATTTTTGAATTCGGAATATCAAATATAGCTTAGGGTGAATTTTTGGTAATTTTCTGAAAAACTTCAATTTTTGATGAATAGTGAAACCACTAAGTGGTACTTATAAAGGCTGATTTTCCGTTTAAATGAAATTTTTCCATCATTGTGTTTTGAATTTTGAAAATCCGACATAAATGGTTGTCATTAAGAAGTAAAATGTGGTTCAATGAGATTAAAATAATTTTTTTTGGTGAATAGTAACTTATTAAGTTCTTAATCACGATTAGTGGTAATTAGGGTAGTTTAAGGTATAAATAATACTTTAATAAAATGAAATGACCTAGACACATGTCCCAACATCATTGGTTGTGTCATGGCAGACCATGAAATGCCATGGGTCAACTTGGGGACCCCATGGATCCACTTTTGTTGGGAAATGACATAAATTACTTTTTATTTAATGTTAAAGTGAGAATGACACAAACATAATATGTTTTACGAAAACAATTTTTAAATGGGGTTATACAAGTCCAAAATTTGATTATAAATATTAATTGGAAAGCTAAAACGATTTCCTATATCATTGTATTTTTTTTATAATTTTTCGACATTAAATAAATTTAATTATTTATGACATAATAATGATGCAGCGATGACATCATTATTTGACGATTTAAATAAAATAGAAAGATAATATAAAATCTATGAACTAAACATGTCCAAAACCAATTGGATGACTGTATTTCGAACCCTTATCACCTTATCCACGAATTATATCAATGTGGGGCCTTTTAAAACCGAAACACATTTTCATATAATGTAATATTTCTTTACATTCCAAAAGTGCCCCTCCTCTCCTCTTATAAAAGGCCCCCACCTCTACCTCATTTCACACACATTTCAAGCCTTTGGCTCGGCCAAACCCTGCCCATTTGATCTCTCCACATCCCTCTCCTCATCCTAGAGGATTCCCTTTGGGCAGAATTCTTTGAAAGGAAGCCTTTAGGATCAACTCAAAAGGAGTTACACTTTTAAAGGTAATTCATTCTCTCATGTTCATTTGTTTTATTTTGCTTCTCCAACCCCCTAAACTCTTTTTATTTACTTCTTTTGTAACAAAACCAGTATCATCAATATACTAGGATGTTTTTATAAGATTTATTTGAGCTACACTCTCACACAACTACATCAAATGGTTAAAGAACATACGGTTTCCGTGGATGGCGAAATTCTGCCTCCCGAAACGATGATTGTTCAAAACTCATTTAACACCTTCAAAGGTGGCCATTATGATGTCACTATTTTTATATATGATATATAATATGTTTATGTTTTCCTTAAGCTTCTGTTTTTTTCAATTTGGGAATACCTTTATGGTTTCCATTATGGGTAAAACACGATATCTTCATTTTAGGAAGTGCGGACTACCGCCCCCTAAAAGTGATTTGATTCCATAATACCATATGTGGGATGTGTAAAGGATAAAGTTAATGATATTATATATGTTATTATACTAGAATTTTATTATACTCTTCTATCATTATCATTCCATTCCAGAAAATATGAAATAGAAATTGAAGTAGCGTTCATGCGTACGTATGGCTTACCGTCTCCATGAACGGTGCATTTCATTTCTTACCTCTAAATGTGATGTAATATTATAAATGCATGTATGTAATGGATATATATGACATATATGATATCTACATCATGAATACCATTCTGGATATAATGAACCTTTGACTAAATTAACAACATGTAAGTGTAAGAAGTCTATTTTTGACTTAAGAACCAAATACCGAAAAAATGAACATTATTAACGTAACTGATTACATGATGTTCATAACATGGTATAAAAGGAATAATGTACTTGAAAAAGATTCATAAGAAAGTAGAGATTAACTTAAGTTTATTATTCAGGAGATTAAAGAACGGTCGGGTCAAGTCGGATACGAGGTATGGGACTTCGTCTCAATCCCCTTTCGTTGAGGCATATTTTATTTTATACACAACTTTCTTTTATACGATGTATAAACCACTTTGACTTTTGTGTTTATTCAAAAGGAATCTTTTTTTATACGAAGCGTTTACTAAACGACAAAAGGGAATGTTTTTGTCGTACGTATGCGGCGACAACGACTTCTCCACCGCCGTGACCGTTATTTGAGTTTCGGCTTCCTCTACAAGCCATACCTTCTTTTAAAAGAAAAATAAATACCATGTTTTACTTTTCTTTTATTTTGGTATTGAAAATGGTTTTCATAATGTTTTTATATCAATGGGTTGTATTGATATCTCGTGATTGAAATGTGGAAATTTTATGTTTCTTTTATGCATGTTTTATGTGATATGATTATGTTATGGTTCTTGGGCATTATTATGAAGACGGGTGGTTCCGTGATAAACTAAGTGCGGGTGAGCCCGTTATAGCTCTCCAATGCATTGGGTAACGCGAAGGAGTGAAACGTTAAGGTTTCTCTGAAGAGATTTTAGGGAATATACTGTGATGGGTATTCCAAACGTAACCAAGAGGGTTACTCCCTACGTAAGAATGTTATGAATGCCTCAAGTTACCTTTACGTATTATGATTTCTATGATTTATTCATGATTTTATGAGGTATGTTAAAGTGCCTATGTTTTATGGGTAAAGTATGATTTCATTCTTATGTATATATGAACTCATGTTTCCTTTCCATGTTTTTTTATAACCCATACTGAGTTTTTAAGCTCATCCCATGTTTTTGAAATGTTTTTCACAGGTCAAGGGAAAGGTACATGATTAGATGATAGAGTCAATGATGTGACAAGAAATAATCCATGTTTTATTTTAAATATGTTTACATTGATGGGAATGAAGAATACTATCTTTATGTAACCACTTTGTTTATATGTGGAATGTAATGCAAGTTTTATGATCTAATTCTCTAAAACTCTAAACCCGAAAATATCCTCAATGTGTAATCTTGTAATAACTCAAGATTAAGCAAGGTTTAAGGCTGGGGCCTTATAGTTGGTATCAGAGGCCGGTTTAAATAACTTTAGGAGTTAGAATTCTATTAAATGATTATCCAAAAATATTTTTTTCAAAATGATATAGCATTTAAAGATTACCATGTTGCTTTATCTAAGACATGTTTGCTCAGAATGGTTTTCTGCAGAGGAAACAGGGAAGCAGTGCTAGGAAGGCATACAGAAGGAAATAAACTTCCGAATCAGCATCCTGAGATGGTCGGAATTGGAAATGAACAGTTTGTTGCAGTAATGGCGCAGTTGACTCAAGCGATAAATAGCGGTGGTATCCATGCACGAGATCAGCCAGATCAACCGCAGAGGAACATGTCAGTGGTGGAACAATTCATGAGGCAACATCCACCATCATTCAGAGGATAATCTGACCCTGTGCTAGCTGAAGGGTGGATTAAAGCACTAGAGAAGATTTTTGATGTCATGGGGTGTTCAAACAATCAAAAGGTTAGTCTTGCTATTTACCGTTTGGAGGGTGAAGCAGATCAGTGGTGGTCTATGGTTAAAAATATCAGGGACGCCGATGAGATTGATGCTCTTGACTGGGATGAATTCAAAGGTATGTTTCTTGAAAAGTATTTTCCTAAGGCTGTTCGACTTAGGATGGAAAAGCAATTCTTGGAATTGAGGCAAGAGGAAGACTCAGTGGCTAGCTATGAAGAAAGGTTCACTCGATTGGCAAGGTATGCTCCAAATTTTATCCGGGACCTTGATAGTAAAATCAATCGTTTTTACTCAGAATTAAAGCCAAAGTATCGAAGGGAATTAGCTTCTCGTGAGTTTAAAAGTTATGAAAAGCTTGTTCGATGTGCTGAGAAGGTGGAAATGGAGTTTTCTGATGACCAATATTTCTATAACAACTAGCAGAAGAAGAGACCGAGGTGGCAGGAGAAAGGTAAGAATTCTTCAAAAAAGTCTGATGGTAAGAAAACTAATTTTCCAGTTTGTGATAAATGTGGAAAAAGGATTGTTGGGGAATGTCTTCTGAATTCTGGAAAGTGCTACCGATGTGGTAAGATGGGACATAAGGATCGTGATTGCACTGAAAAGGATCAAGCTGAAGGTAAGAACAAATTTGATTTGTAGTTAGTGAAATGTTATAAGTGCAATGAGATGGGTCACTATGCAAACGAGTGTCCGACAAGGAGCTTGAGTGATGTGAAGCAGTTAGACTACAAGAAGAAAGGGGTGGTGAAATCCTTTGCAACTACTTCAGCAGATGTCGGGCCATCAAATGAAGTTGTATCAGGTACTTTGTTTGTTTTTTCAGATTATGCCAGTGTGTTGTTTGATTCGGGGTCTACACATTCTTTCATCTCTGAAACCTTTTCTAGTAAAATGGGAATACCATCTCAAGAAATGACTCTTGAACTTTTGGTAAAAACACCTGGGGGAAGTGTCGAGGCAAAAAGAATTTATAAGAATCTTCCTATCCTTATCTGTGGAAAGAACCTACTTGAAAACCTTATTGTTCTACCTCTAGTAGAGTTTGATGTTATCCTGGGTATGGATTGGCTCTCTATTTACCATGCTAAGATTGACTGTAGAGCTAAAGAAGTTTCTTTTCAGAAATACTTTCAGTTTGTTTACAAGAATGATCCCTTACTTTTGATAACATATCAAGAGGCCGAGAAACTTGTAAAAGATGGAAATGAATGTTACCTTGCACACGTTGTTGAAAATAAAGGAACTGTTCAGATTAATGATGTGCCAGTGGTAAATGAGTATCCTGATGTTTTTCCTGATGAGTTGCCTGGAATAATACCAGATCGGGAAGTTGAGTTTACTGTTGACTTAGTTCCTGATGCTAAGCCAATTTCAAAACCCCCTTATCGAATGGCACAAATTGAACTTTTAGAGTTGAAGGAGCAATTGCATGATTTATTAGAGAAAGGATTCATTAGACCTATCACATCACCATGGGGTGCTCCTGTTTTATTTGTTAAAAAGAAAGATGGTTCTATGAGACTTTGCATTGATTATAGAGCCTTGAATAATATCACTGTTAAGAACAAATATCCTTTGCCTCATATCGATGATTTGTTTGATTAGCTCTAGAGAGCTCAGTTTTTTTCAAAGATTGACTTGAGATCGGGGTACCATCAGCTGAAGGTAAAGGAGGCAGATATTCCGAAGACCGCGTTCCGTACGAGATATGGCCATTATGAATTTGTAGTAATGCCTTTTGGGCTAACCAATGCACCAGCTGTATTCATGGACTTAATGAATAGAATTTTCCATGAGTTCTTGGATAAGTTTGTGGTGGTTTTCATTGATGATATTTTGGTGTTTTCTAAAAGTAAAGAGGAGCATGAAAAACATTTAAGGGTTATCTTGCAAACCTTAAAATAAAAGAAACTGTATGGTAAATTCAGCAAGTGTGGGTTTTGGTTGCAACAAATTTCTTTCCTTGGTCACATTGTTTCTAAAGATGGAATAACTGTTGATCCTGCAAAAACAAAAGTTGTGGAAGAATGGCCAAGACCCACAAATGTAACCGAGATTCGTAGCTTCCTTGGTTTGGCGGGCTATTACAGAAGGTTTGTTAGAAATTTTTCACGGTTATCTAGTCCAATGACTAAGCTAACTCGGAAGGGTGTTAAGTTTATCTGGACAAAAGAATGTGATGATTGTTTTCAGGAATTGAAAAGAAGATTGGTGAATGCTCCAGTTTTGGCACTACCTTCCAGGAATGGTGAGTTTGTTATATACAGTGATGCTTCATTGAAAGGACTTGGTTGCGTCCTAATGCAGAATGATCAGGTAATTGCTTATGCTTCACGACAGTTGAAAACTCATGAGGTAAATTACCCTACACATGATTTGGAATTAGCTGCTGTTGTTTTTGCTTTAAAAATTTGGAGGCATCATTTGTGTGGAGTAAAGTGTGAAATATATACCAATCACAAAAGTTTAAAGTATATATTCACTCAGAAAGAGTTAAACATGAGACAAAGGAGTGGCTGGAATTAATCAAGGATTATGATTGTACAATTCATTACCATCCGGGAAAAGCAAATAAAGTGGCTGATGCTTTGAGTCGAAAAAGTAATGCTTCATTAACAATGTTGCGTTTGGAACGTGATCCTTTGGTTAACGATTTGATGAACTTTGGCATAGAAGTTGTTGGTGCAGGAAGTCCTTCTGTTTTGTTTCAGGTAACAGTGAGATCTTCTCTATCAGATAGAATCAAGCAAGCACAGAAGCAAGACAGTGAGTTGCAGAAAAAGGTAGAGCTGGTTCAGAAAGGTAAGTTGCCTGAATTCAACATTGATAGTGATTGTGTTTTGAGATTTGGGAAGAGATTGTGTGTGCCTTGTGATTCACAGTTGAAGAGAGAGCTGTTATGTGAAGCTCATAGTTCTCTGTTTTCAGTTCATCAGGGCAGTACTAAGATGTATAGAGATCTGCGGGAGTATTACTGGTGGGATGGAATGAAAAGAGATATTGCTGATTTTACTGTGAAGTGTTTGACATGTCAACAGGTTAAAGCAGAGCGGCAGTTACCGAAAGGGATGCTTCAGCCTTTACCAGTGCCAGAGTGGAAATGGGAGAATATATCCATGGACTTTTTTGTTGGATTACCGAAGACATCTCGAGGTAATAATGCAATCTGGGTAATTGTTGATCGCTTGACCAAATCTGCTCATTTCCTTGCTATACGAGATACTTTCTCTCTTGATCAACTTTCTCGTTTGTATCTTAAAGAGATAGTCAGGTTACATGGAGTTCCTCTCTCCATTGTATCAGATCGTGATCCCAGGTTTACTTCTAACTTTTGGAAAGGCCTTCAAGCGTCGTTGGGTACTGAATTAAATTTTAGTACAGCTTTTCATCCTCAATCAGATGGGCAGTCAGAACGAACAATTCAGACATTGGAGGATATGATACGAGCTTGTTCTATGGATTATCAGGGAAGTTGGGACCAACATATTTCTTTGGTTGAATTTTCATATAATAACAGTTTCCATTCTAGTATACAGATGGCACCATTTCAGGCCTTATATGGGAAGCGGTGTCGAACTCCAGCTTTCTGGGATGAAGTGGGTGAAAGGAAGTTGATGGGACCAGAATTGGTAGAAGAGATGGCAGAAAAAGTTCATCTGATTCAGAAACACATGAGAATAGCTCAGAGCAGGCAGAAGAGTTATGCAGATAACCGGAGGAAGGATCTATCTTTCGAGGTAGGTGATCATGTTTTTCTCAAGGTTTCTCCTTGGAAAAGTGTGATGAGATTTGGTAAGAAAGGAAAGTTGAGTCCAAGGTTCATTGGACCATATGAAATTCTGGAAAGAGTTGGATCAGTTGAATACCGAGTGGCTTTACCTCCGAGTTTATCTCAGGTACACAATGTTTTTCACGTTTCGATGTTGAGAAAGTATATGCCAGATCCATCTCATGTTTTGATCCCAGAGGTAGTTCAGCTGGAAGAGAAACTATCTTACGAGGAACAACCAGTCCAGATTCTTGACCACAGGGAGCAAGTGTTACGGAATAAGGTGATTCATCAGGTAAAGGTTTTGTGGAAAAACCACATGATTTAAGAGGCAACATGGGAATCTGAAAATGCAATGAGGGATAAGTACCCCCATTTATTCGATAAGTAAATAAATTGCGGGGACGCAATTTTCTAAAGGGGGGAAGGATGTAACATCCCAAGTAAGTAATGAATAATATATATTTTTATCTATGTCTATTAATGATTAAGATAGTGTTATATAGGCTTAAAATGAGAATAAATACAATCTTATGCATGAAATACACTAATATTCTTAAAAGATTGTTTTAGTGCCTTTTGATGGCAAACCATTTTTGAATCTATATTTTGACAATTTTATAAACTATGTTTGTCAAAATAAAATTATTCTTTATGATTGGGACATCAAAATTTACTTTGTGTGAATTTTTGGTATTTTTCTGACAAGGTTCATTTTTTAATGAATAGTGAAAAATACTGCATTTTACATCAAAACTGCTTTTTAATCTAATTTATTTATATGATTAGATTATCTTTTGAATTGTTATTAATGTGTAATATTAATATTTTTTTACCATTTAATCCAATGGTGGTCATTGGAGTCAATTTCACTTTGAAATTAGACTTAAACCGGTGTCAATATTTTGTTACTTATTGTTTTGTAAAAACACGCTATTTGCTCTGGCAGTGGGAATTAATTATTAAATTAATTAATGTGACCTATATGTTTTTAATTTTGTAAAATAGACTTCATTTTTGAATTCTGAATATCAAATATATCTTAGGGTGAATTTTTGGTAATTTTCTGAAAAACTTCAATTTTTGATGAATAGTGAAACCACTAAGTGGTACTTATAAAGGCTGATTTTCCGTTTAAATGAAATTTTGCCATCATTGTGTTTTGAATTTTAAAAATCCAACATACATGGTTGTCATTAAGAAGTAAAATGTGGTTCAATGAGATTAAAATAATTTTTTTGGTGAATAGTAACTTATTAAGTTCTTAATCACGATTAGTGGTAATTAGGGTAGTTTAAGGTATAAATAATACTTTAATAAAATTAAATGACCTCGACAATGTCCCAAACTCATTGGTTGTGTCATGGCCGACCATGACATGCCATGGGTCAACTTGGGGACCCCATGGATCCACTTTTGTTGGGAAATGACATAAATTACTTTTTATTTAATGTTAAAGTGAGAATGACACAAACATAATATGTTTTACGAAAACAATTTTTAAATTGGGTTATACAAGTCCAAAATTTGATTATAAATAGTCATTGGAAAGATAAAACGATTTCCTATATCATAGTAGTTTTTTTATAATTTTTAGACATTAAATAAATTTAATTATTTATGAAATATTAATGATGCAGCGATGACATCATTATTTGACGATTTACATAAAATAGAAAGATAATGTAAAATCTATGAACTACACATGTCCAAAACCAATTGGATGAGTGTATTTCGAACCCTTATCACCTTATCCACGAATTCTATCAATGTGAGATCTTTTAAAACCGAAACACATTTTCAAATAATGTAATATTTCTTTACTTTCCAAAAGTGTCCCTCCTCTCCTCTTATAAAAGGCCCCCACCTCTACCTCATTTCACACACTTTTCAAGCCTTTGGCTCGGCCAACCCCGGCCCATTTGCTCTCTCCACATCCCTATCCTCATCCTAGAGGATTACCTTTGGGCAGAATCCTTTCAAAGGAAGCCTTTAGGCTCAACTCAAAAGGAGTTACACTTTTAAAGGTAATTCATTCTCTCATGTTCATTTGTTTTATTTTGCTTCTCCAACCCCCTAAACTCTTTTTATTTACTTCTTTTGTAACAAAACCAGTATCATAAATATACTAGGATGTTGTTATAAGATTTATTTGAGCTACACTCTCACACAACTATATCAAATGGTTAAAGAACATACGGTTTCCGTGGATGGCGAAATTCTGCCTCCCGAAACGATGATTGTTCAACACTCATTTAACACCTTCAAAGGTGGCCATTATGATGTCACTATTTTTATATATGATATATAATATGTTTATGTTTTCCTTAAGCTTCTGTTTTTTTTCATTTTGGTCATACCTTTATGGTTTCCATTATGGGTAAAACACGATATCTTCATTTTAGGAAGTGCGGACTACCGCCCCCTAAAAGTGATTTGATTCGTTAATACCATATGTGGGATGTGTAAAGGATAAAGTTAATGATATTATATATGTTATTATACTGGAATTATAATATACTCTTCTATAATTATGATTCCATTCCAGAAAATATGAAATAGAAATGGAAGTAGCGTTCATGCGTACGTACGGCTTACCGTCTCCATGAACGGTGCATTTCATTTCTTACCTCTAAATGTGATGTAATATTATAAATGCATGTATGTACTGGATATATATGACATATATGATATCTAAATCATGAATACCATTCTGGATATAATGAACCTTTGACCAAATTAACAACATGTAAGTGTAAGAAGTCTATTTTTGACTTAAGAACCAAATACCGACAAAATGAACATTATTAACTTAACTGATTACATGATGTTCATAACATGGTATATAAGGAATAATGAACATGAAAAAGATTCATAAGAAAGTAGAGATTACCTTAAGTTTATTATTCAGGAGATTAAAGAACGGTCGGGTCAAGTCGGATACGAGGTATGGGACTTCGTCTCAATCCCCTTTCGTTGAGGCATATTTTATTTTATACACAACTTTCTTTTATACGATGTATAAACCACTTTGACTTTTGTGTTTATTCAAAAGGAATATTTTTTTATACGAAGAGTTTACTAAACGACAAAAGAGAATGTTTTTGTCGTACGTATGCGGCGACAACGACTTCTCCGATGTCGTGACCGTTATTTGAGTTTCGGCTTCCTCTACAAGCCATACCTTATTTTAAAAGAAAAATAAATACCATGTTTTACTTTTATTTTATTTTGGTATTGAAAATGGTTTTCATAATGTTTTTATATCAATGTGTTTTATTGATATCTCGTGATTGAAATGTGGAAATTTTATGTTTCCTTTATGCATGTTTTATGTGATATGATTATGTTATGGTTCTTGGGCATTATTATGAAGACGGGTGGTTCCGTGATAAACTAAGGGCGGGTGAGCCCGTTATAGCTCTCCAATGCATTGGGTAACACGAAGGAGTGAAACATTAAGGTTTCTCCGAAGAGATTTTAGGGAATATACTGTGATGGGTATTCCAAACGTAACCAAGAGGGTTACTCCCTACGTAAGAATGTTATGAAGGCCTCAAGTTACCTTTACGTATTATGATTTCAATGATTTATTCATGATTTTATGAGGTATGTTAAAGTGCCTATGTTTTATGGGTAAAGTATGATTTCATTCTTATGTATATATGAACTCATGTTTCCTTTCCATGTTTTTTTATAACCCATACTGAGTTTTTATGCTCATCCCAAGTTTTTGAAATGTTTTTCACAGGTCAAGGGAAAGGTACATGATTAGATGATAGAGTCAAGGATGTGACAAGAAATAATCCATGTTTTATTTTAAATATGTTTCCATTGATGGGAATGAAGAATACTATCTTTATGTAACCACTTTGTTTATATGTGGAATGTAATGCAAGTTTTATGATCTAATTCTCTAAAACTCTAAACCCGAAAAGATCCTCAATGTGTAATCTTGTAATAACTCAAGATTAAGCAAGGTTTAAGGCTGGGGCCTTATATAAAGGTTTCATTTGACCAAGCACATCACCATGGGGTTCTCCTGTCTTGTTTATTAAAAATAAATATAGATCAATGTGACTTTTCATTGACTATAGATCATTGAATAACATCACTGTTAAGAACAAGTATCCTTTGCCTCATATCAATGATTTGTTTGTTCAACTCTAGGGAACATAATATTTTTCAAAGATTTATTTGAGGTCGGGGTACTATCAGTTGAATGTAAAGGAGCAGATATTCCAAAGACCACATTTCATACTAGATATGGGAATTATGAATTTTTAGTTATTACTTTTGGGTTAACCAATGCACCTATTGTATTCATGGACCTTATGAATAGAATTTTCTATGAGTTATTGGATAAGTTTGTGGTTGTGTTCATTGATGATATTTTGGTTTTTTTGAAAAGTAAATAGGAATATGAATTTCATTTAAGGATTGTCTTTTAATCCTTAAAAGAAAAAAAATATAAGGAAAATTCAGAAAGTGTTAGTTTAGGTTACAACAAATTTCATTCCTTGGTCACATTATTTCAAAAAATGGCATAACTGTTTAACCTGATAGTACAAAATTTGTTGACGAATGGAAAATACCTACAAAAATAACTAAAATCCATAGTTTTCTTTGTTTAGAGGGTTATTACGAGAGGATTGTTGAATATTTTTCATGGTTATCTAGACCAATGACTTTGTTAACTCGAAAGGTGTTAAGTTGACTTGGACAAAATAATTGGATGATTGTTTTCAGGAATTGAAATGAATATTAGTGAATGATTCAGTTTTGGCAATGTCCTCTCGAAATGGTTAGTTTTGTTACCTATAATGATGCATCATTGAAAGGACCTGGTTGTATCCTAATACAGAATGATAAGGTAATTTCTTATATTTCATGTCGGTTCAAATCTCATGAGTTAAATTACACTAAACATGATTTTGAATTTGCGGTTGTTTTTTTCATTAAAAATATAGAGGCATCATTTTTATGTAGTAAAATGTGAAATATTTACTGACCACAAAACATAAAAGTATATATTCTTTTAGAAAAAATTGAACATGAGATATAAAAGACGGATAGAATTAATCAACTATTATGATAGCATGATCCAATACCATTCATGAATGGAAAATAAAGTGGCTGATGATTTGAGTTGAAAAACTAATGTTGTATTAACAATGATATGTTTAGAACAAAACTCTTCGATTAATGATTTGTTGAACTTTGGAAAAGATGTTGTTGGAGCAGAAAATTCCAATGTTTTGTTTCATGTGTCAGTGAAATCAAATCTAGCAGTGAGAATTAACCATGTGTAGAAAGATGACAGCGAGTTGCTGAAAAAGGTAGAATTGGTTTAAAAGGGTAATTTTCTTGAGTTTAATATTGATAATGATTGTATTTTGGGATTTGGAATGAGATTATGCGTGCCTTGTGATTCAAAGTTTAAGAATGAGTTTTTATGTGAAGCTCATAGTTATCCATTTTTAGTTCATCTTAAAAGTACTAATATGTGCATAGATCTTCAAGATTATCAATTGGGGGATGGAATGAAAAGAAATATTTCTGACTTTATTGTGAAGTGTTTAACTTGTCAATATGATAATGCATAGAGACTATTACTGAAAGGTATGCTTCAGTATTTACCGGTGCCAGATTGGAAATGGGAAAATATATCAATGGACTTAATTGTGGGATTACCAAAGACATGTCAATGTAATAATGTAATCTGGGTTATTGTTGACTGATTGACTAAATGTGATCATTTCCTTCATATTTGAGATACTTTGTCCCTAGACCAACTTTCTCAGTTGTATGTTAAAGGCATAGTCAGGTCACAAGGAGTTCCCATTTCATTTATATCATATCATGATCCCAAGATCACTTCTAACTTTCGGAAAGTCCTTCTAAAGTAATTGGGTACTGAATTAAAATTTAGTATAGCTTTTTATCCACAATTATATGGGAAATCAGAATGAGAAATTCAGAATTTGGAAGATATGCTACGTGATTCTCCAATGGATTACTAGGGAAGCTGGGACCAACATTGCTCTTTGGTGGAATTTTCTTATAATAACAGTTTTAATTTTAGTATACAGATGGCTCTATATGAGGAATTATATGGAAAGTGGTGTCAAATTATAGCCTTTTGGGATGTATTAGCTAAAATGAAACTGATTGGATGATATTTGTAGTAGATATAGTAGAAAATGTTTAACCGATTTAGAAGCATATGAGAATAGCTCCGAGCTACCGGGAATGTTTTGTGAATAACCATAGGAAGGATCTATCTTTTGAGGTTGGGGATTATGTCATTCTCAAAGTTTCACCATGGAAAAGTGTGATGCGTTTTGGGAAGAAGGGAAAGTTGAGTCTGTGGTTCATTGGACCCTATGAAATCCTAAGGAAAGTTAGATCAGTTTCCAATAGAGTGTCTTTTCCTCCAAGTTTATCCTAGGAACATAGTGTTTTTTCTTTTTCAATGTTGAGAAAGTATATGCGAGTTCCATCTCATGTTTTTATTCCAGAGGTAGTTTAGTTGGAAGAAAATATTTCTTATAAGGAACAACCAGTCTAGATTTGTGACCACAAAGAGAAAGTGGTGTTGAATACAGAAATTCATTAGATAAAGGTTTTATTAAAATTCCACATCATTGAAGAGGAAAAGTGGGAATCCGAAAATTCTATGAGGGATAATTACCCCCCTTTATTTGATGAGATAATTAAATTGCCAGGATGCAATTTCCCAAAGGGAGGAAGGATGTAACATCTTAGGTAAATAAAGGATATTATATTTTCATATTTATTAATATTTTTGAATTAAATCTTAATTTTACTTTAAAGGGGATGTATGTTCGATGGCGTACCCAACACGAAACAATGATTTTCTTTCAAAACATACATTGCACACAACCTTGAGTTATACTGAAAAATATTAATATAATAATATTATTTTAAATTGTATTTAACTACTTGCCGATGTAATGGAGGGAATGAATATAGCTAACTACAATATGATTATATATGTTTGTTAAATATTTTTACATTTATCAAATAAAGTTTTGAGGCTTAAAATAAAAAATAATATGATTTTAAGCATAAATACACTAATATTCTTTAAAGGGTAATTTTACCGCCTTTAAATGTCGAACCCTTTTTAATTATACTTTTTTCCAATTTTTTATTTTATATATGTCAAAATAAAATTTTTATTTATAATCAATACATCAGAATTTACTATGGGTAATTTTTTTATATTTTTTTTTCAATGTAAATTTTTTAATGAATAGTGAAAAATAGTGCATTTTAATTCAAAACTGCCTTTTCATATACATTATTTATATGGTTATATTATATTATTTAATTGGATTTAAAGTTTAATTAGATTATATTTTTACTAATTAATGTAATTTTGGTCATTTTATGTAATTTCACTTTGAAATTGGTCATAAACAAGTTTCAATTTTTTGATAGTTATTTTCTTTTAAAAACATGTTTTTTTTGTTTGGACAACAGGAATTAATTTGAAATTAATTTATTCCACATCCATGTTTTGAATTTGGAAAAATGGATTCAATATTTTTAATTAGGAGGTCCAATTAGTGTAAATATGTAACTTTTACTTATATACATTATGAACATCTACTTCAGTAAATATTTTATTACCATGTTTAAAAGATAAATCTAGTAAATAAGGGTTAATAAATAATATTATAATAATATTAAATTATCTTAAAATGTGTCTTGATACTATTTGTTGATATATTTATGACCATGGGCATCCTTAGGTCTATTTTGGGACCCCATGGAGCCACATGGGAGTGATAATGACACTTTATATTAATTAATTTAAAGTAAAGTAAAAAATGACATAAACATATATCGTTTAGTAAATAAATTTTTACACGGGGTTATATAATTTATCGATTCGACTACAAATATTCTTTTAAAATATAAAATTATTTCTTACATCATGGTATTTTATTTATAATTATTATACATCAAATAAATAAAACTATTTATGACACAATGATGATGCAGTGATTACCTTATTAATAAAGGATTTAAATAAATGAGATTATAAAATTTAAAAAACTATCCAAAACCTATCCAATTTTGATTGGATGATTTTATTTTGAACAATTTTTCATCGTGTCTTCGAATTTACTGATTTTTTGTCCTTTTGAAACTGAAAATAAGTTTATAATAAAATAATGTTTTCTAGCATTCTTAAAGAGCCCCTCCTCCCCCTTATAAAAAGCCATCATATATAACCAATTAATTAAACCTCTGAAGAAATATAGACCATCCAAAATCTAGCTAAATAAACTTCCAACATCCTTATATTCCACCTAGAATCCTTACCTTATGATGAAATCACTTCAATAAATCCTTTTTGTTCAAACCAAAGGGAGTTACCCGATTTATAGGTAATGTCTTCCCTCAAGTTCTATTCTTTTTTTAATTCTCCACACCCTATGACCTTCTTATTATTTTTTTACATAACAAAATCAGTATCCTCAATATACTAGGTTATTTTAATGATAATATTTCTAACTACACTTACACACACATCTATCTAAAGGGTAAAGAACATACCTTTTCTGTGGACAACAAACTAACACCTCATGAAATGATGATTGTTCAATCATCTCCTACCACCTCTTATGGTGTCCATTAAGATGGAAATGTAATTATACGTGATATATATTATATTTATATTTTCTCTATGCTTCTGTATTTTCCATTTATAGCATAATGTTTTAGTTCTATAATTGATAAACACTATAATTTCATTTGAGGAAGTGCTGACTACCGCCCCCTCAAAGTGATATAACTCATTCATGCCATACGTGGAACGTATAAAGGATGGAGTTAATGAAATTATATATGATATTATAATTGAATTATAATATACATACATATCATTAATTTTATAATACATTAAAATACAAAATAAAAATGAAAGTTGTGTTCATGCATACGTACGTCTTACCGTCTCGATGAACGGTGAAGTTCATTTATTATATCCAAATGTTATGTACTATTATAAATACATATATATTCTAGATATATATGATATATATAATATCTAAATAAAGAATTTCATTTTGGGGATAATTTAATTTTTACCCCAGGGACAACTTGTCATTATACAGAGTTCATTTTTGACTCAAGTACCAAATATCAACAAAACTACCATAATAAGCTAAAATGAGTATATAATGTTTATAATGTGGTAATAAGTTATATAAAAGGAATAATAAACCTGAAAAAGGTTATAAATCAATTATAAATTATCTTTAGTTTATTATTTAGGAGATTAAAGAACTAACGAGTAATGTTATACACATGGTAAGGGACGTCCTCTCAATATCCTTAAATTGAGGCATATTTTGATTTCTACATGACATTATTTTATATGGTGTATGAAACCCTTTGAATTTTTTATTTCATTCTAAGGGAATATTTTTTCTATATATCATTTTACAAATCCACACAAAGGGAATGTTTCTTTTTAATGTACACTATGATAAGGACATTTCCGCCGCCACGAGCATTATTTGATATTTGAATTCCTTAACAAGACAAAATGTTTTTAAAAGAAAAATAAATAACATATACTCTTTTTACATATTTTGGTACTAAAAAAGGTTTTAATAATGGATTATTATGTTAATATATTTAAATGATATATTTTGATTACAATGTTGAAATGTTATCTTTCCTTTATGTTTGTTTTATGAATATGTTATGGTTCCTAGGAATTATTTATGTATATGGGTGGTTCTGCAATAAACCAAGGTTGGGTGAGCCTGAGATATCTATCTAATGCATTGGGTACCGCGACAAAGGTAAATGTTAATGTTTCTCTTAAGAGATTTTGGGAATATACTATGATGGGGATTCCAAACGTAACTCCCTATGTAGCTGGGAAATCAACAATGTATGTATGATATGGATTCCACAAGTTACCTTTCCGATTTATGATATATATGTGTTTTTCATAAATCTTATGATTTCATGAGGTATGTTAAAGAGAATATGTTTTTTATGTATTGATTAACTAAGGTTTTCTTTCATAATTTTATAACCCTTACTAAGATTTTTATGCTCATCCCATGTTTTGAAATGTTTTTTCAGAGGATGTAAAGATGAATAGGTTCAAGGATGAGATCAAGGAAAGGTCATGCTGTCTAAAACATGGAATTAGGCATGATTCTTTTTTCAAGAGTTTTTATTTTATATAAAATGGATATTGTGTTGAATTGTCAACTTTTTAATATTTGAGATGTAATGTAATAGTTATGGCCTAATTCTCTAAAAATAGAATCCTTAAAAGATCCTCAATGTGAATTATTAACATAATTCAAGATTATGTATTGTTTAAGGTCGGGTCCTTATAGTTGGTATCAAAGGATGGTTTAGAAAATGTTAAGGGTTACAATATTGTTAAATTATTGTCCACAAATTAATTTATGTTAAGATGAAACTGATATTGCATTTACAGATTACCATGTTGCTTTGCCTAAGATATTTCTGTGTTCAGAATGGTTTTCGACAAAGAAAACAGGGAAGCTATGATGGGATGACTTCAGGAGGAAGACAACCTTCCAAATCAGCACCCGGAGATGTTTGGAATCAGAACAAAATAGTTTGTGGTAGGGATAATAGAGTTGAATCAGACTATAAATGGTGGTGGTATCCATGCACAAGATCAGCCAGATCAACCACAGAGGAACATTTTAGTAGTGGAGCACTTCATGAGTCAACATCCCCTCATCATTAAGAGGATCATCTAACCCTATTCTCTCTTAAAGATGGATTAATGCAAAGGATAATATTCTTGATCTCATGGGGGTGTTTAAATCATCAAAAGTATAATATTTCTATTTTCAATTTTGAAGGTGAAACTGATCTATGGTGGTCAATGGTGAAAAATATCAGGGATATTGGGGATATTGATTCTATTGATTGGGATAAATTCAAAGTCATGTTTCTTGAGAAATATTTTCCTAATGTGGTTAGTCTTAGGATGGAAAAACAATTCATGGAATTGAGGTAGGAGGATAAATCAATGGATTCTTATGAAGAAAGATTACTATAATCTTCATACGAGATATTGGCAATAAAATCAATCATGTTTAATCAATATTTAAGCCAATGTATTTAAGGGTTTTCGATTCTGGTGAGTTCAAAAGTTATGAAAAACATGTTAAATGTGTTGAGAAGGTGTAAATGGATTTTTCTGATGATTAGTTATTCTTTGAAAAAAAATGGAATAAGAGGTTGAGGTGGCAGATGAAAAGGAAGAACTATCCAAACAAGTATTATGGTAAGAAACATCTGTTTAATTTTTGTGAAAATTGTGGTAAAAAGAACATTGGGGAATGTCTTTTGAATTTTTTAAAGTGATATCTATGTGGTAAAATGGGGTATAAGGACTGTAATTTCACTGGAAAAGATCCAAGTAATTGTAAGACAAAATATGATTTACAGTTACTAAAAAATATTAAGTGCAATAAAATGGTCATTATGGAAATAAGTGTCAAGCGAAGAACTGAAATGATGGAAGCCAGATGGACTACAGTATAAAGGGGTGGTGAAATAATTTGATACTACTTCAAAAGATGTTGGGCCATTTAATGATGTAGTATCATGTACACTGTTTGTGTATTCAGATTATGCAAATGTGTTGTTTGATTCATGGTCTACAAATTCTTTCATTTCTGAGAAGTTTTCAAATATATTATGTACTCCATCTCAAGATATAAATCCTAAACTTATGGTAAAAACACTAGGTGGAAATTTTGAGACAAAAAGAAATTATATGAACCTTTCTATCCTTGTGTGCAGAAAGAGTCTACCTGCAAACATTATAGTATATCCTCTAGTAGAGTTTGATGTTATTTTGTGTATGGATTGGATTTCCATTTATCATGCTAAGATTGACTGTAGAGATATAGTGGTTTATTTTCAGAAATAATTTTAGTTTTTGTACAAGAATGAACTATTACTTTTGATAACATATTAGGAAGCTGAGAAACTAGTAAAAGATGGAAATGAATGAATCCTTGCGCATATTGTTGAAAACAAAGGAACTGTTCATATTAATGAGGTGACAGTGGTAAATGATTATCTTGATGTTTTTCTGGATGCGTTTACCAGTATAATACCAATCAAGGAAGTTGAATTTATGGTTGACTTAGTTCCTGATGCTAAGCCAATTTCAAAACCCCCTTTTCGAATGGCTCAAATTGAACTTTTAGAGTTAAAGAAGAAATTACCGGATCTATTAGATAAAAGTTTCATTAAACCTAGAACATCACCATGAGGTCCTCTTGTCTTGTTTTCTAAAAAGAAATATGGTTCTATGAGAATTTTCCTTGATTATATATCATTGAATAACATCACTATTAAGAACAATTATCCTTTGCATCATATTAATGATTTGTTTGATCAGCTCCAGGGAGCTCAGTATTTTTCGAAGATTGATTTGAGGTTGGGGTACCATTAGTTTAATGTAAAGGAAGAAAACATTCCGAAGACCGAATTTCATACTATATATGTCCATTATGAATTTGTAGTTAGGCCTTTTGGGTTATCCAATCCACCTGTTGTATTCATAGATCTTATGAATAGAATTTTTCATTAGTTCTTGGATATGTTTGTGGTAGTGTTTTTTGATGATATGTTGGTTTATTCTAAAAGTAAATAGGTGCATGAAATTCATTTAAGGGTTGTCTTTTAAACCTAAAAAGAAAAAAACTGTATGGAAAATTTAGCTTGTGTGAGTTTTGGTTAAAACAAATTTCATTCCTTGATCACGTTGTTTCAAAAAATCTAATAACCGTTGATCCTATTAAAACAATAGTTTTTGAATAATGGGAATGTCCTTCCAATATAATTGATATCCATAGTTTTCATGGTTTAGAAGGTTATTACTGGAGGGTTGTTGAAATTTTTTCATAGTTATCTAGCCCAATGACTAAGTTAACTCGAAAAGGTGTTAAGTTCATTTGGACAAAATATTGTGATGATTGTTTTCATGAATTGAAAATATAAATGGTGAATGCTCTTGTTTTCGAACATCCTCCCATAATTGGTGAGTTTGTAATCTAAAGTGATTCCTCGTTTACTGGACTTGATTGTGTCCTAATGCAGAATGATCAGGTAATTGATTATGCTTCACGTTAGTTGAAACCACATGAGTTAAATTACCCTACACATAATTTAGTATTAGCTGTTGTTTTTTTTTCTTTAAAAATTTGGAGGCATCATTTTTATGGTGTAAAATGTGAAATATATACTGACCAAAAAAGTTTAAAGTATATATTCACTTAGAAAAAATTGAACATGAGACAGAGAATATGGCTATAATTAATCAAGGATTATGATTGCACGATCCATTACCATTCGAGATTGGGAAATAATGTGGCTGATGTTTTCTGTCGAAAAAGTAATGCTACATTAACCTGGTTATTTTTGGAACAATACCCTTTGATTAATGATTTGTTGAACTTTGGAATAGATGTTGTTGGAATAAGAAATTTCACTATTTTGTTTCATGTGTCAGTGAAATCATCTCTAGCAGACGGAATTAAGAAAGAACAGAAAGATGACAGTGAGTTGCAGAAAGAGGTATAATTTTTTTAGAAGGGATTGTTACCTGATTTTATTATTGGTAGTGATTTTATTTTATGAGTTGGAATGAGATTATGTGTTCCTTGTGATTCACAGTTGAAAAATTAATTGTTATGTGAGGCTCATAGTTCTCCGTTTTCAGTTCATCCTAGCAGTACTAAGATGCAGATACATCATCAAGAGTATTACTGGTTGGATGGCATGAAAAGATATATTGCTGACTTTATAGTGAATTTTTTGACTTGTGGACCGGTTAATGCAGAGGGACAATTACTGAAAGGGATGAATTAGTCTTTACTAGTGCCAGAGTGGAAATGGGAAAATGTATCCATGGACTTCGTTGTGATATTACAAAAGAAATCTCGAGGTAATAATGCAATATAGGTTATTGTTGACTGATTGACTAAATTAGATCATTTCTTTCCTATTCGAGATAATTTTTCTCTAGATCAATTTTCTCAGTTGTATGTTAAAGAGATAGTTAGGTTACATGGATTTTACCTCACCATTCTATTTGATCATGATCTTAGTTTCACTTCTAAATTTTGGAAAGGCCTTTAATAGTTGTTGGGTACTGAATTAACTTTTAGTACAACTTTTCTTCCACAATCAGATGGGTAGTCAGAATGAACAATTCAGACTTTGAAAGATATGCTACATGATTATTCAATGGATTACTAGGGATGTTGGGACCATCATATTTCTTTGGCTGAATTTTCTTGTAATAACAATTTTCATTCCATTATAAATATAGATCCATTTGAGTAATTATACGGAAAGTGGAGTTGAACTATAGATTTTTGGGATAAAGTAGGTGAAAGGAAACTGATGGGACCATAATCAGTAGAAGATATTGAAGAAAAAGTTCAGCTGATTCAGAAGCACATGAGAAAAGTTTAGATTAGTTAGAAAAGTTATGTGGATAATCAGAGGAAGGATATTTATTTTGAGGAAGGGGATCATGTCTTTCTCAATGTTTCTCTTGGGAATAGTGTGATGCATTTTGGGAAGAAGGGAAAGTTGAGTCTGAGGTTCATTGGACCCTATGAAATTCTAGGGAAAGTTGGATCAGTTATCTACAGAGTGGATTTAACCCCAATTTTATCCTAGATATAAAATGTTATTTATGTTTCAATGATGAGAAATTATACGCCTGATCCATCTCGGGTTTTAAGTCGATAGGTAGTTTAGTCGGAAGATAATCTTTCTTTTGAGGAAAAACCAGTCGAGATTCTTAACTGCAGAGAGAAAGTTTTGCTGAATAAGGTAATTCATGTGGTAAATGTTTTGTGAAAAACCCATATGTTTTAAGAGGAAACATGTGAATCTTAAAATTCAATGAGGGATAAATACCCAAATTTATTTTATTTGTTAATAAAATTGCGGGGACCCAATTTCCAACTGGGGGGAAGGATGTAACATCCCAGGTAAATAAAGGATATGATATTTTCATATTTATTAATATTTTTGAATAAAATATTAATTTTTCTTTAAAGGGGATTCTATGTTCGATGGTGTATCTGAATCACAACAATTTTTTTCTTTGACCAATTACGTTGCACACAACATTGATTTATACTGAAAAATATTAATAATATTATTATTATTTTAAATGGTTGTTAAATCCTAGACTTTGTAATGGTGGGAATGAATATAAATAACTACAATATTATTATACATGTTTGTTAAATATTTAGACATTTATCCAATAAATTTTACGGTCTTTAAATAAGAAGGAATCTGATTTTAAGCATAAATACTCAAATATGCGTTAAAAGGACTTTTTACCTCGTTTTAATGGAGAAATTTTTTTAAAAATAGTTTATTTTCACTTTTATATATTATATTTGACAAAATAAAATTCTTCTTTAGAATTGAGATATCCAAATTTACATTGGGTAATTTTTAGGAATTTTTCTGATAAAGTTAATTTTGTAATGAATTGTGCATAATACCACATTTTAATTCAAAACATCATTTTCATATAAATTATTTATATGGTTATATTATCTTATTAATTGATTTAAAGTGTAATTGGATTATATTTTTACCAATTAATCCAATTTTTTTAATTTGAAGTAATTTCACTATGAAATTGGACATAAAAAAGTGTCAATGTTTTGATAGTTATAATTTTTTAAAAACAAGATTTTTGTTTCGACAGCAGGAATTAATTTTAAATTAATTTATTCCACTTCTATGTTATGAATATGGGAAAATGGATTCCATATTTGGAATCAGGGGTTCCCAATTTTTTAAATAGAGAACTTTAACTTTTAAACATTATGAATATTTAATTCAGTAAATATTTTATTTATCACTGTTAAAAGGTAAATCTCATAAATAACGGTAAAACAATAATATAACAATAATAATAAATTATCTTAATATGTTTCGTAATTCTATTTGTTGATACATTTCCGACCATGGGAATCCATGGGATGATATAAGGACCCCATGGAGCCACATGGGAGTTATAGTGACATTTTTTATTAATTAATTTAACGTAAAGACAAAAATGACAGAATCATATATCTTCTAATAAGTAAATTTTACATGGGGTTATATAAGTTATCTATTATACTATAAATATACATTTTAAATATAAAAATAGTTCCTACATCATGGTATTTTATTTATAATTTTTAGAGAATAAATAAAAAAACGTATAAATGACACAATGATGATGTAGTGATTACCTAGTTAATAAATGATTTAAATAAATTAGATTATAAAATTTAAACAACAATCAAAAACTAGTCCAATTATTATTGGATGATTTTATTTTGAATAATAGTTTATATTATCTTAGAATTTAATGAGTTTTGGAAATTTTGAAACTAAAATATTTTTTATAATAAAATAATGTTTTCAAACATTACTAAAGAGCCCCTCCACCCCCTTATAAAAAACCATCACCTCTAACCAATTAATCACACCTCTCAATCCCTTAGAATCGTCAAAAATCTTAATAAATAATTTTACAAAATCTCTATGTTCCTCCTTGAAGCCTTACCTTAGGAAGAAATCACTTCAGGAAATTCATTTGGTTCAAACCAAAGGGAGTTACCCGATTTAAAGGTAATGTATTCACCCAAGTTCTATTCTTTTATTTTACTTCTCCACTCCCTATTATATTATTATTCTTTTTTTAAATAACAACAATAGTATCCTCAATATACTAGTTTTTTTTATGATATGGATTCAAACAACACTTACACACACGCCCATTTAATGGGATAATAACATACTATTTCTATGTACTGCGAACTAACGCCTCACAAAAAAATGATTGTTCAATTATATACTGTCTCCTTTTATGGTGGAAATTAAGACAGAAATATATTTAGATTTTATATAAATTATATTTATATTGTCTCTATGACTCTGTATTTTTCATTTATAGCATACATTTATGGTTACAATAATGGGTAAATGAGGTAATTTCATTTGAGGAATTGCAGACTACCTCCTCCTCAAAGTGATATAACTCCTTCATGCCATAAATGAGATTTATAAAGGATGGAGATGATGAAATGATATATGATATTATACTGGAATTATAATGTACCAATGTATATATAATTTTTCAATGCATTAAAATACGAAATAGAAATGAAAGTAGCGTTCATGCGTATGTACAACTTACCGTTTCCATGAATAGTGCATTTCATTTATTATTTCCAAATGTTATGTACTATAATTAAAAAAATATATACTATATATATGATTTATGGTATATATGATATCTAAATCATGAATATCATTCTATATATAATAGAATTTTGACCACATGGACAACTTGTAATTATAAAGAGTTCATTTTTTACTTAAGTACCAAATATCGACAAAACTACTGTTATTAACATAAATTATTATATAATATTTATAATGTGGTTATAAGTGATACAAAAGGAATAAAAAAACTTAAAAAGGTTATTAAGCAAGTATAAATTAAATTTATTTTATTATTCAGGTGATTAAAGAATGAACGAGTCATGTTGGACACATGGTAAGGGACTTCGTCTCAATCTCCTTTCATTGAGGAATATTTTTATTTCTACATGAAATTATTTTATACAGTGTATAAACCCCTTTGAATTTTCATTTCAATAAATGGGAATTTTTTTCTATATAGCATTTTACTGAACCACAAAATGGGAATGTTTCTTTTTAACGTACGCAAGGACAACGACCTTTCCTCCGCTACGCGTGTTACTTGATATTTGGATTTCTCAACAAGCCGTATTGTTTTTAAAAGGAAAAAAAATACCGTATACTCTTTTTACGTATTTTGGTAATAAAAATTGATATAGTATGCTAATGTATTTATATAATATATTTTGATTACAATGTGGAAATGTTATCTTTCATTTATGTTTTTTTATGAATATGTTATAGTTCTTGGGAATTTTTTACGTATATGGGTGGTTCCATGATAAACCATGGGCGGGTGAGCCCGAGATTTCTCTCAAATGCATTGGGTAATGTGACATTGGGAAACGTTAATGTTTCTCCTGAGAGATTTTTGAATATACAGTGATGGGTATTCCAAAGGTAACTCCATATATAACTGTGATAGCTAAAATGTAAGTATGATATGGATCCCACAAGTTACCTGTATGGTTTATTATTTCTATGTGTTATTCATAAATATTATGATTTCATGAGGTATATTAAAGAGCTTATGTTTTGTCTGTACTGATGAAATAATGTTTTCTTTCTTTATTTCATAATCCTTATTGTGATTTTTATGATAATCCCATCTTTTGAATTGTTTTTTCACAGGATTTAAAGATGAATAGGGTCAAGGATGGGATTATTGAAAAGTTATGTTGTCTAAAACATGGAACTAGACATTAATATTTTTCAAGAGTTTTTATTTTATGAAAAATTGGATACTGAGTAGAAGTGTTTACTTTGTAATATTTTAGATGTAACCTAATAGTTATGTCTTGATTCTCTAAAATTCTAAATCTGAAAAGATCCTCAATGTGAATTATTAAAATATTTCAAGATTAGGTATTATAAAAATCTGGGTCCTTATATTCGGTATCAATGGTCTGTTTAGACAACTTTAGGAGTTAAAATATTGTTAAATTAATGTCCATAAATTAATTAATGTTATGATTAAAATGATATAGAATTTACAGATTACCATTTTCCTTCACCTAAAATATTTCTGTGTTTAAAATGGTTTTCCACAGAGGAAACACGGTTGCTATGATGGGATGACATCAAGAGGAATCCAACCTTCAAAATGAGCAACCTAGGATGGACAAAATGAAAACTGAATAGTTTGTTGCAGTGATGGTATAGTTGATGCAGGCTATAAATGGTGGTGGTATCCATGTACAAGATTAGCAAGATCAACCATAGAGGAACATGTCAGTAGTGGAACATTTCATTAGGAAACATCCCCCATCATTCAGAGGATTATCTAACCCTATTCTAGCTGAAGTATGTATTAAATCACTAGAGAATATTATTGATGTCATGGGGTGTTTAGAACATCAAAAGTATAGTCTCTATGTTTACCATTTTGAAGTTGGAGGTGATATGTGGTTCTCGATGGTGAAAAATATCAGGGATTGTAAGAATATTGATTCTATTGATTGGGATGAATTCAAAGTTATGTTTTTTTGAGAAATATTTTACAATGGTTGTTCATCTTAGGATTGAAAAAAATTCCAAGATTTGAAGTAGGAGGATGACCCAATGGCTGCTTATGAGTCCAAATTCACTTGACTGGAAAGGTATGCTCCAAACATCATACAAGATCTTGATAGTAAAATCAATCTTTTTTATTGAGGATTAAAGAGACAGAATCGAAGGGGTTTAGATTCTTATGAGTTAAAAATTTATGAAAAACTTGTTCGATGTGATGAGACAATGGAAATGGAGTTTTTTTATGATCAGGTGTTGTTTGAAAAAAAAACAAAATAAGTGGTCGCGGCGGTTGATGAAATGGGAGAACTCTTCAAAAAAGAATGATGGAAAGAATATTATGTTTATAGTTTGTGAAAATTGTTGTTAAAAGCACTTTGGGGAATGCCTTTTAAATTTTTCTAAGTGATACCGATGTGGTAAAATAGGGCATAAGGCTCATAATTACACTAAATAATGACCAGGTTAATGGTAATAAAAAAATATGATTTATAGTTAGTAATATGGTTTAAGTGTAATGAAATGGGTCATTATGAAAATGAGTGTCCTATGAAGAACTCAACTAAGGGAAAGTAGTCAGACTAAAAAAAGAATGGGGTGGTTAAATTATTTGCAACTACTTCACCAGATGTTGGGCCATCGAATGAAGTAGTATTAGGTTTAATGTTTTTTATTCAGATTATGCCAATTTGTTGTTTGATTCAGGGTGTACACATTCATTCATTTCTAAGACGTTTTCTTGTAAAATGGGAATTCCATCTTAAGATATGAATTCTGAACCTCTGGTAAAAACACTGGTAGGAAATGTTGGCACGAAAATAAATTAGAAGAACCTTCATATCCTTGTGGGTGGAAATAATCTACCTAAAAACCTTTTTGTTTTCCCTCTATTAGAGTTTGATGTTATTTTGGGTATAGATGGGATTTCTGTTTATCTTGCTTATATTGACTGCAGAGACAAATAGGTTTCTTTTTAGAATGAATTTCAGTTTGGGTAGAAGAATGAAACCTTACTTTTGATAACATATCTAGAAGCTGAGAAACTAGTAAATGATGGAAATTAATGATACCTTGCACATATTGTTGAAAACCAAGGAACTGTTCAGATTAATTTTGTGCCAGGTGTAAATGAGTATCTTGATATTTTTTCTGATGAGTTTCCTAGTTTAATACCTGATCAGGAAGTTGAATTTACTATTGAATTAGTTCTTGATGATAAGCTAATTCCAAAACACTCTTATCGAATGGATCAAACTTAACTTTTAGAGTAAAATCAGAAATTGCAGGAGTTATAAGATAAAAGTTTTACTCAACCTAGCACGTCACCAATGGGTGCTCTTGTCTTTTTTGTTAAAAAGAAATATGGTTCAATGAGACTTTTCATTGATTATACTCCATTGAATAACATCACTATTAAGAACAAGTAACCTTTGCCTCATATTAATGATTTGTTTGATAAGCTCCAGGGAGATCAGTATTTTACAAGATTTATGTGAGGTTGGGGTACCATCAGTTGAATGTAATTGAAGTAGACATTATTAAGACCACATTTCATTCTAGATATGGCCAATATGAATTTGTAGTTATGACTTTTGGGATAACCAATGTACCTGTGGTATCCATGGATCTTATGAATAGAATTTTTTGTGAGTTCTTCGATAAGTTTATGGTTGTTTTCATTGATAATTTTTTGGTTTATTCTAAAAGTAAAGAGGAGCAATAAAGTCATTTAAGGGTTGTCTTGAAAACCCTAAAAGAAAAAAAAAAGTGGAAAATTTAGAATGCGTGAGTTTTGGTTACCACAAATTTCATTCCTTGGTCACATTGTTTCAAAAAATGGCATAACTGTTGATCCTGCTAAAACCAAAGATAAATGGACAAGAACTACCAATATAACTGATATCCATAGTTTTCGTGGTTTAGTAGGTTATTACCGAAGGTTTTTGAATAGTTTTCACGGTTATCTTTCCCAATGACTCAGTTTACTTGAAAAGGTGTTAAATTTATTTGGAAAAAATAATGTGATGATTGTTTTCTAGAATTGAAAAAAAAATTGGTGAATCCTCTAGTTTTGGAACTGCCTTCCAGAAATGGTGAGTTTGTTATCTACAGTGAAGCTTCGTTGGATGGAGTTGGTTGTATCCTAATGCTAAATGATTATGTAATTGATTATGCTTTACATTAGTTGAAACCTCATGATTTAAATTACCCTACAAATGATTTGGGATTAGAGACTATTGTTTAGATTTAAAAATTTGGATGCATCATTTGTATGGAGTAAAATATGAAATATATAGTGACTACAAAAGTTTAACATATATATTCACTTAGAAATAATTGAACATGAGACATAGGAGATGACTAGAATTAATCAAGGATTATGATTGCATGATCCATTACCATCAATGAAAAGAAAATAAAGAGGTTGATGCGTTGTGTTAAAAATTTAATGCTACATTAATCATGTTACGTTTTGAACAAGACCCTATGATTAAATAATTGTTGAACTTTGGCATAGAAGTTGTTGGAGAATGAAATTCCACTAATTTTTTGAGGTTTTAGAGAAATCATCTCTTGCTGACATAATTAACCAAGTTCATAAAGATGATAGTGAGTTGCATAAAAAGGTAGAATTAGTTCAGAAGGGTTTTTTACCTATTTTTAATAATGATAATGAATGTATTTTGAGATTTGTAAAGAGATTATGCGTGCTTTGTGATTCACAGTTGAAGAATGAGTTGTTATGTGAATCTCATAGTTCTCCGTTTTTAGTTCATCATGGTAGTACTAAGATGTTGAGAGATATTCAGAATTATTACTGGTGGGATGAATTGAAAATAGATATTTCTAATGTTACTATGAAGTCTTCGAGTTGTCAACAGGTTAAAGAAGAGAGACAATTACCAGAGGGGATACTTCAGTCTTTACCAGTTCTAGAATGGAAATGGGAAAATGTATCCCTGGACATTATTTTGGGATTTCCAAACACATATTGAGGTATTTATGCAATTTGGGTTATTTTTGACCAATTGACTAAATATGACCATTTACTTCCCTTTCAAGATACTTTTTCTCTTGATCAACTTTCAATTTTGTATGTTTAATAGATAGTCAGGTTACATGGAGTTCCCCTCTCCATTATATCTGATCATAATCCTAGTTTCACTTCTAACTTTTGGAATGTCCTTCAACTGTCATTGGATACATAAATTTTAGTACAGATTTTCATCCATAGTCAGATGGGTAGTCAGAATGAACAATTCAGACTTTGGAAGATATGTAACATACTTCTTCAATGGAATATATGGGATGTTGGGACTAACATCTTTCTTTTGTAGAATTTTATAATAATAATTTTATTTCTTGTATACAAATGGCTCTATTTGAAGAATTATATGGAAAGAGGTATCAAACTCTAGATTTTTGGGATGAAGTAGGTGAAAGGAAACTGATGGGACCAGAATTGGTAGAATAGATGGTAAAAAAAGTTTGGTTGATTCAGAAACACATGAGAACATCTTAGAGTAGGCAGAAAAGTTAGGCTGATAACCAGAGGAAGGATCTTTCTTTTTAGGTAGATGATTATGTCTTTCTCTAATTTTCTCTATGGAAATGTGTGTTGTGTTTTGGAAAGAAGGGAAAGTTGAGTCTGAGGTTCACTGGAAATTATGAAATCCTAGGGAAAGTTGGATCAGTTTCCTACATAGCATCTTTACCTCCATGTTTATCCCAGGTACAAAATATTTTTCATCTTTCAATGTTGAGAAAGTATATGCCGGATCCATCTCATGTTTTGAGTCCATAGGTATTTTAGTTGGAAGACAATATTTCTTATGAGGAATAACCAGTCTAGATTCAAGTCCATAGAGAGGATGTGTTGCAGAATAAGGTAATTAATTAGGTAAAGGTTATGTGAAAAGACCATATTTTTGAAGAGGCACTGTAGGAATCTGAACATTCTATGAGGGATAAATAAACCCATTCATTTTAAAAGTTAATAAAATTGTGAGAACACAATTTCCAAATAGGGGGAGGATGTAACATCCTAGGTAAATAATGGATATGATATTTTCATATTTATTAATATTTTCGAATTAAATATTAATTTTAAATTAAATGGGATGCTATGTAAGTTGTCATACCATACACGCAATAACGAGTTTCATTGAAAACTAATGTTTCACACAATGTTGAGTTATACTAAAAAATATTAATTTAATATTATTATTTTAAATGGTATTTAACACCTAGCTATTGTATTAGTGGGAATGAACAGACCTAACTAAAATATTATTATACACGTTTGTTAAATATTTTTATATTTATCAAATATATTTTAGAGGTTTAAAATATGAAAGAATCCGATTTAATCATAAATACACTAATATCATTAAAAGGTCGTTTTACCTCTTTTTAATGGAGAACCCATTTGAAATCTAGTTTTTCCATATTTATATGTTTTATTTTAAAAAATAAAAGTATTCATTATTATTGGGATATCAAAATTCACTTTGGGTAATTTTTTTGGTATTTTTCTGATAAAGTTAATTATGTATTGAAAAGTGAAAAACACCGCATTTCAATTCAAAACTGCCTTTTCATCTACTCTATTTATATTTTTATATTTTATTTTTAATTGGTTTTAAAGTGAAATTAGATTTTCCTTTTAATAATTAATCTAATTTTGTTCATTGGAAGTAATTTCACTTTGAAATTTGACATAAACGAGTGTTAATATTTTGATAGTTATTCTTTCATAAAAACACACTTTTTGTTTTAACAATGAGAATTAATTTTTAATTAATTTCTTCCACTTATATGTTTTGAATTTGGAAAAATTGATTCCATATTTGGAATCTAGAGTTACAAATTGTGTAAATAGGTAACTATTATATTTATATACTGTGAATATTTACTTTAGTAAATATTTTATTTACCATGGTTAAACGATATATCTGGTACATAAGGGTAAAATAAAAATATGAAATTTCCCTAACAAGTAACTTAATACTATTGGTTGATACATTTACAAACATGGTCATCCTTGGGTCTATTTGGGGACCCCATGAAGCCACTTGGGAGGGATAATGACACTTTATATTAATTAAATTAAAGTAAAGACAAAAACGACATAAACTTATATCTTTTAGTAAATCAATTTTTACATGGTGTTATATATGTTATATCTTCTTCTATAAATATTAATTTTAAATATAAATAGATTTATTATATTATGGTATTTTATTTATAATTTTTAGACATCAAATAAATAAAATTATTTATGAAATAATGATGTTGAAATGATTACCTTATTGATAAATGATTTAAATAAATAAGATTATAAATTTTAAAAAACAATCCAAAACCTATCCAATTATTATTGGATGATTTTATTTAGAACAAAAATCATCTTACATTAAAATGTTATCAGTTTTGGACTTTTTGAAAACGAAAATCAGTTTAGAAAAAAATAATGTTTTCAAACATTCCTAAAAAGCCCCTGCTCCCCATTATAAAAAGGTATCACCTCTAACCCAACACACAAATATCTCAAGAACCATGGATCGTCTAAAATATACATTT
This sequence comes from Viscum album, assembly GCA_963277665.1. Taxonomy (NCBI): domain Eukaryota; kingdom Viridiplantae; phylum Streptophyta; class Magnoliopsida; order Santalales; family Viscaceae; genus Viscum; species Viscum album. The sequence continues at coordinate 453,075,979 of OY728120.1, read as the reverse complement.
ATAAATTCCTTAAATCCCTATATTACACCTATTATCCTTACATTAGGTAGAAAGAACTTCAAGAAATCCTTTTGGTTCAAACCAAATGGAGTTACTCGATTTAAAGGTAATGGCTTCCCTCAAGTTTTATTCTTTTATTTTACTTCTCCACTCCCTATGATATTTTTATTCTTTGTGTACATAAAAAACATGTATCCTAAATATAATAGGTTGGTTTTATGATAATTATGCGATCTCCACTTACACATAACTTCATCTAATGGGTAGAGAACATACTATTTCTGTGGACAACAAACTAACGCCTCACGAAATGACGATTGTTCAATTATATCCTACCACCTCTTATGGTGGTGATTAAGATGGAACTATATTTATATGTGATATATATTATATTTATATTGTATTTATTCTTCTTTGTTTTTTATTTATATCATACCTTTATGGTTTCTATAATGGGTAAACACGATAATTTCATTTGAGGAAGTGCAGACTACTGCCTTCTCAAAGTGATATAACTCGTTCATGAAATACGTGGGATGTAAAAAGGATGGAGTTAATGAAATTATATATGATATTATATGATAATTATAATATACCTATATATCATTAATTTTTCAATCCCTTAAAATACGAAATTGAAATAAATGTAGCATTCATGCGTACGTACGACTTACCGTCTCTATGAACGGTGAATTTCATTTATTATCTCCAAATGTTATGCACTATTAGAAATACATATATATAATGGATATATATGATATCTAAATAATGAATATCATTTTAGAGATAATTTATTTTGGACCACATGGACAACTTCTAATTATAAGGAGTTCAATTTTGACTCAGGTTCTAAATATTGACAAAACGGCTGTCATTAACATAAATGATTATATAATGTTTATAACATGGGAATAAGTGATATAAAAGTAATAATAACATGAAAATTGTTCTAAATAAAGTAGAAATTAAATTTATTTTCTTATTCAGGAGATTAAAGAATGAACAGGTCAAGGCATACACGAGGTAAGGGACTTCGTCTCAATCTCCTTTCATTGAAGCATATTTTTATTTCTACGTGACTTTATTTTATACTATGTATAAACCCTTTTGACTTTTAATTTCATTTAGAGAGAGTCTTTTTTATATGTATCATTTTACTAAACAACAAAATGGGATTGTTTCTTTTTAACCTATGCAGTGAAAATGACCTTTCCACCACCACGAGCGTTATTTTATATTTGGATTCCTTAACAAGCTATAATGTTTTTAAAAGGAAAATAAATACCATATACTATTTTTACATATTTTTGTACTAAAAATGGTTTTGATAATGGATTGATTTTGTTAATATATTTAAATGATATATTTTTATTATTATGTGGAAATTTTATCTTTCCATTAAGTTATTTTTAGGAATATGTTATGGTTTTTGGGCATTATTTACATATACGGGCGGTTCTTTTATAAACCTAGGGCGGGTGAACCTGAGATAGCTCTCCAATTCTTTGGTTAACATGAAAAAGGTAAAAATTAATGTTTCACCTAATATATTTAGAGAATATACTGTGATGGGTATTCCAAACAAAACACCCTATGTAGCTGTGATAAATGAAATTTAAGTATGATATAGATGCCATACGTTACCTTTATGATTTATGATTTTTATGTGTTATTCATAAATCTTAGGATTTCATGAGGAATTTTAATGAACTTATGTTTTGATGAGGTAATGTTTTATTTATTTATTTTATAAACCATACTGAGATTTTTATGCCCATCCCATATTTTGAAATGTTTTTCACATGACATAATGATGAATATGGTCAAATATGGGATCAATGAAAAGTCGTGTTGTCTAAAACATGGAAATATACATGAATATTTTTTTCAAGTGTTTTTATTTTTTGAAAAAAATGGATACTGAGTAGAAGTGTCTACTTTGTAATATTTGAGATAAAATGTAATAGTTATGGCCTTACTCTCTAAAAGTCTAAACCTGAAAAGACCCTCAATGTGAATTATTAACATAATACATGATTATATATTGTTTATGGTCGGGTCCTTATATATAAAGTCCATCTTGATTTATATGTTCTGTAATATAAACTATTTTAAATCTAAATTTATTATACCAATATTAGTGATTCATAAACATAACTATTATAAAATAAATGGTTTACTTATTTTTGGTTAGAGTGGAATCTCAAGATGTGGGTGAATTGAGTTCTTACTTAAAATTTATGTTAAAAAATTTATTATATAAGTCCCCCAAATTTTCAAATGGTCCAATTAATTAAGGCAGTAAAGTGGTAAATTTCTTATTGGTCAACAAGTTTCTCAAAGGGTGATTAGGCCTCTGTTGAATTTTTGTGAAACACTTCTTCAACTTTTGAAACAATTTTATTGAATTAGAAATATACACACACTAACCAAAATTAACTATTAAAGTGAATAAAAAATAGTTTAATGTTTTAGAAATTATAAGAATCCAAAAAATAGATAAAACAAATTATTACAAAATATAGTGCACAGAAAAGTTAAACCAGAGGTTCGGTCTCATGCCAAGATTTGTCCTCTTCACATGGTGATCACTTTCCACCAAGCAATTTATATTAACAATAAACTTGACAAAAAACCTCTATCATGCTTCTAAACAGTTTTTTACTAACTATTCAAGGTTCACACCCTCTACCATAGTTCTTCATTGGAATTATGAACAACATAGACCACACATGCCCTCTTCCACATTTTTATGTGGGAAAACAAGGTCTAAGAGAAGTTTGATGTGAGGATTTGTGTATCCTCTAGTTCAAGCACAGGAGACAGTGTGTATAATATAAAAAAAACATCATATAAATGTAAACTAAAAGAACATCATAGAGAAAATATGATGATATTGTGTTTAGAAGACTCTATGTGGTTGCAGTTCAGCTCTTGGCTCCTTGAAGTGATGAATTTGTTGTTCGAGTCCTTCTTTGAAAATTGTCTCCAAAACAGAGTGTCACAACATCAGGTTCTATATTTTATGAACTGAGAGTTTTGCTTCTTATGTTTATCGAGATTTAATGAAGCATAGAAGGAAAAAGTGAGTTTTTACTAAATGATCTTCGTGATGCTTGTGGGTTCACAATGTAAGTGCTGGATGGTTAGTCTTTGTTCTGGCCAGTAAGTTTCTTCATATTCTTAGACACGCTTCTCATCCTTTGTTTTCCACTTTTTGGTATTCTCTTTTGTACTCGAGGTCTAATAATAGGAATAAGTACATCACGTGTGATCTTTCTTGTACCTCACACTGTCCCCAAATACAGTCTCTCAATATGTCTATAATCAACATTAACTAATGTCCGAAGCATTAAAGTTAGAAAATATGATCGTTATAATAATCTTATGAATTTGACATTGTATGGAGAATAAGAGTATGGTATTATGGTAACGGTAGCCATCACAATGTTAGGCTTCAACAATTAGTGCACATCAACAACATTCATCGGTAACCATCCCAATTGTAACCTTCCATCGAAAACTCTTCATCGGTTACCTTCTATTAGTATCCTTCCATAGATAAATCTCCATTGGTAAACATTCCTATATTATCCTTGTATCGGTGACCTTACATCAGTGACCTTACATTGGTGACCTTGCAAAGGTGACCTTGCAACGGTGACCTTGCAACGATGACCTTGCATCGGTGACCCTGCATCGGTGACCCTTGCATCTGTGACCCTTGCATCGATGACCCTTGCATAGGTGACCCTTGAATCGGTGACCCTTGCATCGGTGACCCTTGCATCTATGACCCTTGAATCGTTGACCCTTGCATCGGTGACCCTTGTATCGGTGACCCTTGCATTGGTGACCTTTCCATCAGTGACCTTTGCATCCGTGACCTTTTGATTTGGAGAAATTTTTCACTATGAGATTTAAACAAGAGATCAATGAGATTAAACATACATAGATTCCACTTCTATATAAACATGATTTTCACATAAATGATTATCTTGTCAGAGAAAAAAATTATCACATAAATGAAACATGATTTTGGATTATCAAAACATGATTTGGGATTATCAAAATAGCTAAGTCCAACAATATCCACCTTTCTGATAATAAAAAATTATGTCACTATTTTCTTAATTAGTGTTACGCACATTTGTTAATATCTTCAGAGGTGTGTATAAGAACATTTAAACATTGTTTACTATGAAAAAATATTGATAGTATATATATGCAAAGAGTTCAGTCAACATAAAAAAATTTCTCCACCTTTATGTTTAGGGAGGTTAAAACTTAAACCTGACTTGTTTCTCCCCCTTTGTGATTAACAAAAATAATGTAAAACTAAAAGAGATTGAAGAGGATTTTATATTAATGAAGCAATAATACAATATAAAATAATGGTACAAAGATCCCTATCAACTATGACATTCAAAATTCAATCCACATCAGAGATGTCCATAGGATCTTTGTCTTTGTTAGTGGAGGAAGCAGGTTCTGAAGATATAGGGATAAGGTTAGGTATGGTAGTCATAAGGGTAAGAGGAGCTGCAAAAAAAAAGCCTCAGTAGTCCTATAGTGAGTGGATATATAAGGAATGGTGGGGGTCATGCTTATGATAGCCTGTGTAGGAGTCATAAATGGAGCAGCACTGGTAGATCCTATGGCACCTGAGGTAGAAGGAAAGGCTGGAAAAACAATGATGGGAGTGCAGTCCACATGGAAGAATGACAAAATAATATTTCTAAAATCCGTAATAATACTTCCTCCTCTCTCCATGGATGAAATAAAATCATCTTTATTCTCCATAAATTTCTCCAAGGAAGGATTCAAATCTCTAAGACTTTTAACCTAATCCTTAAAGGCTTGAGTGATAGGTGGAATCCTCAAGTTCTCCAATAGCAACATGAAGTGGCCACCATATGATTCTTAGTGTATAACTTTTTGAAATAAAAATCAACTTGTTCTTTGATGGATTCCTGATATTGAGTAGCTTCCCTTAAATAATTTCCCAAAAGATTATGAATTTCTAGGGTAGTGGAAATATCATGAGTCATAGACTGAGGATCTAAGGTACTGGTACTAGAGAACTTCTCAACTTATTCTCTTAAAACTGTCCGGAAGGATTCTAGTTCAATAGGTGGAGAGGTTGAAAATGAAGCAGATGCACACAATGTTGCCATAGAGAAATCCATTGTCTCGTTAAAAAATTTAGTCAGCCTACTGATTAGTCTCTTCACATCATCATCTTGGCCACTCACAAGTGTCTCCATGGAATTATTAAATTCCTCAATCACAGTGACCATTTTCTGAACCACGCTTCTAAAATATCCATGATCTTTGTCCACATAAACCCTTGAAACCATGTATGAGTCTAATCTAGAAATATACTGCTTCATAGATCACATAGAATATGCCAATGTTCAGATCTGATTTTGACATTCCTTTACCTCCTTTAGCATGATAGAGTGAGAGGCAGAAAATTTCCATTCCACTACAGAAGTGACAACTTCTTGATTGTGAGTCATAACCCTATATAACCCAACAAATCTCTCATCAAAGTGGATATTGAGATCTGATTTAATTGATTCCAAATCATCCTTCTTCACATAGTCATGAGGGAAAAAACCACTTGCTTCACAATAGTGGTTTTTGAAATAGTAGGAATTTGAGGACTTCTAATAGGCTGGTCATCATGAGTGTCTCCATAATCTAATCCTAAGACCACAAATCCAACTTCTTCTGAACAATCCTCTATTCCAAGTTCTAGAGCAACTGAACCTATAGAAACAAGTTCCTCCCCCTCAGTTGGATCATTCTCTTGATTAACTATATCCATCTCTACCATACCACCTTGAGAAAATTCATCAACATGAGGGTCCACTACCACATCTTCTACTAAATCTTCAAGTACTTCCAAAGTAATTCCACCATCAACCAAATCAAAAACCTCTTCATATATCCTTTCTACCATTTCTATATGTAATATCTGAGGGATGAGACTTAGACATTCTTCATCACTTACATCAGCAACAGTCTCCATGTCACCATGACTAAATTCAATGTCCTCATCCTCATATAAGGTCCCTCTAATGTCTCATAAGAATTTTTTTGCCCCTTCTTCTTCACTAGTCTCTTCATCATCACTATCCCTCAGAATAGTCTCCCTTTTAGGAAATCTATTCAGTGGTATTGGATCATAAAAGGATACAGTATTAGCATGATGATTGAAGAGAAGGTCAGGATCACTCCTATCATCTATAAAAGAGTCCTCCCTTTATTTCACAGCCACAACTTATCCTTCTTCATCTGAATATGCAGGCTCTACTTCACCGAGCTTGAAACAAGGATATCTCTTATCCTTTGTCCTAGTAGGATGAGTGATAGGGTTTAATTCCCCATATATATTAGCCTCATAATGTACCCATATTCTTTTCCAAGGGTTATAATTTGTTTTCATCAACTTGAAAATTACCTTTGTAATGTAGAAATTGTCACTTACTACAACTATTACCTCCATTTCTATAGAAACTCCTTTCACCTTCAGCATCAAGGATATCAATCTAGCATGAAATAAGGCATTGGATTTTGAACTGGGCTTTGTCATATCTTCTAATTGAATCATCACCAGCCTAAATAAATTTATATTCTATCCATTATTCAACATATTAAAATGAAATACATCCTGAAATTTCAATGTAGCAAATTCCCCCTCCTGGTACTCAAGACATGCTGAATAAACATAAAAAACAACTTGTCCTGTCCATCCATTTCAACAGTAATGACTCTTCATGGGATCCCACTCCCTGTCAGTTTGGCTAAGTCTTCTTCATAACATAATTACTCAGTAGTGGGAGGCGCCACTCCTGATTAGTAATCAGAAACCCCTTCTTGCGGTACTCTCAGATACTCAACTAATTCAATAGATGAGAAGATTACACTTACTCCATTTACCCTTGAAGAAATTCTTTTCTGATCCCCAGTCTCTTTTAATTTCAAAAACCCATAAAACATCTTCACTAACATTGTGTAATAGGGTCCATTTTTGTTTGTAATGAATTCAACCTAGCCTTGAGCTTCATGTTCCTTCAGCACTAAATATCTTCTCGTCAGTAACCATTCAGAACTGATCTCTATTTCAACTATGATTTCCCTCATTGATATATGAGGGTTGATCGGATTTCCAAATTCCTTGCTTCTACTACTCGACTCAGATATAGGTCTCTTTGGATTTGTAAAATCCCCTTAATCATTGACCAATGGTCTCTTCACTATTGTCATGAGATCTAAAGAAGTTTGAGGATTTTGGAAGAGGGTTAGGTTCTGAGGTGAGGGAAAAAATAAATTTGGGAGAGAATTTGTGTTGGATCGAAATGTAGTATGATCATTTAATTTTACCATTTATTGAGCGAAAAATAAATCAAGTAAAATAAAAAAGTAAAATAGAAAACATTTCATCTTCTGGTAGAAAGAAAATTCAATGTCCCGAAAAACATCAATTTTCGGTTAGATGCCAATGGTGAGGTCCTAACGGTGAAGTACCAACAGTGAGGATTCAAGAGTGAGGTCCAATGGTGAGGTCCTAATGATGAGATTCTTAATGTTGAGGTCTAACAGTGAGGTTCCATCAGTGAGGTTTCCATCGGCGAGGTTTGTAACAGTGAGGTCCAATGGTGAGGTTCCAATGGTGAGGTTTCTATCAGTGAGGTCCCAACAGTGAGGTTTTATCGGTGAGGTTCCTAACAATGTGGTCCAATGGTGAGGTTTCTATCAGTGAGGTTCCTAATGGGGAGGTTTATAACGGTGAGGTTTCTAATCGTGAGGATTCTAACAGTGAGTTTTCTAACGGTGAGGTTTTTAACAGTGAGTTTTCTAACGGTGAGGTTTCTAACGGCCAGGTTTCAAACGGTTAACAATTTATCATACCTAACTCATGTTTGATGTAATTTAACCATTAAAAATTCAAAGGCTTTGTGAATATATTATCCAATTGCTGTTTAGTACTAATGAATTCAAGAGTGATATCACTTCTTTGATAATGATATCTCAACAAGTGATGTCTCACATCCATGTGGTTTTTCCTAGCATGAGATACTGGATTTTTAGAGATGTTAATAGAACTTGTATTATAAAACTTAATAGAGACATGTTGGAATTGATATCCATAGTCTAGTAATGTGTGTTTCATCCACATAATTTGAGGACACCAACTTCCAATAGCTATATATTCATATTCAGTAGTAGATAATGAAACAAAATTTTGTTTCTTACTACACCATGATACTAGTGACTTTTCTAGAATGTGACATGTTACATAGGTGATCATTCTATATAACTTGCAACCAAAAAATTCAGCATCATATTAACTTATTAAATCAAATGATTGTCCTTTTGGGTAAAACAATCCTAAGTTTTTTGTATACTTGAGATATTTAAAAATCCATTTAAAAATATTAAATGAGACTCTTTAGGATTGGATTGAAAGTGAGAAAATATGCATACACTGAACATAATGTTATGTTTTATAGCAGTAAGATAGAGTAGGCTTCCAATCATACCTCTGTAATTGGTTTGATCCACTGGTTTACCTGTTTCATTAGAATCCAACTTACAGGTGGTACTCATAGGTGTATCACTAACTTTATTTCAATCCAAACCAAAAGGTTCAAAAAAGATCCTTGGTATGTTTACTCTGATTTAAAACAATACAATTTTTATTTTAAAAAATATGAAATACAAGGAAAAATTTATGTTCCCCCATTAAACTCATTTCAAATTCATCTTGCATCATTTTTGAAAAAATAATACATAATTAATTTTTAAAGGATCCAAAAATAATGTCATCTACATTAATCTATACTATTAAAACATCTTTGGAAATCCTCTTAATAAAATAAATAGGATCTGCTACGCCTTTAGTAAAACCTTTTGAAATTAGAAAAGAACTAATTCTATCATAGAAATCTCTTAGAGCTTGTTTTATACCATATAAATATTTATAATGTTTAAAAAAATGTCTTGAAAAAATGGTATTTGTAAAACCATGGGGTTGTTCAACAAATACATGTTCAACTATGTATCCATTTAAAAATGAACTTCTGACATCCATTTGATAAATATTGAAATTCAGATGAGGTATATAAGAAAGTAGTATACTAATGGCTTCTAGTATAGCTACAGGTGAAAAAGTTTCCTCATAGTCTATTCCTTCCACTTTAATATATCCTCGTGCAACTAATCTAGCATTATTTCTAACTATGTTTCTAGATTCATCAACTTTATTTTTAAACACCCATTTAGTGCATATGGTCAACATGTATTTAGGTCTTTGTACTATTTCTTGAATGTTGTTTCTTTCAAAATGATTTAATTCTTCTTCCATAGCTATAACTGATAATTCATCCATGATTGTGTCATCTATATTTTTATGTTCAAGCTATGAAAGAAAAGCATGAAGTTCAACCCGGTTTCTCAGAGAAGCCCCAGTTTGTGTTCCTTTATTTAAATCACCTACTACAACATATAAAAGATGATTCATGAGAGTTATAATACCTCAATAAAGAGTCTAAATAGACACCTCATGAATGTATATAGGTCCAGATTCACCATGCACAGATTCAAAAAAATTTCTAGAACTGGTTGTTTTCACTAAGGGCTCACCATCTTTATCATTAAGGTCCTGAATTGTAAAGACCCGTAAAATTCAAGGGAAATTTTTTCTTAATTTTCTTTGGATTTTTACAGGAGCGTGGTTTCTGACGGCACCTGATTCCGAGGCCCGGAGTGCCCGGAATCAATTTCCGAAGTTTGGCTCGGGTACGTTCAGTGAACGAACGAGCGGGAATTCCTAACTTTTGATCCGGTGCTCGGAATTGAATTCTGAGGGCACCGATGAACTCGCAGTGCCGATATTCGCTTAAAGAGACCTTTTCGGAAGTTGCGTTTGTTGTGGGACGAAAGTTAGTTTTTGGGAGAATTATAAAAAAGTTGAATAATAAAATGTGGAATTCTTTTTATTTTACTTTTGTAGGTTAACTCCTCTCAAAGGGAGTTAGGGGTGGGACCCACACCCACTTAACCTCCCTTGAGAGGATTAAGTGTGGTGGGACCCACACGAACCTAAACCTCTCATCTTCTCCCTTAAACTCCACTTTTAATTTAAGATGGCAAGTTGGTTAATTAATGGCTTGAGTTGTCTTAATTCAAACCTTTGAAATTCAAATGGTTGGATTGACTTAATAAAATAAGCTCTTAGCTTATTTTGTTGGGTTAGAACTCTTTAGCCATCTTGAGAGCTTTTGAGAGCTTTTCTTCCTTCTTCAATCTTTGACGAAGAACGCTCAACTTGACGAGGAACGCTCAAGCTCCGACAAAGAACGCCACTCCTCTCTTCTTCGTCTTCCGTGTCAACGAGAGGGAACACCGCTTCCTCCTCGGACTCCCTTCGTCGGCATACGAAGATTCGCCAACGACGTATCTCTTCGGACGTACCTCTTCGTCATCGGATTTGACGAACGATTACCCTGACGCCGACCTCTGCGACGTTCTTCTGCGGGACGTTGACAAATCTTCGAACCTTTACCCAAGGTAGGGGTTGTTGATTTTTGTTTAATTATTTTATTCTTGTACGTGGTTCTAGTATGTCTAACATGAGGTTGTTGAATATTTTAAGTTGTGTTATCTTTTAACGTGAGGGGGCCGGACCGCATGAACACGGCCGAACCCCCTCCTTCATTCTTGATGTTTTATATTGAGGATGAATCAAGGTGGCGTGGTGCCGTCGCACCACGCGGATATTCGCCCGAATCTTATTACGCGACGCCGTCGCGCGCGCGCCATGGAAGAATCATCAAGAACGCGACGCCGTCACGCCGCGTTGAAGGAAATCAAAGGTGCGGCAGAGGGGCGCGGTGTCGTCGCACCGCGCCGGACGACGAACACCGCGGTCGGATCCGGGCCGCGGCGGGACGAGAAGACCGGCGGCCGGGCCGCTGGCATCGGAAGCCGGAAGGGGGACCGGATTTTCCGGTCCCATTGGAGAAAACCGGCCGGCAGTTAGCCGGCCGGAAGGTCAAAAGGCGGGGGGAATAAATTCCCCCTGCCAGCTTAAACCCCCCCCCTCATTTATGAGGGGGGCGGTTTCCTTGAGGGGGGGCAGCAGGCCCCCTGGTTTCTTCAAGCCGGCCCCCACATGGGGGGCCGTTTTTTTTAAAGGGTGCGGCATAAGGCCGCGGCGCCATCCCAATCAAGCGGGGGGCCTTGCCCCCCCCCCCCCCGCGCGCTGCCTCCGTGCGGCGCCAGGCCGTCACGCCGCCGCGCCGCCGCGTCGGCCGGGCCGGGTCGGACCCGGTACGGGCCGACCCAGGGGGGGGGGGGGGGTCGGGCCGGGGCGGCCCGGACCCGGACCCCCCCGTTTCGAATCAGTTTCGGTCTTTTGTCCATAACTTGAGCCACAGACCTCCGATCGACGAACCGTCTACGGCAACGTGATCCTTGGATCGGGACGGTCGTTTCGGTATATCGCACTCAGGGTTTCGGAAAACTTTGAGTTCATCCGGGTTGGTTCGTTCACGAAACCAACCGGGCCCTCGGAGCGGAAATGCTCATATCTTGAGCTACGGACGTCCGATTGATGTGCCGTCAGCTTTGTTGTGTTCCTCTTAGTGAGACGGATCTTTTGGCATACTCCGCTCGAGGTTTGGACGCAGGTGGAGTAAGGTCGGGTTGGTTTTACCTTAAAAATCAACCGGGCCCCGGGGACGAAAATGCCAATAACTCTCAGATCGGGAGTCCGATCGACGCGCCGTCTGTTGCGTTGAGTTCCTGTTGACGATACAGAACTTTTGGATACATCAACTCTGGACTTTGTGAAAGCTGATGTATCAGCCTCTCGGCTCGTGGAGCGGACCCTCCGAACGAGCTTGCTGTGTGCGGGAACCCTAGTGCTGGTTGCGACTGTTACTGTGACTGCTACTGCTACTTTGACTGCGACGACGACAGTACAGAGATCCTGTGTGGATTCGACGACGACGACTACACCACTCAGCGATCCTACCTGGATCAGTGCTACAGGTCCTGTGTGGGCCCGATCCTGTGTGGGTCCGATCCTGTGTGGGTCCTTGCGCTCATCGGTCCTGTGTGAACCAGCGCCTACAGGTCCTATGTGGGCCCGATCCTGTGTGGGTCTTTTGCGGGGGTTAGTTACCTATCGATCCTTCGTGGGTCCGACGACTTAGATGGATCAGAGATCATCTTTATCGTCTTTCGAAGAATTATACCTGTGTGAGCTGAATCCCGTTGCTTTCCTGTGTGGATTGTGTTGTGCTATCCTGTGTGGATTACGTTTTTCTTTCCTGTGTGGAATACGTTTACTTTCCTGTGTGGACTGAGTTGTACTTGGGCTCGGAGGTTGGAGCGTATTTGAAATTGATGACTTAGGTATATGTATGGGCATATACCTAAGCAGTGTCGGTTGTTACTTCGTGATTGTACCTTTCTTCGTGGTTTATCCTTTGTGGATTTGAGAGACCTTCAGGGGTCTCGGGGTCCCTACTGAGTAGCTTATACTCACCCCTGCACGGGCTTTGCCCGCACTACGTTGTGTTGGTTGCAGACGACGGACAGCGTTGATCTTAGCTGAGGCTTGCAGAGCAGGACGACACCTGGAGGTGGACCACTGGACGGGACGTGCTCGGAGCGGACGGCGGGACCCGAGGAGCATTGGAGCTATCTGTACCCACCCTTCAGGTGGGATTTCTAGTGGACAGCCCGGTGTAGCGGATTTTACTTTTCAGTTGTTGTTTTCCCTTTCGAGTTGTACTTTACTTTCAGTTTGGGTTTGTATACTGGCCCATTTACTTTACCGCACTTTCAGTTGTACTCTGCATTTGTTTAGTGTTTACTTTCCGCTTACTTACTCTGTGGTGTTTTTTTACTTTACAAAGGTAATGCCTTCCCTTTTTACCGGAATTTACGCCTTGGTGCTAGTCGCCAGCCCCTGGCCTATGGAAGGCGGGCTTGGGGTAGTCACGGCACGGACCCCGAGGGCGGGTCGTGACAAATTGGTATCAGAGGAGTTCGGTTCTACCGCGAACTCTGATCTTTTCTATGTGAAGAAATAATGTTTAGCGTATTGAGTGTGGTTATCAGTCCAGGGAGTCCAGTGTTGGTGCGGCGGCCGACGTATCCGTACACCAGGACCCTGACTTCTGATTTCCGACTTAATGCACGAAAACATTGATTGCGTGTGTGTTTCAAAGTTTTCTTTGTGATTACTTATATCAGCTCACCAGGTATACTGTTCTGACGGTGGCGCACCTGTTTCCTTTTCAGGATGGCTCCACGACGGCAGCCAGTTAGGGTTCCGAGAGTCGAGCGTGACGACAACCCATCGAGCGACGAGGCCTCGGTGCAGGGCCCTTTGTCAGCAGTGGCACCGGCGGTAGCTCTACCCGCCGAGCCCCCGATGGTTCCAGCAGCAGCCGCTGACGATGCACGTCGCCTCAGCGCACTGCATGAGTTTCAGCGCCAGCGACCGCCCAGGTTTCGCGGGGAGACGGATCCCCAGGCAGTAGAGGACTGGCTGGAGGCAGTGGTACGAGTGTTTAGGCTAGTGAGGACACCAGCTGACCTCATGGTGATCCTCGCTGCGAGCCTACGACACGCAACAGTAGGACGATGGTGGAGCTTGATGCTCCAGGTGCACGATGAGACATATCTACTTTGGACGGACTTTGAGAGAATCTTCTGCTCGGAGTTCGTCCCAGCCACCCTTCGTGCGGTGCGTATCCAGGAGGTCCACCCCGACCACAGGGAGCTGGCGGGCAGAGACAGGCACAGCTCCAGGCAGCAGAGGCCTACGACCACGGCGCACCCGAGATGATTCGAGGTACTATCTGTGTCTATTCCACCCTTGCTGCAGTTCTTATAGACACTGGAGCGAGTCACTCTTTCATAGCCGCTGCCCTTGTTCGGAGCTCGGAGATTCCGACAGAGCCGTTGGCTCGATCCTTACGGCTAGAGACTCCTACGGGAGCTGACTCGACGATTACGCACTGGTGTCGGCAGTGTGAGCTTACTCTAGGAGGTGAGAGCTTCGGCTGGAATCTTCTTGTAGCAGCGTCGAGGCCTTACGACGTCATCTTGGGCATGGATTGGCTATCTACGGTCCATGCACAGATTGACTGTTTTAGGTGCAAGGTGCGATGTGTACGCACCGACGGGAGTAGGTTCACCTTCACCGGCGAGAAGGGAGCCTTAGCAGCACAGGATGGACTTCCGCGGAGGAGAGTACAGCCCATTACTCATCAGTTAGCTAGCCTCATCCTTGGAGCAGTTGATGTGCGGAGTCCTGGTTTTCCTGCAGTGGTGGATCAGTTTGCGGACGTTTTTCCCGACGACGTACCAGGGCTACCTCCTCGTAGAGAGGTAGACTTTTATATTGACTTGTACCCCGGGACATCCCCGATATCCACTCCAGCATATCGGATGGCCCCCGCCGAGCTTCGAGAGCTACGAGTACAGTTGGAGGTCTTGCAGGGAAAGGGGTTCATCCGACCCAGTGTTTCACCCTGGGCTTCCCCGATATTGTTCGCCAAGAAGGCGGACGGGAGCTTGCGACTTTGTGTTGACTATCGTCGCCTGAACCAGGTGACAGTGAGGAACAAGTATCTGCTACCGAGGATTGATGACCTCTTTGATCAGCTCAAGGGAGCACGGTGGTTCTCGAAGATAGACCTCAGGTCAGGCTATCATCAGCTCAGAGTCAGAGACGAGGATGTGCAGAAGACGGCCTTCAGATGTCGGTATGGCCACTATAAGTTCTTGGTTATGCCTTTCGGTGTAACCAATTCTCCAGCTGTGTTCATGGCTCTCATGAACAGGATCTTTCAGCCATACCTCGATCGGTTTGTCGTGGTCTTCATCGACGACATTCTGATTTACTCTACGACTGAGGAGGAGCACGCCTATCACTTGCGAGTTGTACTAGACACACTCCGAGAGCACCAGATTTATGGTAAGCTCTCGAAGTGCCAGTTCTGGATACGTGAGGTCCACTTCATGGGACACGTTATCTCTGAGGCGGGAGTTGCAGTGGATCCTGCGAAGATCGAGGCTGTGTTAGCATGGGAGCCACCTAGGAGCGTGACTGTGGTTCGGAGTTTCTTGGGACTAGCTGGATACTATTGGAGATTCGTGCCAGACATCTCTAGAGTTGAGGCACCACTCACAGCTTTGACGAAGAAGGGGAAACCCTTCGTATGGTTAGACAGATGTCAGCAGAGCTTCCAGGAGCTGAGATAGAGATTGACCTGCGCACCTATCTTGAGGTTTCCTGAGGAGGGAGTAGGGTACATAGTTTACTGCGATGCATCAGGGACCGGACTCGGATGTGTTCTGATGCAGGAGCGGGTAGTGATCGCCTATGGATCACGTCAGTTGAGGCCGCATGAGCAGAACTACGCTACCCATGACCTGGAGTTAGCAGCAGCGGTCTTCGCTCTGAAGACATTGCGACACTATCTGATGGGAGAGCGCTTTACAGTCTTTTCTGATCATCAGAGTCTCAGGTATATCTTCTCTCAGAAGGACCTGAACCTGAGACAGCGGCGATGGCTCGAGTTCCTCCAGGACTATGACTTTGAGATTGTCTATACTCCTGGGAAGGGGAACGTAGTAGCTGATGCCCTTAGCAGGAGGATGGGCATTCAGCTACTTGAGGAGGCGATGGAGCAGCTAGCCTCTTTGCAGATATCCTTCGTGGATATAGATGGAGCAGCCTTCCTTCAGTCTCTCACAGTCACTCCTCCACTACTGCAGCGTGTCAGAGAGGCACAGCGTGAGGACGCTGACTGTGAGACACGGCGTGCACAGATATCCTCGGGACAGGCACCTGATGGTTTCTCCCTTGGAGCAGAGCACGACATCATTTTCAGAGGACGTACCATGGTACCAGTCTCTTTGCGAGAGGAAGTGCTGAGAGAGTTTCACACCTCTCCTTTGGCGGTACATCCTGGAGTGGCGAAGATGTACCAGGACCTCAGACGACAGCACTGGTGGCCGGGCATGAAGAAGGCAGTAGCAGAGTTCGTTTCTCGATGCCTCACCTGCCAGCAGGTGAAGGCAGAGCATCAGGTACCAGTAGGCTTGGTACAGCCCTTGGAGGTTCCGGAGTGGAAGTGAGACGGCATATCTATGGACTTCATGACTGGACTTCTACGCACTTCCAGAGGTCACGACTCCATCTGGGTGATTGTTGACCGACTCACCAAGTCGGCACACTTCTTACCCATCAGAGAGCAGGGCTCAGTGGAGAGCTTGGGACGTCTCTACGTTCAGGAGATTGTGCGGCTCCACGGTGTGCCATCATCTATCGTCTCCGATCGAGATGCTCGCTTTACTTCCCGACTTTGGAAGGGGTTACAGGAGGCATTCGGGACGCAGCTACGTCTGAGCACAGCCTTTCACCCTCAGACGGATGGTCAGACGGAGAGGACCATTCAGACTCTCGAGGACATGCTCCGCGCATGTGTCCTCGACTTTGGTCGTAGCTGGGAGGATCACCTACCCTTGGTGGAGTTTGCGTACAACAACAGCTACCACTCCAACATCGGGATGGCACCGTACGAGGCATTGTACGGCCGACCTTGTAGATCTCCTTTGTGCTGGACAGACCATGGGGAGTCAGCACTAGTGGGACCGGAGATGGTCCAGGCCACGACAGAGAAGGTCCAGGTCATCCAGGAGCGGATGAGGACAACACAGAGCCGACAGAAGTCATATGCTGACAGGAGGCGGAGGCCACTAGAGTTCGAGGATGGCGACCACGTCTTCTTGCGGGTCTCACCTCGACGTGGTATTCGAAGATTTGGCCAAGGCGGCAAGTTATCTCCGCGCTTCATCGGACCCTTCCTGGTCCTCAGCAGGATTGGTGAGGTGGCTTATCGCCTGGCTCTACCACCTCAGTTGCACCGGGTGCACGACGTCTTCCACATGTCTCAGCTGAGGAGATACGTGCACGACCCGAAACACATCATTGACCATGGGGAGCTTGACGTTGACAATGGGGCGACTTTTACAGAGGTCCCGGTGGAGATAGAGGATCGACAGGAGCGGGTCCTGCATGGGTGATCGATTCCTCTTGTGCGCATCAGATGGCAGCACGGGAATCTCCAGGAGAGCACATGGGAGCAGGAGGCTCAGATGCGTGCTCAGTACCCTCATTTGTTTCCCTAGTTTTGATGTATCTTTATGGGGACGTAAAGCCCTGAGGTGGGAGTAATGTAAAGACCCGTAAAATTCAAGGGAAATTTTTTATTAATTTTCTTTGTATTTTTACAAGAGCGCGGTTTCTGACGGCACCTGATTCCGAGGCCCGGAGTTCCTGAAATCAATTTCCGAAGTTTGGCTCGGGTAAGTTCAGTGAACGAACGAGCGGGAATTCCTAACTTTTTATCCGGTGCTCGGAATTGAAATCTGAGGGCACCGATAAACTCGCAGCGCCGATATTCGCTTAAAGAGTCCTTTTCGGAAGTTGCGTTTGTTGCTGGACGAAAGTTAGTTTTTGGGAGAATTATAAAAAGTTGAATAAAAAAATGTGGAATTCTTTTTATTTTACTTTTGTAGGTTAACTCCTCTCAAAGGGAGTTAGGGGTGGGACCCACACCCACTTAACCTCCCTTGAGAGGATTAAGTGTGGTGGGAACCACACGAACCTAAACCTCTCATCTTCTCCCTTAAACTCCCCTTTTAATTTAAGATGGCAAGTTGGTTAATTAATGGCTTGAGTTGTCTTAATTCAAACCTTTGAAATTCAAATGGTTGGATTGAATTAATAAAATAAGCTCTTAGCTTATTTTGTTGGGTTAGAACTCTTTAGCCATCTTGAGAGCTTTTGAGAGCTTTTCTTCCTTCTTCAATATTTGACGAAGAACGCTCAACTTGACGAAGAACGCTCATGCTCCGACGAAGAACGCCACTCCTCTCTTCTTCGTCTTCCGTGTCAACGAGAGGGAAAGCCGCTTCCTCCTCAGACTCCCTTCGTCGGCATACGAAGATTAGCCAACGACGTATCTCTTCGGACGTACCTCTTCGTCATCGGATTTGACGAACGATTACCGTGACGCCGACCTCCGCGACGTTCTTCCGCAGGACGTTGACAAATCTTCGATCCTTTACCCAAGGTAGGGGTTGTTGATTTTTGTTTAATTATTTTATTCTTGTTCGTGGTTCTAGTAGGTCTAACGCGAGGTTGTTGAATATTTTAAGTTGTGTTATCTTTTAACGTGAGGGGGCCGGACCGCATGAACACGGCCGAACCCCCTCCTTCATTCTTGATGTTTTATATTGCGGATGAATCAAGGTGGCGTGGTGCCGTCGCACCACGCGGATATTCGCCCGAATCTTATTACGTGACGCCATCGCGCGCGCGCCACGGAAGAATCATCAAGAACGCGACGCCGTCGCGCCGCGTTGAAGGAAATCAAAGGTGCGGCGGAGGGGTGCGGTGCCGTCGCACCGCGCCGGACGACGAACACCGCGGCCGGTTCCGGGCCGCGGCGGGACGAGAAGACCGGCGGCCGGGCCGCCGGCGTCGGAAGCCGGAAGGGGGACCGGATTTTCCGGTCCCGTTGGAGAAAACCGGCCGGCAGTTAGCCGGCCGGAAGGTCAAAAGGCGGGGGAAATAAATTCCCCCTGCCAGCTTAAACCCCCCCCCCCCCCTCATTTATGAGGGGGGCGGTTTCCTTGAGGGGGGGCAGGAGGCCCCCCGGTTTCTTCAAGCCGGCCCCCAGGTGGGGGGCCGTTTTTTTTAAGGGCGCGACATAAGGCCACGCCGCCATCCCAATCAAGCGGGGGGCCTTCCCCCCCCCCCCCCCCCCCCCCCCCCGCGCTGCCTCCGTGCGTCGCCAGGCCGCCGCGCCGCCGGCCGACCGGGCCGGGGCGGCCCGGACCCGGACCCCCCCGTTTCGAATCAGTTTCGGTCTTTTGGACATAACATGAGCCAAGGACCTCCGATCGACGAACCGTCTACGGAAACGCGATCCTTGGATCGAGACGGTCGTTTCGGTATATCGCACTCAGGGTTTCAGAATACTTTGAGTTCGGCCGGGTTGGTTCGTTCACGAAACCAACCGGGCCCTCGGAGCGGAAACGCTCATATCTTGAGCTACGGACGTCCGATTGACGTGCCATCAGCTTTTTTGTGTTCCTCTTAGTGAGAAGGATCTTTTGGCATACTCCAGCCGAGGTTTCGACGCAGGTGGAGTACGGTCGGGTTGGTTTTACCTTAAAAATCAACCGGGCCCCGGGGACGAAAATGCCAATAACTCTCAGACCGGGCGTCCGATCGACGCGCCGTCTATTGCGTTGAGTTCCTGTTGACGATACAGAACTTTTGGATACATCAACTCTGGACTTTTTGACAGTTGATGTATCAGCCTCTCAGCTCGTTGAGCGGACCCTCCGAACGAGCTTGCTGTGTGCGGGAACCCTAGTGCTGGTTGCGACTGTTACTGTGACTGCTACTGCTACTTTGTCTGCGACGACGACAGTACAGAGATCCTGTGTGGATTCGACGACGACGACTACAACACTCAGCGATCCTACCTGGATCAGTGCTACAGGTCCTGTGTGGGCCCGATCCTGTGTGGGTCCGATCCTGTGTGGGTCCTTGCGCTCAGCGGTCCTGTGTGAACCAGCGCCTACAGGTCCTATGTGGGCCCGATCCTGTGTGGGTCTTTTGCGGGGGTTAGTTACCTATCGATCCTTCGTGGGTCCGACGACTTAGATGGATCAGAGATCATCTTTATCGTCTTTCGAAGAATTATACCTGTGTGAGCTGAATCCCGTTGCTTTCCTGTGTGGATTGTGTTGTGCTATCCTGTGTGGATTACGTTTTGCTTTCCTGTGTGGAATACGTTTACTTTCCTGTGTGGACTGAGTTGTACTTGTGCTCGGAGGTTGGAGCGTATTTGAAATTGATGACTTAGGTATATGTATGGGAATATACCTAAGCAGTGTCGGTTGTTACTTCGTGATTGTACCTTTCTTCGTGGTTTATCCTTTGTGGATTTGAGAGACCTTCAGGGGTCTCGGGGTCCCTACTGAGTAGCTTATACTCACCCCTGCACGGGATTTGCCCGCACTACGTTGTGTTGGTTGCAGACGACGGACATCATTGATCTTAGCTGAGGCTTGCAGAGCAGGACGGTACCTGGAGGTATACCACTGGACAGGACGTGCTCGGAGCGGACGGCGGGACCCGAGGAGCAGTGGAGCTATCTGTACCTACCCTTCAGGTGGGATTTCCAGTGGACAGCCCGGTGTAACGGCTTTTACTTTTCAGTTGCTGTTTTCCCTTTCGAGTTGTACTTTACTTTCAGTTTGGGTTTGTATACTGGCCCATTTACTTTACCGCACTTTCATTTGTACTCTGCTTTTGCTTAGTGTTTACTTTCCGCTTGCTTAATCTGTGGTGTTTGTTTACTTTACAAAGGTAATCCCTTCCCTTTTTACCGGAATTTACGCCTTGGTGCTAGTCGCTATCCCCTGGCCTATGGAAGACGGGCTTGGGGTAGTCACGGAACGGACCCCGAGGGCGGGTCGTGACATGAATTGACATATATTCCTCAAGGAGATCAACATAGGTTTTGGGTTCATGTGGATTAGTCTCATCAAATTTCACATGAACTGATTCTTCAACACATTTGGATCCCTTATTAAATATTCTATAATATTTACTACTGATTGAGTAACCTTGGAAAATTCCTTCATCACATTTGGGAGAAAATTTTTCAAGATTTCCCTTAGTTTTAAGGATGAAGACTTTGCAACCAAAAACTCTAAAGTAATTTACCTCAGTATTCCTATTATTCGAGAGCTAATAAGGGTTCTTCTTAAGAACAAGTTGAATCAAGACTCTATTGGTAATGTAACAAGATATATTAATAGAATCATCCCAAAAATAGATAGGTCTATTATACTCATTAAGCAATGTTTGGGAAATCTATTGAACTGTCCTATTTATTATTTCTACAACTCCATTTTTTAGGGGTGTTCTAGGAGCAGAGAAATTGTGAGTATATCCATTATGTGAGTAAAAGGATCCAAATTCCTAATTTTCAAACCCACAGCCATGATCACTTATCAAAGACTTAATTCTAAGTCCACTAATATTTTCTACAGACTTGGAATATTTAATGAAGTAATAACATGCTTCACTTTTGTGATCTAGAAAGTATACCTATGTATATATAAAAAAATAATCTAAACGAATATAAACATAATGCTTCCCATTTAGACTCGAAATTCTAGATGGCCCAATCAAATCTATGTGATCCAATTCAAGAGGATAAGAATTAAAAACTTCTTTCTCCAGTTTGAAAGAATTATTGTGTTTTTTTCCCTTTTGATAGGGATTAAAAACTTTGTTAAGTGGGAATTCTAATTTAGGTATGTCTCTAACTAAACCTTTCATAGTTAGTTTCCTAAGTGATTGCACATTACAATTTCCTAATCTTATTTTCCATATCTACGATTCCTTATGAAAAGCATTTAAACATGAAACATTTTGGTTAGTTAAAGAATTTAAATCAATAGCATATGCATTTTCATTTCTAAGAGATGTGGTTATTGAATAAATATTAGAATAAAATACATTGCATGCATTATTTTAAAATTTAACATTGAACCCATTATCACATAACTGAGATATACTTAGTAAATTGTACTTTAACCCAGAAAAAAAGTACTTTTGAAATCAACACAGTATTAGGGTCACCAATTTGTCATAAACCGACGATCTACAATTTTTCATTATCCCCAAACATAACATGTCCACCATAAATTTTAATTAGGCACTTGAAGCATGAGTAGTCTCTTATCATGTGTCTTGGAAATCCACTATTCATGTACCATAGTGTTTTATAGGAACTATTTAAACAGTTTTCCTGCAAAACAGATTGAGTGTAGGGTAACTTTGGTACCCATATTTTCATGGGTCTAGAGAGTTTAGCAAGTAAAACTTTGGGAACCCATACTTGTCTCATAGGTTTCCTATAATCAAAAGATATTCTATGATACATTAACACTTTGTTATCTCCTTTAGGGAATTGTTTTCAAAAGATGGTCGAGAACTTGAACTAGTAGTGAACTGTAAATATTTTAGAACAAATTTATTCTTAATAATTCTTCTCTGTCCTAGCTGATATCATAGACCAGTTGTGTATTTTGGAGAAATCTATTTTCCTAGCTACTGAGTCAAGCTATCTCTACCTGTAGTAAAATTCTCAAGAACTCTTTTTTATTTCTCATTGGATAATTTATGTTTAGTATTTTCTTTTTAACGACTGAGCACATTTTACTTTTTCAATATAAAGATCAGATATATAATTGGCATTGTAAGCATGTTGTCTTTTGAATAATTACTATTTATCCTTGAGTTCATTAAAGGTGTCCTCAATTATTCCACAATATTCAAATAGTTCATCCTTATTCATATTTTCATCATTGTTTGATTCACATTCATTCCAAGAATAGTAAGAATTATGTATAGGAGAATTGGGTGTTACCTTGGATGTTTCTGTCATGAAACACATGTTTGCATCTTTGTTCTTTTCAATATCATAAGTGTCGAATCCACTCTAGCTGTCTTCTTAGGCACTTCATGTAGCTTTCATAGCATTTTTATATCCCTTTCCCTTGCCTTCGTACTTTTTCTTAAATTTCATCTTGGAGAAAACAACTTTCACATGATCTTTTCATTTACACTCATAAAAAACAGTCTAATTTGTGTATTCATTCCATTTTATGCCCTTTTTTCACTATACTTTATTATCATAACAACCTTTATAGTTTGAATTTATAAAGAACTTCTTCATTAGGTAGAACTTATGGAATCTTTTAGCAAGATGAGCTATATCATCATCACTATCAGAGTTCGAGTCTTCATTAGTGGACGTTTCTGCATGATCTTGAACTTTTTCTTTGTCCTTGTTCTTTGAGGTAGCAATCTTGAATGCTAAAAACTTCTTTCTAGTTTCTTCATCTACTTCTTGATTTACCAAAATCACTTCGTAGTACATCATAATATTTCTAATTAATTCCTTCACTGGCAACTTGCCTATATCATAAGATTCTCAGATAGAAATTGAAGTTCCTCTCCCTCTATTAGGTAGGCATCAAAGAAATCTCTTAATCTGATCATTATTGTCCACTGGTTTTCC
The DNA here is from genome assembly GCA_963277665.1 of Viscum album. Classification (NCBI taxonomy): domain Eukaryota; kingdom Viridiplantae; phylum Streptophyta; class Magnoliopsida; order Santalales; family Viscaceae; genus Viscum; species Viscum album. The sequence goes on along the minus strand of OY728120.1, from coordinate 453,052,763 downwards.
AAGAAGACTCTTGGTATTCACTATTTCATTGATCCTAAGATACATTTCAAATATAAGTTCATCAAGATTCATCTTAAAATTTTCATATTTAAAAGTATAATTATTTAATCTCATTTCATTAACATTGGTTGTTCTTTCTTGAGAAATAGCTAAAGTATCCCAAATTTCATATGTAGTTTTACAAGAAGATATTCTATCTAATTATTCATCACCTAGAGAACAGTACAAAGCATTCATTGCTTTACTGTTATTTTTATTTGTAGCTTTAGTCACCTGAGATCATGTGTCCCTAGAAGTAATAGGTAATACATGTTGTTCTTCAATTATGTCCCAGATTTCTGGTCCCATGTTCTGTAGATACATTTTCATTTTTAGTTTCCACTAAGAATAGTTATTTCTATTAATGAAAGGTGGCATGTTGGTAGAAACAACCTCAACCCGGTTATCCATTGTTAATTAGAATTGTAAAGAATTGAAAGTTTAGATATGATAAAAATTGTATGATCTTTAAGATACAACTAAAATAATAGTTAATGAATTTTACGAATTGTACAATAGTTTAGGTAGTAGTAATAAAAGCTAAAAAAACCCTCTGATACCAAATATTGGTTGGAGTGGAATCTCAAGTGGGGGTGAATTGAGTTCCTACTTAAAATTTATATTAAAATCATTATTATAAAAATCCTACAAATTTTGAAATTTCCCATTTAATTAAGGTAGAAGATATTTACATGTATAGTTGGTCAATGAGTTTCTCAAAGGGTGATTAGGCCTCAGTTGAATTAGTTTGAAAAACTTCTTCAACTTTTGAAACAAGTTTACTAAATTAAACATATACATAGACCAACCAAAACTATCTATCAAAGTGAATGAAAAACAGTTTAATGTTTTAGAAATTATAAGTAGGGAAAAATAGATAAAATAGAGTAAATAAAAAATATATTGCATAGAAAAGTTAAACAAGAGGTTTAGCATAAATCTGAGACCTAATCCTCTCCACTTGGTGATCACCTTCCACCAAGCAATTTATATTAACAATAAATATGATACAGATCATGTATCAGGCTTATCAAAAGTTTTTACAAACTATCTTGGGTTCACACCCTATATTAATGTTCTTCATGAGAATGATAAAAAACACAGAACACACACGGTCTCTTCGACATTTATATGTGGGAAAAAAGGTGTAAGAGAAGTTTGATGTGATGATTTTTGTATCCTTCAGTTCAATCACAAGATACAGTGTGTATGAAACAAATACACACATTTTAGAAATATAAAATAAAAGAACACAGTAGAGCTAATATGATGATATTGATCTTAGAATGCTCTATGTGGTTGCACTTCAGCTCTTGGCTCCTTGAAGTGAAGAATTTGATGTTTGAGTCTTTCTATGAATGTTGTCTCCAAAATAGAGTGTCAAAACTTCAGTTTCAAGGTTTTATGAACTAAGAGATCTACCTCTTGTGTTGATCGAGAGTTGATGAAGCACATAAGGCAGAAGTTCATTTTTACAAAATGATCTTTGTGATGCTTGTGGGTTCACTGTGTAAGTGCTAGATGATTCATCTTTTATCTAGAGAGTAAGTTTCTTGATATGCTCATAAGCGCTTCTCATAATTTATTTTCTTCTTTTTGGTCTTCTCTTTTATACTCGAGGTCCGATAGTTGGAATAAGTACATCACATTATATCTTTCTCGTACCTCGTAATATCTCCATTTATAGTGTCTTGATATGTCTAAAGTCTGCATTAATTAATGTTATAATCATTAATGTTAGAAAATATGACCATTAGTATAATCATAATAAATGGGCAAAGTATGGAGTAGATGATTATGGAAGAATGGTAACAGTAGCCTTCACAACAGTAGACTTCAATAGTAAGTGCATATTGGAAGCATTCATTGGTAACCATCCCAATAGAAAACTTTCATAAAAAACTACCCATCAGTAACCATCCATTGGTAACCTTCCATCGATAACTCTTCCTTATTAACCTTCCCAACATTTGCCTTGTATCGGTGACCTTGCATCGGTGACGTTGCATTGGGGACCTTGCAATGGTGATCTTGCATTGGTGACCTTGCAACAGTGATCTTACATTGGGGAACATGCATCGGTGACCTGGAAATGGTGACCTGGCAATGGTGACCATGCATCGATGACCTTGCATCAGTGACCCTTGAATCGATAACCTTCGCATCAGTGACCTTTGTATCGGGGACCATTGCATCGGTGACCTTCACATATGTGACCTTTTCATCGGTGAACTTTGCATCTGTGACCTTTTCATTACTGACCTTTGCATCGGCGACCTTCCCAATGGTAACCTTATATCAAAAAATCTCCACCAGTAACCTTCCATTGGTAACCTTCCATCGATAACTCATTATTGGTAACCTTCCCAATATTATCCATGTATCGGTGACCTTACCTCAGTGACCTTGCAAGGGTGACCTTGCATTAGTGACCTTACAATAGTGACCTTGCATAGGTGACCTTGCATCAGTGACATAGCAATGGTGACTTTGCATCGGACCCTTGCATTGGTGTCCTTTTCATCAGTGACCATTGCATCAGTGACTTTGCATCGGTGACCTTTGCATTGGTGACCTTTGCATCGGTGACCTTTTCACATCGACAACATTCATCGGTAACCTTCCTAATGATAACCTTCCATCGAAAAATTTCCATCAGTAACCTTTCATTGGTAACCGTCCATCGATAAAACTCCATTGGAAACCTTCCCAACAATATCCTTGTATCAGTGACCTTGCATCAGTGACCTTGCAATGGTAACTTTGCATCAGTGACCTTACAATAGTGACCTGACATCATTGACCTTGCATTAGTGACCTCGCAACAACGACGTTGCATCAGTGACCTTGCATTAGTGAACCTTGAATCATTGACCTTTGTATCAGTGACCAATGCATCAGTGACCTTTTCATCGGTGAACTTTGCATTAGTGACCTTTAAATCGATGACCTTTGCATCAGGGACTTTATCATTGGTGACCTTTGCATTGGTGACCTTTTTACAGGGATTATTTTTTCGCTATGGGCTTTAAGAAAGAGAGCAGTGAGATTAAACGTACATATTTATCACTTTGATATAAACATGATTTTAACATTAATGATTATCATTTAAGAGATACATAACTATCACATAAATAAAACATGATTTGGGATTTTCAAAACATTATTTGGGATTATAAAAACAGGTGAGTCCAAAAATATCTATCTTTTTGATAATCACCAATTATATCAGTATTTTATTCAACTATAATTATTCCTTTGAAATCTAAAAATAGTTCCTACATCATGGTATTTTATTTATAACTTTTAGACAAAAAATAAAAAAAATATTTATGACTCAATGATGATGCAGTGATTACCTTATTAATAAATTATTTAAATAAATAAGATTATAAAATTTAAACAACTTTCAAGAATCAATCCAATTCATATTGGATGATTTTATTTAGAACAAGTGCTTATATTATCTTATTATTTAATTAATTTTGTACATTTTGAGATTTGAAAATTAGTTTTAATTAAAAAAAATGTTTTCAAACATTCCTAAAGAGCCCCTCCTCCGCCTTATAAAAAACCATCCCCTTTAACCCATTACTCACCCCTCTCATGCCCCTTGGGTCATCAATCCACTGAACAAATAAAAATAAAACATCCCCAGGTTCCACCTAGAGGCCTTAACTTAGGCAGAAAGCACTTTAGGAAATCCTTGTGGTTCAAACCAAAGGGAGTTACCCGATTTAAAGGCAATGTCTTCCCTCAAGTTCTATTCTATTATTTTACTTCTCCACTCCCTATGCTGTTATTATTATTTTTTTACATAAAAAAATAGTATCCTCAATATACTAGGTTGTTTTTATGATAAGGATTTAAACTACACATACACATACCTCTATTTAATGGGTAAAAAAATACTGTTTCTTTTGATGGAGAACTAACACCTAATGAAATGATGATTGTTCAATTATCTCCTACCACTTTTTATGGCAGCCATTAAGATAGATCTATATTTATATATGATATATATTATATTTATATTGTCTCTATACTTTTTTATTTTCCATTTATAGCATACATTTATGGTTTCCATAATGTGTAAACACGATAATTTCATTTGAGGAAGTGCGGACTACCGCCTCCTCAATGTGATATAACTCGTTCATGCCATAAATGGAATGTATGAAGGATAGATCTAATGAAGCTATATATTATATTATACTATAATTATAATATACCTATGTATCTTTAATTAATCAATTCAACAAATTACGAAATAGAAATGAAAGTAGTGTTCATGCGTACATACGACTTATTGTCTCCATGAACGGAGCATTTCAATTATTATCTCCAAATATTATGTACTATTATAAATACAAATATATAGTATATATATATGATATCTAAATAATGATTATCATTCTGTAGATAATAGAATTTTGACCACATGGACAACTTGTAATTATATGGAGTTCATTTTTGACTCAAGTACCTAATATAGACAAAACACCCGTTATTAACTTAAATTATTATATAATGTTTATAACGTGGTAATAAGTGATATAAAAGGAATAATAAAGCTAAAAAAGGCTCTAAATAAAGTATAAATTAACATTAGTTTATTATTCAGGTGATTAAATAATGAACAAGTTAGGTTCAACATGTGGTAACGGACTTCGTGTCAATCTTCTTTCATTGTGGCATATTTTGATTTCTACTCGAAATTATTTTATACAGCCCATTGAAATTTCATTTTAGTAAAAGAGAATATTTTTTCTACGTAGTATTTTACTAATCCACAAAAAGGGAATTTTTCTTTTTGACGTAGGCAATGACAATGACCATTCCACCACTGCGAGCTTATTTGATATTTGGCTTCCTTAACAACCTGTATTGTTTTTAAAAGGAAAATAAATACCATAAAGTTGTTTTATATATTATGATACTGAAAATGGTTATGAAAATGGATTTAATATGTCAATGTATTTATATAACATATTTTTATTACATTGTGGAAATGTTATCTTTCCTTTATATTTGTTTTATGAATATGTTACGGTTCTTGGGAATTATTTACGTCTACAGGTTGTTCCATGATAAACCTATTGTGGGTGTGCCCGAGATAGATCTCTAATTCATGGGTAATGTGAAATTGGCAAATGTTAATGTTTCTCCTAATATATTTTTTAATATACTGTGATGGGTATTCCAAACTTAACTTCCTATATAGCTGTGATAACTACAATGTAAGTATGATATGAATGCCACAAGTTACCTTTATGATTAGTGATTTCTATGTGTTATTCATAAATCCATGGATTTCATGTGGTATGTTAAAGAGGTCATGTTTTGTATGTATTGATGAAGTAATGTTTTCTTTCTTTATTTTATTACCCTTACTGAGCTTTTTATGCTCATACCATGATTTAAATTGTTTTTTCACATGAATTAATTATGAATAGGTACAGGGATGGGATTATGGAAAAGTCATGATATCTAAAACATGGAACTAGACATGACTATTTTTTTCAAGAGTTTTTATTTGATGAAAAAATTGGATACTGAGTAAAGGTGTCTACTTTGTAATATATGATATGAAATTTAACTGTTATGACCTAATTCTCTAAAACTATAAACATGAAAATATACTCAATGTGAATTATTAGCATAAGTCAGGATTAGTTATAGTTTATGGACAGGTCATTATAGTTTCCATCAAATGTTAGTTTAGACAACTTTAAGAGTTACAATATTGTCAAATTAATGTCCATAACTTAATTTTTGTTAAAATTAAAATGATATAGCATTTACAGATTACCATATTCCTTCACCTAAGATATTTATGTGTTCAAAATGGTTTCCCATAGAAAAACATGGTAGCTATGATGGAATGACATCATGAGGAATCCAACCTTCAAAATTAGCAACTTGAGATGGTCAAAATCGAAACTGAATAGTTTTTTGTAGTGATGTCACAATTGACATAGGCTATAAATGGTGGTGGTATCCATGCACGGGATTAGGAAAATCAACCATAGAGAAACATGTCAACTGTGGAACATTGCATGAGGCAACATCCCCATTCATTCAGAGGATCATCTCACCCTATTCTAGCTGAAGGTATGATTAAAGCACTGGAGAAGATTTTTGATGTCATGGGGTGTTCAGAACATCAAAAGGGTTGTCTTGTTGTACACCATTTTGAAAGTGAAGCTGATAAGTGGTGGATGATAGTGAAAAATATCAGGGATAGTGAGGAAATCGATTCTATTGATTGGGATCAATTAAAAGGTATGTTTATTGTGAAATATTTCCTTATGTGGTTTTTCTTAGGATTTAAAAACCATTCCTAGAACTAAGGTAGGAGGATGACCCAATGGATGCTTATGAAGAAACATTTACGCAAGTAGCAAGGTATTCTCAAAACATCATTTGAGATCCTGATAGTAAAATAAATCTTTTTTACTCAGGATTAAAGCTAATGTATCAAGTGGATTTATCTTCTCATGAGTTCAAAATTTGTGAAAAACTTGTTCGATGTGCGGAGAACGTGGAAATGGAGTTTTCCGATGATTAGGTGTTGTTTGAGAAAAACAAAATAAGAGTTCGAGGGGTCAGATGAAAGGAATGAACTCTTCAAAAATGTATGATGGTAAGAAACATAAGTTTACAGTTTGTGAAAATTGTGGTAAAAAGCACACTGGTGAATATATTTTGATCTCCGATACGTGCTACCGATGTGGTGAATTGGGGTATAAGTATCGTAATTTCACTAAAAAAGATCAGGGTAATGGTAAGTAAAATATGATTTCATTTAGTAAAATGTATTAAGTGAAATGAAATTGGTCATTATGAAAATGATTGCCCAAAGACGAACTCAACTGAGTGAAAGCAGTCGCAATACAAGCAGAAATGGGTGGTTAAATGCTTTGAAACTACTTCAGCAGATGTTGGGACATCGAATTATGTAGTATCAGGTACACTGTTTGTTTCTTAAGATTATGCCAATGTGTTCTTGGATTCAGGGTGTATATATTCTTTCATTTATAAGAAGTTTCTAGAAAATTGGGAATTCCATCTCAAGATATGAATCCTGATCCTATGGTAAAAACACATGGAGGAAATGTTGAGACAAAAATCAATTATAATAACCTTCATATCCTTGTGGGTAGAAAGAATCTACATGAAAACATTATATTTTTTCTCTATTAGAGTTTGATGTTATTTGGTGTATGGATTGGCATTCCATTTATCATGCTAAGATTGACTATTGAGATAATGATGTTTCTTTTTAGAAATAATTTCAGTTTAGGGTCAAGAATGAACCAATACTTTTGATAGAATATCAGGAAGCTGAGAAAACTAGTAAAATATTGAAATGAACGATACCTTGCACATACTGTTGAAAATAAAGGAACTATTTAGATTAATGATGTGCCAGTGGTAAATTAGTATCTTGTTGTTTTTCTTGATGAGTTTCCTGGTATAATACCTGATCAAGAAGTTGAATTTACTATTGACTTAGTTCCTGATGCTAAGCCAATTTCAAAACCCCCTTATCGAATGGCTCAAATTGAACTTTTAGATTTAAAGAAGCAATTGCAGGAGTTATTAGATAAACTATTCATTCAACCTAGTACATCACCATTGGGTGCTTCTGTCTTGTTTTTTAAAAATAAGTATGGTTCCATGAGACATTTAATTGATTGTACAAAATTGTATAACATCACTATTAATAACATGTATCATTTGCCGCATATCGATGCTTTGTTTGATATGCTCTAGGGAGCTCAATATTTTTCGTAGATTTATTTGAGGATGGGGTACCATCAGTTGAATGTAATGGATAAAGACATTCTGATGATCACATTTCATAAAAGATATGGCCAATATGAATTTCTAGTTATGCCTTTTGGGTAAACCAATATACCTGCTGTATTCATGAACCTTATGAATAGAATTTTCCGTGAGATATTGGATAAGTTTCTTGTTGTGTTCGTTGATAATATTTGGATTTATTCTAAATATAAATAGAATCATGAAATTAAATTAAGGGTTGTCTTGCAAACCTTAAATGAAAAAAAATCTGTATGGAAAATTCAGAAAGGGTGAGTTTTGGTTACCAAAAATTTCATTCGTTGGTCACTTTTTTTTAAAAAATGGCTCAACTATTGACCCTACTAAATCAGAAGATGTTGATGAATGGCCAAGACCTACCAATATAACTAAGATCCATTTTTTTCTTTTTTGAGAAGGTTATTTCTGATGGTTTGTTGAAAATGTTTGCTGTTATCTACCCCAATGACTAAGTTAACCCAAAAAGGTGTTAAATTCATTTGGACAAAATAATGTGATGATTTTTCTCAGGAATTGAAAAAAAGATTGGTGAATGCTATAGTTTTGGAACTGCCTTCTAGAAATGGCGAGTTTTTTATCTACAATGATGCTTCGGTGAAAGGACTTGGTTGTTTCATAATATAGAATGATTAGGTAATTGATTATGTGTTACGTTAGTTCAAACCTCATGAGTTAAATTACCCTACACATGATTTGGAATTAGCTACTTATGTTTTTTCTTTAAAAATGTGGAGGCATCATTTTTATGGAGTAAAATGTGAAATATATAGTGACTACAAAATTTTAACGTATATATTCACTCGGAAAGAATTGAACATGAGACAGAGAAGATGGCTAAAATTAATCTAGGATTATGATTGCATGATCCATTACCATCTAGGAAAGGAAAATAAAGTGGTTGATGCTTTGAGCTAAAAAAAGTAATGCTATATTAATAATGTTACATTTTTAACAAGACCCTTTGATTAATGATTTGATGAACACTAGAATAGAAGTTGTTGGAATAAAAAATTCCACTACTTTTTTTAGATGTTAGTGAAATCATCTCTAGTTGACAGAATTAACCAAGCATAGAAAGATGACAACGCGTTGTAGAAAATGGTTGAATTGGTTCAAAAGGGTATGTTACCTATGTTTAATATTGATAATTATTGTATTTTGATATTTCGGAGGAGATTATGAATTCCCTGTGATTCACAATTGAAGAATGAGTTGTTATGTGAATCTCATAGTTCTCTGTTTAAATTTCATCATGGTAGTACTAAGATGTAAAGAGATCTTTCGGAGTATTACCGATGGGATGGAATGAAAATAGATATTGATGACTTTATTGTGAAGTGTTTGAATTGTCAAAGGGTTAAAGCAGAGAGATAGTTACCAGAAGGGATGGTTCAGTCATTACCAGTTCCAGAGTTGAAATGGTAAAATGTATCCATGGACATCATTTTGGTATTACCAAATAAATCTTTAGGTAATAATGAAATATGGGTTATTGTTGACCGATTGACTAAATATGATCATTTCTTTCCTATTCGAAATACTTTTTCTATAGATCAACTTTCACCGTTGTATGTTAAAGAGATAGTTAGGTTACAAGGAGTTCCCCTCCCCATTGTATCTGATCATGATCCTAGTTTCACTTCTGACATTTGGAAAGTACTTTAAATGTCATTGGTTACTGAATTAAATTTTAGTACAACTTTTCATCCACAATCAGATTGGAAGTCAGAATGAAAAATTCAGTCTTTGGAAGATATGCTACGTGCTTCTTCAATGGATTATTAGGGTAGTTGTGACAAATATATTTCTTTTGTTTACATTTCTTATAATAATAGTTTTCATTCTAATATACAGATGGCTATATTTGAGGAATTATATGGAAAGTGGTGTCGAACTCTAGCTTCTTGGGATGAAGAAGGTTAATTGAAACTAATGAGACCAGAATTAGTAGAATAAATGGTAAAAAACGTTCTACTAATTCAGAAGCACATGAGAACAGATCAGAGCATGCAGAAAAGTTTGGCAGATAATCGGAGGAAGGATCCTTCTTTTGAGGTAGGTGATCATGTCTTTCTCAAATTTTGTCCATGGAAATATGGGATGTGTTTTATCAAGAAGGGAAAGTTGAGTTTGAGGTTCATTGGACACTATGAAATCCTAGGGAATGTTGGATCAGTTTCCTAAGTAGTGTATTTACCTCTATGTTTATCTTAGGTACACAATATTTTTCATGTTTCAATGTTGAGATAGTATATTCCAGATCCATCTCATGATTTGAGTCTAAAGGTAGTTCAGTTGGAAGATATTATTTCTTATCAGGGACAACCAGTCCAGATTCTTGACCATAGAGAGAAACTGTTGCAGAGTAAGGGAATTCATCAGGTAAATGTTTTGTGAAAAAACCATATGGTTGAAGAGGCAACATAGGAATCTTAAAATTATTCGAGGGACAAATACCCCCATTTTTTTTTGAAAAGTGAATAAAATTTTGAGAACGCAATTTCTAAAGGGGGGAGGATGTAACATCTGAGGTAAATAACAGATATTATAATTTCATATTTAAAAATATTTTTGAATTAAATCTTAATTTTACATTAAATGGGATGCTATGTTATATGGCGTACCCAACACACAACAACGAGTTTTTTTGAAAACTAATGTTTCACGCAACTTTGAGTTATACTAAAAATTTTTAATATAATATTATTTTTTAAATGGTAGTTAACACCTAGCCATTGTAATTGAGAGAATGAACAAAACTAACTACAATATAATTATACCAGTTTTTAAATATTTTTACATTTATCCAATAAATTTTAGAGGCTTAAAATATGAAAGAATCCGATTTAAGCATAAACACTCAAAGATTCTTTAAAAGGACATTTTACCGCCTTTTAATATAGAACTCTTTTTAAATATAGTTTTTTTCCACTTTTATATGTTTTATTTTACAAAATAAAATTATTCTTTACAATAAGGATATCAAAATTCACTTTGGGTAAATTTTTTTTATTTTTCTGATAAAGATAATTATGTAATGAATAGTAAAAAAATACCGCATTTAAATTCAAAATTTCCTTTTCATCGACGTTTTTTATATTGTATAATTATATTTTTAATTAATTTTAAAGTTTAATTAGATAATATATTTACCAATTAATCCAATTTTAGTCATTGGATGTAATTTCACTTTTAAATTGTACAAAAACAAGCATCATTATGTAGATAGGTTTTATTTATTAAAATCACACCTTTTTTTGACAACGGGAATTAATTTTAAATTAATTTTTTCCACTTCTATGTTTTGAATTTGGAAAAATGGATTCAAAATTTGGAATCAAGAGGTCCAAATTTTTAAAATAGGTTACTATTATTTTTATACATTATGAATATTTATTTCAGTAAGTATTTTATTTACCATGGTTAAAAGGTAAATATGGTAAATAAGGGTAAAATAATAATATTATAATAATATTAAATTACTCTAAAATGTGTCTTAATCCTGTTGATAATACCTTTTCATCCATTTGTATCCTTGGGTTCAATTTGTGACCCATGGAGCCACTTGGGAGTGATAATGACACTTTATATTAATTAATTTAATGTAAAGACCAAAATGACATAAAGATATATATTTTTGTAAATAAATTTTTACACGGGGTTATATAAGTTATATTTTGTACAAAAAATATTCATTTTAAAGATAAAAATATTTCCTATACAATGGTATTTTATTTATAATTTTTAGACATCATATAAATCAAAATATAAATCTAACAATGATGATGATATAATTACCTTATTAATAAATGATATAAATTAATGAGATTATAAATTTTAAAAAACTATCCAAAACCAATCCAATTATTATAGGAAGATTTTAATTTGAACAAGAGTTATCTTATCTTCAAATTTAATGAGTTTTTGACCTTTTAAAACTGAAAATCAATTTATAGTAAAATAATGTTTTCAAACGTTCCTAAAGGGCCCCTCCTCCCCTATATAAAAAGCCATCATCTCTAACGCAATAATCAAACATCTCAAGAACCATGAATTTTCTAAAATCTACCTAAATAAACTCCAAAAATCCCTATCTTCCACCAAGATGTCTTATCTTAGGAAGAAATAACTTCAATAAAGCCTTTTGGTTCAAATCAAATGGTGTTACCCGATTTAATGGAAATGTCTTCCATCAAGTTCTATTCTTTTATTTTACATCTCCACTCCCAATGCTCTTATAATTATTTTTTACACAAAAAAACCTGTATCCTCAATATACTAGGTTGTTTTTATTATAAGGATTCTATCTACACTTACACACACCTCCATCTAATGGGTAATAAACATACTGTTTCTGTGGACGGCGAACTAACGCCTCACGAAATGATGATTGTTCAATTATCTTCTACCACCTCTTATGGTGGACATTAAGATGTAAATGTATTTAATTATGATATATATTATATTTATATTGAATTTAGGCTTATCTTTTTTTCATTTATACCATACCTTTATGGTTTCCATAATGGTTAAACACCACAATTTTAATTGAGGAAGTGCGGACTACCACCTTCTCAAAGTGATATACATCGTTCATTCCATATGTGGGACGTATAAAGGTTGATGTTAATGAAATTATATACGATATTATACTATAATTATAATATACCTATATATAATTAATTTTTTAAACCATTAAAATACGAAATATAAATGAAAGTAGCGTTCATGGGTACGTACGACTTACCGCCTCCATGAACAGTGAATTTCATTTATTGTCTCCAAATGTTATATAATGTTATAAATACATACATATATATATATACCGAATATATATGATATCTAAATCCTGAATATCATTTTATAGATAATGGAATTTGGACCCCATGGACATATTTAAATTATAAGGAGTTCATTTTTGACTCAAGTACCAAATATCGACAAAACTACAGTCAATAACCTTAATGATTATATAATGTTTATAACGTGGTAATAAGATATATAAATGGCATAATAAACCTGAAAAAGGTCTTAAAGAAAGTATAAATTAACTTTACTTTATTATTTAGGATATTAAAAAATGAACGGGTCAAGTCGGACACGTGTTAAGGGACTTCGTCTAAATCTCCTTTCATTGAGGCATATTTTTATTTCTACATGACTTTCTTTTATACATTGTATAAACCCCTTTGAATATTCATTTCCATCAAAGAGAGTATTTTTTATATGGATAATTTTACTAAATGGAAAAGATGGAATGTTTCTTTTTAACCTATGTAGTGAAAATGAGATTTCCACCACCGCGAGCGTTATTTGATATTTGGATTCCTTAAGAAGATGTAATGCTTTTTAAAAGAAAATAAATACCATATACTCATTTTAAATATTTTGGTGCTGAAAATGGATTTGATAAGTGATTGTTAATTTCAATATATTTAAATGGAATCTTTTGATTATACTGTGGAAATTTTATATTTCCTTTTTTTTGTTTTATGAATATGTTATGGTTTTTCTGAATTATTTATGTATACGGGTGCTTCTGTGATTAACCTAGGGTGGGTGAGCCTGAGATATCTCACCAATGAATTGGGTAATGTGACAGAGGTAAACATTAATTATTCTCCTAATAGATTTAAGGAATATACTGTGATGGGTTTTCAAAACGTTACACCCTATGTAGTTGTGATTGATGCAATGTAAGTATGATATGGAAGCCCCCAGTTACCTTTATGATATATAAATTTTATGTGTTATTCATAAATCTAATGATTTCACGAGGTATGTTAAAGAAGTTATGTTTTGAATGATTTGATGATCTAATGTTTTCTTTATTTATTTTATAATCCTTTCAGATCTTTTTATGCTCGTCCCATATTTGGAAATGTTATTTCACAGGACATAACGATGTATAGGTTCAATGATGAGATCAAGGAAAATTCATGCTATCTTAAACAAGGAACTATACATGACTATTTTTTTCAATAGTTTTTATTTTAGAAAAAAAATGGACACTAAGTAGAAGTGTCTACTTTGTAATATTTGAGATAAAATGTAATATTTATGTCCTTACTCTCTAAAACTCTAAACCTGAAAGGACCCTCAATGTGAATTTTTAACATAATTCAAGATTATATATTATTTAATGTCAGGTCCTTATATATAAATTATATCTTGATTTATAAGTGATATAATACAGAATATTATAAATTTAAATATATTATAACCATATAAATGATCCATATTCATACCTATAATAAAATAATTTGTTTTCTTATTGTTGGTCACAATGGAATCTCATCATGGGGGCCAATTGAGTTCTTATGTTAAATTTCTGTTAAAAAAATTATTATAAAAATCCCCCAAATTATTAAATGGTCCAATTAATTAAGGAATAATAGATGTAAATTTCTAGTTGGTAAACATGTTTCTGAAATGGGTATTTGGCCTCAGTTCAATTAGTGTGAAACACTTCTTCAACTTTTGACACAAGTTTACTGAATTAAACATATACACAAACTTACCAAAACTAACAATCAATGTGAATGCAAAATAGTTTAATGTTTTATCAATTATAAGTATCAAAAAATAGATAAAATAGTGTATAACAAAATATAGTGAACAAAAAAGTTAAAAAAGAGGTTAAATCTCAAGCCATGAATTAATCCTCTCTGCTTAGTGATCGCCTGCCACTAAGAAATTTATATTAACAATAAACATGACACACAACCTCAATTGGGCTTCTCAATAGTTTTCACAAACTGTCAAGGATTCACACCCTCTACCATAGTTCATCATGGGAATGATAAACAACACAGATCATACATGGTCTCTTCCATAGTTATATGTTGGAAAAAATGTGTAACCGAAGTTTTATGGGAGGATTTTTGTATCCTCCAGTTCAAGCACCTGAGACAATGTGTATGAATCAAACACACACTTCTCAGAAATTTAAAATAAAAGAACATAGTAGAGAAAATATGTTGTGATTGTGTTTATAAGTCTCTATGTGTTTGCAGTTCATCTCTAGGATCCTTGAAGTAAAGAATTTGATGTTCAAGTCTTTCTTTGAAAGTTTTATCCAAAACCGAGTGTTGCAACTTCAGGTTCTACCTTTTATGAACTGGGATTTCTTCTTCTTGTGTTGATTGAGAGTTAATGAAGAACAGAAGGTAGAAGTGAGTTTTTTTAAATGATCTTCGTGATGGTTTTGGGTTCATAGTGTAAGTGTGGGATGGTTTGTTTTTGATCTAGCGAGTATGTTTATTCATATGCTCAGACACGCTTCTCATCCTTTCTTTTTTTCTTTTTGGTCTTCTATTTTATACTCGAGGTCCAAAAATTGGAATAAGTACATCACATGCGATCCTTATCATAGCTCATACTGTCCCCAGATACGGTCTCTTGATATGTCTACAATCAACATTAATTAATTCTAGATGCATTAAAGATAGCGAATATGACTGTTAGAATAATATTTATAATTTGACAAAGTATGGAGTAGAAGTGTATGGTAGACCGGTAACTATAGCCTTCATAATGGTAGGATTCAATATTAAGTGCACATAGACAACATTCGTCGGTAACCTTCCCAATGGTAACCTTCCTTTGAAAACACTCCATCAGTAACCTTCAATTGTTAACCATCCATCGACAACTCTCTATTGGTAACCCTCCCAACAATATCCTAGTATCGGTGACCTTGAATCGGTGACCACACATCGATAACCTTGATACGGTGACCTTGCATAGGTGACCTTGCAATGCTGACCTTGCATCGGTGACCTTGCATCAATGACCCTTGCATCAATGACGATTGCATTAGTGATCTTTGCATCGGTGACCATTGCATCAGTGACCTTTGCATTGGTGATCGTTGCATCGGGGACCTTTGCATTGGTGACTTTTCTATCGGTGCCCTTTTCATCGGTGACCTTTGCATGAATGACCTTTTTAATTGGAGAAAATTTTCACTGTGATCTTTAAATATGAGAGCAGTGAGATTAAATGTACATAGTTAACACTTTGATATAATCATGATTTTCATATAAATGATTATCTCGTAAGAGAAACGAAATTATCAGATAAATAAGAAATGATTTGGGATTATCAAAACATGATTTGGGATTATCATAATAGGTAATTCCAATACTTATAAAATCTTATCAGTAGTTCATTAACAAGATGTCATTATCATTATCATTTCTGGTGTTAAATGCTTCATTTTTCAGGTATTATTCGGATTTATAGTTATGATTGTTAAAAATTGATCACGGTTCATTAATATTAAAAATTTTAATCTTGATATAAATATTATACATATTAATTATATACAAATTTAAAACAATTCATATAAATTAGTGATGAAAAGAGAATCACATCACCATGTGGAGATGGTAATTCCTACATACACATTTGGGAAGATTCCTTTTTTTTATGGATGGAACAAAAGAAAGGTCAGTAATAATTAAATAGTCAGGAATTTTTTTGTTCATCATAAATAAGATATATATACCTAAAATTTGTTATAATAACCAACCATTTAAATATGATAGTAGAGAATGATTTATATTACCATGTGGGGGCGGCTGTCTACACATGCACACAAATGAAATGTTTATCACCCATTAAAAAGAGAATATTTGGGAAATGTTCACTACATAATAATAATAATGTATTAGTATATTTAAGACACTATATTTATTATCTTATGATATTTATGATAGTTTTTGTTGAATTATAAGAAGAAATATAATTTAAAGATCTCAGTTAATATTTTTACAACTTCGTTGAGAGATCGCCTTTGGCTTAAATATTATGCCTTGAATTATTGGACATAGTAGAATAAAAAAAGATATAGGATAATGTAAAATAATATAATACGGTTTTTTAGATTATTTTTACGAATATATTGGGATAAAAGTTTGTGAATGATGAAGGAGAAGAGGTTCCCTTTTATAGGTGAGGGGAGGGACACACATGAAATATCTTAAAAAATTTCAATGATATATGGTCACTTTAATGTAAAAGTGGAAAACATGGTCATGAATTAAAAGGTAGGATAATATAATATTAAAATATATTTAAATAATAATAATTATATAGGTTTATTTTGAATTAATTTGTTTATATATTTGTTCAAGCCATAGTAAAAATGTTTTAACACTAGCCATGTTAATGAAATTTTACTCTTTTACTATTCATTTCTACCAAAAATTAATTTTACCTTTTTAAATTAATTTAAATATTCTAATTAAAAAAATTGAATCAATTTTAGGAGATTGAACTTCTAAATGGTTAAAATTATAATTTTAAATAAGCATACAAACCATAATGAAAACGAGGGTTAAAATAATGCTTTTTTAAGAATAATAAAAAACTTACATCCACTCCTTCACTTTTAAAATCCATAAAATGAATATTAAAATATTTTATAAAATATATAATCAATAAGATTCCTTAAAAAAATTATTAAGTATATATCAATTTAAATTATTATGATTGAAACACATTGTGTGTTTAAAAATAATTTTTAGAGAAAATGTGGCGTTAGTCCAAAAAAGTAACTTATATCAAAATAAATTATAAAAATTATTCATTTTTAATTAATTATATTATTTATTTTTAAAATAAAATATTTTTAATATAATATAACTTTATTGACATAATAATACATTAAAATGAAAATAAAATAATGTTTTTATAAAAACAGAATTTTTTAATATTCACGGAAAAAATAAATATTTTTACTAAAATCCTAAAATTTTACCCTGGATAATAATTCCATGATGTTTTGAAATATTATTTTTTAATCCCTCAAATAAAATTAAAACAAATGATATAAATAAATTATAATGATTTTTTGTAAAACGTATTAAATATGAACTTTGAAGAAAACATATTTTTGATGAATAAATTTAATTTACTGAAAATTGTGTACTTATTTATTATAAATTAAAAAATATATAGGAATTTTGTAAAAAAATTATATATTTTTTACCAATTAGGTTATTATTATTCATACCTTCGAACTGAAAAATAATGTTATATGTATTATTATATCAAGGTTCATTTAGACTCGGGGTTGCGTTTAAGGAAAGCTATGGAATTCCTCTTGTTTACTTCAACGAAAATACATATAAAATGTTTCATTGAAAAATTATAATTCCATTAAAAGTTATTTTCATTTATAAAATTATATAAATATGATACATAGATATTATTATATCTATGTTGCATCCAATAATCTAGTTCCCATGTAGCTTCCTCAAAATTCTGATTCCTCAAAAGAACATTAATTAGGTGTGTATTCATATTATGTAGAACATTATCTATATTACGCATGATTTATACCAGTTATCCTTCATAGGGAACATCATGATTAAATGGTATGATCTATGAGTTTATTAGATTTTAAAAATCTTATATGTACTTTCTCAAAAGTTATACCTGGAACACAATGTGAACATTAGAGAGGTTCAACAGAAGCAATAAGAGATAACATACAATCCCTACTCGATCAAGAATCTCTAAGGGAATAATATACCAATGTGTTATATATCAATTATTATAAAATATAATAACCTTATACCATTTATATATTCATAGGAATAACTTATCACCAACATTGAATTCTATATATCATCGATGACTTTCCACCAGAATCTTCTGTTGACTAAGGAATGTTTTTTGTGTTTCCTATAGGATCCAACCTTCTATGACATTTTCTCAGCTATATTTGGTTCCAATAGATTTATATCTCTAAAAACACTCCCACATTTTATATGTCTTCACATCATTTCATATAATAATTTTTAGAGAACCATTCTAAGGAACTATTGGAAGCTATTTTTATTAGATAATTTGAATAGAGGATGGTAATGATCCCAACCACCTTTAAAAACTAGGGAAAATTATAAGGACCCAACATTAAATATTTCTTAATCACATCGATGTCTCTTATTCATCTATAAGTATTCTGGAAAACATTTCAAGAACCTGAAATGAGCATAAAAAGCTCAATAAGGGTTATAAAATAAGAAATGAAAACATTATCCCATTAGTAAAAACAGATCAATGAAACCATAATTTTCAATCATAACATACCTTATGAAATCATAAGAACTATGAATAACATACGAAAATCATAAATCATAATGGTAACTTATGACATACATAACATAATTACATTTTATCATTCAAAACAATTTGGGGATTTATATTTAGAACACCCATACAATATATTACCTAAATCTCTTAGGAGTAACATTAACGTTTATGTCAGTCATGTTACCCAATGCATTTGAGAGATATCTCGGGATCACGCGCCCTAGGGTTATCATGGAACCAACTGTATATGTAAACAATTTCCAATAACCACAACATATTCATAAGACATAAACAAATCCAAAAATAAAGATAATATTTAAACAATACAATCACTAAATATAATTTCAAGATATTTACATAATCAATGCTTTATCAAACCATTTTCAAAACCATTAAAAACATTTAATAAAGAGATTTTTGAATAAATGTGTCCCATACCACATTGAAGATTTTAAGGAATAATAATTTTAAAAAATAATTTCCTTATAAATAAATCCTTGAAACCATTTTGAAAACATGGTAATTAATGGGAAATATTTTCATGATTAAACCATTAAAACATTTAAAATAATATTTTAGTTAAAGAGTTCCTAACCAAATGAGGGATGCATGAATAAAAATAATTGAGGAATAAAATTTAATAAAATATTTATAATATCATAAAAATAAAGGTATTAAAGATATAATATTTCAAAGGAACTTATATACACCCCATAAAAGTTAATTGGAGCATAACAACAATGAAGTCTCAATGGAATGTAAATTGAGACGAAATCCCATATAAAGACGGTGTCCTTATATTAAGGATAAATAAATTATATAATTATGTGTTAAAAATATAAATACATCAAATATTATTTGATATTAAGTATAAATTAATTATATTTCATTCATAAATATTCCTATAATGACATAATCATCATGTAGAATTTTATCCCAGAGAATTGAAAATGGGTAAAAAAGTTTCCTTACAGAAATTCAACAACCAAACGAATTCACATTAAAATTTATAAAATTAATTGATGAGAGAAAAAAGGGTATCTCTTCACTTGGACATACAATTTACAGAAATAATTATATATTATAACGTATCCCAACATAAGAATATGTAAATTAAAAGACATAACAAAAAGATGTCTTTTAAAAAGAGGAGGGTGAAAGGTTCCCTTACTGATTTAGTAACTTACGAAACATACAACCCATGAAAGAAAGATCATAAAATTAAGAAGTTAATACCCATATATTAAATTATATTACATAAAGAATACAATAATTTGATGTAAATACACCACACAAAAGGAAATAGTGGTATATATAGCTTGAATCTCACGGTAATAAAAAGTGAGATGAAAACCCCTTACCATGTTGTAATCGATCAAGTTGTAAGACCAAATGTTAATAAAAAACAAATTAATCACAAAATACCATGATATATAAAAATAATCATGATAATATATATCATATGTAAGTACACAATACACCACATGAGATAAATAAGTGGAAAACAATGGAAATCACATAGAATTAAAAGTAAGATAAGAAACCCCTTACCTTGTGTCTGACTTGACTCGTTTGTTCCAAGTTCATCCTTAATAATTGACATAAGGTAATTTATACTTTCTTAATAACATTATTAAATTTTATTTGTCATTTTATATCACTTATTACCTAGCTATGACAATTAGTTAATTAATTGAGTTTATATTGGACATTTTGTTGATGTTCGGAACTTGAGACAAAAATGGAATTGTTATAATTACAAGTTGTCCATGTTGTCAAAATTCCATTAACTATAGAATAATATTCATGATTTATACATAATATATACTATATATATTCATTATATATGTATTTATAATAGTACATAACATTTGGAGATAAGAAATGAAATGCACCATTCATGGAGACGATAAGTCGTACGTACGCATGAACTCTATTTTCATTTTTATTTCATATTTAATGGAATTAAACTATAATCATAAGTAGGATTATTATAATTAATGTATAATATCATATATAATTTAATTTTCTAAATACCTTATATGTTCCACATATGGTAAGAACGAGTCATATCACTTTGAGGGGGAGGTAGTTCGTACTTCCTCAAATGAAATTATCATATTTACCCACTTTGGAAACCAAAATGATATATTATAAATTGAAAATACAGAAGAATATAAACAATTTAAATATAATATATATTAGATATAAATATAGATCCATCATAATGTCCTCCATGATAGGCGGTAGGAGATAATTTAACAATCACAGTTTCCTGAGGTAGTAGTTCTTCGTCCACAAAAATGGTATGTTCTTTAACCATTACATAGAGGTGTGTGTAAGTGTGTTAAAATATTTATCATAACAAAAAACTAGTATATTTAATGTAATTGTGATTTTATAAAATAAAAAAATAATAATTGTTTATGGGGTTGGAGAAGTAAAATAAAAAAAAGAACTTAAGGGAATACGTTACCTTTAAATCAGGTATCTCCCTTTGGTTTGAACCAAAAGCTTTAATTGAAATGCTTTATACCTAATGGAATTCTTCTAGGAGGAGTAGAGGGATTTAGGGAGATTAATTTTGTAGAGTTTGGATGATCAAAGGTTCTTGAGATGTGTGAGGAATTGGGAATAAATGATGGCTTTTTATAAGGGTGAGGAGGGGCTCTTTAGGAATGTTTAAATATATTATTTTGTTATATAATTATTTTCGGTTCAAAAAAGGTAAAAAACAAATTAATGTCAAATATAAGATGACTCATATTCTATGTTAAATCAAAAAATAATAATTGGACATGTTTTGGATATTTTTTTAATCTTTACAGTCTTATTTATTTAAATCGTTAATTAATGAGTTAAACACTGCATCATTACTGTGTCATAAATAATTTTATTTATATGATGTCTAAAAATTTTAAAAAAAATTCGTGATATAGGAATTATTATTTTTCATTCAAATTAATATTTATAGTCGAAGAAGTAACTTATATAACCCCATGTAAGAATTGATTTACCAAAAGATATACGTTAAAGTCATTTGATGTCATTACTTTAAATTAATTAATATAAATTGTCATTATCACTTTTTAGTGGCTCCATGGGGTCGCTAAATTGACCCAAAGGATGACCATTGTCATAAATGTATCATCTAATAGGAATATGACACATGTTAGGGTAATTTAATATTATTATAATATTATTTCTTTACCCTTATTTACCGAATTTACCCTTTAACCATTGTAAATAAAATTTTTACTAAGGTAAATATTTAAAATGTCTAAAAATAAAAGTTACCTATTTAAAAAAAATTTGAAATCTTGATTCCGAATATGGAATTCATTTTTCCAAACTGAAAACATAGAAGAGAAAAAAATTAATTTAAAATTAATTCCTGTTGTTAAAACAAAAAGTGTGTTTTTAAGAAATAATAACTATCAAAAGATTGACACTTGTTTATGCCCAATTTCAAAGTGAAATTACTTATGATGACCAACATAGGATTAAATTGTAAAAATATAATCTAATTACACTTTAAAAATATTTATAAAGATAATCTAATGATATAAATAAATTAGATTAAAAGGATATTTGGAATTAAAATTCAATGTTTTTCACTATTCATAAGAAATGAACTTTACTAGAAAAATACCAAAATTGTATCCAAAATAAGATTTGGTTTCCTGATTCTAAATAATAATATTGTTTTGTGAAATATGATATATAAAAGTGACCAAAAATAGATTTAAATAGGTTTCTCCATAAAAAGGCGTTAAATTGACCTTTTAATGAATATTAGAGTTTTTATGCTTAAATTGGATTCTTTCTTATTTTAAGCCTCTAAAATTTATTGGATAAATGCAATAACATTTAAAAAACATGTATATCTATATTTTAGTTAGTTCTGTCCATTCACTCCAATAGAATATCTAGGCATTAACTACCTTTTAAGATAATATTATATTATTATTTTTCAGTATAACTCAGCATTGTGTGAAACTTAAGATTTCAAAGAAACTAGTTGTTGCATATATGGTACTCCATCGAACATAGAATCCCCTTTAAATAATAATTAAAATTTAATTCAAGAAATTTAATAAATATGAAAAATTTATATTCTTTATTTACCTTGGATGTTATATCCTTCCCCCTTTTGGGAATTGCATCCTCGCTATTTTAAAATTCGGCATGGAAACTTCCTTAAAAGTCCCACATTGAAAAAGAGTCAATAACACTACAAATTTAAAAGAATGAAAGATAAGAAAAAAGGTCCCCTGAGATAATAGACACTAGGATTCCATGAAAACATATATATTGTGGGGAAAAAATCATCATGTTCTGATGGAGAGTGATAGAAAACATGATTAAGAGAGAGTTAATCTAAATAAAATCACAAAATTTTGTTGGGTAAATGGTTTTTGATTCCCGGTAAGAAAATTAAATAGAAAAAATTTTAGTTTTATGTTCTTTCGCATAAATTTGAGGAATTTATTTAAGAGCTTGAATAAGAACATAAGAAAACATACTTACTTTTAAAGTAATATTTCATCCTCTACAAGATTTCTACCACAAACTCATCTTTTCTCCAAATGACAAGTATTCAAGATGGATTGTTCATATTGAACGAACGATATTCAAATTTAATAGAATCACATAATCCAAAAAAGATGAAATATATTTTTTCCATGTCTTTAGACATTAACCAAAACTAGAATATTTGGTACAAGATTAGATAATCCCCAGAAATGATAATCTTCTTCAAAAATAAAAACTACGCTTAATCTCAAAAAAATTTCAAAAAATACCCACAGTTCAATAAAGACCATTCAAAAAAAATGTCCATCAAATTCTTCAAAGTAATCCAAACAAATATTGAAACCTAATTCTCAGAAGGATTTAATCACATAGTCCTCCAAGATAAATATTAACATTTTTCTTCAAATAACATCAGTTACTCGTAAAGTCTCATTATGAAAAGTAATTAACCTAATCACATATCCACCATGATAGGTTAATCATTTCCATAAACAAATCAAATCATCATATACCCACAATAAAAACATAGATTATTCCAAAATAAAATTTCAACCATTATTCCTCAAATGAGATCCCATTTTATTCTAATTCCCTTAAGAATATAATGTTTACAAAAGATAAAACATATTATAAAATAACCTTTATCACATAATCACAAAATCATTTTCCAACATTAAGGATATCCATTTTATAAAACATAATTTCCAAAAACTAACTTATTCTTCATCCATAAAATCATTTAACACAAATGAATAAGTCATACTAATCAGGGACTTTATATAGGACAATGGTAGGCGATGCTCCCTTTTCACCCTTCGGTTTTGTGCTTGATTCCTATGGCCATTCTGGACAGATATGTCATCACCCATAATACATGTTGTCCTTTTTATAAAACTCAAAAATATCCCTAACATGTTTTATCATCAATGGTTTTCTTATACCATACATTTTTATCCTAATTAATTAAGACCACAAAATATTATATATTTTCATTTGTTTCACATCCATATGATAAAATAAAACTATTCCCAATAGAAAGAACATCGTACCTTGGTCATGGTATCCATTTGGTTTCATCATCATCTTGTTCATGTAGGTAGAAGTTCCTTGCATTGCAAAAATGATTTAGATATCCTTTAAAATAATTTTATTCCTTTATACAAATACACCTAGTAAAAATTGGGAAATTTGGGTTTTCATAGAAAAACATTTTCAGAAAATAAATATATATGACATATAATTTCAAAACATCTGATAAAACATGACTTTAAAAAAATGTCGGTTTGAGTTTGAGTTGAAATATTCAATCGATGGTCCTTTTAAAATACAATATCTATGTGTTGAGAGAATTTATTTTAAAATAAAATAAAATAGGATGCATAATGCTATCATTATTCCTCTCCTTTTTCAATATCATAATACACTTCAAAATCCTATGATAAGGTAAAATATTTAAAAATTGCTTGAAAATATTTACCTTTCTTGAAAATATGAGAATATTAAGAAAATATGATTTGATTAAATACAACCCATGATCCACAATGATATTTAGGTATTGTGAAGGTGTTTGATATCTTAAACAACATCCTTCATGTGAGTTGTATGCTAGAAAAATTTTCACAATCATCTGAACATGACTTTGCAATAATTATTGCAAACAAGTCATCGGGAAGAGATAAGAATGTAATTTGAGATCCTCATTCCATTTTTAACCGAAATTCCTTGATCTAAAAAATTTATAAAACATGAATTTAACACATATAATTTAAATAGGGTCTAACCATTGGTTTAACTAAAACTCATAATCGCAAAAAGTTGTCTAAAACGATCTTTGATACCGATAATAAGGACCTGACCTTAAACATTACTTAATATTGAGTTAAATCAAGAATTCACTTTGAGGATCATTTCATGTTTAGTGTTTTAGAAAAATAGGCCATAACTAATACATATCAACTAGAATATTACATGTATACACCACTACACTATCCCATTTTTTTAATAAAATAAAAAGTCTTAAAAAGAAACATGTTTAGTACAATGTTTTAGATATCCTAACTTTTCCTTGATCCCATCCTTGACCCTTATTCATCCTTAAGTCCTATGAAAAAGATTTAAAAAACATGGGATTTCCATAAAAATCCTAGTAAGGGTTATAAAGAATGGAATGAAAACATTATCCCATCAATAAATACAAAACAACGAAACCATACATTTCAATCATAACATTCCTTCTGAAATCATAATATTTATGAATAACACATTAAAATCATAAATCATAAAGGTAACTTGTTGAATACATAACATACATACATTTTTTATTTCACATTTACATAGGGAGTTATGTTTTGAATACCCATCATTGTATATTCCCTAAATCTCATAAGAGAAATATTAACATTTACCTCCGTCAAGTTACCCAATGCATTAGAGAGCTATCTCGGGCACAGCAACCCTAGGTTTATCACGGAACCACCCGTATATGTAAACAATGCCCAAAAAACATAACATATTCATAAAACATAAAACTAGTATAAAAGAAATATAACATTTCCACATTGATATCTCAATATATCATTTCAATATATTGACATAATCCATGCTTTATCAAACCATTTTCAAAACCATTAAAAACATTTAATAAAGAGATGTTTGAATCAAAGTGTCTCATACCACTTTGATGATTTTAAAGGAATTAAAATTTTAAAACATTAATGTTCATATAAATAAATCCTTAAAACCATATTGAAAATGTGGACATTAAAGAGAAATATTTATGAGATTAAACAGTTAAAACATTTTAAACGATATTTTAGTTAAAGAGTTCATAACCAAATGGGAGATGCTTGAATACAAATAATTAAGGAATAAAAAATAATAATTTTTTTAATATCATAAGAATAAGGGTATTCAAGATATAATATTCCAAAGTATATTATATACACCATATAAAAGTTAATTGGTGCATAACAACAATGAAGTCTCAATGGAATGTAAATTGAGATGAAATACCTTATAAAGACGGTATCCTTAGATTAAGGTTAAATAAATTAAATAATTATGTGTCAAAAATATATATTCACTAAATATGAATTGATATTGAGTGTTAAAAAATCATATACCATTCACACATATTCATTGAAAGACATAATCAACATGTAGAAGTTTAACCCAAAGAATTGAAATTGGGATAAAAAGTTCCCTTAAAGAAATCCGACAGCCAAATTGAATCACATTAAAATTAATAAAATTAGTTGATGAGATAGAAAATGGTATATATTAATTTTTAAATAAAATTTACTAAAATATGGATATATAAGAACATATCCCAATGTAAGAAGATGTAAATTAAAAGATATGACAAAAATAAGTCTTTTAAAAAGAAGAGGGTGAAAGGTTACTTTACTAATTGAGTAACTTACGAAAAATATGACCCATGAAAGAAGGATCGTTAAATAAAGATGTGAATATCTATAAATTATATTATATTACACAAATAATACAATATGGGGTAGTACATACCCCAGACAAAAAGAAAATAGTGGTATATATAGCATGAATCTCACAGGAATAAAAATTGAGATAAAAACCCCATACCAGGTTGTAAACAATCGAGTCGTAAGAACAAAAGTTAATAAACACAAAATTAATCACATGATAACATGAATATAAATATAATCATGATAATATATATCAAATTTAAGTACAAAACACACTAAATGCATTAAATAAGTGGTGAATAAATGAAATCTCACGGAATTAAAAGTGAGAAAAGAAACCCCTTACCTTGTGTCCGACTTGAAACTTTGTTCCTTGTTCTTGATGAATAATAAACATAAGTTAATTTATAAAATATTTATAGTCTTTTTAAATTTTATTATTCCTTTTTTATCACTTATTACCTAGCTATAACAGCTAGTAAATTAATTGAATTCATATTGGACATTTTGTCGATGTTCGGAACTTGAGTCAAAAATTAAATTGTTATAATTTCAAATTGTCCAAGTGGTCAAAATTAAATTATCTAAAAATTAATATTAATGATTTAGACATCATATATATCATATATATCCAGTATATATGTATTTATAATAGTACATAACATTTGGAGATAAGAAATGAAATGCACAGTTGATGGAGACGATAAGTCGTACGTGTGCATGAACGATACTTTAATTTCAATTTCATATTTAATAGAATAAAAATATAATTATAAGTAGGTATATTATAATTCCAGTATAATATAAAATATAATTTAATTATATAAATCTTTTATATGTTCCATTTCTTGCATGAACGATTCATATCACTTTGAGGCGGCGGTAGTCCACACTTCCTCAAATGAAATTATCTTATTTACCCACTATGGAAACCATAACGGTATTATCTAAATGGAAAATACAGAAGCGTATAAAAAATATAAATATAATATATATCACAAATAAATATAGTTCCATCATAATGGACACAATGAGAGGTGGTAGGTGATAATTAAACAATCATCATTTCGTGAGGCAGTAGTTCGTCATCCATAGAAACACGATGTTATTTAACAATTAGATGGAGGTGTGTGTAAGTGTAGTCCAAATAATTATCAAAATAACAACCTAGTATATTTAGGATACTAGTTTTTTTGTAAAATAAAATAATAAAAAGAGTTTATAGGGTTGTAGAAGTATAATAATAGAAAAGAACTTAAGAGAAGACGTTACCTTTAATTCAGGTATCTCCCTTTGGTTTGAACCAAAAGGTTTAATTTAATTTCATTATTCCTAGGGTAAGGGTTATATGAGTAGGATAGTTATGTAGTTAGATTAATTTGGTAGTTTTTGGATGAGACATGGGGCTTGAGTAGTGTGAGGAATGGGTTAGAAGTGATGGCTTTTTATAAGGTGGAGGAGGGGCTCTTTAAGAAATGTTTAAAAATATTATTTTATTATATAATGATTTCCAGTTTCTAAAGGTACAAAACATATTAATGTGAAATATAATATGATGAATGTTATAAATGAAATCATCCAACAAGAATTATATAGGTTTTGGATGTTGTTTTAATCTTTATAATCTTATTTATTTAAATCATTCATTAATGAGATAAACACTGCATCTTTATTGTGTCATAAATAATTATATTTATTTGATGTCTAAAAATTATAAAAAAAATATCATGATGTAGGAAAAAATTTTAGCTTTCAAATTAATATTTATTTTCTAAGAGATTTCTTACATAACCCCATGTAAAAACTTATTTACTAGAAGATATATGTTTAAGATGTTTTTGTCTTTACTTTAAATTCATTAATATAATGTGTCTTTATCACTCTTATGTGGATCCATGAGGTCCCAAAATCAACCCAAAGGATTACCTGGTCGGATATGTATCAACCAATTGGATTATGACACATGTTAAGGTAATTTAATATTATTGTAATATTGATTTTTTACCCTTATTTACCAGATTTACCCTTTAACCATGGTAAATAAAATATTTACTAATGTAAATATTTAAAATGTCTAAAAAAAGTTACCTATTTAAAAAATATGGAAATCTTGATTTGAAATATGTAATCCATTTTTGTAAATTCAGAAAAATATAAGTGGTATAAAATAATTTAAAATTAATTCCCATTTTCAAAACAAAACATGTGTTTTTAAGAAATAATAACTATCAAAATATTAACACTTATTTATGTCAAATTTCAATGTGAAATTACATCCAATTACCAACATGGGATTAAATGGTAAAAATATAATATAATTAACCATTAATACCATTTATAAAGATAATATAATTATATAAATAAATTATATTAAATGGAAGTTTTGAATTAAAATACAGTATTTTGAACTATTAATAAAAAATGAACTTTATCAGAAAAACACGAAAATTTTATCCAAAGTTAATTAGGATGTCTTTATTCTAAATAAGAATATTTTTTTGTTAAATATAAAATATAAAAGTGAAAAAAACAATATTTATATAGGGTTTGCCTTCAAAAGGTATTAAATTGGCCTTTTAATGAATATTTGAGTATTTATTTTCAAATTGGATTATTTCTTATTTTAAGCCTCTAAAATTTATTGGATAAATGTAAATACAATTAACAAATATTTATATTCTTATTATAGTTAGTTCTATCCATTCTCTCAAATACAATTTCTAGGTGTTAACTTCCAATTAAAATAATATTATTATATTATTTTCAAGTATGAATCAACATTGTGTGCGACATAAGATTTCAAAGAAAACTGTGGTTGCGTATTGGGTACGCCATCGAACATAGCATCCCCATTAAAGTTTAATTAAAATTTAATTCAATTTTTTTAGTAATTATGAAAATTTAATATTCCATATTTACCTGGGATGTTACAAAAATGATATAAAAATATCTTTTAGGGTTATAATGGTTCTCTCAGAAAGACTATCTATTTGAGGATAATTAGTAGTAATGAAAAGAACTATAAATCCATATCTTATTGAATACATTTCTAGAATATCAAGGTAAACCCCAGATGTTGGTCATTTATTAAATAACATTGTACTCCATGAATCCTTACCGCACAATTAAGGTATATCCAATAAATTTGATCAAGTGATAAATCTTCTCTAATAGTAATGAATTATTATAACTTTGTAAGGTGATCCCATAAAACACAAATAATATTACATACTTTAGATGATTTGGGGAGTTAGAGGATGATATTAATGGTGGTGATTTCAAATTTCCATTATAGTATTTTTAATGGTTGTAACATCCCCTTATAATTATTTCTCTCAGCCATAACATTCTCACATACCAAGCACGGAGATACATACTCCAAAACATCTCTCTTTTTGTTTTCCCACTGTAAATACTTTTTTATATTTCTATACAAATTCATACTTCTAATATGAATATAAAAAAATGAGCTATGAGATTATTCCAATAGCTCATTATTTATCTATAGTATTTATGGGAAACCTACTCAATTTCGAAACCTTATAATTATATCCTAATAAAGGTTGAAATTAGATAGATTTCTTAACAATTTTGTTGCTTCAAATCCTCCTTTTCTGACTCAGTAATCATCATAAGGATAAATCAATGAACACTCATTTGGGAAAGATTATATTTCTCCCCATACATTAATATTTCAAAGTCAATCCCTTTAAAATCCCAACATATTCGATCTTTTATGATCCCCATCATAGGTAAGATAACATGATTCTTTCACCTCAAAGAACCATTCACCCTTTTCACCTTCCCATGGAAGTAATGTATTGAGCAATAATAATATCTAATAAACTCGAAAAATATAGTTTGACCCATATTCAACTCTTTTTGGCTGAGTATACATATTAAACTTACATGACTATTATAATTTTGGCACCGTTATCTATAAATATAATTCTTTCATATCATAAATGAAATGAATACAATTTATAAATCAAAATCATGATTCAGGTATAATAGTTGATGTAATAGGTTATTTGGGCATGATATTAGGACATTGTGACACTATACCTATTTATCATGTAATGGGTCCACCTATACATATATAGAATGTCAAATTCACTATTTAACAAAATAGGGGGTTTCCTCAATACTTTTTTTAAAAATTATATGATTTTTCTCATGAAACATCTATTAACATGAATAATTAGATATATCCATATATTCTATATAAGAACCCATCTGATCTATTTATTAAATTCCTCACTATAATTCAATATCCCATATCCACTACAAGGTAGTGTGAGCATAACTTCACTTACAAACCATATCTTTTGTTACTTCAAAATTTCTTCACATTCGTCAATCTAAAGAAAATTCTCTCTATTTGGTGTTAATATTGTCAGTGCAATATATATCCATATTGAATCTTTAAAAAATAGTCGTTAATATCCATCCAATATAAGAAAACTCTGGATCTCAATAATAATGGATGTTCTGGGTTATTGTTAAAAAACTGCCATATTTGATGGGTCCACCAATATACCATCTCATGAGATTATATGACCCAAAAATGAAATTTTATATAGCGTAAATTCAAACATGATATATTTTTCCAAAAAATTATCATTCCTTATGGTTATCTGAACAATCCCCAAGTGTTCTTCATTGTCTTCATTTTTCAATGAAAGAAATAGAATATAAACTATAAATACATCAATAAACTGATAAAACTAAAATTAAATACTATGATCATTAAATCAATGAAAATTTTGTGGGAATTAGAAAGGGCAAATAACACCACTATAAATTAATAGTTTCCATATCATTAATGGAAATATGTGTTGGAAATATCATTATTTTTGAGTATCAATTGATTATATCAAGATCAAATTCCAATCATGTAAAAATATTGAGCACCTCATAATTGATCAAACAAATCATCAATATGTGGAAGTGAATAATTATTCATGATCTTAATCTTGTTATGTTCCTAATAATCATTGTATATTTACATTGATATATTTTTTCATGTCCAAATGGATAGGTTTGCCCTAAAATGATGCACTTTGAAGAATGATTACCATATCAATATTCTCTTGGACTTTCCTCTTTAATTCTTACAACTCAACTAGTTATGAGTACTACTGGAAACTCAACATCATGATTCAATGGAATATTGGTAATATATTTTAGGAACACATAAAAAATCTCCCATACAGAAGTAATATCTTATATGTTATGTTTCTCTTCAAATATATCTGATAAATACATATTTTTAATATAAATCAAGACTCATTCGATGGATGAAATTTCAATTGGAATTTCATATCTATCCTCATTCCAATAGACAATCATAATATGGTTTCAATTATAAAATGTGACCTCCATTTATTAAAAATTCATATGGAATTTATATAATGAAATCCCATCCATTCCCAAAAATCACATCAAATTCATCTAGAGTTAGAATATTAGGATTAGATGGAAAACATTCCATCAAAATTCACTTAGAGAAGACCGATTGTCAAGAGATTCACGCATCATACGATTTGTATTTTTTTACTACTACATTCAAATCTAATAATTTTTTTGTAAGGTGACTACCTTATAAAATTCTTCAAATATAAAACATTGGTATGATTTAGAATAAAAAAATTAATTAGTAGTTCTAGAGTGGATGGTACCTATACCTTTCATGACTGTGTTATCGGACCCCACATTGGAAATAACAAACTCATGTGTTTTGTTCTTTAAATCCATGCTTATGAGGCTATTGAGATTTATAACCATCATTAACCATCATATTGGATCATTGGTCAGAATAATTAACATACTCCTTGAATTTAAAACATTCTAGTGTGGGTGTTTCATTATGAGGGCATTTCAACATATTTTAATTATTATATAATATTTTCCAATTATTTAGGAATTTTATTTCCATATGACCCTTCTTTCCACAATTTAATCATTTAATAAACCACTTAAGAGAATTTCCTCGACGATTATTTCAAATTTTATGACATAAAGAAATAATATTATTCTTCCATCTATTATTTTTGTTATTATAATTTCCTTGGAATTCCATCCTTATTTTCTTAAAAAAACTATGATATTGATGGGTGACTGCAATTTCAATTAGAATTATGGTATAACATAAAATTATTTATTATGTTACTTATGGATAAATATAATTAGATACTTGGTTTTAAGACATTGACGAATTGATCAATCATACATTGTGATTCAATGATAATACCACAAGTATACCTCACAACCCCTATAAAAATTTCCTTATAGGTACTAATGGTTCATCATCCTTCAATGTTAGATCATGGAAATGATTATTTATTTATGTATAAATAATATTAGGAAATTATTTATTAAAAATTATTCTTTTACACTCATACCCCTCTATAGTTTCAATTCCTTCTCATTGCCTTATATTCACAAGAATATTCCACCGTTTATTTTCATTACCATCGAAATAGTAATCATTTAAAATAACTATTTCATTTACCTATTACTAGAGAAATAAAATATATTTTCATGGGTACATATATATTTCCCATCAATTATCAAATTTGTGGGTCCACTAGAAGAAGGATTATGTCACCGTAAGAAGGACTCAAAAATATGTTGTTTCCCCCTTTTCTTATTTTTGTGATTATTTTGATTTAGGTATTGTGAAATTTATGGACACATAAAAAGTATTTTTAATTATTGATCCAATAAAATCCAATTTTTTAGGAGTAATATAATTTCATTTTTTACAACATTCATTTCAAAATGATTCCTTATAGATCTTGCCATTTATTGAAACTAAAATGCATTTTATGTACAACAATAATAATAGTGGGAAATCATATTATCTTTCATATAATTTTTAGGATGCCTAAATATTGAAATATCCATTTCAATAATTGAAACCTTTGATTTGACCTAGGAAATTCATGTCTATTATCTATTCAGATTCTTCATAAATTTTCATAATGAAAAAGTGAATTCACCCAATAATTTCCCCAGAGAGGGTCTAAGGGCATGTATAGACTTAGACCCACTCAATAAGAACCAGTGGAAAAGAATTCAATACCTAATCCACACTATTTAATGTTATTAATCCAAGATGTATCTATTCCATAACAGTTTCCACATTCCAATTTATTGAAAAGATACATTTTCTAGTAAAACTAAACACAATTCGTTACTATAAATTTGGATGTTCTCATGAACATAAGATTATCTTAATGGTTTCCACGTAATGTTCTAGATCATAGTTTCAAAAAATAGATAAACCTTACGCTAATACCAACTGAAGAGTCCAAAAAATTACATATATAAATAATAAATCATTTTAGGATACTATTCATTATATATCATTATTATCCATGATATAACCATAATGGATTGTTTTCTTTTGAAACAAGGATACACTATAGGAAAAATTCCCTATAACCGTAGTTGTTTTTGAAAAGCATAGCTTTGTTCTATACCTATATCCACCATTTTCCAAAAAAAAATATGGCTATAGATCACCATATATCAATGGTTATAAAAAACATGGTTGTAGGTAATATTTGTTCAAAGGATATATCCATGGTTTTATTGAACTTTGGTTCCTAGGTAGACCAAAAGCCACAGATCCTATAAACCATCGATATAGTTTTGTCACAAAAGCGATGAAGAAAATATTTCTCATGAGAAAAACATGGGAAAACCTATTTCCATTGATTGAGGGATATCTATAAGGATTATATATATATATATTAAACAATAGTTGTTTATATTGTAGTGGTAAAGTATATTGTCTCTCAATATAGAGTTACATGTTTCAAGGTACAATGGACACATATTTTTAGAAGCATATACCCTTGTGGAAATATCCATATTTGTTTTCCATTGTGGAAATATACATATATCCATGACCATTAACATATGTATATTTCCACAATGGACAAAAAATATGGCTATTTTCATGATGGCCAACCATCGAAATTACATTATTACCATGGTGGACAATTGTGGATAAATCCCATTTAATCCATGGCAATAGCTCAAAGATATAACCATGGAAAATAAGATCCACAATCAGCTAAAACTTGTATTTAATATATATCTATGGTTTTTACCATTATAACCATTATTTTCTACCAGGTACATAGGTGAATTTTCATGTTGTGATACATAAAAAGTCAGCATGTAAATGATATATATGATCACCAACTATGTTCTTAAAAACTGTATCCGTTTAATAAAATTTAATAAATAAAATATTTATTCATATCATGGGGGAAAATAAACATAGGAAATATTGATATTATATTCTATGTATGTATAAACAAGAGATACAATAATTATTGATCATATGTAATCATATCATAAGAATAAGGTTATGAGAACATGAGCATATCATTTGAAATTCAGTCCCAATAATTCATATAATCAAGATTCATCGAACAATTTTTTTAGTCTATAACACATGTAGCACAAAGTAATCAAAGTACATGATCTAAGAGAGCATAAAATTGGCATCATCTTCTCTCATAAAAGAGTGACATAAAATTTGGTATAATCATAATCATAGTGATCTTATGTAAATGCTATACACAAATATATTAACCACAAGTAAAGCATGTGATAACCACTATTATACCTAGTTTGGCTTTTGTAAGACCTCCCATATACCCACTATTGGGATTGGGATAACCCCCTATGTACCCCCTTTTGATCTTGAGATAACCTCCTATGTACCCTTAGAAATCATAAGAAATTAATACATACCGAATTTATTAGAGGTTTATAATATACCCATCTATCACATAATCATAATCTATTCATATGTATTCCACAATATCATAGAAACAAATTTTTATTTTTAATTAATCTATTAATAAGAAAATAGGTTTCATAAAAAGTTCATTTTTAAATTAAATAACCATCTAAAGAATGAAAAATTATGGAATAATTGGATCATATCCATAGTAAATCATGAAAAGTCATAAATTATATTTTTAATGATAAAAATTATTTTATAAGATCACTAAAACATTTCTTTAATAAAATACCCTTTTCATTTTGAAATGTTTTCCTTAAAATAAAAAAAATTACAAAATTTTAAAGAAAAAAATTTATTTGATAAAACCCCTGGAAACTTGTTATGTAAGGTTCATGGAAAATTGTAGTCATGATGGTGGTAAAATATATTTATGTAGTGTATATTAAAAAAAATCTATCCACATTTTCGATAAAAAGTCCAAAACACCAAGATTGGAAAATTAATAGAAAAATGCCATTAAATTTTATTTATATTAAGTCAGAAAAAGGTAAAATACCTTTATTTTATCTTTAGTAATGGTAAAAATAATCATGAAAAATTTAAATTAAATATGCTTATGGAATAAAAATATTCTCGACCAAAGAGAGAAATAAACTAGATATTATTTAAAAAAAATCGATATCCTATGTATATAAAAAGAGGAAAATGAATGGGAAAATGTAATATATATAAATAAATAAATTATAAGAAAATATATAATATTTTTTAGATATATATTATTTAATTTCAATATCATAAAATTTAACCATAAAAAATCATGGTAAAAATGAAATGGTAACATAAAACACTTACCTCAAATTCATCTTACATTTTATGCTCTATAACCTCTTATATAATAAATTTATGTTTATTATAATTAAACAGTGTAACATTATTCATACCTATAATATCAAAAAATATTATAACATCATATTACATATTCATTAAAAATCTTTCATTTTCATCTTTACTTCAGTTGTTAAGTGCTTTGGTTTTCATGTATGTGTTGGTATTGGATGTTATCGAACACACAATTTGATCTGGGTTAATTCATATAAATGTTTTAAAAAATTATATAAAAATCATAAATATTCATTACATATATATTTATAAAAATTCATATAATGTTGTGATGAAAAATGAATTAAATCACTATATAGAGATGGTAGTCTGTACATACGCACATGTTTTGTTTCCATTTTTGATGCATGGAACAAAAGAAAGGTAAATATTAATTCAAATTTCTTATATCATCAATATCATATGTATATATATATTATAAAAAAATAATCCTTGAAATATGGGGATGGAAAATGAATCATATCACTATGTGGAGGATGTTGTCTATATGAATGCACATGTGATACTTTCATATCACATTTGATGAAGAGTAGTTCAGAAATGGTTGTTACATCATAATAATAACATCTTAGTATATTTATGATAATTTATTTATAAGGAACCATCCTTATTACATACATAATGTTTAATTTCATCAAGAAAAAACATCCTTTTGAATTGAGGATCATTTTATGTTTAGATATTTAGAGAATTAGGACAATACATTCATAACATTACACATTATTATAGAGTGGATACCATAAAAATAGTTTCCATTTTTTTAAATTGAAAACTCTAAACATAAACATGATTCCTTGAAAATTATTTAAAATTTAACATGGATTCCTTCCATGTCTTAAACATACTCTAACCTGTGAAAATCATTTAAAAATTTGGGATGAGCACAAAAGCTTAGTAAGGGATGGGAAAGAAAGAAAGATCACATTAGCCCATGAATACTCGTAACGTATGAAATCATTTCCAAAAGAAATACTTATCACCTGTATATATATATATATATATACTTACATTGTGAAACATGATATCTCCAAAATTACATAAGAACATAATTAGAACCATAAAGGTATATTGGGGCATTACTTATATAAAATTGTAACCCTCACAGCTACCTTTTAATTTGTAACCCTCACGGCTACCATAAAATTTGTGTAACCATCGCAGTTACACTTGGAGTAACCATATGGAAATACTCCAACATACACATACCCAATGAATTGGAGGTAAATATAGGTCCCACCCTTCATCATAAAAAATTCACAAGAACCAGAACATAATCATAAAACATGAATAATAGCACAAAAATATTTCATTTGAATTTTGTAAAACAGAATTTTAAAAGAGTATTTTAAAAGAAAAGTCCCTTATAAACACCGTATACTTTAAGTGACACTAAATATAGTGGATTTAATATGTATATACATTGTAATTAAACAAAATTAAACATAAAATAAACAAAAATCATTCCACAAAAATTTAAATACCACATAAAAACGAAGTAGAAAGTTAACCCAAAGAATGAAAATTAGGTTATGAATTCCCTTAAAAACATCATATAATTGATGTGAGACTTAATAGAGTGAATGGAATATATATATATATATATATACTAAAAATACACATAACTCATGATAATATAAAAAATCATCAAACATACAATTTTAATAAAACATAAATGTCACGACCCGTCCTCGGGGCCCGTGACGTGACTACCCCAAACCCGCCTTCCATAGGCCAGGGGCTGACGACTAGCACCAAGGCGTAAATCCCAGTAAAAAGGGAAGGCATTGCCTTTGTAATGTAAACAAGCACTATAGAGTAATCAAGAGGAAAAGTAAACACTAAGTAAAAGCTGGTACAACAGTAAGTGCAGAAAAGTAAAGGGAGCCGGAAATACAAGCCCAACTGTAAAGTACAACTGAAAGGGGAAAAACAGAAACTGAAAAGTAAAGCCGCAACGTCGAGCCATCCACTGGAAGTCCCACCTGAAGGGTGGGTACAGATAGCCTCCACTACACCTTGGGTCCAGCCGACCGCTCCGAGTACGTCTCGCCCAGTGGTCCACCTCAAGGTACCGTCCTGCTCCGCAGGCCTCCACCACGATCAGCGCTGTCCGTCGTCTGCAACCAACACAACGTAGTGCGGGCATAGCCCGTGCAGGGGTGAGTATAAGCTACTCAGTAGGGACCCCAAGACCCCCAAAGGTCTCCGAAAATCCACATAGGATAAACCACAAAGGAAGGATACAATCATGAAGTAACATCCGACACTGCTTAGGTATAGGCCAATACATATACCTAAGTCATCAATTCTCGCTCGGCTCCAACATCCAAGCTCAAGTAAAACCCAGTCCCTACAGGAAAGCAAAACGTGAAATCCACACAGGATAGCTCAACACAATCCTCAAAGGAAAGTAAAACGTAAATCCACACAGGATAGCACAACACAATCCACAAAGGAAAGTAAAATAGAGTTTCAGCTCACATAGGTATACTTCTTCGAATGACGATAGAGATGATCAATGATCCATCTAAGTCGTAGGACCCACAAAGGATCGATAGGTACTAACCCCCGAAATGACCCACAAAGGATCTGACCCACAAAGGATCGATAGGTAACTAACCCCCGCAAAGACCCATACAGGATCGGACCCACACATGACCTGTAGGCGCTGGCTCACATAGAACCACTGAGCGCTGACCCACACAGGATCAGACCCACACATGATCGGTAGCACTGACCCACAAAGGATTGCTGAGTGATGTAGTCGTCGTCGTCGAATCCACTGAGGATCTCTGCACAGTCGTCGTCATCACAGTAGCAGTCGCAGCCAGCTCTAGGGTTCCCACACACAGCAAGCTCGTTCGGGAGGGTCCGCTCCACGAGCAGAGAGGCTGATACTTCAACTAACACATAGTCCAGAGTTGATGTGTCCAAATATTCCGTATCATCAACAGGAACTCAACATCATAGACGACACCTCAATC
Organism: Viscum album; assembly: GCA_963277665.1. NCBI lineage: Eukaryota > Viridiplantae > Streptophyta > Magnoliopsida > Santalales > Viscaceae > Viscum > Viscum album. Next base: position 453,013,137 of record OY728120.1, on the reverse strand, counting down.
GGACGCCCGGTCTGAGAGTTGTTGGCTTTTTCGTCCTAGGGGCCCGGTTGGTTTTTAAGGCAAAACCAACCCGAGCGTACTCCACCTGTGTCCAAACCTCGGGCGGAGTATGCCAAAAGATCCGTCTCACTTAGAGGAAAACAACGAAGTTGACGGCACGTCGATCAGACGTCCGAAGCTCAAGATATGAGCGTTTCCGCTCCGAGGGCCCGGTTGGTTTCGTGTACGAACCAACCTGGCCGAACTCAAAGTATTCCGAAACCTTGAGTACGATATACCAAAACGACCATCTCGATCCCAGGATCGCATCGCCACTGACGACGCATCTTTCAGAGGCTCGTAGCTCAAGTTACGGGAAAAAGAAAGAAAACGGTCCGAAGACGGGGGGTCTGGGCCCGGACCAACCCAGCCCGACCCCCCTGGGTCGCCCCGAACTCGGTTGACCCGACTCGGGTCCGGGTCGGACCCGGTTCGGCGCGGCCCGGTCTGGCCAGGGTGCGACCCGGCCGGTCGGGCCGGCCCGGCGCGGCTCGGCCGAGCGGCCGAGCGAGGGAGCCGCGGGGTGGCGCTGCCCCCGCAGAATGAGAAGCCGCGGCCCACATGGGGTCGCGCTGGAATTAGCAGACGCGGCTTTGCCGCGTCCCGTGCGTGTCGGACCCGCGCGGCCGCGAGTCCGCTGGCCGCCGCCTCTGGCCGCCTGCGCCGCCGGTGGCTTCGGCGGGCCACCGGAGTTGATCCGGTGGTCCGATTTCCTCCCCGTCTGCGCCGAAGCTCCTCCCGGGTCCCGTTCTTCACTGCGGAAACAACGGATCGTCCCTGCGGTATGTTTTTTCATCGCCCGCCAATCCGCACATCAACGAAGAACTGCAGAGGGTTGTCGGGCTGTGTTTGTTTGGCCTGCACCCTCCGCATTAGGTGATAACAGTCGGGAGAAATAATCAATACATGAAAACATAACAAATAACAATTTTTATAAATTAAAATTGTTCTAATGAAACTGGTTTCCTTGTTTTAAAAGAAACAATCATGGGAATTAAAGATTCTTCTCAAATAAAAATCCCTACGTCGTCAAGTCGTCGCACGCGCATTTTTCGCGGAATTGATCGCCGCGGAACGAGGCGATCGTCGTGTCGCAGAAGGGCGTCACGTCGTCGCGGAAGGGCATCGCGTCATCGCGGAATACGGTGTCCCGTCGACGAACTCCGAGGTTCAAGAACATGCAGATTTAATTATATTAATTAAATCCATGATGTTGTTATAACCCACAAAGAGATTTAAAAGAAGAAACCCAAAATCTCCTACCTCAAGGAGTTGGTGATCGGAGATCGTTGCGGGGAAGAACGTCTCGGAAGAAGCATCGTCAATCTTCGAGGGTGACGGAATTCTTCGTGTTCTTCACGTTCTTCGCGTTCTTCGCGAAGGAGGATGAAGGCACAAGATTTGTCAAAACCTCTCAATGAGAAATTCTCCAGAAGTTGTGCGTTGGTCTTATTTTATTATTACGCCAACGGATTGTAAACAGGTTAAGAAACGATTAAATTAATTCATAGAATTAATTCAACGAATAAAACCGCCCAATTAAATGGTGCGTTAAGAATTTAATAAAACATCTCAGTTGACTTTCATAATGATGGGTTTTCGTGGGTACGTTACTTAGTAGAAAAGAAATGGTGGGGCTCATGGGGGCCCCACCTCAAAAATATCCTACCAAGAGGGTAGGATATTTTTGGATAGCACCCTATCCGCATCAACTCAACTTAAGAATCTTTAAGTAGCTTTCAAGTGGCTTTAAGTGAAATAAAATAAAGTTTTCCGTACCAATTATTTTATTTCTTAACTTTAAGCCCAAAAATTAAAAACCACACCTGAGCAAACGCAACTCTGGAAGAGGCGTTTCTAAGAAAATACCGGCGCTGCGATTCCATCGGTGCCCTCAGAATTTGTTTCCGAGCACCGGTTCAAAAGTTAGAAAAACCCTCTCGTTCATTCACTGAACCTACCCGATCCAAACTTCGGAAAATGATTCCGGGCACACCGGGCCTCAGAATCCGGTGCCGTCAAAAACTACGTTCTTGTAAAAATCCATAAGAAAATTAAGAAAAAAAATTTCCTTGAATTTTTCGGGTCTTTACATCACTACCACCTCAGGGCTTTATGTCCCCGTAAAGATACATCATAATCTAGGGAAACAAATGTGGGTACTGAGCATGCATCTGAACCTCCCACTCCCAAGTTGTCTCCTAGAGGGTCCCGTGCTGCCATCTGATGTGCACAAGAGGAATCGATCGTCCACGTAGGACCTGCTCCTGTCGATCCTCGATCTCCACCGGGAACTCCGCAAAAGTCGCACCATCATCCACGTCTAGCTCCCCATGGTCAATGATGTGCGTTGGGTCGTTCACGTATCTCCACACCTGGGATACGTGGAAGACATCATGCACCTGGTGCAACTGAGGTGGTAGATCCAGGCGATAAGCCACCTCGCCAATCCAGCTGATGACCTGGAAAGGTCCGATGATGCGTGGAGACAACTTGCCTCCTCGGACAAATCTCTGTAATCCACGTCGAGGTGAGATATGCAAGAAGACGTGGTCACCATCCTCGAACTCTAGTGGCATCCGCCTCCTGTCAGCGTAAGACTTCTGCCGGCTCTGAGCTGACCTCATTTGCTTCTAGATGACCTGGACCTTCTCTGACGTGGATCGGACCATCTCTGGTCTCACAAGTGCTGACTCCCCAGGGTCTGTCCAGCACAAAGGAGATTTGCAAGGTTTGCCGTACAACGCCTCGTATGGTGCCATCCCGATGGTGGAGTGGTAGCTGTTGTTGTACGCAAACTCCACCAAGGGTAGGTGGTCCTCCCAGCTACGACCAAAGTCGAGGACAGATGCGCGGAGCATGTCCTCAAGAGACTGAATGGTCCTCTCCGTCTGAACATCCGTCTGAGGGTGAAAGGTGGTGCTCAGATGTAGCTGTGTCCCGAACGCCTCCTGCAACCCCTTCCAAATCCGGGAAGTAAAGAGATCATCTCGATTGGAGACGATAGATGATGGCACTCCATGAAGCTGTACAATCTCCTGAACGTAGAGGCGTCCTAAGCTCTCCACTGAGCCCTGCTCTCTGATGGGTAATAAGTGAGCCGACTTGGTGAGTCAGTCGACAATCACCCAGATGGAGTCGTGACCTCTAGAAGTGCGTGGATGTCCAGTCACGAAGTCCATAGATATCCCATCCCACTTCCACTCCGGGACCTCCAAGGGCTGTACCAATCCTGCTGGTACCTGATGCTCTGCCTTCACCTGCTGGCAGGTGAGGCATCGAGAAACGAACTCTGCCACAACCTTCTTTATGCCTGGCCACTAGTGATGTCGTCTGAGGTCCTGGTACATCTTTGCCACTCCAGGATGTACCGCCAAAGGAGAAGTGTGAAAATATCTCAGCACCTCCTCTCGTAAAGAGACTGGTACCAAGGTACGTCCTCTGAAAAGGATGGCGTGCTCTTCTCCAAAGGAGAAGCCATCAGGTGCCTGTCCTGAGGATATCTGTGCACGTCGTGTCTCACAGTCAGTGTCCCCACGTTGTGCCTCTCTGACCCGCTGTAGTAGTGGAGGAGTGACTGTGAGATACTGAAGGAAGGCTGCTCCATCTCTATCCACGAAGGATATCTGCAAAGCGGCTAGCTGCTCTGTCGCCTCCTCAAGAAGCTGAATTCCCATCCTCCTGCTGAGGGCATCGACTACCACATTCTCCTTCCCAGGAGTATAGACTATCTCAAAGTCATAGTACTGGAGGAACTCGAGCCATCACCGCTGTCTCAGGTTCATGTCCTTCTGTGAGAAGATGTACCTGAGACTCTGATGGTCAGAAAAGACTATAAAGCGCTCGCCCATCAGGTAGTGTCGCCATGTCTTCAGAGCGAAGACCACTGCTACTAGCTCCAGATCATGGGTGGGGTAGTTCTGCTCATGCGGCCTCAACTGATGTGATCTGTAGGCGATCACTGCCCGCTCCTTCATTAGGACACATCCGAGTCCGGTCCCTGATGCATCGCAGTAGACTACGTACCCTACTCCCTCCTCCGGCAACCTTAAGATAGGTGCACTGGTCAATCTCTGTCTCAGCTCCTGGAAGCTCTGCTGACATCTGTTTGACCACACAAAGGGTTTCCCCTTCTTCGTCAAAGATGAGAGTGGTGCTGTAACTCTGTAGAAGTCTGGCACAAACCTCCGATAATATCCAGCTAGTCCCAAGAAACTTCGCACCTCTGTCACGCTCCTGGGTGGCTCCCAAGCTAGCATCGCCTCAATCTTCACAGGATCCACTGCAACTCCTGCCTCATAGATGATGTGACCCATGAAGTGGACCTCACGTATCCAGAACTGACACTTCGAGATCATTCCATAAATTTTGTGCTCTCAGAGTGTGTCTAGTACAACCCGCAAGTGATAGCCGTGCTCCTCCTCAGTCGTCGAGTATATCAAAATTTCGTCGATGAAGACCACGAAAAATCGATCAAGGTATGGCTGAATGATCCTGTTCATGAGGTCCATGAACACTACTGGAGCATTGGTTACGCCGAATGGCATAACCAAGAACTCATAGTGGTCATACCGACATCTGAAGGCCGTCTTCTGCACGTCCTCGTCTCGAACTCTGAGCTGATGATAGCCTGACCTAAGGTCTATCTTTGAGAACCACCGTGCTCCCTTGAGATGATCGAAGAGGTCATCAATCCTCAATAGTGGATACTTGTACCTCACTATCACCTGGTTCAGGCGACGATAGTTGACACAAAGTCGCAAGCTCTCATCCGCCTTCTTGGCGAACAATATCGGGGAAGCCCAGGGTGAAACACTGGGTCGGATGAAACCTTTGCCCTCCAAGTCCTCCAACAGTACCCGTAGCTCTCGTAGCTCAGCGGGGGCCATCCGATGTGCTGGAATGGATATCGGGGCTATCCCGGGGTACAGATCAATATGAAAGTATACCTCTCTGCGAGGAGGTAGCCCTGGAACGTCGTCGGGAAAGACGTCCGCGTACTGATCCACCACTACAAGATAACTAGGACTCCGCACGTCAACTTCTCCTAGGATGAGGCTAGCCAACTGATGAGTGATGGGTTGTCCTCTCCTCTGTGGAAGTCCATCCTATGCTGCGAAGGCTCCCTTCTCGCCGGTGAAGGTGAACCTGCTCCCGTCGGTGCGTACACATCGCACCTTGCGCCTAATACAGTCAATCTGTGCATGGAATGTAGATAACCAATCCATTCCCAAGATGATGTCGTAAGGCCTCGACGCTGCTACAAGAAGTTCCCAGCCGAAGCTCTCGCCTCCTAGAGTAAGCTCACACTACCGGCACCAGTGCGTAATCGTCGAGTCTACTCCCGTAGGAGTCTCTAGCCGTAAGGATAGAGCCAACGGATTTGTCAGAATCTTCGAGCTCCGAACAAGGGAAGCGGCTATGAAAGAGTGAATCGCTCCTGTGTCTACAAGAACTGCAACAAAGGTGGAATAGACACAAATCGTACCTCGAATCATCTCGGGCGCGCCGTGGTCGTAGGCCTCCGCTGCCTGGAGTTGTGCCTGTCTCTACCCCCCAGCTCCCTATGGCCGGGGTGGACCTCCGGGTGGTGGTGGTGGTAGAGCCTCAAAGCGTCTCCCACCACCTGCTGCTCGGCCAACCCCTCTGCCTCGTCTGGCTCATCCCTACGGACTGCCACTGTTGACCCTCTGCCTCTGCCTGGGTGGCCCCTCAACTGTCTACTGCTCCTCGGCATGGTGGGTCGGGCAGTCACGAGCCATGTGACCCTGTCCGCCGCATGTGTAGCACTGCCTGCCTCTCGAAAGACTGGCTCCGAGATGTGTGCCCCGCACGGCTGAGCCAGTGTCCTGAGGCCGTCTATGTTAGGGTCTGGTCTTCTTGGACCCCTGAGTCATCCGTCGACTGCCTGCTATGGAAGACTCTGCTAAGTGCCGCCCCGCGGTAGGTCTCGCCGCTGGAGAAGTCTCAGCAAGAAAGATCTCGGTCAAAAGGGATTGCCCCAGTACTCCTGCATGAGTCAGAATGCTAAGGGAGATCAGCGATGCCCTGATCTCGTGTCTCAAACCCTGCTCAAAGTTCCGAGCCTGGAAGAATGGGTCCCGTACCATGTCGGTCGAGTAGCGTGACAGATCGGTGAATCTTTCCGAGTACTGGGCGACCGTCAAGCTGCCCTGCCGCAGCTGAAGAAGCTCCCGGATGCGCACCACACGGATGGTGGCCGGGATGAACTCTGAGCGGAAGAGGCCCTCTAAGTCTATCCAGATGAGAGAGGCCTCATCATGCACCTAGAGCATCAAGCTCCACCATCGTCCTACTGCTGCGTGTAGTAGGCTCGCTGCGAGGATCACCATGAGGTCTGCTGGTGTCCTCACTAACCGAAAAACTTGCACCACTGCCTCCAGCCAGTCCTCAGCTGCCTGGGGGTCCGTCTCCCTGCGGAACCTGGGCGGTCGCTGGCGCTGGACCTCATGCAGTTCACTAAGGCGATGTGCATCGTCAGCGGCTGGTGCTGCAAGCATCGGTGACTCGACGGGTAGAGCTACCGCCGGTGCCTCTGCTGTCAAAGGGCCCTGTACCGAAGCCTCGTCGCTCGGTGGGATGTCGTCACGAACCACTCTCGGAACCCAAGCTGGCTGCCGTGGTGGGGCCATCCTGAAAGGAAACAGGTGCGCCACGGTCAGAACAGTATACCTGGTGAGCTGATACAAAGTAATCATAAAGAAAACTTGAAACACACATGCAATCAATGTTTTCGTGCATTAAGTCGGAAATCAGATGTCAGGGTCCTGGTGTACGGATACGTCAACCGCCGCACCAACACTGGACTCCCTGGACTGATAACCACACCCAATATGCTAAACACTATTGCTTCACATAGAAGAAAGATCAGAGTCTGCGGTAGAACCGACCACCTCTGATACCAATTTGTCACGACCCGTCCTCGGGGCCCGTGCCGTGACTACCCCAAGCCCTCCTTCCATAGGCCAGGGGCTGGCGACTAGCACCAAGGCGTAAATCCTGGTAAAAATAGAAGGCATTTCCTTTTTGAAGTAAACAAGCACTACAGAGTAAGGAAGCAGAAAAGTAAACACTAAGTAAAAGCTGGTACAACAGTAAGTGCGGAAAAGTAAATAGGGCGGGAAATACAAGCCAAAATGTAAAGTACAACTGAAAGGGGAAAAACAAAAACTGAAAAGTAAAGCAACAACGTCGAGCCGTCCACTGGTAGTCCCACCTGAAGGGTGGGTACATATAGCCTCCACTTCTCCTCGGGTCCAGCCGACTGCTCCCAGTACGTCCCGCCCAGTGGTCCACCTCCGGGTACCGTCCTGCTCCGCAAGCCTCCACCACGATCAGCGATGTCCGTCGTCTTCAACCAACACAACATAGTGCAGGCATAGCCCGTGCAGGGGTTAGTATAAGCTACTCAGTAGGGACCCCGAGACCCCCAAAGGTCTCTAAAAATCCACAAAGGATAAACCACAAAGGAAGGATACAATCACGAAGTAACATCCGACACTGCTTAGGTATATGACCATACATATACCTAAGTCATCAATTTTCGCTCGGCTCCAACTTCCAAGCTCAACTACAACCCAGTCCACACAGGAAAGAAAAACGTGAAATCCGCACAGGATAGCTCAACACAATCCACAAAGGAAAGTAAAACGTAAATCCACACAGTATAGAACAACACAATCCACAAAGGAAAGTAAAATAGAGTTTCAGCTCACACATGTATACTTCTTCGAATGACGATAGAGATGATCACTAATCCATCTAAGTCGTCAGACCCACAAAGGAACGATAGTTACTAACCCCCGAAATGACCCACAAAGGATCTGAACCACAAAGGATCGATAGGTAACTAACCCCCTCAAAGACCCACACAGGATCGGGCCCACACAGGACCTGTAGGCGCTGGCTCACACAGAACCGTTGAGCGCTGACCCACACAGGATCGGACCCACACATGATAGGTAGCACTGACCCACAAAGGATCGATGTGTGATGTAGTCGTCGCCGTCGAATCCACTGATGATCTCTGCACAGTCGTCGTCGTCACAGTAGCAGTCGCAGCCAGCTCTAGGGTTCCTGCACACAGCAAGCTTGTTTGGGAGGGTCCGCTCCACGAGCCGAGAGGCTCATACATCAACTGACACATAGTCCAGAGTTGATGTATCCAAATGTTCTGTATCGTCAACAGGAACTCAACGTCGCTGACAGCGCGTCAATCGGACGTCCGGTCTGAGAGTTATTGGCTTTTTCGTCCCAGGGGTCCGGTTGGTTTTTAAGGAAAAACCAACCCGACCGTACTCCACCTATGTCCAAACCTCGGGCGGAGTATGTCAAAAGATACGTCTCACTTAGAGGAAAACTACGAAGTCGACGGCACGTCGATCGGACGTCCGAAGCTCAAGATATGACCTTTTCCGCTCCGAGGGCCCGGTTGGTTTCGTGTACGAAACAACCCGGCCGAACTCAAAGTATTCTGAAACCTTGGGTGCGATATACCGAAACGACCGCCTCGATCCAAGGATCGCATCGCCGCTGATGGCGCGTCATTCGGAGGCCCATATCTCATGTTACAGGTAAAAGACTGAAAACAGTCCGAAGATGGGTGGTCTGGGCCCGGACCAACCTAGCCCGACCCCCCTGGGTCGGCCCGAACCCGGTCGACCCGACCCGTTTCCGGGTGGGAGCAGGTTTGGCGGGGCCCGGTCCGGGCAAGGCGCGACCTGGCCGAGCGAGGGAGTCGCGGGGTGGCGCTGCCCCAGCGGGATGAGAAGCCGCGGCCCACGTGGGGCCGCGCTGAAATTAGCAGACACGGCTTTTCCGCGTCCCGAGCGTGCTGGACCCACGCGGCCGCGGGTCCGCTAGCCGCCGCCGCCGGGGCCTTGTCCGACGGCACGCCGAGGCGCCGCCGGTGGCTTCCGCGGGCCACCAGAGTTGCTCCGGTGGTCATATTTCCTCCCCTTCTGTGCCGAAGCTTCTCCCGGGTCCCATTCTTCACTGCCGAAACAACGGATCATCCCTGCGGCAAGTTTTGTCGTCACCCGCCAATCCGCACATCAACGAAGAGCTGCATAGGGTCTTCGGGACGTGTTTGTTTGGCCCGCACCCTCCGCGTTAGGTGATAACAGTCAGGAGAAATAATCAACACATGAAAACATAATAAATAACAATTTTAATAAATTAAAATTATTCTTATGAAACCGGGTTCCTTGTTTTAAAAGAAACAATCACGAGAATTAAAGATTGTTCTCAAATAAAAATCCCTACCTCGTCAAGTCGTCGCACGCGCGTTCTTTGCAGAATTGATCGCCACGGAAGGAGGCGATCGTCACGTCACAGAAGGGTGTCACATCGTCGTGGAAGGGCGTCGAGTCGTCGCGGAATACGGTGTCGCGTCGACGAACTCCGAGGTTCAAGTACATGCAGATTTAATTATATTAATTAAATCCATGATGTTGTTATAACCCACAAAGAGATTTAAAAGAAGAAACCTGAAATCTCTTACCTCAAGCAGTTGGTGATTGGACATCGTTGCGGGGAAGAACGTCTCGGAAGAAGCATCATCAATCTCCGAGGGTGATGGCGTTCTTCGCGTTCTTCGCGTTCTTCGTTAAGGAGTATGAAGGCACAAGATTTGTCAAAACATCTCAACGAGCAATTCTCCAGAAGTCGTGCGTTGGTCTTATTTTATTATTACGCCAACAGACTGTAAACAGGTTAAGAAATGATTAAATTAATTCATTGAATTAATTCAATTAATAAAACTGCCCAATTAAATGGTGCATTAAGAATTTAAGAAAACGCGTCAGTGACTTTCATAATGACGGGTTTTTTCGGGTGTGTTACTTAGCGGAAAAGAAACGGTGGGGCTCGTGCGGGCCCCACCAGCAAAATATCCTACGAAGAGGGTATGATATTTTTGGATAGCACTCTATCTGCATCAACTCAGCTTAAGCAGCTTTAAGTGGCTTTCAAGTTGTTTTAAGTGAAATAAAATAAAGTTTGTCCTACCAATTATTTTATTTCTTAACTTTAAGCCCCAAAATTAAAAACCACACCTGAGAAAATGAAAATCCGGAAGAGGCGTTTCGAAGAAAATACCGGCGCTGCGATTCCATCGGTGCCCCCCGAATTTTTTTCCGAGCACCGGTTCAAAAGGTTGAAAAACCTGCTCGTTCGTTCACTGAACGTATTCGAGCCAAACTTCGGAAAATGATTCCGGGCACACCGGGCCTCAGAATCAGGTGCCGTCAGAAACTGTGTTCATGTAAAAATCCAAAGAAAATTAAGAAAAAAATTTCTCTTGAATTTTTCGGGCCTTTACATCACTCCCACCTCAGGGCTTTACGTCCCCGTAAAGATACATCATGAGCTAGGGAAACAAATGTGGGTACTGAGCATGCATCTGAGCCTCCCTCTCCCAAATGCTCTCCTGGAGGTTCCCATGCTGCCATCTAATGCGCACAAGAGGAATCGATCGTCCACGTAGGACCCACTCCTGTCGATCCCCAATCTCCACCAGGACCTCCGCAAAAGTCGCCCCATCATCCACGTCTAGCTGTCCATGGTCAATGATGTGCGTCGGGTCGTGCACGTATCTCCTCAGCTGGAATACGTGGAAGACGTCGTGCACCAGGTGAAACTGAGGTGGTAGAGCCAAGTGATAAGCCACCTCGCCAATCCTGCTGATGACCTGGAAAGGTCCGATGAAGCGTGGAGACAACTTTCCACCTCAGCCAAATCTCCGTAATCCACGTCGAGGTGAGACACGCAAGAAGACATGGTCACCATCCTCGAACTCTAGTGGCCTCCGCCTCCTGTCAGCGTAAGACTTATGTGGGCTCTAAGCTGACCTCATCTGCTCCTGGATGACCTGGACCTTCTCTGTCATGGCCCGGACCATCTCTGGTCCCACAAGTGCTGACTCCCCAGGGTCAGTCCAGCACAAAGGAGATCTGCAAGGTCTGCCGTACACCGCCTCGTATGGTGCCATCCCGATGGTGGAGTGGTAGCTGTTGTTGTACACAAACTCCACCAAGGGTAGGTGGTCCTCCCAGCTGCACCCAAAGTCTAGGACACATGCGCGGAGCATGTCGTCAAGATTATGAATGGTCCTCTCCATCTGACCATCAATCTGAGGCTGAAAGGTGGTGCTCAGATATAGCTGCGTCCAGAACGCCTCCTGCAACCCCTTCCAAAGCCGGGAAGTAAAGAGAGAATCTCGATCGGAGAAGATAGATGATGGCACTCCATGAAGCTGTACAATCTATTGAATGTAGAGGCGTCCTAAGCTCTCCACTGAGCACTGCACTCTGATGGGTAAGAAGTGAGCCGACTTGGTGAGTCGGTCGAAAATCACCTAGATGGAGTCATGACCTCTGGAAGTGCGTGGAAGTCCAGTCACGAAGTCCATAGTTATCCTGTCCCACTTCCACTCCGGGACCTCCAAGTGTTGTACCAAGCCTGCTAGTACCTGATGCTCTGCCTTCACCTGCTGGCAGGTGAGGCATCGAGAAACGAACTCTGCCACAACCTTCATCATGCCTGGCCACCAGTGCTGTCGTCTGAGGTCCTGGTACATCTTCTCCACTCGAGGATGTACCGCCAAAGGAGAAGTGTGAAACTCTCTCAGCACCTCCTCTCGTAAAGCGACTGGTAACAAGGTACGTCCTATGAAAAGGATGTCATGCTCTTCTCCAAAGGAGAAGCCATCAGGTGCCTGTCCTGAAGATATCTGTGCACGCCGTGTCTCATAGTTAGTGTCCCCATGCTATGCCTCTCTGACCCGCTGTAGTAGTGGAGGAGTGACTGAGAGATACTGAAGGAAGGCTGCTCCATCTCTATCCACGAAGGATATCTGCAAAGCGTCTAGCTGCTCTATCGCCTCCTCAAGTAGCTGAATTCCTGTCCTCCTGCTGAGGGAATCAGCTACCACGTTCCCCTTCCCAGGAGTATAGACTATCTCAAAGTCATAGTCCTGGAGGAACTCGAGCCATCGTCTCTATCTCAGGTTCAGGTCCTTCTGCGAGAAGATGTACTTGAGACTCTGATGGTCAGAAAAGACTGTAAAGTGCTCACCCATCAGGTAGTGTCGCCATGTCTTCAGAGCGAAGACCACTGCTGCTAACTCCAGTTCATGGGTAGTGTAGTTCTGCTCATGCGGCCTCAACTGACGTGATCCGTAGGCGATCACTACCCGCTCCTACACTAGGACACATCCGAGTCTGGTCCCTGATGCATCGCAGTATACTACGTACCCTAATCCCTCATCAGGAAACCTCAAGATAGGTGCGCTGGTCAATCTCTGTCTCAACTCCTAGAAGCTCTGCTGAAATCTGTCTGACCACACAAAGGGTTTCCCCTTCTTTGTCCAACCTGAGAGTGGTGCTACAACTCTGGAGAAGTCTGACAAAACCCTCCTATAGTATCCAGCTAGTCCCAAGAAACTCTGCACCTCTATCACGCTCCTGGGTGGATCCCAAGCTAGCACCGCCTCAATCTACGCAGGATCCACTGCAACTACCGCCTCAGAGATGACGTGTCCCAAGAAGTGGACCTCACATCTGAAGGACGTCTTCTGCACGTCCTCGTCTAGAACTCTGAGCTGATGATAGCCTGACCTGAGGTCTATCTACGAGAACCACCATGCTCCCTTGAGCTGATCGAAGAGGTCATCAATCCTCGGCAGCGGATACTTGTTCTTCACTGTCACCTGGTTCAGGCGACGATAGTCGACACAAAGTCGCAAGCTCCCGTCCGCCTTCTTGGCGAACAATATCGGGGAAGGCTAGGGTGAAACACTGGGTCGGATGAAACCCTTTCCCTGCAAGTCATCCAACTATACCCGTAGCTCTCGAAGCTCAGCGGGGGCCACCCGATATGCTGGAGTGCATATCGCAACTGTCCCGGGGTACAGATCAATATGAAAGTCTACCTCTCTGCGAGGAGGTACCCCTGAAACGACGTCGGGAAAGACGTCCGCATACTGATCCACCACTGCAGGATAACTAGGACTCCACACGCCAACTGCTCCTAGGATGAGGCTAGCCAACTGATGAGTGATGGGCTGTCCTCTCCTCTGCGAAGGTCCATCCTATGCTGCGAAGGCTCCCTTCTCGCCGGTGAAGGTGAACCTTCTCCCGTTGGTGCGTACACATCGCACCTTGCACCTAATACAGTCAATCTGTGCATGGACCGTAGATAACCAATCCATTCCCAAGATGACGTCGTAAGGCCTCGACGCTGCTACAAGAAGATCCCAGCCGAAGCTCTCGCCTCCTAGAGTAAGCTCACACTGCCGGCACCAGTGCATAATCGTCGAGTCTGCTCCCGTAGGAGTCTCTAGCCGTAAGGATCGAGCCAACGGCTCTGTCGGAATCTCCGAGCTCCGAACAAGGGCAGCGGCTATGAAAGAGTGACTCGCTCTTGTGTCTATAAGAACTGCAGCACGGGTGGAATAGACATAGATTGTACCTCGAATAATCTCGAGCGCGCTGTGGTCATAGGCCTCCGCTGCCTGAAGCTGTGCCTGTCTCTGCCCGCCAGCTCCCTGTGGCCAGGGTGGACCTCCGGGTGGTGGTGGTGGTATAGCCTCAATGTGTCGCACACCACCTGCTGCTCGGCCAGCTCCTCTTCCTCGTCCGCCTCCTCCCTACGGACCGCCACGGTCGACCCTCTTCCTCTGCCTGGGTGGCCACTCAACTATCTATTGCTCCTCGGCACGGTTGGTCGGGCAGTCACGAGCCATGTGACCCTGTCCGCCGCATGTGTATCACTGTCTGCCTCTCGAAAGACTGGCTCCGCGCTGTGTGCCCCGCACGGCTGAGCCAGTGTCCTGAGGCCGTCTATGTGAGGGTCTGGTCTGCCTGGACCCTTGAGTCATCCGTCGACTGCCTTCTGCGGAAGACTCTGCTACGTTCCGCCCCGCGGTAGGTCTCACCGCTGGAGAAGTCTCAGCAAGAAATCTCTCGATCAAAAGGGCTCGCTCCAGTACTCCTGCCTGAGTCGGAATGCTGAGGGAGATCAGCGATGCCATGATCTCATGTCTCAAACCCTGCTCAAAGGTCTGGGCCCGGAAGAATGGGTCTCGTACCATGTCGGTCCAGTAGCGCGAGAGCTCGGTGAATCTCGCCGAGTACTGGGTGACCGTCAAGCTACCCTGTCGCAGTTGAAGAAGCTCCCGGATGCGCACCGCACGGAGGGTGGCCGGGACGAACTCTGAGCGGAAGAGTCCCTAAAAGTCTGTCCAGATGAGAGAGGCCCCATCGTGCACCTGGAGCATCAAGCTCCACCATCGTCCTACTACTGCATGCAGTAGGCTCGCTGGGTGGATCACCATGAGGTCTGCTGGTGTCCTCACTAACCGAAAAACTCGCACGACTTCCTCCAGCCAGTGCTCGGCTGCCTGGGGGTCCATCTACCTACAGAACCTGGGCGGTCACTGGCACTGGAAATCATGTAGTGCACTGAGGCGACGTGCATCATCATTGGCTGGTGCTGGAAGCCTCGGTGGCTCGGCGGGTAGAGGTACCGCCGGTGCCTCTGCTGTCAAAGGGCCATGTACCGAAGCCTCATCGCTCAGCGGGCTGTCGTCACGTACCACTCTCGGAACCCTAGCTGGCTGCCGTCGTGGGGCCATCCTGAAAGGAAACAGGTGCGCCACGGTCAGAACAGTATACTTGGGGAGCTGATACAAAGTAATCACAAAGAAAACTTGAAACACACATGCAATCAATGTTTTCGTGCATTAAGTCAGAAATCAGATGTCAGGGTCCCGGTGTATAGATACGTCGGCCGCCGCACCAACACTGGACTCCCTGGACTGATAACCACACACAATACGCTAAACACTATTTCTTCACATAGTAGAAAGATCAGAGTCTGCGGTATAACCGACCACCTCTGATACCAATTTGTCACGACCCGTCCTCGGGGCCCGTGCCGTGACTACCCCAAGCCCGCCTTCCATAGCCCAGGGGCTGGCGACTAGCACCAAGGCGTAAATCCCGGTAAAAAGGGAAGGCATTGCCTTTCTAAAATAAAAAAGCACTATAGAGTAAGCAAGCGAAAAAGTAAACACTAAGTAAAAGCTGGTACAACAGTAAGTGCGGAAAAGTAAAAGGGGCCGGAAATACAAGCCCAACTGTAAAGTACAACTGAAAGGGGAAAAACAACAACTGAAAAGTAAAGCCGCAACGTCGAGCCATCCACTGGAAGTCCCACCTGAAGGGTGGGTACAGATAGCCTCCACTGCTCCTTGGGTCCAGCCGACCGTTTCGAGTACGTCCCGCCCAGTGGTCCACCTCCAGGTACCGTCCTGCTCCGCAAGCCTCCACCACGATCAGCGCTGTCCGTCGTCTATAACCAACACAACGTAGTGCGGGCATAGCCGGTGCAGGGGTTAGTATAAGCTATTCAGTAGGGACCCCGAGACCCCCAAAGGTCTCCGAAAATCCACAAAAGATAAACCACAAAGGATGGATACAATCACGAAGTAACATCCGACACTACTTAGGTATATGCCAATACATATACCTAAGTCATCAATTCTCGCTCGACTCCAACATCCGAGCTCAAGTACAGCCCAGTCCACATAGGAAAGCAAAACGTGAAATCCACACAGGATAGCTCAACACAATCCACAAAGGAAAGTAAAACGTAAATCCACACAGGATAGCACAACACAATCCACAAAGGAAAGTAAAACAGAGTTTCAGCTCAAACAGGTATACTTCTTCGAATGACGATAGAGATGATCACTGATCCATCTAAGTCGTCGGACCCACAAAGGATCGATAGGTACTGACCCCCGTAATGACCCACAAAGGATCTGACCCACAAAGGATTGATAGATAACTAACCCCCGCAAAGACCCACACAGGATTGGGCCCACACATGATCTGTAGGCGCTGGCTCACACAGAACCGCTGAGTGCTGACCCACACAGGATCAGACGCACACAGGATCAGTAGCACTGACCCACAATGGATCGCTAAGTGTTGTAGTCATTGCCGTCGAATCCACTGAGGATCTCTGCACAGTCGTCGTCGTCACAGTAGCAGTCACAGCCAGCTCTAGGGTTCCCGCACACAACAAGCTCGTTCAGGAAGGTCCGCTCCATGAGCCGAGAGGCTTATACATCAACTGACACATAGTCCAGAGTTGATGTATCCAAAAGTTCTGTATCGTCAACCGGAACTCAATGTCGTAGACGGCGCGTCAATCGGACGCCCAGTCTGAGAGTTATTGGCTTTTTCGTCCCATGCGCCCTGTTGGTTTTTAATGCAAAACCAACCCAACCGTAATCCACCTGCGTCCAAACCTCGGGCGGAGTATGCCAAAAGATCCGTCTCACTTAGAGGAAAACAAAGAAGTTGACAGCACGTCGATCGGACGTTCGAAGCTCAAGATATGAGCGTTTCCGCTTCGAGGGCCCAGTTGGTTTCATGCAGGAACCAACCCGACTGAACTCAAAGTATTCCGAAACCTTGAGTGCGATATACTGAAACGACCATCTCGATCCATGGATCACATCGACACTGACAACACGTCGTTTGGAGGCTCGTAGCTCATGTTACGGGTAAAAGACCGAAAACGGTCCGAAGACGGGGGTCTGGGCCCGGACCAACCCGGCCCGACCCCCCCAGGGTCGGCCCGAACTGGGTCGACCCGACCCGGGTCCGGGTCGGACCCAGTTCGGCGCGGCCCGGTCCGACCAGGGTGCGACTTGGCCGGTCGGGCCGGCCCGGCTCGGCTCGGCCGAGTGGCCGAGCGAGGGAGCCGCGGGGTGGCGCTGCCCCCACGGGATGAGAAGTCGCGGCCCACGTGGGGCTGCGCTGGAATTAGCGGACGCACCTTTGCCATGTCCCGTGCGTGCTGGACCCGCGCGGCCGCGACTAATGCCGCGATGGGCCTGTCTGGCGGCGCGCCGGGGCGCCGTCGTCGGTGGCTTCCGCAGGGCCACCAGAGTTGCTCCGATGGTCCGATTTCCTCACCTTCTGCGCCGATACTCCTCCCGGGTCCCGTTCTTCACTGAGAAAACAACGGATCGTCCCTTCGGCATGTTTTGTCGTCGCCCGACAATCCGCACATCAACGAAGAACTGCAAAGGGTTGTCGGGCCGTGTTTGTTTGGCCCACACCCTCCGCGTTAGGTGATAACAGTCGGGAGAAATAATCAACACATGAAAACATAACAAATAACAATTTTAATAAATTAAAATTGTTCTTATGAAACCGGGTTCCTTGTTTTAAAAGAAACAATCATGGGAATTAATGATTGTTCTCAAATAAAAATCCCTACCTCGTCAAGCCGTCGCACGCGCGTTCTTCACGTAATTGATCGCCGTGGAAGTAGGCGATCTTCATGTCGCGGAAGGGCGTCGCATCGTCGCAGAAGGGCGTCGCGTCGTCGTCGAATACGGTGTCGCGTCGACAAACTCCGAGGATCAAGAACATGCGGATTTAATTATATTAATTAAATCCACGATGTTGTTATAACCCACAAAGAGATTTAAAAGAAGAAACCCAAAATCTCCTACCTCAAGCAGTTGGTGATCAGAGATCGTTACGGGGAAGAACGTCTCAGAAGAAGCGTCGTCAATCTCCGAGGGTGACGGCGTTCTTCGCGTTCTTCGCGTTCTTTGCAAAGGAGGATGAAGGCACAAGATTTGTCAAAGCCTCTCAACGTGCAATTCTCGAGAAGTCGCTCGTTGGTCTTATTTTATTATTACACCAACGGATTGTAAACAGGTTAAGAAACGATTAAATTAATTCATAGAATTAATTCAATGAATAAAACTACCCAATTAAATGGTGCGTTAAGAATTTAAGAAAATGCGTCAGTTGACTTTCATAATGACGGGTTTTCGCGGGTGCGTTACTTAGCGAAAAAGAAATGGTGGGGCTCGTGCGGGCCCCACCTCACAAATATCCTACCAAGAGGGTAGGATATTTTTGGATAGCACCCTATCCGCATCAACTCATGTTAAGTAGCTTTAAGTGGCTTTCAAGTGGATTTAAATGAAATAAAATAAAGTTTGTCGTACCAATTATTTTATTTCTTAACTTTAAGCCCAAAAATTAAAAACCACACCTGAGCAAACGCAACTCTGGAAGAGGTGTTTATAAGGAAATACCAGCACTGCGATTCCATCGGTGCCCTCAGAATTTGTTTCCGAGCACCAGTTCAAAAGTTATAAAAACCTGCTCGTTCTTTCACAGAACGTACCCAAGCCAAACTTCGGGAAATGATTCCCGACACACAGGGCCTCAAAATCAGGTGTCATCAGAAAATGAATTCTTGTAAAAATCTAAAGAAAATTGATAAAAAAAATTCCTTGAATTTTTCGGGTCTTTACAATAAATTATGAAGTATAAGGATAACCTAAAGAATGGAAATAGGGTTAAGAAGTCCCTTACACACATCATATAATTGAAGTGATACTTAATAGAGTGAATAAAATATTTATATATAATATAAATACACATAAATAATGATAATATAAATAAAATTTTATAAAAAAAACAATTTTAGTACAACATAAATAATGAATTAGAAGGATAACCCAAATAATGGAAATTCGGTTAAGAATTCCCTTACCTCAGGTTTTTCTTACTTCCAAATAGGTTAAACCTCCTATATAATGGTCAAAATAGTGTTATTAATATTTTAATGAAACATTTTCATGTTTATAACATCTTATATGATCATTTCATAACATCTTTTCACCCTTTAATTGTCAGTATTTTCCCCTTGCACTATTTTTGTGTGAATTCTTTACATGATTTCCAAGATTGTTTCATGATGGATGTTCTTGTTGTTTCGATGTGAAACACCAGAATTGGAATTAAATTGTTTATTAATATTTATAGTAACATAAATTATACAATTAATCATTTAGATGTTTTATATGGGGATGATTCATAAGTTTAAACATAAATGATGTTCGTTTAGATCTTTTAGTGGTTCTTCGATAACGACAACGTCATTTTGTCATAGAATTTAGAAACATTAGTAAAAAAGAATTAAAGAAAAAGGGATGAGAAATAATACATATATTATAACTTGGTTCAATCATAAAAATGGTTTGATGACCCAACTTGAAAAACTTAATGCAAATTGGAATCACATGGTCCACGATGTCTGTAATTCGACACATCGCGAACAATATTATAATTCCTTGAATAAGTGGGGGAGGGAAAAAATAATGATAATTAAATTCCCATGATCATGAGAGAATCAAAATTCTACATGATTCTAGGGAATTATTTTCTATTGGTTAACAGAGGGTGAGAAAATAAGAAAAAGTAATCATGAAATAAAAGAAAACATGAGAAATTTCTCATGAAAATTCGGCAGCCTAACGACATCTCTTAAAATTTCATAAAAAAATTTTGATGAAAGAAATGGAATATATCATCACTCACACATAATATGGAAAGTAAGGAGGAATATGTAATGAAATATCCCAATATAATCCAAAGAGAAAGGAAGATAATAACATTAATTGAAAGAGAAGAATGAAAATAAAAGTGGATGTTTACCTCTGGGTCTCTTTTCCTTGAGATCTTTCTTAAGGGATTTGGTTTAGGAATTTTGGTGAGACCAGAAGATATAGGACGTGGGGAAGAATATTGGGTAGGGAATGGGAGAGAAATTAGACAATGCTCATGGCTTGAGAGGTGTGGGAGGAAGAGGGGAGTGAGGGTTGTATTTATAGTGGATGAGAGGGGGTATTTTTCATTATTTCAATCATTATTTTAATTTTTTTCCTCAAGACTATGAATAATATTTATTAATGTGACCTAAAATAGTAATAATGGCTTGTTAGGTCGAATAAAGTGGGCTTAAATTATCCTTGCATCACTTATGATGCAATAAATCAAGTATTTAGCATTTATCGGATTTTATCGTATTTTACTATTCATAAAAAATTTATTAAGTTTAGAAAAATCCCAAAAATTTACCCTATCCTTTATTCGACGAGTATAATTCAAAAATGAAATCCATTTTTGATAAATAACTTTCTAATTATTAATAATTTAATTTTCAAATAAATGAATACTTAATTCAAAAATTAACACTTCTTATTCTAAAACTACTTCTTTATCACAATGAAAAATTAACCAAGATTTTATTATCATCTAGCCATAAAAAATAAAATAATAATAAAATTTACTATTAATTTGGGTCATATTACTATTCATATTGTTATTCATAAGGGTATGATATTATTCACACAAAAAACAAGTTGGATTCATCAGACTCCAAATAACTTACTGAACACAATTGTAGATGACAGTTTCTTGAAATTCAAAACACTGTGGTGGTAAAGTGTAATGTCCCGGACCCGGGTGCCACGCAATGGGTGCCCCGAATCCGGTTCTTCACGTGACCTCAAGTGCATTTCACAAAATGCCAAAGGCTCTTGACTAGCAGCGAGGTCCCAGGTCTGATAGTGGGGAAACTATGCCCTCATTTTTCAAAGTGTAGCGCAGCAGAATACAAAATAAAACATATAACAAACAGCGGAAGCAGTAAACCATACACAACTGAAATAAACAACAGTAGGTGATATAACCAACAATATATAAATGATGATGCTATATGTCTCAAGTTATAAGAAAACATCCAGAACATGTTATACATCAATACGATACAACAAAAAGCAGAGTACAACAAAACAAGGCAAAACAGCTGGGAGTGGCATCGCAAACCTAGGCTCAGTCCCATGCCCTCCTATTCCTTAGTAGCAATCATGTACCTGTATAGGGACTCGTGCCCCTATCTAAACCTGCAGCAATGTAATATATTTGGGCCGAAAAGCGTGACCCAAGCAGGGTGTGAGAAATATATCTCAGTAGGCACCCACCAAAGCCTCGTACCCAACTACGTGTAAGCTTGCAACAACAGTGTGAAATAGTAAAATGCAATAAAGTAAGAAGTACTGAAAACTAACTAAAATAACAATTAAATTTCCATTTTATTATTCATTTGATCCATTAAATATTATAAATCACTACAGTGCATTTCTAAGTAAACAGTCCACATCCTCAGACAAGAAAAACCTTACCCACAGGTAAGCAGAATCCAACCCACAGGTATAGCACGCAGGCGTAATAGAATTTTCCATTAGGCGTAGGAAGTGTCGCCCTCAGGCACATAAGTCAAGACCTCAGGCACGAAAGGTTGCCCTCAGGCGAAATATCTACAGCCCTCAGGCTAAACAGTGCAGTGCTCTTAGGCTAAGCACAACAATGCCCCCAGGCCAAACAGGTAACCGGTCCATGCCTAACAGGTAAACAAGCAGTAACAAGAAATTCCTCTCAAGGAAATTCTACAATTACTATGTTGAAGGCATACCCTCTGGTATCCTGGCCAAATGGATAAACAGTAGAACACACCCCCAGGGTGGTTCCAGATCCAAGCAACGATCCCAACCAGCATTTTTAATATCATAATTAAATAACTAATCAATTATAAGTGTTTAATATAGAAACGACATCAGCCACATGACACCCCAACATGGGTTCGTGGCACAAAAACACACAAAACACACAGTAGTAGGAAAAACTGAACACCAAGCCACCTACCTTAAACACCAACGAACGTTATACCTGAACGCCGACTCCAGAAACCCGCAATAACGGTGTAGATATAACGATGAAAAAACCCACTAAAATGTAAATAACTTACGTTAGAAGAAGAATTGTTAATCAATACGTTAGGTGAAGAGAGTGTATACCTGCACGGTTCCAACGAGACTATCCGAAGTGGAATATGATTCCAGACGAACACCCAGCGGATCTTCAAAGGTCCCACCTCCTCTTTTGGCTCCAAAACCGCTTAAATGCCTCCTCTTCCAAATGAAGAGGTTACTACCTGTTTTAAGCCGAAAAAACAAAGTACATGGTGTGTACTTCCAAGTACATGGAGTGCACACCTTTCATTTAATTGTTCACCTGGCGACTTTCCGCCAGCGCGACACTGTTCACCTACCGACAAAAGTACACGGCGTGTACTGCCACCCAGCTGGAGGCTGCTTCACTGCATTACTATTTTGTCCTGCCGACTTACTACACAGCGTGTAAAGGACCACTACACGGCATGTAGTCGGTTCCTACACCCTTTGTCGCCGGCAAGGATACACACCCCATGTACTCATCCCTACAAAACCAGAAGTACACGGCGTGTGAAAAAAGTACACGACGTGTAGTTCCAAAATTTAGGATTTTTCTCCATTTTCCATATTTTATTAAAAAACATAAGGAAAAGGAAAAAGAAGAAGCCTGTACCTGGGTTCCACGCAACGGGTGCCCCGAATCCATTTCTCCACGTGACCTCAAGCACATCTCCCCAAATGCCAGAGGCTGCCGACTAGCAGCGAGGGCCCAAGTCTGATACTGGGGAAACTATGCCCTTATTTGTCAATGTGTAGCGCAACAGAATACAAAATAAAACATACAACAAACAGCGGAAGCAATAAACCATACACAACTGAAATAAACAACACCAGTGGATATAACTAACAGTATATAAATGATGATTCTACATTTCTCATGTTCTATGAAAACAGCCAACACATGTTATACATCCATACGGTACAACCAAAAGCAAGGTACAACAAAACAAGGCAAAATAGCTTGCAGCGGCATCGCGAGGCTAGGCTCGGTCCCATGCCCTCCTATTCCTCAGCAGCAATCATGTACCTGTGTAGGGAATCTTTTCCCTATCTACACCTGAAGAAACGTAATCTGTTTGGGCTGAAAAGAGTGACCCAAACAGGGTGAGAGAAATATATCACAATAGGCACCCACCAAAGGCCCATGCCCAACTGCGTGTAAGCATGCAACAACAGTGTGCAATAGTAAAATGCAATAAAGTAATCAGTACTGAAAAGTAACTAACTTAATAATTAAATTTCCATTTTATTATTCATTTAATCCATTAAATAATATAAATCACCACATTGCATTTCTAAGTAAACAATCCACGTCCTCAGACAAAAAAAACCATACCCTCAGGTAAGAAGAATCCAACCCGCATCTATAGCCCGCAGGCGTAACAGAATTTGCCCTCAGGCGTAGGAAGTGTCACCCTCAGGCACAAAAGACAATCCCTTAGGCACGAAAGGTTGCCCTCAGGTGAAATAATAACAGTCCTCAGGCTAAACAGTGCAGTGCCCTTGGGCTAATCACAACAACACCCCCAGGCCAAATAGGTAATCGGGCCATGCCCAACAGGTAAACAAGCAGTAACAAGAAATTCCGCTCAAGGCAATTCTACAATTACTACTTTGAAGGCATACCCTTAGGTATCTTGGCCAAATGGCTAAACAGTGGAACACACCCCCGGGGTGGTTCCAGATCCAAGTAACGATCCCAACCAGAATTGTTAATATCTTAATTAAATACCTAATCAATTCTAAGTGTTTAATATAGCAACAACATCAGCCACACGACACCCCAACATGGGTTCGTGGCACAAAAACGCACAAAACACCCATTAGTTGGAAAACTAAACACCAAGACACCTTCCTTAAATGCCAACAAACGTTATACCTGAACGATGACTCCAGAAACGCCCAATACCGGCGTAGATCTGTCGAACAACGAAACCCACTCAAATGTAAATAACTCTCGTTAAAAGAAGAATTGGTATTCAATACGCTAGGAGAAGAGAGGGCTTACCCGCGCGGTTCCAAAGAGATCGTCCGAGGTGGAATCTGATTCCAGATGAACACCCGATGGGTCTTTAAAGGTCCGACCTCCTCCTTTTGCTCCAAAACGGTTCAAATGCCTCCTCTACCAAATGAGGAGGCTACCGCCTCTTTTAAGATGAAAAAACAAAGTACACGACATGTACTTACAATTACATGTCATGTACTCCTTTCATTTAACTATTCACTTGGAATCTCTCTACCAGTGCAGTATTGTTCACCTGTCGACAAGAGTACACGACATGTACTCCTGAGTACACGGCGTGTACTGCCGCCCAGCTGGCAGCTGCTTCACCGCCATACAATTTTGTCATGCCGACTGACTACACAGCGTGTAAAGGAGAACTACAGGGTGTGTAGTCAGTTCCTACACCCTTTGACGCCAGAAAGTCTACACGCCCCATGTAATCATCCATACATGACCATAAGTGCATGACGTGTGAAAAAAGTACACGACGTGTAGTTCCAAAATTTAGGATTTTCCCCATTTTCCATATTCTATTAAAAACTCATAAGGAAATGGAAAAAGAAGAAGCCCGTACCTCAAAGATAAGAACTGAGTTCTTACAAACTTCCCCCCCCCTTATAGCTATTCATCCCCGAATTGCCCTTCCAAGGGTGGAGAAGATATAGCCGTGAACAACTCCAACCACTGAGCACGTACGTCAGCCTCCCGCTCCCAGGTCTCGTCCTGCACTCGGCCATGCTTCCATAGCACCCGTATGAGAGGAACTATCCGGCCTCAGAAAACCATCGTGCTCCTGTCAAAGAAACGAATCATATGCTCCTTAAAGGACGAATCTGCCTCCATCTCAACCTCCTTAGGATTAAAAACGTGAGACGAGTCTGAATGATAGAGACCCAACTGAGATATGAGGAAGACATCTTGCATGGCTCGATACCGTTGTGGTAACGACAACCGATAAGCAACCAGCCCGACTCTCTCAAGAATCTCAAATGGCCCCACATACTGCGGTGAAAGTTTACCCTATCTCCTGATCCACTTCTGTCCCAACCTCGGCGAAACATGCAAGAAAACCTGATTCCTGACCACAAACTCCAAAGGTCGTCTGCAGCTATCAGCATAAGATTTCTGACGAGACTGGGCGGTAACCATCTGCTTCTGAATCAACTGGACCTGCTCAGAAGTCTCCTACATGAGACATGGTCCCAGCAAAGCTGCCTCACTTGCCTCTAACTTGCGAAAGGGTGATCGGCATGACCTATCATATAAATCCTCGTATGGTGCCATCTCAATTGTTTCCTGTAAGCTATTGTTATAGGAAAACTCAACCAAGGGAATATACTTCTCCCAAGAGCCCCCAAAGTCTAGGATGCATGCACACAACATGTCCTCTAGAACCTGTATTGTACGCTCTGACTGGCCATCTGTCTAAGGGTGGTATGCTGTGCTCAGAAGCACCTGTGTACCCAACACCCTCTGAAAACTCTTCCAGAAAAGAGACGTAAAGCGGGCGTCCATATCTGAAATTATAGAATGAGGGAACCCATGAAGACGTACGATCTCTCGAATATACAACCTTCTGAGCTTGTCGAAACCGAAGGTCCCCTTTATCGGCAAGAAGTGAGCTACCTTCATGAGTGTGTCCACAACAACCCACACAACATCATTGCCATGATGTGACCTCGGTAACCCAATCACAAAATCTATCGCGACATCGTCCCATTTCCACTCTGGAATGGGTAACTTCTATAACAGTCCAGCTGGTCTCTGATGCTCTGCCTTCACCTGCTGACAGGTGGAACATCTCATAATGAAACCTGCTACATCTCTTTTCATACCCGGCCACCAATACTGATGTCTCAAGTCACGGTACTTCTTGGAAACCCTGGGATGAACTTCCCAAGATGAAGCATGAAACTCTCGCATAATCTCCTTGCGTATATCCCCTAGAACCCATAATCGTCCATGGAAACGCAAAACCTCATCATCGCCTATCGTCCACCTTGGAGAACGGCCCCCACTTGCCACCGACTCCCATAGAACTAGGTATTCTAGATCTGATAGCTGCCCCATCCTAACTTTGTCCAGGAGGGTAGAATTCATAGCTAAAGATGAAAGATAAGTCTGACCCTGACTGTCATGCACCTCTAGATGCATCTCAGAGAACAAGGCCATGAGCTACCACTCACCAATGGCCTCCGGAACTGCCTGTATCTGAGTCTTCCTACCCAGTGCATCAACTACTGCATTACCTTTACCAGGTGTATAGGTAAGATCAAAATCGAAGAACTGTAGGTACTCGACCAACCTTCGCTACCTCAGATCCAGGTCATGCTGTGTAAATATGTATTTGAGGATTTTGTGGTCTGTGAAAAACACAAAATGCACCCCCAAAAGATAATGTCTCCAACAGCGCAACGCATGAACAACTGTTGTCAACTCGAGATCATGCATCGGGTAATTCCTCTCATGTGGCCTCAAATGCCGAGACCCATACACCACAACTCGGTCGCCCTGCATCAACATTGCTCCCAGCCCAATACCTGATGCATCACAGTAAACTGTATAGCTCTTCCCCTGCTCTTGGAGTATTAGGATTGGTGCTGATGTCAACATTCCCTTCAGGTCCTGAAAAGCTATCTCGCAAGCTTCCGACCAAACGAACTTCAAACCCTTCTTAGTCAGACCTGTCAACGGTGCTTCTAAGCGGGAGAAGTCCTGTATGAAATGCATGTAGTAACTAGACAGCCCTAAGAAACTACGTATCTCAAACACGTTCTTAGGCTGCTCCCAGGAAACTACTGCTCTCACCTTCTCGGGGTCTACTGAAACTCCTGCCTCAGAGATGATATGACCCAAGAAGTGAATCTGGTCAATCCAAAAGTTGCACTTTGAGAGCTTAGAATATAGCCGATGATCTCTCAGTGTACTCAATACAATATCAATATGTGTGGCATGGTCGTGTCGAGTGTGAGAGTACACCAAGATGTCGTCCACGAATACTACCAAAAAAGAATGAAGATACGGATGGAACACACAATTAATCAGAGCCATGAAAACCGCTGGCACGTTCGTGAGTCCGAACGACATAACCATATACTCATATAGAACATACCTACTCCTGAAAGCTGTGAGAGGTATATCAGATGGTCTCACACGCAGCTGATGATATCCTGATCTCAGGTTAGTCTTTGAGAACACTCGTGATCCACGAAGCTAATCAAAAATATGATCAATCCTCAGTAAGGGATATCAGTCCTTTACTGTCAACTGGTTTAGCTTCTGATAATCCACGCAAAGTATGAGGATACCGTCCGCCTTCTTCACGAAAAGGACCGGAGAACCCCAAGGAGAAGTACTGGGTCGGATAATGCCCTTTTCCAGTAACTCCTCTAACTGTCTATTGATCTCATGCAACTTCGGTGTAGCCATCCTATAAAGAGGAATGGACACCGGTGCTTCTCCTGGCATAAGATCAATAGAGAAATCCACCTCACGCTCCAGAGGTAGACCTGGAAAGTCATCCGGGAAGACATCCCTGAAATGATCAACATCAGGAGGGAAATTCATATGAAAAGTCCCCTAGTCATCCAGATATAACCTCGCAATCTATGCTGTGACTCCACCTCGCCCACGATACTCTGGTCCAGCTCGACTCGCCTGAACATCCCATTCACCCTTGTATAGAAACTCTCCTCCCTCTGGTGATGTGAAACGCACACTGCAATGATAACATTCTACAAAGGCTCGAATGGGAACCAACCAGTCCATTTCGAGACTGACGTCATAGCTTGTCATCACTAGGAAATAGAGGTCCCAAAGGAAGTGACACCCACCAACCTCAAGGGGGAACTCCATGCATTGATGCTGAACAGTCGTTATAGTCCCCAACTGAGTGTCTAGCATCATGATAATAGAAGATAAAGAAACATAGAGCCCAAGAATCTCCACAATGAGTACAGATATGAAACTATGTGTAGAACCCGTATTGAAAAGTACTGAAGATAAGACATAAGCTACTAAAATAGTACCTCTGACTATAGAAGGTCCGGGATCCTGCTCCTGCTGGGTCTGTTGCACAGCATATGCCTACCCAGTGTTGTGACCCTATGACACAACCTGGCTACCCAGAGCTATACAACCCTACTGCATCTGAGATCCTGGTGTCTGGCTACCACGACCACGACCACCATCTCTTCCTACATGCCCTGACATATTCCAGTTCCCCGACTGGTAAGAAGCCACTGGTCCTGATCCTGCACGTGGAGTCTGCACAGAACCCCTCTCACTAGCCATTGGTGGAAACGCCCTGCAAAAGTGTTGAAGATGACCCATATTGCCGCAAGATCGGCACTCCACTGGGTCTGGTGGACACTGCGGTCTCTTGTGCCCCTCTCAACAACACTAGTAGCACCTGACCGGACCACCTAAAGAAGCTGCCTGGCTGGTACTGCCTCCCTAAGAGAAGTCTATCTGTCTCTTTCTCTTGCCAGCATAAATAGTACCAGTAAATGGTGCTGAACCACCCTAGCCCACACCACCAGATTCCTACAGGTTCGTCTCCATAATCAGCACCTGGTTCACAACGGCGTGTACAATAGGAAACCTGAAAACATTCATTAGTACTCGGATGTCATACCGAAGATCATCATCAAAATGTCTGGCTCTCAACGTCTCATCACCCACCAGCATGGGTACAAAGCGCCGAAGCTCTGTAAAACGAGCAGAATAGTCCATCAATTACATAGCACCCTGCTGCAGATTCATGAACTCTCAAGCTCTATCATCCCTCAGCGTCTCCGAGAAGAAAAAGTCATAGAAGACTACCTAAAAGTCTTCCCACGCCATGTCCCTGTGAGGCTCTGACTGGGTGGTAACATCCCACCACCTCTTGGAGGAATCACGCAACATGTGTGTTGCAAGCTTGACCCTCTTCCCTGGAGGTGTCTCAAGATTCTTGAAAATTGCCTGCATCGACCCCAGCCAAGACTCTATAGCCTGTGGTCCGCCATCCCCTGAAAACGTAGGCGGATTCTACTGCTGGAATATACGTTTCTGTTTGACCATAGATGTGGCAGCTTCCGGTGCTCCCTGAAAGGTCTACATGAACTGCATAAAGCCTTCATGGAATTGCGCCTTCACACCCATGTCCAGTATAGCAGCTGGTGCCGCATATGGCTCTGCTGGAGGATCAACTAGTAGCCCATGGCCCACCATCTCCATAGTATTCTTATTGCCGCTCTCCTGGAGAACAACGCGCGGTCTTCTAGGAGGCATGTCACTACAAGTTTAAAAACACGACTTAGAACAAGATTAACAACGACTGAAAATGAAGAAACCCAAAAGGAAACACGAGGAAGAAGGCATTTCAAAATTTACAAAACAAGACTACACAGCGTGTATACTGACTACACGGCA
Source organism: Viscum album (assembly GCA_963277665.1). NCBI lineage: Eukaryota > Viridiplantae > Streptophyta > Magnoliopsida > Santalales > Viscaceae > Viscum > Viscum album. The sequence continues at coordinate 452,983,978 of OY728120.1, read as the reverse complement.
TGTACTTGACTTCCCTTCCCCTGCCCGGGTTCTTCGACATGTCTAAGCCAAACGGCTCCCGTTAAAAAAACTACAAAATGTGTATATAATCTACACGACGTGTATGATGTTATTTTCCAACTGATCGTGTCATTTTTGACACGGCCGACTACCCGTCTTGAAACTACACGACGTGTTACACCCGTACATGGCGTGTACACCACCCCATTTCAAAGCCACACGGCTAAGTCTACACGGTATATCATCGGACAAGACTACACGACGTGTACTCCAAGGTACAAGACATGTTCAAGGAACGGTGACATCGACCCGTGTTGTTAGTTACAGGACCGAGTCCCCAGGTCACACTACACGGCGTGTTCATTATTGACACGACGTGTTCTGTGCAGGAGTTCACCAACCCGTATTATTAGTTACATGGACAGGCACTGGGTCAAAACTATACGGCGTGTATATCATGTACATTATAACACCCCAAGATTTCATAATGTGTTATTTCTTCAAAAATAATTCAATAACTTGCACTACACGCAACACCGAGTTCAAGCGCACCATGACTTTCCAAACAAGCCGTTCAAAAGAGGCTATGAATAGTATTTACTAAATTTTAAACTTTATATAATCCTTATAATTTTATAATCCATATTATGACTTTCTTAGACATAATGTAAGAACAAATTATTTTTTTTTCAGATAAAATAAGTATTGTTCAAAAATGCACTTTTACCAACTTTAATAGTGATCCCTTTTTAAATCAAATATTTTAAACTTTTATTCAATTTGACTAAATAAATTTATTCTTTAGAATGGGGACATAAAAAATTTACAATGTAACACCCCAAGCTTCCACGGTACGCTTCTCTTTGAATAATATAGTAGCGTGTATTGTACGCATCTTCGAGTTCTAACACACTCCATAACCAAATTAAACTAGCCGTTATGAATAGTAATACCTAATTATTGAAATTTTATAAATTTTATCTCTCAAAATGGACTTCATTTTTGGATTCGGAGTATCAAATTTAGCCTAAGGTGAAATTTTGGTACTTTTCGGATAACTTTAATATTTTGATGAATAGTGAAAATTACTAAATTTTAATTAAAAACAACTTTTTTAATCAAAATAATTAATTGTGATAAATTATGAATTTGAGTGGTTTTAAAATATATTTAGAATATATTTTTACCATTTAATACAATTTTGTTCATTGGACATAATTTCACAATTAATCCGGACATAAACAAGTACCAATCTTTTGATAGTTATTATATATTAAAAACATGATTTTTGTTATAATAGCGGGAATTAATTTTAATTTAATTTCTGCCACTTCTGTGTTTTGAATTTGGAAAAATGGATTCCATATTTGGAATCAGGATGTCCAAATTTTGTAAATAGGCAACTTTTATTTTAGGACATTTTGAATAATTACTTCGGTAAATATTTTATTTACTATGGTTAAAGGGTAAATCTGGTTAACAAGGGTTAAAAAATAATATTATAATATTACTAAATTACCCTAAAACGTGTCCTAACATTATTTGTGGATACATGGCCGACCATGGGAATCTTTGGGTCGATTTTGGGACACCATGAAGGTGATAGGGACACTTTATTTTAATTAAGTTAAAATAATTACAAACATGACATAAGCATATATCTTTTAGAAAAACAATTTTTACATAGGGTTATATATGTTGGATTTTCGACTATAAATATTCATTAGAAAGAAACAACGATTTACTACATAATGAAATTTTATTTATAATTTTTAGACATTAAATAAATTAATTTATTTATGACACAATAATGATGCAGTAATTACCATAATAGTGAAAAATTAAAATAATTGATATTATAAATACCCAAATAAAAATAATTTGAGACTTTTATTGAATTAAAATAATTTTCCAGGTTAATATGACATATTTGGATTTATTTAATTATATTTTATCGAATTAATCATTCTGTTATGAGTTTCACGATAGTCAATTTTTGAATAGTGACAAAATTGAAATAAAACGGGTTTTAAAACAAATATTATATTATTAATTGATATTAAATTCCTAAAAATCTAAGGTTCGGTCAAGAAACTTATATAATGATAGGTGTATCATGAAAAGACCACATGGGGGTCTCTTGGATGTATATTGTAAGTTTATTAACCATATAATATAAAAATTCAAAGAGACATTGTAAAAGTGAAACTAATTAACTAACAGTTAATACTTAAAGATAAGGTTAATATAATGACCCAAACCTGTCTAAATTCTATTGGTTGAGTGGTTTTCGACCCATACCCACCTTAACCTTTAAATAATCAACTTTTGAGCCATTAGAAACCGAATATGAATATATTATAAATTAATATTTCTAGCTTTTCCAAAGGTGCCCCTCACCCCTCTTATAAAAGGGCACTCCCCCTTCTCATTACTTCACACCTTCAAATCCTTTTGGTTCGGCCAAAACCTGTTCAAATACTCTCTCAAATTCCCTCACTACATCCTAGAATCCTTAGTTTGATCAGAAAGCCGACCTAAGGATCCATTTTGAGCAAATCAAAAGGAAGAACCCGAAGAAGAGGTAATGATTTCACCACCCATTTTCAAGTTCTTTTCTTCTTCCACTTATTCTTTCATTGTTATTACCATTATAAAATAATAACTCCAGTATATTATATATACATTGATGTTATTATAAACATGGAACAACCATATTCAGTATTCTATCCATCTTTTGAATAACATGTCACCATACGTGCGTACGTACGGCTTACCGTCTCCACGTCGTGGTGTAATTGTTATTCAATAAATTATTATTTGGATGGGTATAATAATGATGTGTAATTCATGTAAATAATAAATATAACATTATAATTATTCTTTATATATTATATACCATCCAATTAAATATTATTTTAATATCAAAAGAATGATATTGGCGCGTGTTCGTACGTACAGACTACCGTTTCCACGAACGCGATGAGATTCATTCTCTATCATATCAATTCATGTATAATTATCATTTGATGATTTAAAAATAATATTTAAGGACTTGATATCATTCTGGATATGAATACGATACAACCTATCCATGACAAACAAGGCTTACGTAACAAAACATATAAAAGAAAACGAGTAAGTTATCTCCCGAAACGACGATAATTCTAAGATATTATTAACAAAGTAATATTAAAAGATCATATATGATATCATATTATTGTATATGATTATTGAATAATTTAATAACAATTATTTCACCATTATACAGGAGGTTAACCTACCCCCAACCAAGTAAAAGTACAATGTAAGGGTTTATTTCGCAATCTCTTCATTATCTAAGGTTGTTTATACGTTATAATCTACTGGGATTTCTTTATCATTCACATCCATGTTTCTTAAAAATGTATTTCAAAACATTTTTACTATTTACTAGAAAATGGGTTAAAGTCATTTATACCCTTGTTTAATTTTATAAGTGGTTTATAAAGGAATATTTCCGTCATTTTCCAAATGAGGTTCTTTTATCCTTTTCGACAAAATTAAGGTAATAATGTTTTTTTAACTTATATAGCAGGTGTGGATATTTAATGCCGTTATAAAATTGTCAAAGCTTCCCTTAAAATCTTATAAGATTATTTTCAAAGTAAATGTATTATTTTATAATTATGTTACTTTTAAATTATTTCAAAATGAATATTTTAAGAATTTTTGAAAGGTACACTTTTTCAAGATCATAATTTTAAATGTTTTGAAGATTTATCTTTCTAAATATTTTAATTAATGTCCATGTTTTCAAAATTATTTTAAGGATTTATTTATATGGACATGAATGTTTGGAAATGATATTTCTTTTCAAAAGTTTCAATGTGGTATGGGACACTTTGATTCAATAATCTTTTTTAAATTACTTCTTTCATAAATGTGTGATTTTTCAATGATTTCGAGAAAAGAGATATTTCTCTCAAATTGTTTTGATTTCACCTATGTCAACATCCTTTGATGGATTTTAAGCTTATTTGAAGTTGATTTATTATGATTCAAAACTTTTGTATTGTATTGAAGGATTTGTGATATGTTTTACTATGTATGTGTTATTTTTATTCCATTCATGGTTTATGGAAAAATTATTGACATTTCGTATGCTATTTTTAATACGAATGTTTATGTTATGTTTAAACCTTTTCATATGGGAATGCATTGGACTTAGTAAGTGACGGGTGGAACCCGCTATAGCTCCTCGATGCATCGATAGGTCTCATGAGACAAACTAGTGTCTTGGCACAAGGCCTTGGAAAAATCTTATTTGTATTCTTGGCACGAGGCCTTGTCTATGTGGTTATGATAGTCTTGAATTATGCATTCCATTATTATGAAAGTGGTTATTGATATTGCATGTGATTGTTCGACTAGTAGAACATCCACGTGAATAAGTAAATGAAATTATTTCATTTTATCTTTCCCATATTATGCAGAAGTTCATGTTTAAAAGGCTTTTGTTTTATTTATACATTGCCTTAAATGATTATGCTTATTTATGAAATTTTCCGCTGTATTACTTACCCTTACGGAGTATTTTAGCTCACCCCATTATTATGTTTTATTTTTCCAAGGATTCGAAGATGTATATTGTGATTGATAAGAATGGTTAAGAAAAGGGAATAATGGCATTAATAAAGTATTATTTATGTAGTTTTGTATGTTATGAAGTGTAATGTAACATTAATGTATGTAATATACATTCCAAGACTGCTAAACTAATCGGTCCTTTGGGACTTGATTCCTTGTAATCATGCCAATGTATTAAAATAATGCACCGACTCCGGGTAACTAAGGTCGGGGCGTTATAGTTGGTATCAGAGGAAGTTTAACAATAACCTTAGAAACTAGATTTAGATAAACTCTAATTAGAGAACATAGCCCAAAGATAGACTTTGAGGATTAGTATAGAAGAACTTCCTAGAATTTTGGTATTGTATAGATTTTGTGAGTTTTCCAAGCAATACATCCCTCTCTGGATACGAGCAGGTAGAGGTGGCTCTGGCACAGATGTACCTAGGGGTAAAACCCGAAATCACTGCTTTGAGATAGACTCGAACAGGAACTGGTGCACGACAACGGGCCTTACTGCACTCTTGGTTACGACACTCCCGGGGGATATGCTTAGGATAACTCTCATTTTCTTTACAAGTCATTATGAAGGGATTATGAGTATATAATTCCTCAAAGAATTTTTTTTATGATTATGGATTATATCCATAATATATTTAATTTATGTTATGTGTTTTACAAGTTTGGGATTAGGTATTGTTATTCATAAACTGATCTAATGTATTCCATTGTTTAGAAATGGAACCCAGTAGAAGGAATGAGAACACTAGTAATGCACATGATCCAAAGAGAAATAAGGATCGTATCTTTCATGGTCTTAAGCCAGAATTTATAAGAGAAATAGTCTCCCATGTATTATCATCATATAAAGAAATAATATCATGTGTTGATATGATAAGTAAATAGTTTACTGAGTCCTATGGCTTTGAAGGGAAGCAAGAGAAGAAAAGGATGGAAGAGAGAAACATGGACAAAGGGAAGAGGGAAAAGAAGAATTTTCCCATATGTGATAACTGTCGGAAGAAACACCCCGGAACTTTCCTGAAAGGAATGAGAGTTTGTTATAAGTGTGGAGAAAAAGGGCACAATGTACGTGACTACAAGGGTATGAAAATGGTTTAAAATGTACAATTCTTCATTTGCAAGGAGTTTAGACACTACGCGAACCTATGTCCCAGTCATCAGACTATGCCGCAAATGATGCTATTGGATAATAATCAAGTTATGATACTACCACAGATGAAGAGGAATGATTTGAGTTCTTATGTTGATTATGTCATTTGAGTGTTGTATCAACAATGTACTTCTTATAATAATTATGGAGTATATAGGGATTGTACTGCAGTACTATTTCATTATGGACTTGAGATTGTGTGGAAAAAAGAAAAGTGACTCAATAGAAAGATAAATTTTTGGAAAATATATGGTTGAGAGAAAGATAAACCATAATATGATTCTGATACTGAGGTAGTGATTTTAGAATAATACATGATTGATTTGGATAAATTATATTGGATATTCTTGACTACCTTAAATCTGATTAATGATTTGTATATTCCATCATTGTTGGGGTTTAAAACATTTTTGGATTGAAGGAGTATATCTATCACTCTTTAAGGAATAAGGGATCATGAATGTAATCAATAAGGTTTTATGGTAATTCAGGATGTTTCAGTGTTTTAAAAGAATACATGATGAAGGTGTTCACATGTTTTTACGTAGAAAAAAGGATCTTCATTTTTGGACTAAAGCATTTTGGATAGTTCTAGTTTGGATTATTTTTGGATTTCCATAAAAGGACAACCCGTAGGTTGGGCGGAAACCCGTCGCGTCCGACAAGGCCGCGAAACATGAACCCACAACCGAAGGGCGACAAGGGTGTATCACCTACCACTGGCCCACGTAATGTCCAGGATTAAATAATATAGTTTTTTAAAAGATCTGGTAGATGAATTATAAATTCATTTTTTTGAACCCTATACAAATAGGATAAATAAAGTATTTTTTTACGTTCTATTATCTTTTAGAGTGAAAGATGAGTTTGTGGTAGAAATTAGTTAAAGGATGGAACTCTACTTGTCAAGAATATATTTTTCTTCTTCTCTTATTCTATGAAGAAATTAATTCTTATACATTATTTAAGGAATCCTAAAACCAAAAATGTGTTATCCTAATACCCCATGTTTTGTTGAACCGATGGTATTTCAAATCATCATAGATTGATGAATTTAAGGACCTCAATTTTTCACTTGTTTTTGATTGATGACCTCAATCACTACCTATAAATATTTATTTCATTCCTCCAATTATATGTCTCTAATTTCCACCAGTGTTATCCTAATCGAGATCATAATTTGGTGGTGACCCTTTCATATCTCTTTTCCTCATATTAAAGCTAAATTTCAGTAACCCAATATCCGATGTGGGTTTTCCCACAAAGATATTTTCTATTTTCAACCTTTTATTTTCGAAGAACAATTTCAAATTGCGAGGACGCAATTTATTGAAGTAGGGGAGAATGTAACACCCCAAGATATCATAATGTGTTATTTCTTCAAAATAATTCAATAACTTGCACTACACGCAACACCGAGATCAAGCGCACCATGACTTACCAAACATGCCGTTCAAAAGAGGCTATGAATTGTACTAACTAAATTTTAAACTTTATATAATCCTTATATTTTTATAATCCATATTATGAGTTTCTTAGACATAATGTAATAACAAATTCTTTTTTTCAGATAAAAGAAGTATTTTTCAAAAATGCACTTTTACCAACTTTAATAGTGAACCCTTTTTAAATCCAATATTTTAAACTTTTATTCAATTTGACTAAATAAATTTATTCTTTAGAATGGGGACATAAAAAATTTACAATGTAACACCCCAAGCTTCCATGGTACGCTTCTCTTTGAATAATACAGTAGCGTGTATTGTACCCAACTTCGAGTTCTAACACACACCATAACCAAATCAAACTAGTCGTTATGAATAGTAATACCTAATTTTTGAAATTTTATAAATTCTATATCTTAAAATGGACTTCATTTTTGGATTCGGAGTATCGAATTTAGCCTAAGGTGAAATTTTGGTACTTTTCGGATAAATTTAATATTTTGATGAATAGTAAAAATTACTAAATTTTAATTAAAAACAACTTTTTTAATCAAAATAATTAATAGTGATAAATTATTAATTTGAGTGGTTTTAAAGTATATTTAGAATATATTTTTACCATTTAATACAATGTTGGTCATTGAGAATAATTTCACAATTAAACCGAACATAGACAAGTATCAGTCTTTTGATAGTTATTATATCTTAAAAACACGCTTTTTGTTATCACAATGGGAATTAATTTTAAATTAATTTCTGCCACTTATGTGTTTTGAATTTGGAAAAATGGGTTCCATATTTGGAATCAGTATTTCCAAATAGTGTAAATAGATAACTTTTATTTTTAGAAATTTTGAATAATTACTTCGGTAAATATTTTATTTACTATTGTTAAAGGGTAAATCTGGTAAATAAGGGTTAAATAAATAATATTATAATAATACTAAATTACCCTAAAATGTGTCCTAGCATTATTGGTGGATACATGGCCGACCATGGGCATCTTTGGGTCGATTTTGGGATCCCATGAAGTTGATAGAGACACTTTATTTTAATTAAGTTAAAATAAGTACAAAAATGACATAAGCATATATCTTTTAGAAAAACAATTTTTACATAGGGTTATATATGTTTTATTTTCAAATATAAATATTTATTAGAAATATAAAAATACTTCCTACATAATGAAATTTTATTTATAATTTTTAGACATTATAATATTTAATTTATTTATGACACAATGATGATGCAGTAATTACCATAATAGTGAAAAATTAAAATAATTGATATTATAAATACTCAAATAAATATAATTTGAGACATTTATTGAATTACACTAATTTTCTATATTAATATGACATATTAGGATTGATTTAATTGTATTTTTTTGAAGTAATAATTCTGTTATGAGTTTCACTAAAATTAATTTTTGAATAGTGTCAAAATTGACATAAAAGTGTTTTTAAAACAAATATTATATTATTTATTGATATTAAATTCCTAAAAATCTAAGGTTCGGCCAGGAGACTTATATCATGATATGTGTATCATTAATGGACCACTAGGGGGTCGCTTGTATGTATATGGTAATTTTATTAACCATATAATAGAACAATAAAAAGAGACATTGTAAAAGTGAGACTAATTAACTAAGTGTTAGTACTTAAAGATAAGGTTAATATAATGACCCAAAACTGTATAAATTATATTGGTTTAGTGGTTTTCTACCCATCCCCACCTTAAACTATAAATAGTCAACTTTGGAGCCATAATAAACGAATATGAATTTATTATAAATTAATATTTATAGCTTTTCCAAAGGTGCCTCTCACCCCTCATATAAAAGGGCACCCCCCTTATCATTACTTAACACATTCAAAGCCTTTTGTTTCGGCCAAACCCTGACGAAATACTCTCTCCACTTCCCTCAATACATCATAGAAGCCTTAGTTTGATCAGAAATCCAACCTAAGGATCCATTTTGATCAAATCAATAGGAAGAACCCGAAGAATAGGTAATGATTTCACCACCCATTTTCAAGTTCTTTTCTTCTTCCACTTATTCTTTCTTTGTTATTACCATTCTAAAATAATAACTCCAGTATATTATATATAAATTGATGTTATTATAAACATGGTACAACCATATTCAGTATTCTATCCACCCTTTGAATAACATGTCACCATACGTGCGTACGTACGGCTTACCATCTCCACGTCGTGGTGTAATTGTTATTCAATAAATTATTATTTGGATGGGTATAATAATGATGTGTAATTCATGTTAATAATAAATATAACATGATAATTATTCTTTATATATAATATACCATCCAATTATATATTATTTTAATATCAAAAAAATGATATTGTTTCTCGTGCATACGTATGGACTACCGTCACCACGAACACGATGAGATTCATTCTCAATCGTATCCATTCAAGTATAATTATCATTTTATTATTTAAAAATAATGTTTAAGGACTTGATATCATTCTGGATATTAATAAGATACAACCTATCCATGAAAAACATGGCTTACGTAACAAAACATATAAAAGAAAATGAGTAGGTTGACACCCGAAACGACGATAATTCTAAGATATTATTAACAAAGCAATGTAAAAAGATCATATATGACATCATATTAATGTATATGATTATTGAATAATTTAATAACAATTATTTCCCCATTATACAGGAGTTTAACCTACCCCCAACAAAAGAAAAGTACAAGGTAAGGGTTTATTTCTCAATCTCTTCTTTATCCGAGGTTGTTTATACGTAAAAATCTACTCGGATTTCTTTATCATCCACATCCATGTGTCTTAAAAATGTATTTAAAACCATTTTTTACTATTTACTAGAATATGGGTTAAAGTCATTTATACCCTTGTTGACTTTTATAAGTGGTTTATAAAGGAATATTTCTGTCATTTTCCAAACAAGGTGCTTTTATCCTTTTCGACAAAATTTAGGTAAGAATGTTTTTTTAACTTATACGGAGAGTGCGGCTATTTACTGCCGTTATAAAATTATCAAAGCATCCCTTACAAGATTTTAAGATTATTTTCAATTTAAATGTTTTATTTTATAATTATGTGACTTTTAAATGATTTCAAAATGAATATTTTAAGAATTTTTGAATGGTACTATTTTTCAAGATCATAATTTTAAGTGTTTTAAAGATTTATCTTTCTAAATCTTTTAATTAATGTCCATGTTTTCAAAATGATTTTAAGGATTTATTTATATGGAAATGAATGTTTTGAAATGATATTTATTTTCAAAAGTTTCAAAGTGGTATGGGACACTTTGAGTCAAAAATCTCTTTTAAATTACTTCTTTTATAAATGTGTGACTTTTCAATGATTTTGAGAAAAGAGATATTTCATTCAAATTGTTTTGATTTCAGTAATGTCAACATCCTTTGATGGATTTTAAGATTATTTGAAGTTGATTTATTATGATATAAAAATTCTGTATTGTATTGAAGGTTTTGTGATATGTTTTACTGTGGATGTGTTATTTTTATACCATTCATGGTTTATGGAGAAAGTATTGACATTTCATATGCTAGTTTTAATACGAATGTTTATGTTATGTTTAAAACTTTTCATATGGGAATGCATTGGGCTTAGTAAGTGACGGGTGGATCCCACTATATCTCCTTGATGCATCGGTAGGTCTCATGAGACAAACTAGTGTCTTAGCACAAGGCCTTGGAAAAATCTTATTTGTAGTCTTGGCACAAGGCCTTGGCTATGTGGTTATGATAGTCTGACATTATGCATTCCATTATTATGAAAGTGGTTATTGATATTGCATGTGATTGTTCGACTATTAGAACATCCATGTGAATAAGTAAATAGCATTATTTCATTTTATCTTTGCCATATTATGATGATGTTCAACTTTAAAAGGATTTTGTTTTAGTTATACATTGACTTAAATGTTTATGCTTATTTATGAAAGTTTCCGCTGTATTGCTTACCCTTACAGAGCATTTGAGCTCACCCGTTTTCTATGTTTTGTTTTTCATAGGATTCCAAGAAGTATATTGTGATTGATAAGAAAGGTTAAGATAAGGGTATAATGGCATTCATAAAGGATTATTTATGTTGTTTTGTATGTTATGAAGTGTAATGTAACATTTATGTATATAATATATTTTCCAAGACTGCTAAACTAATCGGTCCTTTGGGACTTGAATCCATGTAATCATGCCAATGGATTAAAATAATGCACCGACTCTGGGTAACTGGGGTCAGGGCGTTACATACACGGCGTGTTTTACCCAAACCTTCCCTACCCCGTGTCGCCTCCCACACGGTTTGTGACTTGGGAAGAGACTATAAGGTGTGTACTCAGAGTACACAGCGTGTACTTAAAAAGTTTATTTTCCTTCCCTAACAGAAGTTCATACACAGCGTGTGTAAAAATACCACATGGCATGTATACTGGGTTTTCGGACAGTATGCCTCCAAAACATCCCTGGAACCTAGAAAACATCGAAAAACAACACCTAAGTGTCAAATTCCAACCCGTGAGGGCCCATACTCCCCACAAATCAATGTTTGATATCTTATCTATGTTATAACTAATAAACAGTCAATGATCCACCAAATTCTGGTCAATGGGGGCCCATACTCCCCAAAAACAAAAGCTTGGTGTCCATTATATAAACAGGCTTACACAAAAATTACCATATCAAATAGCAGGTATTTTTCTTCAGTGCAGCTATCACAACAACATGATTTTATAGCACAACTACTATCACAACAACATACAATTTCTAAGGCACCTACATAGCATGGAACTATGCATGGCATGTGATTTCTAGAATGTGACTATATGATGCATAATATGACATACCCTCATCTCATCGGGTGGCAACTAAATAGAACCCACAGATAAAAGATAAAAATCACAATACAAGTGCGTCACCCAACGGTGCAATCATATCAACAGGAAAATTTGAAAAATCAGAAAAATTGAAAAATACGAGGTAGACTGGCTTTTCCCTGTACACAGGTTTTCTACGCTCGGGCACAACATATTACCAACTACCGGTCCACCCTATCCTTGAATAAGGCTCCAAATAGAAAGTCATGAAAAATGAAACCCTCTGATACCACTTTATAACGTCCCGGGCCTGGGCTCCACGCAACAGGTGACCCGAATTCGGTTCACCACGTGACGTCAAGCGCATTTCCTCAAATTCCATAGGCTGCCGAATAACAGCGAGGGCCCAGGTCTGATAGTGGGGAAACTATTCCCTCATTTTTCAAAGTGTAGCACAGCGGAATACAAAATAAAACATAAAAAAAATAGCGGAAGCAGTAATCCATACACAACTGAAATAAACAACAACAGTGATTATAACAAAAAATATATAAATTATGATGCTACATGTCTCAAGATCTATGAAAACATCTAGAACATGTTATACATCAATATGATTCAACCAAAAGAAGAGTACAGAAAAACAAGGCAAAACAGCTGGTAGCGGCATCGCAAGCCTAGGCTCGGTCCCATGCCCTCCTATTCCTCAGCAACAATCAAGTACTTGTATAGGGACTCTTGCCCCTATCTACACCTGCAGCAATGTAATCTTTTTGGGCCGAAAAGAATCACCCAAACAGGGTGTGAGAAATATATCTCAATAGGCACCCACCAAAGGCTCGTGCCCAACTACGTGTAAGCATGCAACAACATTGTGCAATAGTAAAATGCAATAAAGTAAGCAGTACTAAAAAGTAACTAACAAAAAATTTAAATTGCCATTTTATTATTCATTTAATCCATTAAATATTAGAAATCACCACAGTGCATATCTAAGTAAACAGTCGATGTCCTCAGACAAGAAAAACCTTACCCTTAGGTAAGCAGAATGCAACCCCCAGGTATAGACCGCAGACGTAACCGAATTTTCCCTCAGGTGTAGGAAGTGTCGCCCTCAGGCACAGAAGTCAAGCCCTCAGGCATGAAAGGATTCCCTCAGGCAAAATAACTACAGCCCTCAGGCTAAACAGTGCAGTGCCCTCAGGCTAATCACAACAATGCCCCCATGCCAAACAGGTAATCTGGCCATTACCAACTAGTAAACAAGCAGTAACAATCAATTCCTCTCAAGGAAATTCTACAATTACTACTTTGAAGTCATACTCTCAGGTATCCTAGCCAAATGGCTAAACAGTGGAACACACCCCCTGGGTGGTTCTGGATCCAAGCAATGATCCCAACCAGCATTTTTAATATCATAATTAAATACCTAATCAATTCTAAGTGTTTAATATTGCAACAGCCTCATCCAAACGACACCCCAACTTGGGTTCGTGGCACAAAAATGCACAAAACACACAACAATTGGAAAACTAAACACCAAGCCACCTATCTTAAATGCCAACGAACTTTATACCAAAATGCCGACTCCAGAAACGCCCAATAACGGAGTAGATCTGACAAAGAACAAAACCCGATCAAATGTAAATAACTTACATTAAGAGAAGAATTGGAAAGCAACAAGCTATGAGAAGAGAGGGCATACCCGCGCGGTTCCAAAGAGATCGTCCGAGGTGGAATCCAATTCCATATGAACACCTGGTGGATCTTCAATGGTCCGGCCTCCTCCTTTGGCTCAAAAATGGCTCAAATTCCTCCTCTGCCAAATTAGGAGGCTACTGCCTGTTTTAAGCTGAAAAAACAAAGTACACGGCATGTACTTCCAAGTAAACGGCGTGTACTCCTTTCATTTAACTGTTCACCTGGTAGCTTTCCGCCAGTGTGTCACTGTTCACCTGCCGACAAGAGTACACTGCATGTACTCTTGAGTACACGGTGTGTACTACCACTCATCTGGCGGCTGCTTCACCGCCTTACTATTTTTTCCTGCCGACCGACTACACGGAATATAAAGGACCACTATACGGTGTGTAGTCAGTTCCTACACCCTTTGTCACCGGCAAGGCTATACGCCCCGTGTACACATCCCTACACAACTATAAGTACATGGTATGTTAAAAAAGTATAGGGCATGTAGTTCTAAAATTTAGAATTTTCCCCATTTTCCATATTTTATTAAAAACACTTAAGGAAAAGGAAAAAGAAGAAGCCTGTACCTAAAAGAGAAGAACCGAGTTCTTACATAATGTTATTTTTAAAGGCTTGTAATAAATATATACTTTAAAAAAGTCTCATTCATTTAAATTTATTTTTAGAAAACCATGGTGTGTTACATTATCCCCACCTTCTGGAAATTGCATCCTCGCAATTTTATTTACTTATTAAACAAGTGAGGGTACCTTTTCCTCATAGAATTTTAGGACTCCCATGTTGCTTCTTCAACCATGTGGTTTATCCAAAAAATTCTTTTAACTGGTATATTACCTTATCCCGCAATAATTGTTCCCTTCGATCAAGAATCTGAACTGGGTTCACTTCATAAGAAAGGTTCTCTTCCAGCTAAACTGCATTTGGGCTCAAGAAATGTGATGAATCTGGCACATAATTTCTCAACATAAAAACATGAAAACATTGTGTACCTAAAACAAACTCGGAGGCAAAGCTATGTGGTAGGAAACTGTTCAAAATTTATCCAAGATTTTAAAAGGACCGACGAACTATGGACTTAGATTCCTTTTCCTAACGAAACAAACTACACTTTTCCAAGGAGTGATTTTAAGGAAAACATGATCACCTACTACGAAAGATAAGCCTTTCCTTCGGTTATCTGCATAAATTTTCTTCCTAATCTGAGTTGTCCTCATGTGCTGCTAGATCATCCTCACTTTCTTAGCCACTTATTATACTAATTCTGGCCCCATAAACATTCTTTGACCGAAATCATCTCAAGATGCTGGAGTCTGACACCGCTACCTATACAAAGCCTCAAACGGTGCCATTTGAATACTGTAATGAAAACTATTATTATAAGAAAACTCAACTAAAGAAAGAAGTTGATCCCAACTTCCCTTGTAGTCCATTGAACAAGCTGGAAGCATATCCTCCCTAGTCTGAATCGTTCATTTTTACCGCCCATCTAATTGAGGATGAAAAGATATACTAAAATTTAACTCTTGTCCCAACGACTTCTAAAGTCCCTTCCAAAAGTTAGAAGTGATCCTGGGATCTCGATCCAATACCATGTAAAGAGGAACTCTATGTAGCCTGACAATCTCCCTGAGGCACAATCGAGAACGATGATCCAAAGTCATTGTATCTCGAATAGAAAGAAAATGTGCAACCTTTGTTAGCCGATCAATAATAACCCAAATCGCATTGTTACCTCAAGAAGTCCATTGTACTCCCACCACAAAGTCCATGGATACATTCTACCATTTCCATTATGGAACTGGAAAAAGATGATTCATCCCCTTTGGTAACTACCGCTCTGCTTTAACCTACTGACATGTCAAACATTTCTTGGTAAAATCAGCAATATTTATTTTCATTCCATCCCACCAATAATACTCCCAATGATCTCTGTACATCATAGTACTACCAGGATGAATAGAAAACATAGAACTATGAGCTTCTCACAACAAATATTTCTTCAAATGAGAATCACTAGGCACACACAACCTTTTTCCAATTCTTAAAACAAAATCATTGTCATGGTTAAATTCTGGCAACATACCCATTTTATCCAATTATACCTTTTTCTATAGCTCACAGTCTTCCTTTTGTGCTCGCTTAATTCTATCTAAAAATGAAGACTGCACTGAAACCTGAAACAAAACAGAGGTACTCCCTACACCAACAACTTCTAAGCCAAAATTCATCAAATCATTAATCAAGGGATCATGTTCCAAAAGTAACATGGTTAATGATGAATGATGTTTCCGACTTAAGGCATCCACTACTTTGCTTTTCCAGGAAGGTAATTGATCGTGCAGTCATAATACTTTATTAGTTCTATCCATCGTCTCTGCCTCTTGTCTAATTCCTTCTGAGTGAATATATACTTCAGGCTTTTATGGTCAGCATATATTTGACATTTGGATCCGTATAAATGATGCCTCCATATTTTCAAAGAAAAAACCACATCTTCCAATTCCAAATCATGTGTGGGATAATTTACCTCATGAGGTTTACGATGTCTCAAATCATAGGAAATTATCTGATCATTCTGCATCAAATCACAACCAAGTCCCTTCAATGAATCATCACTGTAGATGGTAAAATTACCATTTTGGGAAGGTAAGGACAAAACTGGAGCATTCAACAATCTTTTCATCAGTCCCTGAAATCCTACATCACATTCCTCTATCCAAAGAAATTTATCCCCTTTCCGTGTTAACATAGTTATCAGGCTGGATAACTGTGCAAAGTTCTTAACAAACCGTCGGTAATAACCCGCTAATCCAAGAAAACTATGAATCTATATAACATTTGTGGGTTTTGGACATTAATAAAACACTTTTTTTTGGTAGGATCAATTTTTATTCCATATTTATTAACAATTTTCCCATGAAAAAAAATCTGTTGCATCCAAAAATCACACTTTCTGGATTTTCCATACAGTTTCTTTTCTTTTAAGGTTTGAAAAACAACCCTTAGATGTTTTTCATGATCCCTTTTATTCATTGAAAATACCATAATTCTATCAATAAATACAAAAACAAATGTATCCACGAACTCATGAAATACTCTATTCATAAGATTTAAGAATATAGCATGTGCATTAGTTAATAAAAATGGCATAACAACAAATTCATAATGCCCATACCTAGTACTAAAGGTTGTTTTCGAGATTTCATACTCTTTCAACTTTAGCTGATGGTATCCAGATCTGAAGTCAATCTTGGAAAAGTACTCAGATCCCTGGAGATGATCAAACAAGTCATCTATATTAGGCAAATGATACTTTTTTTGAACTATGATGTTATTCAAAGATCTATAATCGATGAAAAGACTCATGGAAAAATATTTCTTTTTAACAAACAAAATAGGGGCTCTCCACAGTGACATGATAGAATGAATGAAGACTTTTTCAAGAAAATATTGCAACTGATTTTTCAATTCAAGAAGTTCTAATGGTGTAACCCGATAAGGGGGTTTTGAAATTGTCTTAGCATCAAGAACTATGTCAATTGTGAATTCGACTTCTCGATCAAGTATGACACAAGGTAACTCATCAAGAAAAACATCAAGGAAATTCATTTACCACTAGCACATCATTAATTTTAATATTTCCCTTTTTTCAACACTATGAGCATGATTACTTTCATTTCCATCGTTCAATAGTTTCTCAGATTACTGATATTTTATCAATTGTATGGTTACATTCTTGTATATAAACTGAAAATCCTTCTCAGAAACAACTTCATTAGCTCTACAGTCAATCTTAGCATGATAATCAGAAATCCATTCCATTCCCAAAATAACATCAAACTCATCTAAGGGTAAAACAACAAGATTTGTAGGTAAAGTATTTCCACAGACCACAATAGAAATATTCTTATAATTACTCTTTTCTATAACATTTCCCCCTTGCTGTTTTAACAAAAAGTTCAGTTCTCATTTATTGAGGTGATATTTCAAATTTACTAGAATATTTATCAGATATGAAGGAATGTTTAGACCCCGTATCAAAGAAAACTTTATCAAAACATGAGGGAACAAATAATGCACCTGATATGACTTCATTGGATGTCCCTAAATCTACTAACGTAGTCGCAAAGGATCTCACAACACCATTCTGCTTATAGTCTATCTTCTTTGCATAATTCAGATCTCTCTTTCAGCAGGAATTTCCATAATGGCCCATTTCACCACATTTAAAACACTTTACAGTCTCTCATTCTGACAAGTTTTTCATAAATTTTGAATTCATGGGAGACCAACGCCCTTATATACCTTGGCTTCAGTCCTGAGTAAAAGTGTTTGACTTTTCTATCAAGAACTAGAATAAGATTTGGAGCATACCTTTCCAGTTGGGTGAATTTTTCTTCATACAAAGCCACTTAATCTTCCTCCTTCTTTTTCAATTCAAGGAATTACTTCTCTATTCTTTGTTGCACCACCATAAGAAAATATTTTTCATAGAAAATACTTTCAAATTCATCCCACTCTAGGGCATGGAAATCCTATCTACTCCTGATATTCCTTACCATTGACCACCACTGATCATCTTCCCCTTCAAAAAGTTAAATGACAAGACTTACCTTTTTATTTTCTGAGCATCCCATAACATCGAATATCTTTTCAAGGGATTTGATCCATCCTTGAACTAGTACTGGGTAAGAAGATCCATTGAATGTAGGAGGGTGTGGTTTCATAAGATGTTCCACTACTGTCATGTTCCATTGTGGAACCTCTATTGGTTTTCTTGCATGGATCCCACAACCATTTATTTCCCGCATTAGCTAAGCCATTACTATCACAAACCACTCGGTTCCAATCCCTACCATTCCGGAATGTAGTTCTCGAAGGATGTCATTCTGTCAGTGTATCTCCTCTTTAGCATCCTTGTTCCTTCTGCGTACAACCATTCTTGAACAAACTTATCTTAGATTATGCAACATGGTAATCTTTAAAAGGTAAAACGTTTCAAATTAAACACATAGTGAAAATCATTTATGGTATTCTATTAACATCACCCTAACCCCTAAAGTTATCTAAACCATCCTTTGATACCAACTATAAGGACCCAGCCTTATTACATACATAATGTTGCATATAGTCATGAAAAAACATCATTTTATGTTGAGGATATTTTCATGTTTATAGATTTATATAATTAGAACAATACATTCATAACATTACAAATTATTATAGCGTGGATACCATAAAAACAGTTTCAATTTTATTAAATTGAAAACATTAAAACATACACATGATTCTTTGAAAATTAATCAATATTTAACATGGATTCCTTACTTTTCTTAAACATCCATTAACATATGAAAATCATTAAAAAATTTGTGATGAGAACAGAAGCTCAGCAAGGGATGGGAATGAAGGAAAGACCACATTAGTCCACGAATACTTCAAACGTATGAAATCATTTCCAAAATACATAATTAACAACTATATATCTATATATACATACCTGGTGAAACATGTATCTCCAAAAATACATAAGAACATAAGTATAACCATAAAGGTATCTTGGGGCATTACTTACATAACATTGTAACCCTCATGGCTACCTTATAATTTGTAACCCTCACGACTACCTTAAAATTTGTGTAACCATCACAGTTACACTTGGAGTAACCATATGACCTACCTCCAACTTACACATACCCAATAAATTTGAGGGAAATATATGTCCCACCCTTAAACATAAACAATTATCAAGAACCAGAACATAATCATACAACATGAATAATAGCAAAAAAATATTTCTTTTGGATTTTTTAAAACAGGATTTTAAAAGGGTATTTTAAAAGAAAAGTCCCTTATAAACACCATATACATGAAGTGAGACTTAATAGAGTGGTTGAAATATGTATATAAACTGTAATTAAAGATAATTCAACATAATGTAAACAAATATCATCCCACAAACAATTTCAATACCTCATAAAATGATGTACAATGTTAAACCAATGAATGAGAATTGGGTTAAGAATTCCATTACATACATAATATAATTGAAGTGAGACTTAATAGATTGAATGGAATATATATATATACTATAACTACAAATAAATCATGATAATATAAAAATTTAACCAGACAAACAATTTTAATACAACATAAAAAACGAAGTAGATGGATAACCCAAATAATAGAAATCAGGTTAAGGATTCCCTTACATACATCATATTATTCAAGTGAGACTTAAATATAGTTAATGGAATATGTATATATAATATAAATACATATATATCATGATAATATAATGAAAATTTCATCAAACAAACAATTTTAATACAACATAAATAATGAAGTAGAAGGATAACCTAAAGAATGGAAATCAGGTTAAGAATTCCCTTACCTCAGGTTTGTCTTACTTCAAACTTTTTTAAAACTCATATATAATTGTTAAAAATGTGTTATTAATATTTTACAGAAAAATTTTCATGTTTATAACATCTTATATGATCATTTCATAACATCATTTCACCCTTAAATTGTTAGTATTTTCCCCTTGCACTATTTTTGGGTGAACTCTTTACATGATTTACAAGATTGGTTCATGATAGATGTTCTTGTTGTTTGGAAGTGAAACCCCAGAATTGGAAAGAAATTGTTTTTAAATATTTCTAGTGACATAAATTATACCATTTATCATTTTGATGATTTATGTGGGGATGATTCATAATTTTAAACATTAATGATGTTTGTTTAGATCTTTTAGTGGTTCTTCGATAACAACAACCTCATTTTGTATTATAATTTAGAAACCTGAGTAAAAAAGAATTACAAAACCATGGATGAGACATAATACATATATTATAACCTGGTTCAATTATAAAAATGGTTTGATGACCAGAATTGAAGGAATTAATGCAAATTGAAATTACATCGTCCACAATGTCTGTAATTCGACACATCACGAACAATATTTTAATTCCTTGAATAAGTCTGGGAGGAGAAAAATAATGAGGTTGAATTTTCCATGAACATGAGAGAATTTAAAATATAAAAGATTCTGGAGCTTTCATGCCTCTTGGTTCAGATTTGGTGAGGAAATAAGAAAAAGGAATCACGAAATAAAAGAAAACTTGAGAAATTTCTCACAAAAACTCAGCAGCATAACCTCGTCTCTTAAAATTTCATAAATAAATTTTAATGAGGTAAAGGGAATATATCATTAGTAATACATAATATTTAAATTAAGGGGGAATATGGAATGAAATATCCCAACATAATCCAAAGGTAAAGGAAGAGAATAACCTAAATGGTAAGAGAAGAAAGGAAATAAAAGAGGATGTTTACCTCTTGATCTCTTCTCCTTGAGATCCTTCTTAAGGGCTTTGGTTTTGGTCTTTTGGTGGGACCAGAAGCTCTAGGACGTGGGGAAGAAGATTGTGGAGGGATTTTTTCAAGTATTAGGCAATGTTCAAGTCTTGAGTGGTGTGGTAGGAAGAGGGGAGTGAGGGTGATATTTATAGTGGAGGAGAGGGGGTATTTCTCATTATTTTAATAATTATTATAATATTTTTTCACAAGACTATGAATACAATTAATTCATGTGACCTAAAATAGTAATAATGGAATTTCATTTCGAACCAAGTGGGCTTAAATCATCCTTTAATAACTTATGATGCAATAAATCAAGTATTTTTCATTTATCGTATTTTATCATATTTTACTATTCATAAAAAATTTGAATTTTAGAAAAATCCCAAAAATATTCCCTAACCATTTTTTGACATGAAGAATTCACAAATGAAGTCCATTTTAAAAAAATAATTTTCTAAATATTATTAATTTAATTTAGAAATAAAATAACACTTAATTGAAAAATTAACAATTCTAATTCTGCAACTACTTCTTTATCACAATGAAAAATTAACCAAGATGTTATTATCATCTTGCATTAAAAAAATTAAAAAATAATAAAATTTACTATTAATTAGGGTTATATTACTATTCATATTACTATTCAAATGGGTATGTTACTATTCAAAAAAAAGTTGGTTACATCAGACTCCAAATAACTTACCTAACACAATTGTATATGACAGTTTTTTGGAATTCAAAACATAGTGGTAGTAAAGTTATTTTTATAGGCTAGTTATAAATATCTAATTAAAAAAAAGTTTCTTGAATTTCAATTTATTTATAGAAAACCTTGGGGTGTTATATTATTCATCACTTTATGATGTAAATAATTGGTATAATGTAATTATAAGATAAAAAAATTTTAATGAGCTTGGTTAAGATTGTTACAACTTCTTTGAGAGACTTCATTTGGATTACACCTTGTGACTTGAAATATTGATATTATGAGAAGGAAAGAAATATAGAATATGAAATTATGGAATAGAGGATTTTTTTTGAGTATTTTATATCTTATATAGAGGTTATAAATTATTTAAATAAAGTGGATAGGTGGTTTCATTTTATAAGTGAGTGGAGGGACAAACATGTAATTTCATAAAACATTTCAATGATATAAGGCATCTTTCAAGTTTAAGTTCATTAAAATGGACATTAATTTAGTGTTACAATATAATAAGGTAGAAATATATTAAATTAATAAAAATTACACCATATTCGGTGGCATTCCCTACCCATATAAAAAATTTTAACACCCCAATAAACCCATTTTTACCTTAACATTGCTATTTTAAATTATTTTTTTTATTTACCATGAATGAAAATTAATCTGAAACAATTAAATTATATAAATTATGGGGGGAAAGTATTTCATATATTAAACTTCTATAAGTGTTAAATTTTAATTTTAAATAAGTGCACAGACCACAAAAAAACCACTTTTATAATAATGCATTTATTTAAAAATAACACCGAATTTACATCCATTAAATGGATTTTAAAATGAAAAAAATGAATATAAAAATTACTTTTTGAATATATAAACAATAATATATCATTTAGAACATTAGTAAATATATGTTAATTTATTTTATTAAGATAAAAAAATTGTGTTCTAAAAAATAGCTTTTAGAAAAAAATGAGTTTTACCCACAAAAATGAACATATACAAAAAAAGAATAATGATTATTCTAACATAATAAATTATATTTTGTACAATTATTATAGAATAATATTAATTTAATCTCAATTTTGAAAAAAATTGACTTTCACTTTATAATTTTTTTTAAACTTGATGTTTTCACTATTTAGTTAAAAATAAATATTTTTAGAAAAAATCTAAAAATCCACCCAAATGTAATATTGAAAAACTAATTATAAAAATTATATTCATTCCATGAAATAAAATATCTAAAAAATGAATATGTTAAAATTATTATTCACATAAAAAAGTCAATAAAACTAAATTTTCAAGAAAACCTTTTTCGAAAGCATAAAATAAATTTATTGAAAATTTATTATTTATTCATTATGAAATAATAAATACATTTTAATTATTTAAAACATTTATAAATAATATTTTTAATGATGTGGTTACTATTATTCTTACATTTAAATTTTACACTTATGTTATAAAGGATTACTATATCATGTTTAATTTAGACATGAAGTTGTGTGTAAATAATGTCATTGAATACCTCTTATTTATTTCAAAAGAAATACAAATAATTTTTATCGGGCTCACTAGTGAGCTATAATATAGATAAACCTATCATGCAAGATGTATCATGATCATCCATTTTTCATATAATTATTATGTACCATATCAACAATAGAAATGTATTTTCTTTCTTATGATAAAATTAAATTCAATTTGAAAACTCTTTTAAACCCAAATAATGATTCATTTGGATATCAAAATAACATTTTCTTATAAAATATATTTTTGGAAACATAAAAACTATAGAAATAATATATAATACATTTTCATTGAAAATGACCCTGAAAACATATAAAGAAAACATCAAATAATTAGGTATAATTTTATTGGATAGTTTGTTCAATGTCATATATGATAAAAAAAATATTCTTTCTGATTTTTTGTAAAAATTTTTGTATGGTAAACATTAAGAGGGTCCCTTACCATGAGTTCATATAATCACATATAGTAATTATCTTCATGAATAAAAAAATTATGTTAATTTATGCATTCTTAAGATAATTTTAAGTATATTATTCCTTTTATATAACTTATTACTGTGTTATATAAAATTAAAAAAACATTTTTGTTCATGTCAGAAGTTTTGATGATATTCAGATCCAAAGTGTAGAACGACAATGGTTTGTTGATTATAGTCAAAGAGGTCATTATTAGATCATATCTGGAATAATAATCGTGAAATTATTATCATTTGGACAAAAAATTTAATTTTAAATATGACCATTAAATATGGAAATGAAACATGAAATATATTAAAATCGTGGACATAGTAGGTCGTTTGTATGCATCAATAAAATTTCTATTTTTTAATTAAAATTATTCAAAGCAGATAAGTTTTATTTTTTAATTCCAGAATGATAATAATATCATAAATTTTATGTTAAATTATTATATATTCTTATATATATCATTCATGTTATGTGGTGATGAAAAAAATCACATCGCTTGGTAGAGGTGGTAATACACACATACATCTGAACAATATTATCATTTACATTATATGGAATGGAAAGAAAATAAATTATATAATATCTTTTAAGAAAGATAATAATGTCCTGATTATCATATATAAACATTAATTCCATAATTATACCATGTCTTGAGATATGATGGGGGAAAACAAATTACATTGGTTCTTGTGGTAGTAGTCCACCACACACACAAACTGTAACACCCCAATATTTCATAATACATTATCTCATTATCGTAATTCAATACTTTGCGCTACACAAAACACCGAGTTAGACCGCATCACAACATACAAAACTAGCCAGTTAGAAAGCAGTTATGAATAGTATTAATTTCATTTTGAATATTATATACTCAATATAATTTTAATATCCATATTATGTGTTTCTTAGACATAATATAAGAACAAATTCATTTTTCAGATAAAAGAAGTATTTTAAAAAAAGCTATTTTACCCACTTTTAATGGATAACCCTTTTTAAAACCAATATTTAAATCTTTTATACATTCAATTTGATAAAATTAAATAGAAGTGGGACAAAAAAATTATTTTGGATAATTTTTTGGTACTTTTCTGATAACATTCATATTTGGACGAATAGTGAAAAATATTATGTTTTAATTGAAAACATCTTTTTAATATAAATAATTTATAGTTTTAAATTTTGAATTTGGAAGGTTTTGAAGTATAATTAGATTATATTTTTATCATTTAACACAATGTAGGAAATTATAAGTAATTTCACATTTAAATTTTACATAAACACATGTCAATATTTTGATAGTTTTACTTTTTAAAAACCAGCTTTTTGGTTTTGACAATGGGAATTAATTTTAATTTAACAAATGAAACTTTTATGTTTTTAATTTTGTAAAATAGACTTCATTTTTGAATTTGTAATATCAAAATTATCTTAGGGGGAAATTTTGGTATTATTTTGAAAACATTCAATTTTTGATGAATGGTGAAAAACACTACGTTATTTTTTAAAACCATCTTTTTATTTAAATAATTATATATTTTATATTAATTTAAATTAAGTAATAATAGATATATAATACCTTTATAAGTTAAATGTAATTAATTGGAGTCTTTTTATTAAAAAGTTATATGTATAAAATTTTATTGAACTTTTTAACCTCATTTATCCACCTTCTAGGAACATTAACAAATTTTCATTAAACCTTATTTTACCATTTTTTTGAGTTGAATTTAAAAAATCCATGAGACATGGTTGAAATTATTATGTAAAATTTGATTCAATAAGAAGAATATAATTTTTGTGAATAGTATCTTTTGACTTTTATTTACCACGGTGAAAAATAAATAGGGTAATTAAAGGTAAAAATGATATTCTAATTACCCTAACAAATGATCTAATTCTACTAGATAAGTGTAGTTCGACCAAAAACAACCTTAGGAATAAAATATTATATTTAGGTCCACTTGTATTAGATTAGGATATTTTTTATTATTTTATTTAAAGAAGAGTTAAAAGTGTTAAATTTAAAGTTTGTTAACTAAATCATTTTTAATATTGGGTTATACATAAGGTAAATTCGACTATAAATATTCATTAGAAAGATAAAAATATTTTCCACATAATTTTATTATATTTATAATTTTTATAGGTTAAATAATTAAATTTATTTATGACACAATGATGAAGTAGTAATTTACTTCTAAATGAAATATTAAAATAGTTTATATTATAAATATTAAAATAAATAGAAATTTAATGTTTTGATTCCATACACTACTTTTATATGTTAATATGAAATGTTAGGGTTGATTAGATAATTTTTTTTAGAAGTGATAATATTTTTATGACTTTTACAAATACAAAATACCAAATAGTGTCAAAATTGACATTAAATAATTTTTTAAAACAAATAATATATTATTGGTTGATATAATATTCCAAAAAATAAAAGGTTCGGACAAAGGGCCTAAATAATTTTATATATATCATTAATTAACAACTTGATGTTCTTTTGGAAGTTTAGAGTATGTTTATTTACCATATAGAGTAAGAATACAAGAAGACACGACAAAAGTTAAACTATTTAACTAAGACCCAAATCTAAAAATAAGGTTAAAATGGTAACCTAAACTTGTCTAAAACATATTGGTTAAGATTATTTAGACCCATAACAACCAAAGGCTCGAAATAAATTCATTTTGAGACATATAAATTGAATATAATTGTATAATAAATTAATATTTTAATCTTTTCTTAAAGTGACCCTCACCCCTCTTATAAAAGAGAACTTCCTCTTCTCTCAAATTCAAACCTCCAAAGCCATTTTGCTTGGAGAAAACCTGCACAAATATCCTACCAAATTTTATCACATCAACCTAGAGTCCTTAAATTGATCAGAAAGCCAACCAAATGATCAATTTTGATAAACTCAAAAGGAAATACCCTAAGAAGAGGTAATAATTTCACCACCCCTTCCAAGTTATTTTCATCTTCCACTTCATCTTTCATTGTTGTTTACATTAGAAAATAATAACTGCAGCACCTCCTATATACATTGATGTTATTATAAATATGGTACAACCATATTCGTTATTCTATCCATCTTCTAAATGACAAACGCACCTTACGTGCGTACGTACGACTTACCGTCCCCACATCGCGGTGTAGTTTGTTATTCAAACACTTAATTATTTGGATGGGTATAATAATGAGTATAACTGATGTAAATAATAATTATAACATGTTAAAGATTATGTATATTTTATATTCCATCCAATTTAATATTATTTCACCATCAATATAATGACATTGTCGCTCGTGCGTAAGTAAAGATTATTGTCTCCACGACGCATTGAGATTCATTCCCACGTTCACCATTCAACAATGATTATAAAAATATATATTATTAATACGTATGTATTACATAATAATGCTACTGGATATATATATATATATATATATACGTACTTAAATATATCTTATTCACTTACTTTTGTTTAATATGATATGAAAACCGAAACCGCATTTATGCGTACGTATGACCTACCGTCTCCATAAACGGTGACTTATATTTCATATATCTATATATTATAAATATATATATTATACATATATATGATATATAAATCAAGGATTATATTATAGAAGTATTTAAATCATAATCTCAATGATACGATCAATAATAACAAGTTAAAAAAACATATGATAAAGAATGCAATTATTACCCAAAATGTTAATTTAACACTACTACGACATAGCATTTTATCAGCACTAAAAATCGACATTAACAGCGCTAGAAAATCTCATTTAATGTTAGTGTAGATAAGTGGGGGGGGGGTCCCCTTTATTAACACTTTTCGGAGTGCTGATAAAGGGGACCCCCACGTTTATCTATGCCGGCATTAACAATGCTTTTCTAGCGCTGATAATAGGACCCTTTATCAATGCTATCTTGAGCGGGGATAATAGGGCCCTTTATCAGTGCTATTTTAGCGCTGTTAAAGTAGTCCTTTATCAGCGCTAAAAAAGCACTGACAAAGGCACCTTCCCCTACACCAAGGCAACCCGCACCTCCACACGTGCACGCCTCCACACCTGCACAAACCAGCACCTGCACACCTGTACACCTGCACACCTACACAAAATAGCACTCGCACACAATATTTTGACAAACAATGCTATATACATTTACATAACATCATGAATATAAAAAAAGACACGGATATATACATTTCAAACAATTGTTTACATGGTTA
The DNA here is from genome assembly GCA_963277665.1 of Viscum album. Lineage (NCBI taxonomy): Eukaryota > Viridiplantae > Streptophyta > Magnoliopsida > Santalales > Viscaceae > Viscum > Viscum album. Next base: position 452,955,859 of record OY728120.1, on the reverse strand, counting down.
CAATTAAATTTATCCAACAACAGTTAAAAACATTAATGTTTCAACCTTTGGTATTCGTGATCCTATCTCAAAAATTATCGTCTATGGTATTTTTTTTCAAACAAAGCATCTGAACTTATGGAAAAAAATTCACCTATATAAGAAAACATGTATTATGTTAGTAATATAATAATGAAAAAAATTAAAAAATTAATATGAAATAATACATTAATATGGAAATGTAAAACTAAAATATGGAAATGATAGACTCAAATGTTTTCACTCTGATAACAATGAAAGGGAATAATGTAAAATCAATATGTTTTAGGATGATTTATCTAATTTAATAAATACTGATTATTTACCTAATTAAAAGCTTTACCGGTCATACCATGCGTCGGATTGAGGTGCGGTTGATTCCTAAATGTCACAAATGACTCATAGATCTTTTTCCTAAAGTATCAGAACAATCCGAACACATTTGCTTGGTTTTCCTTATGTTACTTATGTTGTTTTCTAAAGTTATTGTCAATTTTAAACTGATATCAAACACTTTTAGCCATACCGGTAACACCATGCGTTGGATTGAGATACGGTCGATTTGTACACATCAAAAATGTCTCATAAATAGTTTTACTAAATTATCAAAACAATCCGAATGCATTTAGTCAGAATTCCATATGTCATTAGTGTTGTTTTCTAAAGTTTATGTCAATTTGAAACTCATATCAGACACTTTTAGTCACACTTGTCACACCGTGCATCAGATTGAGCTGTGTTTGATTCTTACATGTCACAAATGACTCATGGATCATTGTTCTAAAGTATCAAAATAATCCAAACACATTTGCTCAGTTTTCCATATGTCGGTAGTGTTGTTTTCTAAAGTTTATGTCAAATTGAAATTGATATCAGACACTTTTAGCCACACCAGTCACACCGTGCGTTGGATTGAGGTTCATTTAAGTCATATACATCAAAAATGAATCTTTTATTGTTTTCATTAATTATCAAAACATTACGAACGTGTTTTCTCAGTATTCCTGATGTTATTAGTGTTGTTTTCTAAAGATTATGTCAATTTGAAACTGATATCAGACACTTTTCTCCATACCGGTCACACCATGCGCCAGATTGTGATACAGTCAATTCATACACATCAAAAATGACTCATGGATCGTTGTCATAATGTATCAAAAAAATCTGAATGCATTTTCATGGTATTCCATATGTCAGTAGTGTTGTTTTCTAAAGTTTATGTTAATTTGAAAATGATATTAGACACTTTTAGTCATACTGGTCACACCGTGCCTCAGATTGAGGTGTGGTTGATTCTTACATGTCAAAAATGAGTCATGGATCCTTTTCCTAAAGTAGAAAAACAATCCGAATGCATTTGATCAGTTTTCCGTATGTCACTTGTATTGTTTTCTAAAGTTAATGTCAATTTGAAACTGATATCAGACACTTTTAGCCATACCGGTCACACCGTGCGTCGGATTGTGGTGAAGTTGATTCATACATGTCACAAATGACCCATGGACCGTTCTACTAATGTATCAAAACAATCCGAACATGTTATCTCAATATTACTTATGTCACTTGTGTTGCTTTCTAAATTTAATGTTAATTTCTAACTAATATCAGAATCGTTTAGCCATACCGGTCACACCGTTCATCATATTGAGGTGAGTTCAATTCTTACACATCACAAATGACTCATGGATTGTTATTCTAAAGTATGAAAACAATCCAAATGCATTTTATTGGTATTCCGTAGGTCAATTATGTTGTTTTCTAATGTTAATGTCAATTTATAACTGATATGAGACACTTTTAGCCATACTAGTCACACCATGTTTCAGATTCAAGTGAATTCAATTCATACACGTCACAAGTGACTCATTGATCGTTTTCCTAAAGTATCAAAACAATCCGAATGCTTTTTCTCAGTATTCCGTATGCCAATAGTGTTATTTTCTAAAGTTAATGTCATTTTGAAACTGATATTAGAAAAATTTAGCAATATAGGTCACACCATGCATCGGATATAGGTGTAGTTGATTCATACACATCAAAAATAACTCATGGATCTTATTGCTAAAGTATCAAAACAATCTGAATGTGTTTGATCGGTTTGACTTATGTCACTTTTGTTGTTTTCTAAAGGTAATGTCAATTTCAAACTGATATCAGACACTTTGGGAATAAAGGTCTCACCGGGCATCAGATTGAGGTGCGGTCAATTCGTACACCTCAAAAATGACTCATGGATCATTTTACTAATGTATCAAAACAATATGAATGTGTTTTAATTGTTTTTCATATGTCACTTTTGTTGTTTTCAAAAGTTAATGTCAATTTCAAACAGATATCATACACTTTTAGCCATACCGGTCACACCGTGCATTGGATTGAGGTGCGGTCAATTATTACACCGAAAAAATGACTAATAGATCATTGTACTAAAGTATCAAAACAATCTGAATCTGTTTTCTTGTTTTTACATATGTCACTTTTGTTGTTTTCTAAAGTTAATGTCAATTTCAAACTGATATCAGAAACTTTTAGCCATAACAGTCACACCGTGGGTCGGATTGAGGTGAGGTCGATTCTTACACCTAAAAAATGACTCTTAGATCGTTTTCTTAAAGTAACAAAACAATACAAACATGTTTTCTCGGTTTTCCGTATGACACTTGTGTTTTTTTTCTAAAGTTAATGTCAATTTCAAACTGATATCAGCCTCTTTAATCCATACCGGTCACACCGTGCGTCGTATTGAGGTGCGATCTATTAGTACACCTCAAAAATGACTCATGTATCATTTTCATAATGTCTCAAAACAATAACAACACTTTTGCCCAATTTTCTGTCTGTCACTTGTGTTGTTTTTTAAAGTTAATGTCAATTTCTAACTGATATTTGACACTTTTAGCCATAACAGTCACACCGTGCATTGGATTGAGGTGCAGTTGATTCTTACACATCAAAAATGACTCATTGATAGTTCTCCTAAAGTATCAAAACAATTTGAATGCGTTTTCTTAGTATTCCATATGTCAGTAGTGTTGTTTTCTAAAGTTTATATCAATTTGAAACTGATATCAGACACATTTAGCCATACCGGCCACACCGTGTATCGGATTGAGGTGTGATCGATTCTTACACATCAAAAATGACTCACGGATCATTTTCTTAAAGCATCAAAACATTCCTAACGCATTTTCATGGTATTCCGTATGTCAGTAGTGTTGTTTTCTGATGTTTATGTCAATTTGAAACTGATATCAAACTTGTAGCCATACCGGTCACACCGTGCGTCGTATTGAGGTGCGATTGAGTCGTACACATCAAAAATGAAACTTTTATTGTTTTCCTAAAGTATAAAAACAATCCGAACGTGTTTTCTTTGTTTTCTGTATGTCACTTGTGTTGTTTTCTAAAGTTAATGTCAATTTGAAACTGATATCAGACACTTTTAGCCATACCGGTCGCACCGTGCGTCAGATTGAGGTGTGCTTGATTCGTACATGTCACAAATGACTAATGGATCATTCTCCTAAAGTATCAAAACAATTAGAACGTGTTTTCTTGGTATTCTGTATGTCACTTTTGTTGTTTTCTAATGTTAATGTCAATTTCTAACTGATATCAGACACTTTTAGCCATATCGGTCACACCGTGCATCAGATTGAGGTGTGGTTGATTCGTACACCTCAGAAATGACTCATGGATCGTTTTCCTAAAGTATAAAATCAATCCGAACATGTTTGTTAATTTTTCTTTTTGTCACTTGTGTTTTTTTCTATAGTTAATATCAATTTCGAACTGATATCAGACACTTTTAGCCATACCGGTCACACTGTGTGGCGGATTGAGGTACGGTTGATTCGTACACATCAAAAATGACTCATGGATAGTTTTACTAAAGTATCAAAACAATCCTAATGCGTTTACTCGGGTTATCATATGTCAGTATTTCATAAGAGGCTCTCATTAAGTTATTCTTTACTAGAAACTCAAATCATTTCTAAAACCATTTTTCAAAATCTAAGGATATGAAACATAAGAAAGGGTGATCATAGATTCTCAATAACTGTAAACAAGGGAGATTTCAATGATCATATAAAGATAACATAAGTAGGAGGAATTCACCTTCATTCTCTTATTTGTGTACATTCTTTCATCAGGTACATTGCCCATTCGTTTCTGAACACATATATATCATCTTGTGAATAGATGTTTTTGAGACAATTATAGTAGTACTAAAAAAATATAAATACATAAAAGATTAATATTTTTTTGAAATAAAAAAGTAATTATTTTCAAAAATACCTCTTTAGGGATTCTAGTTTTCCCATGAAATATTATATCTTTCATAAATTTCATACATAATAACCGTAGTCCGTTTCGTTTTTTTGTTTCAGTCATTGAAAAAACATCGTGAAAAATAAGTAATCTTTTTTGATATATATTTGGATAGTGCAATATAATTATATATACCTTGATACTTTTCCATTTGTAGATCTCGTGTGCCTTGTCATCCTTAGACCCTGTATTCATTCCTGCCTTTTGACGATATTCATACACCACCATATCATAATAAAATCTTCATTAAAAGATAATATAAATTATATAACAAGATATTTAGTTCTAAAATGATAGATCTAGTGTATTACAAATTGAAAATTGCCATCATGTGTAGTCGGTTTGTTGGATATCCATGCAGTGAATCTAGAAAATAAATCTTGGTAGTATCCAAATTGACTGTAATGAGCATCCAATTCTTCCTAAAAACACAAAAAGGAATAAGTAATGATAGAAATGAAAATATAATTGATATGATTAAAACTTGAAGTTTTACCCCTGTAACGTTGGTATTAAAAAGATCATGTCAGTCTTAATTTTTCATTGAAACGTTTTGAGCAGGTTTGACATTAATTCAGCCTGAAAATCGGAATCTATTTCTTTTTGTTGTGTAGACATGGTGTGAGAACTAACGAGTCCAAATTTGTATTCCCGGGAAAATCCCTTCAATTGTTTTTCATATATACGCCTATGAAAAATATGAAATGCATTTTTCCATAGTTATCATAGTATATCAGCTTCTGTAAAATCAAATCATGAAAACATACCTCATGTATACATTTATAACTGGGGTGGCTAGCCATTCATATCTGATGATTTCAGCTACATCAACTGTACTAACGAAATCTAATGTTTCCTCTCTGTAAATATCTTTTTCTCAAACAAATGTGTGATTATTGTCACCTTTCATTTTCGTATCCACATGAGCTTGCAATGATATTAAATGTGGATATAGAACATGCAGGGTGAAGGTGCCCTCAGTAGATCATTTTGATCAGTTGGTTGACCCTTTTGAGCCGTTGTTCTGTTTTAGCTCCTTCCTTTTGTCCTTCTGTAAAACCATTCACCGGTTCATCCCTTTTGTAATTAAATGTTAATGGTTATGCATGAAAAATTAATTGGAAATGAATATCTCCTAGTCGACATGTTTTTTTAAAATATTTGACTTCCATGAAACGAATGATCCAACAGCTTTTTCCACCGTATGAATGTTGTCATCATCATTTCGCACGGGTATCTCGACGCTCAGCTCATGAGATACGTTAATCGATACTTTGACAGACCGGTTGAAAGTGTTCTAGAGTGTAGCATGTAATTCTGCATATTGAACACTGTAACCCTCGCTACAAGGTGATGGGTGGGAGTTGACAGATATAAATCACAGTCATTTTCACCATATAGAATATCATTTCAAGAAAGGTATCCGTGTTTATGTGATATACATTTCATAGAAACAAATATTAGAACATTTATTACCTCTTTTAAGTCATGTATTTGAGGGGAATGGCTCACCTCAAAGCTGGTGGGGGGGTGGTTGTTCATGGGTTGTGTCTTCTCTTCGCCTCTCCCCCATCAATGTTTCTAGAAACTCACCCTAACTTTGGAATTTTTCTTCAAGTGTAGCTACTATATCTCTCATAATCTACATTTCATTACTTTGTTCCTCTTGTTTTTTTTGAAAATATGTCCGGGGTGTCACCCAAAAACCCGCACCTCAAAAGCGGCCATACTATTCTAGCTATTTCAAGGCCGCTGAAAGTATGTCTGCATCCAGTGCAGGTTTTGTTGATTCCTGTGACTATGTCGAATAGAAAATATGGGAAAATAAGTAATCATCATTATGTAATAGTGATTTAATGAAAGAAAATTATATTATGTCATACTTACACATGTTTCCCACACTTTTTGTGTGTTTTTATCTATCAGTTTCCCTTCTTTATTAACACGAGCCTCCTTCCATAGAACATGGTGTGGGATGGAAGTGGCTTGGGATTTTGATTGATCAATCTGCATATAAATAGAGAATCATGGTTACAGTGTTGTTTTATGTCACATAAAATTATTACAATACTTTTAAAATATGTACCAATTGTTTTTCAATGGAGGCGTACCCCAACCTCGCTTTACGGTAGGGGTATGCTGGTTTTGTTTCCCATTCATTATTTTCATCACATAGTTTATATTTCATAAATAAAAAACTATCAATCAAAGTGATGAATACAAGAAATGTTAAACAATGTGTTACCAAACACAATGTACCAGAAAATTCTACTCCGCATGATGGATGAAAAATGCATCCCACGCTCCTTGGGATATCAAGTGTGTATAAAGAGGAGGTGGGTGTAGCTTGATTTTCCCTTCAACATCATTCAGATTACATTACATTAAAATGGATTGAAAGCCTCTATGAACCCTTCTTTCCAGTATTAATACATATTCTTTGTGTGATACATCTACTATAAATTCACTCTGCAAGAGATGATTTAGAGTTATTCAATATTTCAGTATTTTATTTTATTTTATTTTAACAAATAAAATAAATGATATCTTAATGTTACCATAATCTCTTCCCACATTAATTTTTTCAGCCCACTGACAATATGGTGCCACGACTCTATATTAGTCGGCAGGCGTTGCCGAGTGATGATTCCAATGTAGCTACTAAACATGGATTTGATGGGGTTTACTTGCTGGCCTCGCTTATTCTATCCCACCTCATATTTGATGCCTTTTGTTTTTTTCCGTAAGTATTTTTTCTAAAATGTTCAAACTACGGTGCACCTATTTTCTCGTGCCGCTAGGGTTTCATTGCCTACCATTTCCTCGGTTTCTGTATCATCATTATGTTCCTGCAAAGCGCTAGCATTGACACTGGGACCAACAATAATAGTTTGAGAAACATGTTGTACCTCAACAGTGGGCCCGACAACAATAGGTTCAGAAACCTGTTGTACCTCAGCAGTGGGACCAACTACAACAGGTTGAAAAACCTATTGTGTCTCAGGATTGGGTGCATCAGTAGTTGCAGAAGTCATTATCTATAGAAGTGGTTTAACATTTAATTTAGATCACATAAAATCAGTATCAAATCGATAATAACATAACGTAACACAATTTATATTACAATAAAAAAATAACCTGATTATTGAAATCTATTTTTTTAAAAGGATGAAGGGATTTGACACCTCTATCAACTATCCATATCCCTTAATTGTAGTCTCCTATGAAAAAAAAATGTCGTCTACATTGGGACCACTGCGAAATGATTGCAAAGTCTAAATGAAAGGGTCATCCTCCGTTGAATTTTCATCTGACCCATCAGTTGTTTTGGTTTATAACAGAACAATTAACCAGTTTTGGTTTGCATGATCTGGAACATAAAATACTTTCACTGCCTGTTATGCCATTATAAAAGGTTCACCTTTCTCCCCTTTATTATTGAAATAAACATTCAAGAATCCCAATTCATTTATTTTAACAGCACTCCTATTATCAACCTACTTGAATTGAAAAAATAGAACTTGGAATTCCATATAATCCAACTCCCATATTTGTTGGATGATGAAAAAGTATAACATATTCGCATAATTGGATTTATGTCCTTAGCACCGAAAACATGCATCGCTTTAGCCACAAGTGTAACACCACTATTCTACATGGTACTATCTTCAACATTTTCATTAGTATAAAATTTATAACCATTAACTACATAAGCATTGTAAGATAATACATACACAATTGGTCCTCTGACTAGCCATCGAAGTCGGTCTCAAATTGACTCTGGATTTTCATCTGTCTTCTTAAAAATATTGTCTTGAAACTATCCTATAAACTGTTGATTATGTGTATCTTATATCCATTTTCCTCCATATATGGATTTAAATGCCTATGAATTTTTTTGTGGTTTTAAACTTATGGGTCAATGTTGAAATTTTTATTCAAAACATAAAGGTGGGACTGCTCCCGATCTTTAATATTGATTGTGACAACCTGTCCTCCATAAATTACATCACCCTCAAGCTGCCCAGTGTGGCGAAATTTCTGTTGTCCAATGCTTTCCACACCAAATTGGTATTCCGTACAAAATTCAACAACATCCTCAACTATATATCGCTCTACAATACAACCCTCTGGCCGACTTCGGTTTTTTACATACCCTTTAAAAATATTCATATACAGTTCAATGGGGTACACTCATCTGTAATGTACAAGACCACATAGTTGAATCTCTATCACTAATTGGACCATCAAATGAACCTTCATATCAAAAAATGAAGGTTGGAATAACCTTTCAAATTCAAATAATATGATGGAAATTTTTGATTCCATAGATGGAAATTTTTCCGGGTCTATAACATTGCTTTATATAGATTTGAAGAAGAAGCACATTTTTGTTAATGTATGGTGGAAATTCTTGGAAAAAATACAATGTAAAGAAATAGGAATGAGATCTTGCATCAAAACATGGCAGTCATGTGATTTCATACTTTTTAACTTCAAATCTCTCATTGACATGAGGTTCGTGATATTTGAAAAATACCCCTCTGGAACCTTTACGTCATTCAAGAAGTTCAAAAACTGATATCTCTCCTGCCTAGAAAGAGTGTAAGCTGCAAGAGGAAGAAATGTTCATTTTTCACCCTTCACTAATTCCAACTCTTCTCATATTATTGTCTCAACCATGTCCAACCTGGCCTAAATTCCATCTATTGTTTTTCTAGGTGTATTTAGTAACATTATGATGACACTATCTAATACACTTTTTTATACATGCATAACATCAAGAAAATATTTGACATACAAACAATGCCATTATGGAAATTCCAAAAAAAACTGATCTCTTTTTCCAACTCATTTTCATATGGTTTTTCGAATCCAGTTTACCAAAAGTAGTGTCAACATTTTTATCTTTGTCAAACAATTAATTTCCTATTAGTGGAGACGGTGCTTTAAATTCTTCTAAATATCCATCGAATGATGTCATCCAAGATCGGTACTTATGTCATTGGGGTACAATTCTGTGATGTCCTAGAAACACAGTTTTTGATGAATGTTTCAACCTAATTGATTGTGTACCTTGTTCCCAAATGAGACACCCTTGAGTTCATTTAATTCTATATCCCGAAAAATTTCCATATGTAGGGAAGTCATTTATCCTCCCATACAACATGGCTCTCAAAGGGAAATACTCCTTTTTGTAAGCATCAAAAAATGTAACACCTAAATCCCACAATAATTTCAAATCTTCGATCAATGGAGATAAATAAACATCAATATAATTACTCGGATTTTTTGGTCATGATATAAGTATAGATAACATGATGTATTTTCATTTCATGCATAACCACGGTGGTAAGTCATAATTTACCAACATAACCAGAAATGTACTGTGACTGATTCTTTGAAAACCAAATGGATTCAATCCAACTGTAGATAACGCAAGACGAAGGTTTCTTGAATCGTTTCAATATTTAGGATACTCATGATCAATTGTCTTCCACTGAGGAGAGTCTACCAGGTGACATAATATCTCATCTTTAATTCTTTTATCTGCATGCCATGTCAATTGTGATTCAGTCTCCTCACATCCATATATGTGCCTAAACCTTGGAATGATTGGAAAGTACCATACAACATTAGTAGGAATGGATTCATCTTTCTTATATCGATATGCACCACACATTGAGCATTATTTTAGTGATTTTTGGTCCTTGAAAACATAGTATACAGTCATTCGGGTAGGCGTGTATTTTTCAGAGATCATACCCATTGAGCGTAGCATTCGTTTGGCGTCGTATGTTCGGTTCAGGAGCTCATTATCATCTGGGAGCATGTCATTCAAGAGAGAAAGTAGTTCCATAAAACTGGAGTCACTCCACCCATTGTCTGCATTCAAATTATACAGCTCAGTATGGCTAAGAGTGCTATATATTTAGTGCAACCAACATACAATGACGTCTTTGCACAACTTTTTAGCTTCTCAAAAAATTTTTGGCAATCAAGAAGTTCATCTTCGATAGTCCTTGTCATTTCATCAATACGATCTTCATCATCATTCACATCTGTAATCACATCCTCCATACGGTCATCTTCATTTTTCATAATTGTAATCATATTAGATGATCCATAAAACACAGTTATATCCCAGCCACTACCTACATTCAATTTTTCCCCATGTTTATTCCAACATATATTACTCAGATCTATTCTGTGATAGATCAAGTGTTCTTCCAACTCCTCTGGACTATTTTTTTTAATAACGACAGCGTAAATAAGGACAATGGATTTGAGAAGGGTCATATGCACAATGTTTTGTAAACTTGAAAAACTCTTTCATGCCTTCTTCATACTCTTTTGTCAACTGATTGGAATTCATCCCTTATTTATTTATATTCATCATATTTGAAATCCAATGGATGGGTATATAGGTTAGGGGAGAAGGAATATGATTATAATTTAGATAAAAACTAGATACTTCAAAAATGGTGGGGGGGGGTGTGCTCATTAATAGAAAATCATGGGTGGTTCTTGGGATTCATCCATTAACTTCCTCTCTTTGATCCCCCTGATGAGGGGTGGTTCTTGGGATTTTTTTATAGAGCGTTAGTGAGTTCTTCCCTCATACTTCTCCAATACTATTATCCTTTATTTCCCTATGATTTGGGATGATTTTAACAAGGATTTGTGTGATGATTTCACTATATCATCTTCAAATAAATTTAGATGATGTAGATTTCGTTTGTATTGGCTAGATGTTATCCTCATATGATGAATGAACCATGTTTTTGTGGTTTAGGTGGCGTTTTGTTGCCCAATGAGTTTTTAAAAGATTATTCCTAATTATATTAAGGCGAATAATTAATTATAAAATTTATATTATTAATTATTTGGGAATTGTTCCTTAATATTGAGTCTCAATCATTGGTACAATATTAGATAAGGAATGTTCTATTTTATGTATGATTGTGCATTCATACGTGAGTATATGTGTTCCAATGAAAGGGATAGAAATCAAGAGAAACCTAGGTAAATAAATAGGGTGTTTTTGATCCACCAAGAGATAGTGTGAGGGTTCTATTGAATTTTTGTGATTTTTTGATCATCCATAGATTATGTCTCAATGGAGGTGTGGTTTCCAGTTGTGTTTATAAGAGGATCATGGTAGGAGATTTCTATAGCCTAGTTAGGTTTTCTTAGTCTATTTGAGTAGGTATTAGAGTCTTAGGCCTAAAGAAGATGGATAATATAGTTTTGTATATAATGTATGATGGGGAACACCCTCTTAAGGATATATAAGAGTCATGGTGTGTGTGATTAGTATGATATTCCATATAGGGATAGGTGAATTGTGACATAGAGGATTTCCTCCTTATAATTGGATTAAGAGATCTGAAAGGGGAGACATGATATGGTACCTATGTGAGGGTCATGGTAATAGTGTGGATGACTTAGCATAGGGTATCCAAGTCTCTTAGTGTTAGTTTCTTAGGATTGTCATTATTTAGTTTTAATGGGTTTTAATGTGGGAATTAGAAGATGAAATAGACTAGACTATCAAGGCCTAGATCAAGTATACTATGTGGGTTGTGACATTAACATGTAGAGATAAGTGTGTGTTGGTATCAATGTGAATAAATGGGTTAGGTTTGCAGAACCTAGTAGATTCTCTTATAGGCGGAATTAGAATGTTGATAGGTTGGGAATATTTTTCTTGTATAACCAAGATGGTTATAAGGAGAATACTCTGCAAGGCTAAATTGATGGTGACTTTTATCATTTATGGTTAGATATACTAATAGATTGGGGATTCATATGAATTTCACCTTGTCGAAGTATGATCATCCATGGGGCCCGCTTATTGATTATGTGGTTTAGCTAGTACGAGAGGTTGGGTATCCTAATACCCTCTTTATATTAGAATTTATTTTTTTTGTGGAAGGAAACAAGATGGATGGCCTTTATTTAAGTGATAAGCTGTTGGTAGAACCCTAATTTGAGTGAGAATGCATTGGTAAATTTTTTTTGGTGTGTGAATTCCATGGGATCCGCCTATTGATGTGATATTTAAATTGGTATATGACCCAACCCAGAGAGAGTGGGGAGTGGGCACGAATTGGTAGAAACCCTATTAAGATTCGTTTTTTTCGAACCCAATGAGAATTGTGTACAATATAGTGTACAATATAGAACATACTAAACATATGTCTCATCTCGTTGGCATGCCTCACCTGATGACATGAATTCACCAACACAGACGGTTCAAACCCTACCTGGCCTAACTATGGGGTATTATCCAAAATCATAAAAAGATTCATACTAAGTTCCACTAGAAGGAGTGAAATCCTAATATAGTGTAACAACCTTTCACAAAAACTCTCTCTCTATTCAGGTTTCTATCACAAGGCTATAATGGGGAGAGCTAATCAAGATCAAAAAAGTAACCAAACACATATACATGTGTCACACACACAAGAATCAAACACAATAATCAGACCATATCATAATTAATCTTAATATTGAAAATAAATACACACATAATTAATCCATAAATTTAATTTTACTCACCTTAAAGATAAGGACCATAGGGGAGTAGAGGAGGAGGAGTCAGACGTAGAGGTAGGGGAGGAAGCACGGAGTCATCAGAGGTAGTGTGAAGGCTGCGCGGAGGCAACAGAGGTAGTAGAGGTAGGTCGGAGGCAGCGAAGGCAAAAGAGTAGGAAAAGGAGGAGGAGGAGGAGGAGGATCCAGAGGAGAGGATGAGGAGGAGGAGGATGATGAGGAGCCACGACAAGAGGAGGAGGAGGATGAGGCGGCGGTCACAGTAGAGTAGGAGGAGAAGGAGGCGGTGGCGGAGAGGAGGCAGTGACGGAGGGTAAAATGAGTCGCGGTAAGAGGTGGAGGAGGAGAATTAGTCGCCGGAGCTGGAGAAGGAGGTGGCGGCCACGATAGAGGAGGAGGAGAAGGAGGCTGAAGCAGAGAAGAGGCAGTGGCAGAGGCACAGGGTAGGGCTTCTATAAAAGCTTGATAGGGTGTGGGGAGGAGGACCTGGAAGCACTTATAAATCCCACGAGGACCTTTATTAGCGCTAGTAAAAAGCACTGATAAAGGAGGTCTTTATCAGCACTAAAATAAAAAGCGTTGATAGTGGTTGGACTTTATAATCACTTTTTAGTGGTGATAAAGGGTGTCTTTATCAGCACTTTTCATTTTAGCACTGATAAAGATGCACTTTATCAGTGTTTTTGTAGCACTGATAAATCCATACTTTAGGAGCACTAATAAAAGCGCTGATAAAAGTATATATTTAATAATTTGTTTATATTTTTATATATTTGATTAAAATGATATTTATGATAAATATATATATTTATTAATAATTACAACTCTGAATAAATATATCATTATTTATACTTATAAAATTATTTGAACTGTATATTTATATATATATATCATTGAAAATATAATAAAATATATATTTATTTTTTAAAAATAATGTAATTTTATTTATAAGTGTACATTTTTTAGAACATATATATTATATGGGTAACATAATGAATTATAAATTAATCACACATCCACATGATATGTAATTATAATTTATAAATTAAAATTATTCATGCACATATATGATCACATAACATATATGCATGATATATTCATTGACCCCAATTCATTGGGAAACACATATATATTAAATAATTTTAATTATACTTCTATATTAAAAAAGTATTATGTATTATAAATAAAACAAATACATTAAATATAATTAAATATAATAAATATATATTAAATATAATGGATTAATAAATAATGAATTAATAAATCTAATAAATATTATAAAGATAATAAATATATTTATTACTAATATTATAATTATTTAATTATATATATATATTTATTTATTTATAACATGTTCTTTTTATTTAATGTATACATTAAACATTATCAGTTCTATGAAATGCGATGGTAAATGTGACCTTTATCAGCACTAATAAAAGTGACGATAAAAGAATATTTAAAGTGCTGCTAAATGTACCCTTTGTCAGCACTAGAAAAAGTGATGATAAAGGGTACAACATTATCAATGCTGATAAAGGGTACATTTTTCAATTCTTTTTTTTAGCGCTGATAAAATTCTACCCTTTTATCAACGCTTTTCCATTAGCGCTGATAAATGCAGGTGCCTGACATTCCCAGGTTTGTGGTAGTGTAACATAAAGATCATTATTAAAAGGGTATTGTATAGTCATAAATGAATCATGTATGATATAATAAATATTAATATGGTTCTTTTATAATTTAATAACATAATATGGTCATTATACAAGAGGTTAAATGTACCCTAAAACAATGAAAATGGAAAGGTAATGGTTAATTCACAATTTCTATATTATCCGTGGTTGTTCTTACGTAAGTATCTACTAGGACCTATTTATTATCTATGTCCATGTTTCATAAAAGTGTTTTAAAATGGATTATTTTTAGGGGAATTTTTACTAAAAAATCATTTTAAATGTTATAAAGATTTATTCTTCTAAACCTTTATCATTAATGTCGATCTTTTTAAATTTTTTTCAGGATTTATTTATATAGACAAGAATGATTAAAAATGTTTATTACATTCAAAAGTTTCAAAATTGTATTGGACACTTTGATTCAAAACTATCTTTTAAATGACTTTCTTTAAATGACTTTTAAATGATTTATTGAAAAAGGGATATTTCTCTCAAATATTTTTTCTGATAATTTTCAACTATGTCAATATCCTTTACAAGATATTATTCTTGACCGAGGTTGATTTATTATGATAAAAATATTACATATTGTATGGAAGGTTTTGTGATATGATTGACAGTGGATGTGTTATTTTTATACCATTCATGGTTTATAGATAAAGTATTGACATTTCATATGCTAGTTTTAATAAAAATGTTTAGGTTATTTTTAAACCATTTCATATGAGGAATGCATTGGACTTAGTAAGTGAAGGGTGGATCTCTCTATAGCTCCTCGATGCATCTATAGGTCTCATTAGACAAACTAGTGTCTAGGTAGAAGGCCTTGACAAAATCATATTTATAATCTTGGCACAAGGCCATGATTATGTGGTTATGAAGTCCGACATTATGCATTCCATCATTATGAAATTAACTATTGATATTACATATGATTATTTGAGCAGTAGAATATACATGTGAATAAGTAAATGGAATTATTTTATTTATCTTTTCTATATTATGCTGAACATTAAGTATAAAATCATTTTGTTTTAGTTTTATACATTTCCCTAAATATTAATGCTTATTTAGGAATGTTTTCACTATATTTTTATCCTTACTAAGCATCTGAGCTCCCCACATTCTATGTTTTTTTCCTAGGATGCAAAGAATTATATTATGATTGACCTGCAGGGATAGTATAAGGGATATGAATGTGGTCAATGGAGACAATTTGTTTTGATGTTTTTCATTTTATAATGTAATGTAACTTTCATTTCTATAATATATTTTCCAAGATGGCTAAACAGACAGGTCCTTTGGGACTTGATTCCTTGTAATCATACCATTATATTAAAATAATGTACCGACTCTGGGTAACTAGGGTTAGGCTATTACACAAACAATGAATTATTTACCCATTGATATAAGAGAAGATCTATATAGCTCTTTCAAGTAAAATTATAACATCTCATTACCTGCATGTTATTTTATTTATTAGTTTACATGGTTGAACAAGGTTTGATGGATGTGGAAGAAAAAAACATAGAGATAAATATTTTACCTATTCTTTGGAAATTATCTTTTTCTTATCACCATATGACCTATTAT
This sequence comes from Viscum album, assembly GCA_963277665.1. Taxonomy (NCBI): domain Eukaryota; kingdom Viridiplantae; phylum Streptophyta; class Magnoliopsida; order Santalales; family Viscaceae; genus Viscum; species Viscum album. The sequence goes on along the minus strand of OY728120.1, from coordinate 452,939,681 downwards.
ATTTGTATTATTTTCAAAAAAAGTCTTCTATATTTAGAGGAGGTATATTTTTAATGGATTTGGTCATGTATTTGTTGAACCAAATGGGGTTTGAAGTGGAAAAATATGATAATACGAGGTTCCCTTTTATAAAATAGGTGTGGGGCACTATTAGCATGTTTTAAAGTATTAAATCAATATACAATAAACTTCATTTAAAAAATGATGAATGTGGTTTAATTAGAATATAAGATTATTATGGTTCAATATAACCTCGTAAAAAGAATTATATATGTTTTTACTATATTTATAAAATTATCTTCTAGTTTTAACCCTTAATTGTCCCCTTTAAGTCTTACCATGAAAACATTGATTTTTACAATTTGGGGGTTAGTATAGTTCCTATAAAATTATGAAGACCCATAAATGGACCATGCATGATATTATAAACTTTATAATATTTACTAGGATGAATTTATGTATTTTATGGTATCTGTATCATTTAATAAAATTTAATTTACTATAAAATATCTACAATGTAATTTTTTAGATCTTTTCAATTATTTGGCCATAATAGTATTTAGAAAACTAATATAAATTGAAAATAATATTATATTATATCTTTAAATTTAATGATATTATAGAAATCTATTTTATCATATTATTTTTCTAAATATATATTTTTGTCAATATTTGTATTATAATTTATATTATTTTATTTATTAGTTTTCTAATTAATGCATCAATGTTGGGTCAGAATGAAAGGAAATTATTTCATTCTTTAAAATTAAAAAATAAATACTATGATGAATATAAATATATTATATTTCAAAATCCTGTTTATATTTGAGTATATACACTAGATAACTCCATTGAAAAATAGTTATTATGAACAAGAGGGTGACAAGTGTGACAATTTTTTAAATTAAATGTTTTTAAGGTCATAATCTCGTACAAGTGGCACCAAAAGGTTATATATATGACCCATGTATGATTAATATTGATATATATTGAACCAGTATGTTTTAGGAATGTTTTATGATCATTCAATGTTTCTTATCCTTCTTTTCTTAATGTATATTACCTGATTTACTCTTTATTATTGTAATAAAAATTATTAATGGAACAATTATTATCATATAAAATAAAGGGGAAATATTTACTAAATTTAAACATCCTCATTCTAAATATAGAAACTATTTTTCCAAATTAAAATATCAAAGTGGTAAAATTTAATTAAAATTGAAACCAAAAAATTTAACGAAAAACTGTTTCTCATAAAAGTGAACTTTCAAAATATTACAATTTTTAATAATAAATTCATGTATGAAATCCATTTTAAATTATTTTGTTATTCTAAATAAACAATAACTAATATAAATTAAAATATTATCCAAAACAAAATTTTATATTATAAATATATTACAAAAATGAAATATTTTCAATTAAAATCAATATTTCAAAAATAACACTTTTCAAAAAATTCTAAAAAATTCATCCTAATATAATTTTTAAATGATGAATTCAAAATGATGTTAAATTTTTAAAATTGTTTTTCTAAAAATTATATAATTTTTTATTATTATTCACCCATGAAAAGAAGAAAAAATAATTTTTTTGAAAATATATTTCTTACGAATAAAATGGATTCAACAAAAATTAAATTTTTATTATCGAAACATCATTTTATAAAATTTTGGTATTTATGAAATTTGTATTTGTTTAATAAATCTCTTATTCTTATTATTACCCACCAATTTAATGGCTATGTTATAATGGTCATAATTAAATATAATATTTCATTTTTTTATTAAATATCTATATTTTGTTCGTGATATGCTAACAAACATAACATTTAATTTTTAAAGTGATATATATTAAATTACACATATAGAAAATATCATCTATGAAATTTGAACATAATAATTGTAAATAGGGTTTTAATTTTGAAAATATATTTGTTGAAATATCATATCCTAAATATGATTAATAAAAGTTCATTTTTGAAAATATAGTAATGGAAGTAAGAAGGTAATCTAGAAGAACACATAATTGTGTTTACTTGTAGAAACACAATTTATTTATATAAAAAATGGATATGGAGGAAAAAATCACTCATAAGGACTGGTAGAGAGTGACATAGGACTAATAGAGAGTGATATAGAATATGGTCTTGGTAATTTTAACCATTAAAAATAGTAAAATATTTATGGGTTAACAAGCTATCTATTTCGTAGGATAAAATTTAAATGGATGATGTTTTTGTTTCAACAACCATTTCCTAGGAATTATAAATTAAATTTCAATATATACTAAGATCATAAGGAAATATAATTACATTATAGGAATAATTTCACCATTTAAAACAATTTCCACCACAATCTCATCATTTTCAACAAATAATGAATTTTCAAGTTGAATTTTCTATATGACTAAAGCACTAGAACAAAATTGTAATATGACACATAATACCCAAAAGAATAACTATTTGTTATTAAAACCACAAATTATTACCTGAAACCAAAATGGTTATTACAAGATAAAATAATTTACCAAATGAAGACACTATAAAATGATGAAAAAATACTTTTAACCTCAAAAATTCAACTATAATACCCAAAATTAAACATAGATAATTAATTAATAACAATCCTTAATAGTCAAAAAAAATATTCCACATAATGATTATGACCCAAAAATATTAAGGATATTATCACATAGTCTTCTAAGATAAGATTAATATTTATCTCTAAATAATATCAATCCCACATGATATCTCATACAAAAATGTAATTTCCCTAATCACATAATCTCCAAGATATGCTAAAAATTTCCATAAATCACAGGAATAACCATAATGAAACATCATTATCATATGTGATTCTAAATTATAATTAAACCATGAATCCTAAAATAAAATCCTATAATATTCTATTTACATTAATCCTATAATGTTCCACAAAAATTATAATGATCTTTGTTTAAAATAACATTAACCACTTAACCAATAAATCTTTTTCTAAATATAACGGTTGTCTATACGATAAGTCATATGTTTCCAAAATAAACATGTTCTTCATTAAAAATAATCACTAAACTAAAAAAATGTCATACTAACTGGGATATCACCTAGGTCTGTGGTAGGAAATACACCACTCTCCACATTAATTTGTGCATTCAAAACTCAAAACCTAACTAGATATGACGGGTTGTCTCCAAAACAATGTATTATTCTTTTTCAAAAACTATATTAGTATAACACATATAAATTTCCCTTAAATTTGGTAAAATATTCCAAAATAACCTTAAATAAGAAATTTGTTAACCATAAAACTTTTCTTATACTCTTTTGTTTTATCTATGATAACATTGGTTCTCTAAAACTTTATAACCATTTTGGTAATTTAATACTAGAAAAATATTCTTAAAATACAATATAACATCTAAATTTATCTAAACCTCGCTCTGATACTAACTATAATAGACTGGACTTATTACTAGTGTGTTGTAATTGATACGTAACATATTACTCTATGGTAGGTTACACCTAATAGGAGGGACATTCACCCCCATCACTAGTGGCATCCAATCCTCATGATTCCCATGGGATGATATCCATGCTTCACCCAACCATCACATATAAGAGCTCCCAAAGACCAAATATATCATTTTATGCAATAAAAAGAATAAGTACTAGGCGTTTAATATTACAAATTTAAGTTATTTTGTACTTTATCTATCTTTCATTTTCTACAAAATATACTTTAGTTTTTAATATTTATATAATTAGGAAAAAAACATTCATTATAAAATCTTTTATTACAAGTGTACACTATTACATTATTTCAACTTTTCCAACAAAATAAAACATTTTTGTTTTAAAAAATGTCTCATATTCAGGTAATATCTTTAAAAAATTGATATATACAACATCCTTTTCATTACTAATCCTTATTTCCATATTAAAAATATTTTAAGACATGGGACAATAAAAAATATCATTAAGGGACAAAAAGAAACAAAAGAGATATTCTAGTGAAAAAAATTAAAACCCATGTAATGTTTTTTCATTATATGAAATAAATTATTTTCAAATGAAAAATAGAAATAATTTTCTTCAAATAAACCCTATAAACCACATATAATGAAAAACCACTTTTTTCAATTTGGAAAATCGTATACATAAAACCCTTTCAAAACCCATGGATGTGGAAACCCCATTTGAATGACTTCTAATAAAATTATATAGATAAAATAATTATTACCCAATGAATTTGGAATCTAAAATTGGGATGAACCATCACAAAATTGTATCAAGATCAAATATGTGTTATAATGTGGCTAAACCTTAATAAATTCTATATCTGGATCACCCATGAGCTATACTGGTGCTCAACCCATTGTATAAGTTGTACTGGGATCATCCTTTTTTCATATAATTCTAATGTAATATATATTAAATAAAAAATTTTGTTCTTTCACCATTTAATTATAATAACATTTTAATTTTTTAACACAAATAAAAACACTTTTGGATATTAAAATTCTTTTTTCTTTTAAAAATTAATTTTTGAAATAAAAAAACAGCACACATGAAAAAGAATCCATTTTATTTAGAAATAACCATTAAAGAAAATACTGGAATCCTCAAATCATTGAGCTATCATGATGGTGAGAAATTATGTTCTTCTAGTGTATGTTAAAATACATTCCTTTAGATATTGCAAAAAGTTGTTGAAAGGGGAACATTAAAAATACCCATTGCCTTGAGTCTGAGTCACTAAGTATGTTCTTTATGTTCATGATTAATAAAAATAGATTAATATTTATGGGATTAATAATAATCATCAAATTTAGTTGTCATGAACCAGGTCGGCTCTCCAACTGATCCGGTCCCCGACCTGGTCTGCGACACGGCCCAAAGGGCATTCCTGATCCCCATGGGCTGGCACAAGTGCCCAAGTATCAAATTTTACATGGGAATGATTTACTCGAAATAAAAGGTATAAATACAACTAACCAGATAAATAAACTGAAACTAGAAACAGACAACCAAACACGCCTTTAAACTATGAACAATTTTGAAGTCTACAACTTCAACAAATAACTAAAATGAAAAGACGACATCGGAAACTAAAACTCTTACTCAAACATCTCAGAAATAGAGGGGCCACATCAACACCACTCTGTATGACAAGACCAACTGCAACCTGAACCACCATCACTGATCATGGTGTCAAAACCTGGAATACACAAGAAACAAAGTCTACATAGACTCAAAGGTGTATGTAGGGTGTGATCCAAGAGCCCAGTAGGACATCACCCAATAAAAAGGTTCCACGTGTAAACATTAAATGAAAAAAACATTTAGAGGCTAAATTAATGAAAGGACACCAAATCTTAAACAACATTAATGAAACCATTTCTATAAAGAAAACACTTTTAAGGAGAACATCTTAAACTAAAGTAAACACCCATGTATATAAGAAAATCGCAAACCTTCACAAAAATAGAAATGCTGCACCATATGCCGATGGGGGGTGCATAATAGTCCAGGGGAACCAAAAGTGGAAGAGGCCCTAAAGGTACATGAAAAATGAATGGGACCCTATAACCTCGTGTCTTGGTGAACAATATCGGAATCATAACAAAATACATTCTCGTGCACGAGCCACTAGACATGGCAACACATCCATAACCTAGCGGTCTCCAATCATCATCCAATGTTTAGTTAGTGTTGTAATCATCAATCTGGCTAAGTGAATTTAGGACTGGGCCACTCCCGAATCACTAGAACCCTAGTCTAGTCCACCCACCAAGTACTGAGGCTTCCCTTTTTTGTGCTCAAGATGTTCCAACTTCACATTTCATGTCAAACTCAAACGAATAGTACAAAAATGGTGAAACATAAACCCAACGCCACACTTCCTCATACATAGAAAACCATTCGTCAAAGTACGCATGACAAAGACTCTACCCAACTCAATTAAATCAATTTATGCATTGAAAATAATTTTTTATTTAAAACATATTAAATTTTTTTCATTAATAATTTTTATCAAATCATATTAAACTCTTTGTAAACATATTATTTAAAAAGAAACATAACACGACTTTAAGACGCAAAACCAACTCAACCCTCTTTCCTGACCAAGCACACCCAAAACAGGTTCCCAAAAATGTTTCACACCATTAATACAACTTAATAAACCATTTAATGATTTTATAAAAACAATGAACAATGTGACACAACGTATTGTACACAAGAAATCCTTTAAAATATAATGTAAATCACTTACACAATCAAATAAATCAACTACACATTTAAAGAAACCATTCCTGTGATTAAACCAACCCCTAAGAAAGTTTATCAATTAATTTTAAAAATGTGTCACATGACATTAAACACTAAAGACTCACTCAAATCCTCATTTTTGACAAAAAACATATCAAAACCACGTCAAATCATGATCTGAAGCCTGTGCACAACTCAATAGCTAAATGCTCAATTTTCATATAACAGGATCAAATGTCACAATAAGGGTTTTTATAAAAAATGCACCACATTCCGTATAAGCGTGCTACTTAAAATCAAAACACATATCAAACTCATTCAAAAACTAATTTTGCACAACAAAGATTAATATAATAATAAAATAAATTAATTAATCAAGGAAATTATCTTATCATATAATGTTTAAATGTGGAACCACCTACCATGGTGAAGCAGACTTCACAAACATGGTGCGCAACGATCGTCGCCCACCAACCGCAACTCAAACAAAGACCAAATAAAACCTAATAAAAAAAAAGAATCAGACCAATTATACCAAAAATGAACCAAACTCAATTAAAAACTCTAACCGCACTCAACCATGATTAAACAACAATAAAATAAGGAAAACGCACTTACAGTGGGGCTGCGGGAGGTTGGCCGGAGGTCGACAGAGGCTGTGGAAGTTGCGTGAGGAGGTGCAAGGAGGCTGTCCAATAGCGCGTAGGGGTGTAGGGAAGCCAGTGCGAGGTTGGCTGGTCAGTGGGGTCACCGAAAAAAGGGTAGGTGTTGCCAGCAGGGGTTGGGAGACACGGCGGAGGGAGGATGTGGGGTGAAAACCATAATTTTACAGACAATGCAGGGAGGCCGGTTTCCATGGGTGGTGTAGCGCGAGCTAGCCGACTAACCAGGGTGGCCGAATGGAGTAGGATAAAGGGGCGTTGGGTTCATCGGAGGGTGGTGCTGTTCCAGTGGAGAGGTCCATCGAGGAGGTAGGAATAAGTAGAGCAGCACAAAGAGGGGTCGTTGCTGGCACGACGGAGGTCGGGCGGTCGGGATGCGAGGGTGTGGCGCGGCGGATGAGGGGAGGGCGGTGCGGTGTGCTGTGGGGCAGTGAACCGAAAAATGGTGGTGGAAGGGGAGGCACTGGCGAGCGGCACACGTAGCCTGGGGAAGGGAAAACAGATAGTGTGATCGGGTTCCCACGCAGGAAAAAACACGACGGGCAAAGGGGGTGAGGGGGAGGTACGAAAACCCTAGAGAAAAAAAAAGAAAACCCAAAAAAAATGAGTAAAAAAATTAAAATAAAAAGGAAAATCAAAAATAAAATCCATAATAATAATATTATTATTATTGTTATTAATATTCTTAAACTGTATCCTTGACAATAATAATAATATTATCATTAAGACACAATTAATTAAATTATTAACACACTCTTCTCATTTTATTTACTTATTTTTATTCTTTAACACATTTAATTTTATTTCATTATTATTATTAATTCATTTATTTAATTATTTACACATTAGGTAGCCTTGTGGGGGACCGAGCGAGGTCACCTGACTTTGACAACGGCGCGTCGAACACCATCAAGGCCGAAACACATATTTATCAGGGAAAAAAGCACGAAACACCAGTCGGGCTTGACCCTAATTTCGTATAAAAAGAAAAATAATAATTAGAAGTGGATAAAATTATAAGATAAAAATAAACATTAGAAACATGACGCAGCGCAAAGTCAGAGTGTGGCAATTCTCCCCACCATAAAGATTTCCTTCCTCTGAAATCCAAAACTTGGGTTGAGACTCAAAGAAGAGGTTGTTACTGTAACATCCCAAGTAAGTAATGAATAATAGATATTTTTATCTATGTCTATTAATGATTAAGATAGTGTTTTAGAGGCTTAAAATGAAAATACATCCAATCTTAATCATGAAATACACTAATATTCTTAAAAGATTGTTTTACTGCCTTATGATGGAAAACCATTTTTAAATCTATCTTTTGACAATTTTATAAACTATTTTTGTCAAAATAAACTTATTCTTTATGATTGGGACATCAAAATTTTCATTGTGTGAATTTTTGGTATTTTTCTGACAATGTTAATTTTTTAATGAATAGTGAAAAATACTGCATTTTACATCAAAACTGCTTTTTAATCTAATTTATTTATATGATTAGATTATATTTTGAATTGGTATTAATGTGTAATATGAATATATTTTTACCATTTAATCCAATGGTGTTCATTGGAATCAATTTCACTTTGAAATTGGACTTAAACTAGTGTCAATCTTTTGATACTTATTGTTTCATAAAAACACGCTATTTGCTCTGACAGTGGGAATTAATTATTAAATTAATTAATGTGACATATATTTTTTTAATTTTCTAAAATAGACATCATTTTTGAATTCGTAATATCAAATATATATTAGGGTGAATATTTTGTAATTTTCTGAAAAAACTTCAATTTTTGATGAATAATGAAACCACTAAGTGGTATTTATAAAGACTGATTTTCCATTTAAATGAAATTTTGCTATCATTGTGTTTTGAATTTCAAAAATCCGACATACATGGTTGTCATTAAGAAGTAAAATGTGGTTCAATGAGATTATAATAATTTTTGGTGAATAGTAACTTATTAAGTTCTTAATCGCGATTAGTGGTAATTAGTGTAGTTTAAGGTAAAAATAATGCTTTAATAAAATAAGATGAGCTTGACACATGTCCTACCCTCATTGGTTGTGTCATGGCCGACCAAGAAAAGCCATGGGTCAACTTGGGGACCCCAAGGATCCACTTTGGTTGGGAAATGACATAAACAACATTTTATTTAATGTAAAAGTAAAAATGACACCAACATAATATGTTTTACGAAAACAATTTTTACATGGGGTTATATAGATCAGATTTTTGATTATAAATAGTCATTTGAAAGACAAAAATATTTCCTACATCATAGGATTTTTTTTATAAATTTTAGACATTAAATATATTAAATTAATTATAACATCATGATGATGCAGCGATGACCTCATTGTTTAACAATTTCAATAAAATGGAAAGATAATGTAAAATCTAAAACCTAAACATGGCCAAAACCAATTAGATGAGTGGATTTCGAACCCGTATCACCTTATCCACAAATTATATCAATGTGGGACCTTTTAAAACCGAAACACATTTTCAAATAAAGTAATATTTCTTTACTTTCCAAAAGTGCCCCTCCTCTCCTCTTATAAAAGGCCCCCACCTCTACCTCATTTCACACACTCCTCAAGCCTTTGTCTCGGCCAACCCCTGCCCATTTACTCTCTCCACATCCCTCTCCTCATCCTAGAGGATTCCCTTTGGGCATAATCCTTTCAAAGGAAGCCTTTAGGCTCAAATCAAAAGGAGTTACACTTTTAAAGGTAATTCATTCTCTCATGTTCATTTGTTTTATTTTGTTTCTCCAACCCCATAATCTCTTTTTATTTACTTCTTTTATAACAACAACAGTATCTTCAATATACTAGGATGTTGTTATAAGATTTATTTGAGCTAAACTCTCACACAACTACATCAAATGGTTAAAGAACATACGGTTTCCGTGGATTGCGAAATTCTGCCTCCCGAAATGATGATTGTTCAATACTCATTTAACACCTTCAAAGGTGGCCATTATGATGTAACTATTTTTATATATGATATATAATATGTTTATTCTTTCCTTAATCTTCTGTAATTTTCATTTATGGCATACCATTATTGTTTCCATTATGGGTAAACACGATATCTTCATTTTAGGAAGTGCGGACTACCGCCCCCTGAAAGTGATTTGATTCGTTAATACCATATGTGGGATGTGTAAATGATAAAGTTAATGATATTAAATATGTTATTATACTGGAATTATAATATACTCGTATATCATTATGATTCCATTCCAGAAAATATGAAATAGAAATGGAAGTAGCGTTCATGCGTACGTACGGCTTACCGTCTCCATGAACGGTGCATTTCAATTCTTACCTCTAAATGTGATGTAATGTTATAAATACATGTATATGATGAATATAATTGATATATATGTTATCCAAATCATTAATATAATTCTAGATATAATGATCCTTTGACCAAATTAACAACATGTAAGTGTAAGAAGTCTATTTTTGACTTAAGAACCAAATACCGACAAAATGAACACTATTAACTTTAATGATTACATGATGTTCATAACATGGTATAAAAGGAATAATGAACTTGAAAAAGGTTCATAAGAAAGTAGAGATTAACTCAAGTTTATTATTAAGGAGATTAAAGAACGGTCGGGTCAAGTCGGATACGAGGTATGGGACTTCGTCTCAATCTCCTTTCATTGAGGCATATTTTGTTTTATACACAACCTTCTTTTATACGGTGTATAAAATCCTTTGACTTTTACGTTTATTCAAAAGGAATATTTTTTATATGAAGCATTTACTAAATGACAAAAGGGAATGTTTTGGTCGTACGTATGCGGCGACAACGACTTCTCCGCTGTCGTGACCGTTATTTGAGATTCGGCTTCCTCTACAAGCCATACCTTCTTTTTAAAAGAAAAATAAATACCATGTTTTACTTTTCTATTATTTTGGTATCGAAAATGGTTTTCATAATGTTTTATATATCAATGTGTTCTATTGATATCTTGTGATTGAAAGGTGGGAATGTTATGTTTCCTTTATGCATGTTTTATGTGATATGATTATGTTGAGTTTCTTGGGAATTATTATGAAAACGGGTGGTTCCGTGATAAAATAAGGGAGGGTGAGCCCGATATAGCTCTCCAATGCATTGGGTAACGTGAAGGAGTGAAACATTAAGGTTTTTTCTGAAGAGATTTAGGGAATATACTACGATGGGTATTCCAAACGTAACCAAGAGGGTTACACCCTACGTAAGAATGTTATGAATGCCTCAAGTTACCATTATGTCTTATGATTTCTATGATTTATTCATGATTTTATGAGGTATGTTAAAGTGACTATGTTTTATGGGTAATGTATGATTTCATTCTTATGTATATATGAACTCATGTTTCCTTTCCATGTTTTTATAACCCATACTGAGATTTTGATGCTCATCCGAAGTTTTTTTGAAATGTTTTTCACAGGTCAAGGGAAAGGTACATGATATGATGATAGTGTCAAGGAAGTGTCAAGAAATAATCCATGTTTTATTTTAAATGTGTTTCCATTGATGGGAATGAAGAATACTATCCTTATGTAACCACTTTCTTTATATGTGGAATGTAATGAAAGTTTTAGGATCTAATTTTCTAAAACTCTAAACCCGAAAAGATCCTCAATGTGTAATCTTGTAATAACTCAAGATTAAGTAAGGTTTAAGGCTGGGGCATTATAGTTGGTATCCGAGGTCGGTTTAGATAACTTTAGGAGTTAGAATTCTATTAAATGATTATCCAAAAAAAAATTTAAATGATATAGCATTTGAAGATTACCATGTTGCTTCATCTAAGACATGTTTGTTCAGAATGGTTTTCCGCAGAGGAAACAGGGAAGCAGTGCTAGGAAGGCATACAGAAGGAAATAACCTTCCGAATCAGCATCTATAAATGGTTGGAATTGGAACTGAATAGTTTGTTGCAGTAATGGCACAGTTGACTCAAGCGATAAATGGTGGTGGTATCCATGCACGAGATCAGCCAGATCAACCGCAGAGGAACATGTCAGTGGTGGAACATTTCATGAGGCAACATCCACCATCATTCAGAGGATCATCTAACCCTGTGCTAGCTGAATGGTGGATTAAAGCACTGGAGAAGATTTTAGATGTCATGGGATGTTCAGACAATCAAAAGGTTAGTCTTGTTATTTACTGTTTGGAGGGTGAAGCAGATCAGTGGTGGTCTATGGTTAAAAATATCAGGGACGCCGATGAGATTGATTCTCTTGACTGGGATGAATTCAAAGGTATGTTTCTTGAGAAGTATTTTCCTAAGGCTGTTCAACTTAGGATGGAAAAGAAATTCTTGGAATTGAGGCAAGAGGAAGTCTCAGTGGCTGCCTATGAAGAAAGGTTCACTCGATTGGAAAGGTATGCTCCAAATTTTATTCGAGACCTTGATAGTAAAATCAATCGTTTTTACTCAAGATTAAAGCCAAAATATCGAAGGGCATTAGATTCTCGTGAGTTTAAAAGTTATGAAAAGCTTGTTCGATGTGCTGAGAAGGTGGAAATGGAGTTTTCCGATGACCAAGTGTTCTATAACAACCAGCAGAAGAAGAGACCGAGGTGGCAGGAGAAAGGTAAGAATTCTTCAAAAATGTCTGATGATAAGACAACTAAGTTTCCAGTTTGTGATAAATGTGGAAAAAGGCAAGCTGGGGAATGTCTTCTGAATTCTGGAAAGTGCTACCGATGTGGTAAGATGGGACATAAGGCTCGTGATTGTACTGAAAAGGATCAAGGTGAAGGTAAGAACAAATTTGATTTACAGTTAGTGAAATGTTATAAGTGCAATGAGATGGGTCACTATGAAAACGAGTGTCCAAAAAATAGCTTGAGTGATGGGAAGCAGTTAGACTACAAGCAGAAAGGGGTGGTGAAATCCTTTGCAACTACTTTAGCAGATGTCGGGCCATCAAATGAAGTTGTATCAGGTACTTTGTTTGTTTTTTCAGATTATGCCAGTGTGTTGTTTGATTCAGGGTCTACACATTCTTTCATCTCTGAAACCTTTTCTAGTAAAATGGGAATACCATCTCAAGAAATGACTCCTGAACATTTGGTAAAAACACCTGGGGGAAATGTTGAGGCAAAAATAATTTATAAGAATCTTCCTATCTTTATCTGTGGAAATAACCTACTTGCAAACCTTATTGTTCTACCTCTAGTAGAGTTTGATGTTATCCTGGGTATGGATTGACTCTCTATTTACCATGCTAAGATTCACTGTAAAGCTAAAGAAGTTTCTTTTAAGAAATACTTTCAGTTTGTTTACAGGAATGAACCCTTACTTTTGATAACATATCAAGAGGCCGAGAAACTTGTAAAATATGGAAATGAATGTTACCTTGCACACGTCGTTGAAAATAAAGGAACTGTTCAGATTAATGATGTGCCAGTGGTAAATGAGTATCCTGATGTTTTTCCTGATGAGTTTCCTGGAATAATACTAGATCGGGAAGTTGAGTTTACTGTTGACTTAGTTCCTGATGCAAAGCCAATTTCAAAACCCCCTTATCGAATGGCACAAATTGAACTTTTAGAGTTGCAGGAGAAATTGCAAGATTTATTAGAGAAAGGTTTCATTAGACCTAGCACATCACCATGGGGTGCTCCTATTTTATTTGTTAAAAAGAATGATGGTTCTATGAGACTTTGCATTGATTATAGAGCCTTGAATAATATCACTTTTAAGAACAAATATCCTTTGGCTCATATCGATGATTTGTTTGATCAGCTCCAGGGAGCTCAGTTTTTTTCAAAGATTGACCTGAGATCGGGATACCATCAGCTGAAGGTAGTGGAGGCAGATATTCCGAAGACCGCGTTTCATACGAGATATGGCCATTATGAATTTGTAGTAATGCCTTTTGGGCTAACCAATGCACCTGCTGTATTCATGGACTTAATGAATAGAATTTTCCATGAGTTCTTGGATAAGTTTGTGGTGGTTTTCATTGATGATATTTTTGTGTTTTCTAAAAGTAAAGAGGAGTATGAAAGACATTTAAGGGTTATCTTGCAAACCTTAAAAGAAATGAAACTGTATGGGAAATTCAGAAAGTGTGAGTTTTGGTTGCAACAAATTTCTTTCCTTGGTCACATTGTTTCTAAAGATGGAATAACTGTTGATCCTGCAAAAACAAAAGTTGTGGAAGAATGGCCAAGACCCACAAATGTAACCGAGATTCGTAGCTTCCTTGGTTTGGTGGGATATTACCGAAGGTTTGTTAGAAATTTTTCACGGTTATCTAGTCCAATGACTTAGCTAACTCAGAAGGGTGTTAAGTTTATCTGGACAAAAGAATGTGATGATTGTTTTCAGGAATTGAAAAGAAGATTGGTGAATGCTCCAGTTTTGGCACTACCTTCCAGGAATGGTGAGTTTGTTATATACAGTGATGCTTCATTGAAAGGACTTGGTTGCGTCCTAATGCAGAATGATCAGGTAATTGCTTATGCTTCATGATAGTTGAAAATTGATGAGGTAAATTACCCTACACATGATTTGGAATTAGCTGCTGTTGTTTTTGCTTTAAATATTAGGAGGCATCATTTGTATGGAGTAAAGTGTGAAATATATACCGATCACAAAAGTTTAAAGTATATATTCACTCAGAAAGAGTTAAACATGAGACAGAGGAGATAGCTAGAATTATTCAAGGATTATGATTGTACAATTCATTACCATCCGGGAAAAGAAAATAAAGTGGATGATGCTTTGAGTCGAAAAAGTAATGCTTCATTAACAATGTTGCGTTTGGAACGTGATCCTTTGGTTAAGGATTTGATGAAATTTGGCATAGAAGTTGTTGGTGCAGGAAGTCCTTCTATTTTGTTTCAGGTATCAGTGAGATCATCTCTATCAGATAGAATCAAGGAAGCACAGAAGCAAGACAGTGAGTTGCAGAAAAAGGTAGAGCTGGTTCAGAAAGGTAAGTTGCCTGAAATCAACATTGATAATGGTTGTGTTTTGAGATTTGGGAAGAGATTGTGTGTGCCTTGTGATTCACAGTTGAAGAGAGAGTTGTTATGTGAAGCTCATAGTTCTCCGTTTTCAGTTCATCCGGGCAGTACTAAGATGTATAGAGATCTGCGGGAGTATTACTGGTGGGATGGAATGAAAAGAGATATTGCTGATTTTACTGTGAAGTGTTTGACTTGTCAACAGGTTAAAGAAGAGTGGCAGTTACTGAAAGGGATGCTTCAGCCTTTACCAGTGCCAGAGTGGAAATGGGAAAATATATCCATGGACTTTGTTGTGGGATTACTGAAGACATCTCGAGGTAATAATGCAATCTGGGTTATTGTTGATCGCTTGACCAAGTCTGCTCATTTCCATGCTATACAAGATACTTTTTCCCTAGATCAAATGTCCCGTTTGTATCTTAAGGAGATAGTCAGGTTACATGGAGTTTCTCTCTCCATTGTATCTGATCGTGATCCCATGTTCACTTCTAACTTTTGGAAAGGCATTCAGAAGTCGTTGGGTACTGAATTAAATTTTAGTACAGCTTTTCATGCTCAATCAGATGGGAAGTCAGAACGAACAATCCAGACATTGGAGGATATGCTACGAGCTTGTTTTATGGATTATCAGGGAAGTTGGGACCAACATCTTTCTTTGGTTGAATTTTTATATAATAACAGTTTTCATTCCATTATACAGATGGAACCATTTCAGGTATTATATGGGAAGCGGTGTCGAACTCCAGCTTTCTGGGATGAAGTGGGTTAAAGGAAGTTGATGGGACCAGAATTGGTAGAAGAGATGGCAGAAAAAGTTCAGCTGATTCAGAAACACATGAGAACAGCTCAGAGTAGGCAGAAGAGTTATGCGGATAACCGGAGGAAGGATCTATCTTTCGAGGTAGGTGATCATGTTTTTCTCAAGGATTCTTCCTTGAAAAGTGTGATGAGATTTGGTAAGAAAGGAAAGTTGAGTCCAAGGTTCGTTGGACCATATGAAATTTTGGAGAGAGTTGGATCAGTTGCATACCGAGTGGATTTACCTCCAAGTTTATCTCAGGTACACAATGTTTTTCACGTTTCGATGTTTAGAAAGTATATGCAAGATCCATCTCATGTTTTGAGTCCAGAGGTAGTTCAGCTGGAAGAGAACCTATCTTATGAGGAACAACCGGTCCAGATTCTTGACCATTGGGAGAAAGTGTTACGGAATAAGGTGATTCACCAGGTAAAGGTTTTGTGGAAAAACCACATGATTGAAGAGGCACCATGGGAATCTGAAAATGCAATGAGGGATAAGTACCCCCATTTATTCGATAAGTAAATAAATTGCGGGGACGCAATTTTCTAAAGGGGGGAAGGATGTAACTTCCCAAGTAAGTAATGAATAATAGATATTTTTATCTATGTCTATTAATGATTAAGATAGTGTTTTAGAGGCTTAAAATGAAAATAAATCCAATCTTAAGCATGGAATACACTAATATTCTTAAAAGATTGTTTTACTGCCTTATAATGGAAAACCCCTTTAAAATCTATCTTTTGACAATTTTATAAACTATTTTTGTCAAAATAAACTTATTCTTTATGATCGGGACATCAAAATTTACTTTGTGTGAATTTTTGGTATTTTTCTGACAATGTTCATTTTTTAATGAATAGTGAAAAATACTGCATTTTACATCAAAACTGCTTTTTAATCTAATTTATTTATATGATTAGATTATCTTTTGAATTTATATTAATGTGTAATATGAATATAGTTTTACCATTTAATCCAATGGTGGTCATTGGAATCAATTTCACTTTGAAATTGGGCTTAAACTAGTGTCAATCTTTTGATACTTATTGTTTCATAAAAACACGCTATTTGCTCTGACAGCGGGAATTAATTATTAAATTAATTAATGTGACTTATATGTTTTGAATTTTGTAAAATAGACTTCATTTTTGAATTCGTAATATCAAATATAGCTTAGGGTGAATTTTTGGTAATTTTCTGAAAAACTTCAATTTTTTGATGAATAGGGAAACCACTAAGTGGTAGTTATAAAGACTGATTTTCCATTTAAATGAAATTTTGCCATCATTGTGTTTTGAATTTCAAAAATCCGACATACATGGTTGTCATTAAGAAGTAAAATGTGGTTCAATGAGATTATAATAATTTTTTGGTGAATAGTAACTTATTAAGTTCTTAATCGGGATTAGTGGTAATTAGTGTAGTTTAAGGTAAAAATAATGCTTTAATAAACTAAGATGATCTTGAAACATGTCCTACCCTCATTGGTTGTGTCATGGCCGACCAAGAAAAGCCATGGGTCAACTTGGGGACCCCATGTATCCACTTTGGTTGGGAAATGACAAAAACAACTTTTTATTTAATGTAAAAGTAAAATTGACACAAACATGATATGTTTTACGAAAAAAAATTTTACATGGGGTTATAAAGATCAGATTTTTGATTATAAATAGTAATTGGAAAGCTAAAAATATTTCCGACATAATAGTATTTTTTTTATAATTTTTATACATTAAATAAATTAAATTAATTATAACATCATGATGATGCAGCGATGACCTCATTATTTAACGATTTAAATAAAATGGAAAGATAAAGTAAACTCTAAAACCAAAACATGGCCAAAACCAATTGGATGAGTGGCTTTCGAACCCTTATCACCTTATCCACGAATTATATCAATGTGGGACCTTTTAAAACCGAATCACATTTTCAAATAAAGTAATATTTCTTTACTTTCCAAAAGTGCCCCTCCTCTCCTCTTATAAAAGGCCCCCACCTCTACCTCATTTCACACACACCTCAAGCCTTTGGCTTGGCTAACCCCTGCCCATTTACTCTCTCCACATCCCTCTCCTCATCCTAGAGGATTCCCTTTGGGCAGAATCCTTTCAAAGGAAGCCTTTAGGCTCAAATCAGTAGGAGTTACACTTTTAAAGGTAATTCATTCTCTCATGTTCATTTGTTTTATTTTGTTTCTCCAACCCCATAAACTCTTTTTATTTACTTCTTTTGTAACAACAACAGTATCTTCAATATACTAGGATGTTGTTATAAGATTTATTTGAGCTACACTCTCACACAACCACATCAAATGGTTAAAGAACATACGGTTTCTGTGGATTGCGAAATTCTGCCTCCCGAAACGATGATTGTTCAATACTAATTTAACACCTTCAAAGGTGGACATTATGATGTCACTATTTTTATATATGATATATAATATGTTTATTCTTTCCTTAATCTTCTGTAATTTACATTTATGGCATACAATTATTGTTTCCATTATGGGTAAACACGATATCTTCATTTTAGGAAGTGCGGACTACCGCCCCCTGAAAGTGATTTGATTCGTTAATACCATATGTGGGATGTGTAAAGGACAAAGTTAATGATATTATATATGTTATTATACTGGAATTATAATATACTCTTATATCATTATGATTCCATTCCAGAAAATACGAAATAGAAATGGAAGTAGCGTTCATGCGTACGTACGGCTTACCGTCTCCATGAACGGTGCATTTCATTTCTTACCTCTAAATGTGATGTAATGTTATAAATACATGTATATTATTAATATATATGATATATATGTTATCCAAATCATTAATATCATTCTGAATATAATGAACCTTTTACCAAATTAACAACATGTAAGTGTAAGAAGTCTATTTTTGACTTAAGAACCAAATACCGACAAAATGAACACTATTAACTTAAATGATTACATGATGTTCATAACATGGTATAAAAGGAATAATGAACTTGAAAAAGGTTCTTAAGCAAGTATAGATTAACTCAAGTTTATTATTCAGGAGATTAAGGAACGGTCGGGTCAAGTCGTATACGAGGTATGGGACTTCGTCACAATCTCCTTTCATTGAGGAATATTTTGTTTTATTCACAACCTTCTTTTATACAGTGTATAAACCCCTTTGAATTTTACGTTTATTCAAAAGGAATCTTTTTTATACGAAGAGTTTACTAAACGACAGAAGGGAATTTTTTTTTCGTACATATGTGGAGACAACGAATTCTCCGCCGTTGTGACCGTTATTTGAGTTTCGGCTTCCTCTACAAGCCATACCTTCTTTTTAAAAGAAAAATAAATACCATGTTTTACTTTTCTTTTATTTTGGTATCGAAAATGGTTTTCATAATGTTTTATATATCAATTAGTTGTATTGATATCTTGTGATTGAAAGGTGGGAATGTTATGTTTCCATTATGCATGTTTTATGTGATATGATTATGATGAGGTTCTTGGGCATTATTATGAAAACAGGTGGTTCCGTGATAAACTAAGGGCGGGTGAGCCCGATATAGCTCTCCAATGCATTGGGTAACATGAAGGAGTGAAACGTTAAGGTTTCTCCGAAGAGATTTAGGGAATATACTGTGATGGGTATTCCAAACGTAACCAAGAGGGTTACTCCCTACATAAGAATGTTATGAATGCCTCAAGTTACCTTTATGTCTTATGATTTCTATGATTTATTCATGATTTTATGAGGTATGTTAAAGTGCCTATGTTTTATGGGTAAATTATGATTTCATTCTTATGTATATATGAACTCATGTTTCCTTTCCATGTTTTTATAAACCATACTTAGATTTTTATGCTCATCCCAAGTTTTTTTGAAATGTTTTTCACAGGTCAAAGGAAAGGTACATGATATTATGATAGTGTCATGGAAGTGTCAAGAAATAATCCATGTTTTATTTTAAATGTGTTTCCATTGATGGGAATGAAGAATACTATCCTTATGTAACCACTTTGTTTATATGTGGAATGTAATGCAAGTTTTATGATCTAATTCTCTAAAACTCTAAACCCGAAAAGATCCTCAATGTGTAATCTTGTAATAACTCAAGATTAAGTAAGGTTTAAGGCTGGGGCCTTATAGTTACCCCACTCAAGTTCAAAGTGGATCCACAAAATCAACAAGATAAATGAGGAAAAAGAATCATGATCATAGAATGTGACACAAAGACAACTTCATGAAATGTTTAAAAAGACATTATGATATGTGTCACCCACCCCAAAGAGGTAGAACTCCTCTAGTAGACTGATAGAGGAAGGGAACTCTCGCACCGACAGAAACCAACTTCACAGGCCGAAACACCTCAAGCACAATTAAACATAAAGCAAGTTATATTTAAAAACAGAAGAAAAATATCAACATGGGGAGGCTTGAGGGGCTCCCCACCATTAGGAAATCACTGATGCTCGAGACGAGACTGGAAAACCGACATGGGGAGGTTCGAGGGGCCTCCCCTCCTTTAATGAAAAGTCTAGCACTGATTCATTCAAGAGTCATTTGTTCGAGACCCGATGTGGGTCTCCTCACCATTTGAACTGACAGCAGATACAAAACTTTAGAAATTTTCCAACGGGGGCCAAGCGCCCCACCACAAGGGGAGGAGAGGGTCGGGCCCAACTATCGGGCGTTAAAACCACGACCAGAGACTAGCCAACATCTCCAAATCCCTGGATGAGCATCATTCAAATTTGAAACCGTTTAACCCAAAAGACCCCATAAATACCACTAAAAGCGATTACATCCGGTGGGATGCAACCCTCATGACTTTAAGGTGATGAGAAGATCATGCCTCCTCCTAGCCACGGGAAACCCCACACACCCAAACGGGTCGTTAGGAAAGGAAAAATCACAAAAAACAATTTAAAAATCCTTCAACTTCAATATCAATGATAAGAATAAGGTTGGGGTCCCGTACACTCCCGGCATTCCTAACCACACGCCAGCTACACTCCGAGGCCTATGGCTGGAGCCCTAATGTTTGAAGCATCTTCTGCCTTGTAGTCAGGTATTGAAGACTCTTGAATGGAGCTTCTCCTTTTGGTGTCACACGCGACCACACTACAACCAAGGCAACACCAGAAAACACAACACATTACGTCATCCAATTACTCTGACAATGAACATTTACCAGAATGAGAGCTTAGATGGTCCATGCGCATCACCCCTTGATACACTGAATGAGAACATGACACCACAAATCGTCATCAAGCACGATCATCGTTGTCAAGAGAAACATTATGCTGAGAAAGACTTTAAACCGCGTCATGAACAACACGTGATTCTTGAAAATGACCATAGCTGCCTCGTACAACTGGGTCTGACAAACTTGTAGCCTAACATGAACCTTTTCTTAAATGAAACAAACCAAAGACCAGAGGTAATTTAGAAAAATAAGCTTCACCAACAACTTCGGGTTGCTTCCAACTTTTCCCCACTGGAGTCTCTTTTACCACTTCCAAACTACTGTTGACTATCACAGGGACCTCACGATGCAATATGTCACCCAACCATGTCCATCGTAGGTGATAAAAGCACTTCATGCATTTCAAGACATTGGTCAACACTAATAACTCCTAACCGCCTTCACCCTTCACTGGTGGAATTTATTTCACCGTTTCAAGGGGTAACCTCCAGACACGACAACGTCAAACTTCATACACAAAGACTCAGATGACTCAAAGAGACCGAAACTCCCTTCAACTACCCTCGCATATGTCGTCCCGCTGTGAGAGGATCCACTTAACCGAAAGCGAAAGGAACAGTCTTAACACTATCACCAAAAATGGGAGAGTCCTTACTTTAATCAACTAGAGGGTAGGGCAGTGGCGAACTATATGTGGCCGCACGTCATTCGCACATTAATTCTTTATTGGGGCATACACTAGCCATGATGTAGAACCATGGACCTAAACAAACTGGTCCAATGGCCAAGAAAAATAGTAAGATAACACTTAACATGTAGGGGGAATCACTGCAAGGGCTTCCCGAAATAGTTTGGAAAAGAAACCTTTAACTACACGTTTGCACACCAAATCACGAATAAGAATTCAAACTCATTACACAAATTAGTCAAAAAGGATTCTCAGCTTGAAACGCCTCACATCCAACCTTTCAAAAATACAAGTACACACCATACAATCACCGGTTATTTAAAAATACCTAAATTTTATTTGAACAAAACATTTTGAAAATAAGAAAAGCTAGTGGGTTGCCCAAACACCAATGGTGTCCCATGGGCCTCGCACATTCATGTTCCCATGCCACACAATCACCCACCTCATAACCATCCAGGCACTCATTTTCTCGTGCCATTAACCCTTTATCTTTCCATATACACTCAGGTATGTGGTATCCCACGAGAACACCAAGGATCAAAACCAAACCTTTCCATTTTTTTTCAAAACCAAAACCTCCAACCCACACATTCCAAACCTCATACCTCATTTTCTTTTTAAAGTGCTTTATTTCAATACACTTTCCAAAACATTTTCCAAGAACAAATCATTTTTACTTAAAAACCAAATGTCTAAAATTCCAAAACCAAGAAACGAGGAACGTTGCAGGAGAAAAACAGTGTAAGTGGGTGACTAGAACATATGGTTGGCGCCCATATGCCAATCATGTCACCGCCATAGAGGGTATTCTGGGATAGCTTCCTTGGCACCGCATGGCATGCTAGACCCTGCGATCTCACTATTACCACTAACCCTACTATCTTTTTCATTTCCCCTAAATGAAATTAACCACACCGACAAAAGGATTAGAAAAACCTGAACTTGCTTTGGTAACCCCAGTCCCACCACGAGGTGTGCTGGCCAGACACCTTACTCGTAGACAAGACATTGAGTCATGAGAACCATAACTCAAGCCTACCATGACTCTATCCCAAAAGAACAGAACACAAGAGAGAAAACCTACTCCTCTGATACCATTTTGTCACGAACTAGGTCGGGTCACCATCCGAACTGGCACCTGACCCGGTCTCTGACAAGGCCCGAAGGGTATTCCCGATCCCCACAGGCTGGCATAATCACCCGGGTATCAAAATTTACATGGGAACGATTTACCTGAAGTAAAATATAAAAAGACAATTAACAAGATAAATAAATTGAAAATAGAAATAGGAAATTAAATATGTCTTTAAACTATGAACATGTTTAAAGTCTATAACTCGAACCAATAACTAAAAAGAAAAGATGACAGATGAAACTAAAACTCTTACTCAAACCTCCTGGAAAAGGAGGGGCCACATCAACACCACACTACATGAAAAGACCAACTGCAACCTGAACCAATATCACTGAGCACAGTGTCAAAACCTGGAATACATTACAAAAAAGTCAACATACACCCAAAGATGTATGTACGGTGTGAGCCAAGAGCCCAGTAGGACGTCACCCATTAAAAAGGTTCCACATGTAAACATTAAATGAGAAAAACATTTGTATGCTAAATTAATGAAAGGACACCAAATCTTAAACAACTTTAAAGATACAGTTTCTATAAGGAAAACACCTTTAAAGGAAATAGATTAAACCAAAGTAAACACCCATGTACATAAGAAAATTTCATACATTCAAAAAAACCCAAAAGCTGCACCGTATGCCGACATTGGGTGTATAGTAGTCCAGGAGAACCAAAAGTGGGAGAGGCCCTAATGGTACTAGAAAAAGGAATGGGACCCTAGAACCTCGTGTCTCAGTGAACAATATTGGAATCACAACAAAATATGTTTTCGTGCCGATCCAGTAGACATGGAAACACATCCATAACCTAGTGGTCTCCGATCATCATCCAATGTTTAGTTAATGTTGTAATCGTCAATCTAGCTAAGTGAGTCTGGGCCGGGGCCACTCCCGAATCACTAGCACGCTAGTCTAGTCTTCCCACCTTATACCCATACTTCCCCTTTTTGTGCTCAATATGTTCCAACTTCACATTTCATGTTAAACTCAAATGAATAAAACAAAAAGGGTGTAACATTAACCCAATTCCACACTTCCACATACATAGAAAACCATTCGACAAAGTACGCATGCCAAAAGACTTTACCCAACTCAATTAAAAAAATTTCTACATTCCAAGTAATTGATTATTTCAAACATATTAAATTTTTATCATTAATTATTTTTATCAAATCATATTAAATTCTTTGTAAACAAATTATTTAAAAAGAAACATAACATGGATTTAGACGCAAAACCAACTCAAAACTCTTTCATGACCAAGCACACCCAAAATAGGTTCCCAAAAATGATTCACACCATTAATACAACTTAATAAACCATTTAATGATTTTATAAAAACAATAAACAAGGTTAAACAAATAATTTTACACCAAAAATCTTTTAAAACATAATCTACATCACTTACACAATCAAATAAATCAACTACACAATTAAAGAAACCATTCCAGTGATTAAACTAACCACTAAGAAAGTTTATCAATAAATTTTAAAAATGTGTCGCATGACTTTAAACACTAAGGACTCACTCAATTCCTCATTTGTGAAAAAAAACATATCAATACCACATCAAAACACGATCCAAAACCTTTTCACAACTCAATATCTAAATGCTCAATTTTCATAATACATGATCAAATGTCACAATAAGGGTTTTTATAAAAAATGACAACATTCTATATAAGCATGCTACTTAAAATCAAAACACCTATCAAACTCATTCAAAAATTAATTTCTCACAACACACATTAATATAATAACACACTAATTTAATTAATAAAGAAAATTAACTTATCAGATAATGTTTAAACGTGGAACAACCTACCTCATAGTCCAAATGTACACACAAACAACATTATCATTTTTAGGTCATGTAATGTTAAGAATATAAATGAAATATTATCTATTAAAAATGACAAATATATCATTTATATCTTATATAAAATTTAATTCAATAATTACATCTAGACATTTTAAATTTTATGTAAAATGAATTATATTGGTTCGCAAGGCAGTAGGCCTCTATAAACAAAAATTAAGAATTAAGTTCCCATTTGATGGAAGTGGTTATTAATATAGATAATTCCACTAGTATAATAATATCATGGTATATTTAGGTTAATTAATTTTTTATTTAAACACGATTTATGAATGTTTGAAGAATGTGGAATATGAAAAAAAACTAAAATATGCAGATAAAACATATAAATATTATTTGGAATATCTACTTTGATAAACACTTTAATACATATATTGTAGGTATTATGACTAGAAAAATACATTTTAGGTGATATTATATATTCTAGGAATGGATTTGTTTAGGATTTCTCTAAACAAAATTCTTTTTTAATTGTGAAGAAATGAGAAGATGAGGTGTCCATTTAAAAGAGGGGGATGTACACTCTTGGTATTTCCCTAAATATTAAAATAATACAAATTAATTATAAATTAAAAATTTATCAAAAGAGAGTATTTTATAATTTAAGATAATGATGGGTCTATGACCCATCATAAAATAAAAATAAGGCACGTTTTGACAATATTTACAGCCTTATCTTTTTGTTTAACCCCTTTTTAACCAATTTACCTCTTCTCACAACATCATGGATTTTAAATCTTGGAGGGTTAATATAGTTACAATAAAATTAAAAAACAAACATTAATGAACTATGTTTGATAATTCAAACTTTATCCAAATCCAATCTCTGAATATAATAGTTTTATTAATTTCATATCATTTAATAAAATATTTTTTGTTCTGAAAATTCATTAATGTCAATTATTGAACAATTCATTATGTTGACATCATTAATATCAATAAAATAACTAATATTTGAAAAAATATTATATTATATGAATAAAATCTACTAAAAAATATATAATAAATTTATCATATTATTTTTCTTAAATAATAATTTTTTTAATATATTAAACATTATTTATAATATTTTTTCTGTCAATTGAATAATTACTACATCCGCATTGTTTATGAATATAAAGAATTTAGATATTCATTAAAAAATATGAAAATTTACCATGATAAATATAAATCCATTATATTACAAAAAAAAATATTTTTAGTTGAGAATATACTCTATATAACCCTATGTTATAAATATCTATTTATTAAAAGTATGAGAGTAACATGTGTTAATTTTCATTAATTAAAATATTATAAAATTCATTATCTCATCCAAGTTTCCCCAAATGTTCATAAATTAGATCTTTGGAAGAATAAGATAGATATATACTAATCCAATAATATTTTTCAAGCTTTTAGTAGCTTTAACGAATCTTATCATTTAATTAGCAACCTAAATTACACAATTTATTCCTTAAAGTGGTAATAAAAATTACAAAGATTACTATTCATATTGTCCAAAAATAAAAGGGCCCAATTTAATAATTTTTAACACATTATTGAAAATATGGAATCTATTATTCAAAATTCAAATAATATAAATATTAGAAATTAATTTAAAATAAATTCAGAAAAACCCAATGAAAAATAGTTTTTTAGAAAATTTACAATTTTAAATGTAATACGTTTTTATAATGAACACATGTATAAAAAACATTTCAAAAATATAATTGTATTATTTCATAGATAAATAATCTAATTAATTTTTAAAACTATTTCAAAACAAAATTTCACATTTTCAATAAATTAAAATTAGATATGGTTTTCAATAACAATTAATATTGGAATAATCAAACTTTTCTGAAAATGTTGAAAACATCGTCATAAGATAATTTCAAAATCCTAAATACAAAAATTCAGGTAAAATTTTGAAATTAATTTTCTAAATCATCTAGAGAACAATTATAAAATTAAGAGAGAAATAAAAGAAAAATACATTTATGAAGAGAACATATTTTCGAAGAATAAAATGACTTAAATAAAAATTAATTGATTATTTCATAATTATTATTCAATATATTTATATTGGGTATGAAATTTATAATTATTTCATAATTTCGTAATTCCTTTTTATACCACCTAATTTAATTACCATATTATCACAATCACCTTTAAATAAGAATATTGTTTCATTTATGATCGATAATACTTATCTTGTACACTTATGATCGAAGTGGTTCCTTTTAAAAACACAAGATATTACATGAATATACTAATTTTAGACACAAATCCAAGGAATCTATAAATCTAAACTAAATTTTTTATTTATACCTATGAAATTAGAAGCCTTACCTTATCAAGTACCACTAATATACTCTCAACTTATATCATGTTACCTTAGATGTAATCCTCTTTGATCTTGAAATGAATCTTTGACATCTTTTCATATAGAAAATTCTCTCTCAAACTATTCAAGATAATCTCCAAATAACATGAATTATCCAACCATTATTTTGGGTATATAAAAATATAATCTTAAAAATATAACCATGAAAAAAGTACCATTACGTATAATAGACCATTTTTTCAAGCGCATAAAAATTTCTAGTGGGTTTATAAAATCCAAAATGTATTAAAATAATGTAATATAGGAAAATATGATTATTTAAATTAGTAATGGTAATATATATTGGCAAAAATATTAATTAGAGATATCCGAATTTCATTTGATATTTGATAATACCTTGGATCATCACAACTAGTAAAATTAGTAATTTATATAAGGACTGTGATATAAATTCGTTATATCATCACATAGTTCATCCTTTAGTAATACTTATATAGAAATAAACAATTATTTCCCTTTATTGAAATTAAAATAGGGGAACCAAAAGGGGATTTACTCATGTGATTAAACCCATAAGACTCTTAATACTCTAGAAATATCTATAGCAATTTATGCTGTGTAAGAGACATACTTTTCGAAGGGATTGATATAAGATCAATTCATAATTATTTTTAAAGGATGAAGACATAGCCCAAAAATACAAAGTCACAATTATTATCAAAAGAATTTTTACAGGAGTCTAAAATGTGGGATCATATTACAATATTTTTCATGTAAGGAAATAAGATCATCAGGGAGGTCTTTGAACCAGTTGATTTGATGATTTACCCCCAAGTTGTAAATGCCATATGCAACCATATTTTCTTATCAATAAACACGTGAGATGATACAGTTGATATCAATAAGTGAATGGGTGCATTATATCCAACGAGTAGTAAGTGGACAATCAAGATGAGTACATCCATTCCAAATCCCTTACACGATGGTCGTCGAGTTTCTTTTAATCCAGAGGTTGTTCCAACTAATGAGCTTGGTGAAAGTAATAAAATTAATTAATCTAATCATGTCAGCTTTAAAGGTGGTGGAAATTCTAGAACTACACCTGAAACAACCAAGTATCTAACCGAGATGGTTCCGGAAGATATAACCACATCCTCTAGGTCCCGGATTTCCTTTAGAGGCATCATCAATATTAATTTTGATCTATCCAGGAAGAGGAAATCTATAGAACACCTCTAGAGTGCGGCGAGGTTGATGGAAAATTCCATTAATGCATAGACATCGTAGGATACCGATGTCATGCATTGTGTTATGGAAATGTCCCTTTTGCAATAGAGTACCTTCATGTATAGCGATAAGGATTCACATCCGACCAGAATTTTGATTGTATGAGAAATTATAATGATTAATAGTATTCTGATCATTCTATATCACATGGTGGAGATCAAAAACTATATGTAATAAATATTTTTTAATTTTCTATTAGCCTTCGTTATATGAAATTTTTTTAGTTGAGTTTTGACAAACTCAATAATTAACCATCTACAGTAAAAAATGTCAAAAATATTGATCTAATGAGAAGAAGGAGTAGCAGAAGAGAGAAAGAGGTGGTTAGTATCTATTCTATGTTTATTAAAGACTTTTAAATTAGAGGAGGTTCGGATTCCAAAATATAGAAGGAAAACCTATGTGGGAACTCTGTTGTGAGCAATATTCTAGATGATATTGAAACTTTAAGGCTTCATCTAAGGGATGTTGAAATGTTTTAGACAAATGATGTATTTTTTAGAGTTACAAAAATTATGATTATAGATTTTTTTTGACTTTATTAGACCATTGTGAGAAGGTTCCCAAATATAGAAATCATTTGTGTAAGAAAAATAGAAATTTTCAAGTACATTCATAATAGTATCAGGGCAGTGGCCGAGTTGAGAGTTTAAGATTTCTCTAATATAGCAGTTGAAATTATCAGGGGTATGATCGAGAGATATCATAGAAGTTAAAGGTGTTCCCATCTAGTTATCCAACAAGAATTTCATGGATGATTCCCTGCAGACCATCCATCTAGAATTATTCATGATATTAGAGAATTATTTTTTTTAAAGGCGATATGGAGGAGTAAATGAAATTCATATTACCCTTCTTATGTTTACAAAGAAATTTATTTTTGAGGAAGGTAAAATATTTAGATGTATTGTAAAAAAGGTTCTATTCGAGTCTATCCTGAAGGGAATCAGTAAAGTACTTTATATTTTTAATGCCTCTACCACATTTCTCAATGGGATTACAAGAAGTTGACTAGGTAAAATTCACAAGATTTATTTATAGAGTACTTCAAATCCATTATATGTTTTTATAGTAGTTTTAATTTTTTGATAACACTAATAGGCAATTTATAGACCATCTTGGAGTAGACCATCTTAGATACAATATTGGATTTTAAAACGAATGTCTTACCATCCATGGAGAGAGATTTTTATTTCTAATAAGATTGATGGTTTAGAACATGGTAAAATCTAGTCACAATGTAGGTAGACTTGGGTATGCCCCATAATATTGGAACACCGAGATAGGTGGAAGGGATCGTTCCTTAATTCATACATAAGTCACTGATAATTTTACATTTTCTAATGGGAGGAAATTTCTTCCCATAGAAGATGCATAATTTTTTCCAACTAATTATTTGACCATAGACCTCTTCATATTGTGAGAGAATTGTTTTGAGGTTGAGAATGTTTCATTTTTCCCCTTGAAGGAAAAGAATGATATCATCAACAAACAAAATATGGGTAGGAGAATTCAGGTTCCTTGAGACATGTATGGGATTCATCTTGTTATGATCCACCAAATGGGTGATCAGATGACTAAGATAGTCCTCTAATATTTAGAAATGAATGGAATAGAGGGGTTCACCTTTCCTAACACATTTTTTTCATTTAATGTATCCTTTTGGATATCCATTGGTCAAAATGGAGATTGATGCCGAGTTGATCATAGTTTTGATTGTTGTGATAAAATTGTTGCTGAAACCAAAACCTAGAAAAACCTTGAAGAGAAAGCTCCAATCCATGGTGTTAATTTTTTTTTTCTGATGTCAAGTTTAATATCAATGTTGCCTCCTCTGTTAGCCTTATTCATGTTATTGGCACATTTAGAAGCAAGGAAAATGTTGTCCTGAATGGATCTTCCCTCAATAAAACCAAATTGGTTCCAAGAGAAAAGATTGTCTGTGATAGTTTAAATTCAATTTTCAATGATTTTAGTGATGAATTTTGTAAAAAGTGTTGTTAAGAGAAATGGGTCTAAAAAGATGAATCTCAGAGGCATTTTCCACTTTTTGAATCAAGGTGAGAAACTGGGCATTACAAGAATGAGGAAGGAACCCTTTAGAGAAAAAGGATTTGACCATATTACAAACATCAACATGAAGCATATCCCAATAATATTGGAAGAAACCATTATTGAATCCATCAAGACTTGATTCACTATTGGGATTTAGACTAAAGACAGTGTGTTTGATTTCCTGATCTAGTGGAATGTTGAGAAGGAATGTGTTGTCTTCATCAGTGACCACCATCAGAATAATCATAGGATGGAGGAATTTGTAGATCTCAAGACCATTAAATATTTATTCTTAGTTGGAGACTATATGAATAGAAATTTTATCTTCATTTTCAAGAGTGTTGTCGCTAACATTTATAATGGTAGAAGGTTTTCAAGTCATCTAGATTCTTTAAAGGGATTTATAGAACATAGTATTTATGTATCCATCTATTAATCATTTAAATTTAAATTCTCGTTTCCTCATATTTTCATTAAAAGGGATTAGATAGTTGAGTTTAACCACAAGGATTATTTTATGGGTCGGATCAATGTTGAGGTTAGAGATGGTGTTTTTTATATCATTTAGTTCTTCCGCAACATGAAGGATTACATTTCAATTTTTTATGGATTTGGAGATGACCCAATTTTTTAGATCCTATTTGAAATGTTTGAATTTGAAATTACAGGAAAAGGAATCCTTATTGTGTGAAATTTAAGACCATTAGTTTGGGATGCCATTAGTGAAATTAACATTATAGAACCATACATTATTAAATTTTAATGGTAACCATGATTTCACATATTTGGTGGAGTCATTGACTAGAATGGGGTGATGGTCAGAGTTTAGCATGTGAATAGTGGTGCGGGAGACAGTTTTCAATTTATCTAATGTAGGGACATTTGTTAAGGCTCTATCCATCTTGGAAAAAACCACTAAATTGTAATGTCTTCTATACAAAGTGTATTTTAAACTGGTGAGATTAATTTCAATGAGATTGACGTCTTCAATCGAATCTTTAAATTCTATCATGGAAATAGAAGAATGTGAAGGGCCAATTTTCTAACATTAGATGAGAATGGAATTGAAATATCTAATAAGAAACCAAGGGACATTAATATTAGTTCCTAGCTATTAAAGGACATTCCAAAGAGTTCTCCAATAATTGTATCTATTCTTAGCATAAACAAAAGATCGGAAAAGTTTTGTGCAATCAAAATTGAAATTTCATGTAAAAATATTATTAGAAAATTAAAAATACATACATTATATAAAGAATTGTGTGAATAAATACATAGAGATTCACTTTTGTAGTTATTTGTAACTGCACCAGTTAAAAAATAGGAATACTGAAAAAAGTGAGAGTATTTAGAAGAAAAACTAATTTTTGGATCATCAATATAAAATAAAAAAGGATTATGAGTGTCAAACATTATTTTTAGAATAGTTAATGTGTTTGAGTTGGAAATACACTAACACTTCCAAAATAGAATATTCATTTTAACCTGAGTTTGGAGTTATAAATCCCTTTATTCTTCTTTTCAGAACATTTATTTATAGAGTACCTTCTAAAGTATTGAGAATTGTTACTATTAGTGTTCTATTCTTATTCACTGTAATATATGACAAGGTAATTCTTTGTTTGTTCATTTCTTAAAGCATTTATATTTGTGTCCATACTGTTCATATTATATCAAATCAATGAAAATGTTTTTTTACTAGATAATAGAATTATAGGCTACTCATAATAGTTCTTATTATCAATTGATTAAGCATAGTCAAAATGGATATTAATATAAAGAGGAATTAGTGTACCGGGATCCTTTAATGAAGCTATATCTTTATATTTTAAATTGGCCAGATCAGGTGAAATGTGCATTTGCCCTATAGAGTTGGTATTTTCCTGCACTAGCAAAGGATCCTGTACTGAGGGTGTGATTCCTTTTACATGATTTTACATATTCCAATATCATGAAAACCTTTTTATCGGGGTTTGAATTCTTGGTCTATGCCTTGGCCTGGACTAGCTTCAAACAAGTATGCAGATTCCTTGGTTTTATAGAACTACCCGTGCTATCCATATCATTAAAACTATTGAAAAAATTAAATTGATTAGATTGAGTAGAACCTTATTCAAATTTCATGTCTTTGGTTGA
The DNA here is from genome assembly GCA_963277665.1 of Viscum album. Lineage (NCBI taxonomy): Eukaryota > Viridiplantae > Streptophyta > Magnoliopsida > Santalales > Viscaceae > Viscum > Viscum album. The sequence continues at coordinate 452,907,231 of OY728120.1, read as the reverse complement.
ATTATTCATATATATAGTAGGTTCATTGTTAGATATGGAAGGGGTATGCTTGAATACTTTATTTTAGCTATTATCTCAGTAGTTTCATTTATTAAATCCCTTAGTGTTGATTCTGCAGATTTCATATTACACATCATTAAGGAATTAGGATAGTCAACACTGCCTATAGATTGAGTACCATCAATAGATAATTTGAAAAGGCGGGGGTAAGTGTACCTGAGTTAGTTGTATCCTCTACACCAGAGTCATCTGTGGCTATAGGTGCCTGGACATTGATAGTGTTCAAAGCATCTATAAGACACTTCTTCGACTCAATAGAGCCCCTATTTTTCTACATTTTTAATGGGTCCTATACCAAGGGTGTAATCTCCTATACATATTTAGTTGATTTGATGGCCTTGGTAAGAGTTACGTTAACTTTAGTAAGGTTAGAATGTTCCTTGGTATAAAAAACCTTCAGTTTAGTAGAGATTTTCCTGGTTTTAATAGTACTTCCAGTGGTATCTGGAGTTCTAGAGTTATTAACCGAGGCATCGTGAGAAGAGGGAAAAGAACATAAACCATTTTCTTAATTTTTGGTCTCATTCTCTATCCTTTCATTAGAAGTATAATTTACTAGGGAGGGTTTCTGGATCTGGCCAGAACACAAAGATTACTAGATGCATTCATCAACAGTTTGTAGAGAGTTTTACCCTGAGAAAGTAACATTTTGAATAGTTATAGTGCCTATGATGCAAGTATTACAATTAATTTGTTTAGGTAGAGATATTTTACCCCTCTTATCCAGTGTCTGTTTAATTTTTTTGATTAAATTAGATCTGCATACCTGTTCAAATGGAAAAGTACTAAGTTCATCATTGTCATGATAATGATTAGATAGAATAATAATATCCAAAACTAGATTCTGTAATTCTTCTAAGAGGCTCTTTTACTTAATGTAGTTTTCTTCCTCTTCAACAACATCTTCCCAAGTTATAACCAAGTTTTCCCTTATGTGTGTTAGGATCTGTTATTTTTTCACCTAGATATCAGATATTTTTTGGTGGGGTTAAGGTATGTCAAATATGGGAGCTTTACCTTTTTTGTTTCTACTTATTTCATTCCATTCATTTTCAATTGGCTGATTTAGTTTTTTTAAACACCCTACAATTGGAGAGTGTTTGTTCAATGATCTTCTAATGGTTAGAAAATGGAGGATTACTCTCATATTATATTATAAGTTTAGTTTTTTAATCATCAGAATGTAAATTTATTGTATTAGGAAGCATTGAATTTAAGTTGATTTCCACCATAACTCTCGCAAAGATTCCTATCTCTTTATTTATGGTTCTTTGGCCCATATCGAGAGGAGATATGATGTAAGAAAAAATATAAATCAGAATTTTTGGGTGCCAAAAGATCCAATTCAAGCCAAGTAGTTTTCACCAACTTATGCCATGATATTCTTATATTTGTGTGGGTTGAAAGCAAAGTCCCTTTCAGTTATTATAAGGAAACCTTGATTTAGATTAATATTTCCGGTCTTCCAATCCTTATCTAGATCATATTGTGATTTTAAATGAATTTGATAATATCCCTTTCCTATAGGTATTAAATTCTAGTTTGACGTATTCCATTAGTGTGTAATACGCAAGTGTAAATTAGGCAAACCCTATGGGTGGTCACCTTTAAGGAAGGTGATGTGGCCCATGAAAGAGTAGTTTCACATATTGAGTGCATTGATGAAGTGCATCCATGTCCCCTTCCACCAAGAAACCACCGTAATCAAGTCTCCTAGAGAGATGAGGCTTCGTGGTGATGTCTTTTCCCAGATTTGTAATCTTTAGAGCATCCAGAAACGAGATCCCCTAACATCCACTAAGGAATGAGCGAGTGTGAATATTTTCTTTAGGGAAATCCACTTAATGCTTTTAAGCAACAATACCTTGTTCAAGGGTCATCTATATTATCTATTAATTTGTGATGTGATATTACTCAAACATCCTAGTATTGATAAAATCTTCAATGATAGTGAGACTCGAATGAATCGGTCCAGAGGAGCCCTAGCCCCATTTGGATTTTAGAATGATATGGTCTCCCATCTACCTAATGTTCTGTTTTTCCTCTTCTAAATCAATTCATATAATTATATTAATTATAAACACAACCAATATCTCTATAAGAAATTTTGTAAATAAATAAAAAGGATAATAATCATTTACTGGTCAATTATAGGTAAAAATTTTATCTTCATTGTATGCTCCTCATCCAATTGTACAAAAACTAAAAACTAGGACAAAATCCACCCAAAATACCCATGGTCATGCCACAAATGACCACCATTTAAATAAAATTATCTATTAAAAGGTATAATAATTATCTATAAATGAAATGAAATATACTCATCAATAATTATAGGTGATTTTATCTAGATAAAAATCTAACTAATCTATTAAATGGATGAAATAAAATCCATATATCTCAAATAAGATGATGTGATAAATATTAATGATCCTAAAAATAATTGTGTCACATGTTAGACTTAAAAGGGTACCATATAATTGAACCCCTAATGGTGTTTCAATGGGTATCCCTCATAATATTAATTTCAAAGCTAACTGATGAAAAAAAACTATATCAGTGGACATAAATGAGTTAGAAACATCACTATTGGAGAATAATGAAAGAAGCATGAATTCCTAAATGATCATACCAAAAACTATATTTGGACCCTCTATATGATCATGATGACTCTTCTCTACACCATGTATATAACCATGCCATGGTATTGAGCTCCCATTGATTGAATATATTAGGGGTACTACTCCACTAACATTGATTCCTATTCCCCGAGATACCATTTGTTCATTTACGACCTGGTATATAAAAATAAATTCATCTCCAAATACTCTAAAATATTATTAACCATAATCAATTACATTGACTCTATATAGAATTAAATTCACTAGTTGATTGGGTGGTATTACAAAAAAATTTATATAAGAACCCAATCATTTTATAAGATAAAAAATCCTTCAACATCTTATAAAAATCTCCCTAAATGTGTCATATGATACTACAATAAAATCACTACGTTTAATTTCTATATGAAAAAAAAGAGGAAAACTAACAAGAATAGTTTATCTACTATCTACCAAGTTATAAAAATCATAACTCTACTTCTTAATACTTTATAACCCACTCCCATTCCATATTAAATAAGAATGTTTCCCTAAATTCCAATAATCTACCAGCTTCCTCATGATAATAATGGACTACATATCCACATTTAGAAATAATATTGGGTGAATGAAGATCATTTCAATCTGTATTAGATGGATTATGTTATCCACAAGTCATTTCAATGTGGTACTCTAATCACTCAAATACATTGTTGTAAACCGTAATATATTTGTAAAATGAGTTGCATAGCCGATCACTAATATTTCATCCCTAATACACTTGAATAATAACTTGATACTTATATTAATTCAATGCCTTTGTAATTAACTCATCTAATAAATTTTCCTTGATGTTATTATAGGATATTTCCACATATTAATTTACTAGGGAAAATACGTCCCACTTTCACTACACTAATCCTTAAATAATATAAATCTCAAAATTCACACAATACTCATGGTGTCTTATGATCTTATTGAAAACCATTAGTAGAGGATCAATCCAAAACACTATAAAAATATGAACCACACTCATTCGCATGTAATGTAAGATTCCGTATTTGGAACTCACTCGTCTAGTTTGAAAATTATATCTTACATCTTGGTTCCCAAGATCCCATAATTTATTGGTCCTAAATCACATTTTCATGAAACTTCTTATCCATCAGAGGTACTAGAATGATTAGAGGGTCTAGTACCTAATTTAGTAGGGCATGATCATCCCCACCATTCTAGTTCTCAACAAGATCCCCTCAAGGAATACAAATATTAAAACACACAACGTATGACATAGAAAACATTTATTATAACCCCATATATCACTGTTTAGAAAAATTAGTAGTAGGAAAAGAACCTAAGTACTCTATACACACAACCGATGTTAAATGGGTCTCTACATCTAATACACGGCTCTAGTATAATATACCCTTTCTTAGTCCATGGGTCAATGCACATAGTTTTATATAACCACCCATCATATATTGAAAATAAATATTTTATCCAATTTGAGATAATAAAAATTCAATAAATATGTTATTTGTGAAAAAACATTATAAATTCCTTTCCACGCATTAAACAATGAACCTATATTGTAATATTATTATCAAGAAAATAAAATAATTTGAATGTCATGTGAATCTTATGTTCTAAGTATAATAAAGGAAAACATTCTCTCTTTCCACCAGGATCTAGAATTCATATCTTATACCATCAGCAAAAAACTTATTTCTCATAATCCAAAAAAAACCATGACATAAGAAAAAAACTAAAACAATTACATATATAGAATTATAAACATTCTTGATACTAGAGTTAGCTATGCTCTATATATAGAATCTGTCACAAAATTTAAACACACCATATCTATATTAACCATATCATAAATTATAATATTGAAAAATTAATATATGAATATTTTCAGTTTCTATAGGACTTAGAAATAAATCGTATTAGGTGGAGGGTCCCACATGACTTCAAACTCACATCCATGTTTATATGATCCTGCTCACTAGAAATGAGTGTTCGTATAAAACATTGGTGAGATAATAACCAAAATAAGATAACCATAACTAATAGAGAAATCAAATATAAAATGTAGTCCATAATAATAGCATAATATGTTTGATACAATATTAATTTAACCATAGAAATAAATAGCATGTGATTTATCATGATTAGATACACTGCAATGTCGTATACACCATATGTCAAATTAAGGACCATTGAAGTGGAATCCTATATAAAACAATATAAAAAATATTAAAATTGCATCCCCGTATCAACCTAGAACTGTTGACCTATTTCCCTTACCTACATCATAGAACGTGAATTCTATACCCATATTGGGTTTCATGATTATGGTATGGGAAACATACTCCATTGACCACCACCAACTGTATTAGAAAAAAATCTATGTGATATATGCATTTTTGAACTATATGACATGATATCAATAATCATTATAATATTAATCATCATATCATAAGGAACACAACTACCACCTCATGAACAGACCTACTTGTCTCATCTATTGTATGAATGGGATGGTATTATCAATCTTTAAAATTGATATAGAGGGAATGAGGAATCATCTATATAATAAGTATTCTAGGTAAATAATAAATCACCAATTAGATAGTACATTAGTGGGTAACCATATATATCTTTAATATACATGTTGAACTATGTATCATGACTAATGATGGGTATCAACATATAGTAAATCACCACCCACCACACATGATTGGTATAATGGGTTGTCAACCTTATCTTTTATAACATAATGAGTTATGAACACAGATAAAATCAATGTGAAATTTTTATCACTATCATAATGGACTGAATATGATACCACAATTAAAATAGGGTGAATGACCATCACCCTCATGATAAAGTGAATGGGAAATCCCAATCAAAACTAGTATTATGGAATGAGCTACCACCACTCTTAATCAATGATTAGATGAATGTACTTTTATATGAGTTAATTATATTACTAGTGGATGTGATACCACAAATATATAAAAATGTATTATAATGGGCTATCACTATATCTATATCATTATATTACAAGTTTATGAGATATAGTTACTTCAATAGAAAGAAAATTTTAATGTGTTATCATTATAATTATAATCTTGGTCAAACATCAATCACTTAAAAAAGGAAACACATTTATAAATTGGATTTTATATAGAAAAAAAAACATACAGGTGAGTGGTTCAACACCTAAAATAATTCTAAACAATTGAATATAACATCTCAATAAAATTAACATTTATCATGTCATTGTGTTATCATAATTTTAAAAACAAAAAATATCAACTGTTTATAACTATGATCCAATGTAAAACAACATATGAATTAATTGTCATCATAAGAATAAATATAATAAATGTTAAATATATAATAAACATAGGAATTTATTATACCATATTCACATCAAAATATTGATGAATGGATTATCACCTAGGAATTGGTCTCCCTAATAAAATTCTACTAGCTAGGACTCCCAGACATAGGAATCAATATTCATGATCCAAATCTCTTCACATATATAAGATCATATACTTAGCCTCACTTTTTACGGGTTTCAATATAGTAGTAACATTCTTTCAAAAACTACAAAACTAATTTTAATACAAAACTCATCTAACCTATAACATCCCAACCCAAACCACTGGGTCTGAACCAGATTCTATGGGACCTCATGCACGTCCCTACATAAACATGATGTTATTGACTAGTAGCATGGGTTTAAATCCATTAGTCAGTAGGAAATACCCTCCGTATCATTTCATGATACGGATAAATAATAAAATCAATATATTAATAAAATAAATAATATTAGAAATACATTAAAAAATTTAAAGATGACGTACATGGTAAGAAACAAAATACAACAAGGATCTATCAATAAGATAAATCTAGTAAAAAAAATAGTAGCATACATCCCAATCAAACTCCATCCTGAAAAATAATCATGATCCCACTCCAAATTCTCAACCATTAGTCATAGTGACCTTTCCCTTTATTGGATCCCTAAGCCTGAAATCTACATACACACAAAAACTCTTAAGTAGGGTGTGAGTAAACGACTTAGTAAAAGAAACCAATGTCCTGTAAAAACAACACATAAATGTACATGTGTATTCTAGGAATATAAATAGGGTACATATATAATAATAATATATCACACATATACCAAGAACATGTTGACTCCTTATGGAACAACTCTACCTAATTCACCACCAAACCAGGAGAAACATAAAATCTCTTGAATAATATCGAATGGAACATTAGTAACCATCCTGACACATACTCTTGAGTGGATACCACCTATAATTTGACACATTCTACCTCAAGATATTTCACAAGCACACAACGACTCATTTCTGGAACATACATTTGAAATGGACAACTCAATCATGCGTCAAATCTCACATACTGTCCCAATTTTGGAACAATACCCATGCATGGATGTCCCCAATAGTGTGACACATCCCACTACCTTGAATAGTCCAGGTTTTTTGCAACAAAATTCTTAAACACTCCTCTTAGATAATATTCTTTCGTATGTATCAAATATCACATTTCATCAATAATGTTTCATATCTCACATGTCATCCAATGTCAACCAATTCATCTGTTGCACCTCACATGCTGACCAAATAGCCCAAAACTAAATGCTCAATTGTAGTAGACAAAAATAATACCTATACGATACATAATGATAATTAAATATCAATATCACATGAAGTCATTTAGTGAACATAATCATCCCAATACATATGCAAAAAACACAAGTGAAAGTAAAGGGCCACATAAAAAAACTCTTATTGTTAAGAGTCAAATATGTTTATCAAGGTCTATAAGAAAAATAGAATAATATTTTTAATATCCTGCAAGAAATTATTCACTAAACCTTGTATTTCCTAAAACTAGTCATACATGAGAACATTAATTCTAATAACGTGTAAAAAACATGCTCTAATGTCAAGAGCATGCTAACTTATCTATAAAGATAAATGACGATGAGGGTTGCATATGAGTTTAACATCGACACTTAATCCAACTTTCATTTAGAATCAAAATTAGGTTTGAAACTGTACTTGTTGAGAAGAACCCAATGACACAAATGACAAGTTAAACCATTAAATACTAGAGTAGATATCTATTATTTTAATTTTTCTTAAAAAAATATATAATAAAAAATTAATAAAAAAAGGAAAATAGAAGAATGGGGAGAGTGGGGGTGTGTTGAGCCTCCCACTTCTTCTATTTAAGGGACACCTCCCCAAATCCATTTTTACTATTTTTTAATCCATTAATTATTAAAATTAATTTATTATTTCTTTAATTCGTTAGTTTTTTACTATATTTTATTTTTCGATTTACTTTTAAAAAAAAGTGTTTCACCGACACTAGAAAAGTATTTTATTTATTAAAACCACTCTTTAAAATATATATATTCAATATATTTGACCACTCAATAAATTTATTTTAATGTCATTCATATATATGTATATATTATATTACTCATATATACACACACACACATTATATATATGTATACACACCTTTATATATATATAAGCATACATATTTATCCCAGGTGTATACACATTATATATACATACACAACCATATATAAAAATACTCCATACATGTATATATATTTACATGATTATATTTAACATAGATATATATACTTGTTAAATATATACACAAGTATTTTTATCCTGAATTAATAAAAATAAAAATAAAAATAATGTTTATTATTATTATTAAATATGTTAAATCATTTCAACCATATAATTTCAATAAAAACTTCAATTAATACTGAATTTTTGTAAATGAATTTTATTAGTAAAATATATTTCCATTTATTTAGAACAACTAATTAGATCACCATAATTGCAATGGACACCAATAAAATATTTATCCAACCTTTATTTTTACCATAACACAATTATTAATTGCATATGTATATTTAAATATTTATTATTAACACAAATAATAATAACAATATTATTGTTGTTATTGTTATTATTTTCACTACCTGGTAGTACTTAAATAAAAAAATTTATTAGACTAACAAGTGATGTAACTAAACTCCCGACATGTATAATGCTTCAGTTTCATCATGGGTAAAACAAACATTATGCATTTAATGGAGGTATCCTATTTATAATATAAGACATAGTTTTTGAGATATCACTCTATTTTCAAAAAATATATCATAAAAATATTACATCAATTTTCTTTTTTTTTATTTGACCAAATTCCCAATGCACACAACTGTTATTTGAAACCTATAGTAAAGCCCTATTCTCATACATAATGGATGTTTTGTATTTTTGATATGATAAACCATTTGAGAGATATTAAAATATTTTAAAAAATAAAAAAACACAAGTGTGTGAACAAAATATATTTAATATATTTAATCTATCATTGTTGATGCTCTCTGGGATTTGGAATCCCATGATGAATGAGTGTCTAAATCCATAAATATTACATTGAATGTTCCAAAAAATTAACAATCATTTTAATATTTGGTAAATCCATAATAAATACATGGTTTAAAAAATTTAAATCACCGCACAAAAAATACTTTTTATTTATTAACAAAATATTGATTTATTATCGTTTAAAATTTTGGATATTAAAAATACCCATCTTTAATAAACTATAATCCATGAGAAGTATCTCTAGAATTATCACCAATAACAGATCAGACTATATAGGTTCTATCTCCATCATCTACTGGAGATGGATTAAATTTATGTGTCAAATCACTTTCCACTGCATGATTCCCCTAGGTATCATGAGACACTATGTTTTATAATCACCATGACTCATGAGCTTATTATCAGGGTTCTGACCCTGTTCCCAAAATGTGCATCCCTAAAGACTGATCGTAAGACATTTTCTGATACCCTATCTTGCCACAATATTAAAAGAAGGTATAAACATTAGAGAAGAGATCCCTATTTATGAAATTATAGTACCATGGAAATTTATCCTTCCCAAAGGGAGTTAATGAACCTATGCTCTATTCTTTATAATGACCTCCATCCTGGCATCCGTCATCCATCATCCTCTTCTTAGTCGAAGATACTAGGAATACAATGGAGAAGCCACCATTTGGCCCACTAACTGTTGTAAGATGACCCCAACTAATTATTCATCAATTTCCTTCTCTACAATAAGTTTTTATGAATAACTATGGAATATTTTTTCAGATCAAAATACCAAACATTTCACCTAATAATTGGGTGTGGTCTAATATCTGTCTTCTTTATATTTTGAGCGTTTTTAATAGCTAGTAGAGTTGCAAAATGAATCAAATTAGTGAAAGGGTGTGAATAGGTGGATAGATTCATCTTGCCTTACTAGAGCTCCAAAGGTTTTCAACACAAACAAATTTCAATTTTATAGGAAAGAACTAATCTAAAAAATATTCTTAAATGATTCCCATGTTATTAATTAATTTCTACCTGCCTCTACCATGACATCCCACTACTGACCAACTACACTCTAAAGAATAAAGGTCACAAGATTAACATGTAGATCATCTAGATTCTCTACTAGGATGAAGATCCTCTCAATGAACTGTATCCAGTCCTCTACATCCTAAGGCCTCCAGTTCCATTGAAATATGGTGGAAACAAGACATGGAAGTCCGATTAATAGTATACCGTAATTCTAGAGACTCTTCCACCATAGAAATCTACTATCTAAAAAAGTCTTGATTGAACGTGTCCTACAACCTAAATCAACTGTGTCTCCAAAAAACATGGGAAGTTCCATAGGAGTATTTTGGGCTACCAAAACTGTCAACCCCATTAAATTAATCTAATGTGGAATCTCTACAACAATAATAACATTTAGAAAATATCAATTCCTAGTCACACAATTAGATCACTCAAGGTTCTCGAAGGAGTCCATCCAAAAAAATGTATACCCCTTATAGTATTATCCTTAGTCTTTATCTCTGAATATTATCCACAATCACTATATGTATACTAACAAAACAACATTATCATTTATTGAAATTAAATTCAAACAAAAATCATGAGAACATAGATATATGATACCGGTTTTATATTAAGAACTTATATAAAATAGTAAAACATGTATATATACATGACATGTGAAACTAAGATCCTAGTAATGGTGCATGAATACACCATATATATCATAAATCATCTATCAATTTCATTTTCATCACTTGGGGTGAGCATAATAAGATGTAACAACAAATAATAGAAATATAAAATCCCATATTATAGTAACTTTGACGTCCACTATGCAGTGCTAATCAGACACAAGAATCGATCCACTGTATGAGTTACAAACATTCTATATCCTATCTAACCTATCTGAAAACAAGGAAAGGAGTTTAAATAATTCATTTAATGATGTCTTTTGATACCATTTTGTAACATCATGACCAGAACCACCCAGTCTGAGTTTGTTGGTACGTAACATCAAGGTTGTCTCCACAATAACAAGAGGTTTTTGACTATAAGAGTGGGTCTATATCCTTTAGTGGGTACTCTATTACATTCATATAATTTCATTAGAATGATAAATAATAACATCAATACAAATGTGAAATAAATATTTTGAGTAACACATGATGAAATTGAAATATGAAAAAAATGATAAAAAATGAAACAAAATAAGAATTAAAAATATAATATAATACTATAAACAAAATTAACCGAACTTTTCCCACAGAATATACATATAGGAACATTCGCAACATGCTACTTCACCTAGTCAACAATCCATCTCAATCCATTTACATTCATTGTAATCCAATGAATGATATCTATAAGTGGACAAAAATAATCAAGTAGGGTGTGAGTACAAGACTAGATAGGACACTGGATATGAAACTTAACCACATTTCATAAAATATATAAGTGTAGGACATGAGTATAGAAATGGTAAATATATAAAAAATTTATATCACACAAGCACCAAGAAAATTTTGGGTCCATAAGGATCAACATTATCTACCTTGGCACCTTGTTGGGAGAAACATACCTACATCAGTACAATTCTAGAGGTAATATCTACAACAATCCAAACATATCCTCCCTAGGATGATAACCTCATGAATGTGACACATTCCATTGGAAGGGATAGTCTATGTTCATACTAACCCAAGAATGACACATCTATCTCTATTTGATTGCATAAACATGCATTAAATCTAATATAGAGACCCATGTGAAGCATATACATTCTATATGGATATCCCCTATCATATTGAATATATAATCGACTGGAATTCCCCACATACATGCTGACAAAAGATTGAAATATACCTTTTAGAGGATGTTCTTTAACATGTGTCAAATATCTCATCTCTCCAATCATGTGTCATATCTAACATGTCATCCCTTATATACCAATATTTGTTTCATAACTCACATGCCATCCAAATTGGAAAATCCTAATCACCCAACTACATTATATAAAAATTTGAAATATACAATTTATCATGAAAAAGACAGATAAATATCAAATAAATTTATGACTTTAACAAAATCATCACAATCTATATGCAAGTAATACATGCATGGGTCATGGTCTACACACACAAACCTCTTATGGTAAAGTGTCAAAACATTGTTTTATGGAGCCACACACACACATAGAACAATAATAATTACAATATCCTATAATAATTTATAAAAATAGGTTATGTAATTATTATAGCTACATAGTCATGCTAAAAATAAGGCCAACAACCCATATTAAACATGTTCTAATGTAAAGTGTTTTTTACCTTATCTGCCAATATGACAGATATTGAGGGTTGAAATACATGTTAATTGAACAACTAAAAACACATTTCAAATATTGAGAAAATTATTTTTAAATTTATATTCTTCAATATGAGCCCAATTACACTAACGATGTGTCAATAAAATCAATATCAGAGATGATATTCATGATTTATTTTTTGGAGAAAAAATAAAAAAAATAAAAATAAAAAGAAGAATAAGAGATGAATGGAGAGAGAGGGGGTGTGTCGTGGGCCCATTTATTTCATTTATGTAATATACTCCTCTAAAAATCTCTTTTTTTAATTTTTATTCCATTAATTATTATCATTGATCATTTTTTTCATTAATTTATTAAGGTTTTTATTATATTTTATTTTTCACTTTCCTCTTCAAAGAAATTGTTTCACCCACACTCTAAGAATTTTTTTATTTCTTAAAACTATTTAAAATATATTTAACCAATATATTTGAACAATAATTAAATATATTTTAAAGTCATTAATATATATATTCAAATTCATTTAACTCATATATATACACCAACATACACATATAGATATATATTTACACACACACACCCCCATATACATACAAACATATATATTACCCATATATATACACATTATATATATATATACATATGTATATACATATATACTCCCAAACATGTTTATATATATATTTATATTGATTTATATTTATATTTTTTACCTATATATATAATATATATTATTTTCCAAAATTGATAATAACAGTTACAACAAGAATATATTATTGTTATTAATAAATGTCTCAAATTATTTCCACCACAATGTTTTAACAACAACATCATTTAAAACCAAATAATAGTAAATTCATTTAATTAATCACATATAATTTCATTTATTTAGAATAGTTAATAATATCACCATTATTGTGTTGTCCACCACTAAAATATTCATCCATCCATTATTTTTACCATACCACAATTATTAATTGCACATGTATATTTACGTTTTTGTCTTTGGGAATAATAATAATAATAATAATAATAATATTTTAACTACCTATTTATATTTAATGATAAAAAATGATTACTCTGACCTAGGTTGTAACTAATTCCCCATCCTTCAAAATTGTTATGTCATGCATAGTGTAAAACCGACATTCGCGATTTAATGATGGTCTAGATTTTCCATCCATGACATGTTTTCCGAGATATTATCATAATTTTTTTAAAAAAAATATAAAAAATATTAATTTAAATATCTTTAAGTGTGATATGAACTAATTTATGATGCTCTTAAATGTTATGTTGCAGCTAGTGTAAACCACTCATCCCAAACATAACTGTGTTCTTAATTTCTCAATCGACATGTTTTTTGGGAGATATTCATTTTAAAAAATTCATGCTTGTGAATATTATATATTTAATATTATTATTATATCAAGGTCGATGATCTAAGGGCCTCAAAATCCCATTCCGACTTAGTACCTATCTCCAAGTATATTCTATAGAATATTCTAAACTATTAATAGTTACTTTACCATTTAGAAAATATATAATAAATACAGGAATTAAAATAATTTAATTTCTACAAAAAATACTTTTAATTTATTAAAAAAAGTTTCTTTAATTATCTTTTAAAATTTCAGTTATTACATGACCCATTCACATAGTTTCTATTATTGAAGAACACTCAATGACACCACATAACCCCCTATCATCATGAAAAAATCAAAGAAACCTTATATAGGTTCTATCTCACATATCACTTGACGCAAACCCAATTAAATGAGGCTATTAGAGTACATGAACCATATATAATGGATCGAGGTATTATTTCATTTGAATGATAAGTAAAACTCATCATTCAAGAAAAAAGGTACCCTGTCAATGTTTCATTATTATATGTTTCACACACCCCCCCATATGTCGAAACATTACCTAGAATATGAGTACATATATAGTTACATAATTAATTTCTTACTATAAAAATTACATTCATATTACCCTACTCATCAAATATCATTTAATGAATCTAACATAATTATAAGAAATAAAAAAAAGATAATATTATTAAAAAACTATGATATCTGTAGAATAAATCATTAAAACTAGAAACATAATGAATAGATAAATAAAAATTTATATCATAACATATATTAAAGTATTTTGATATAATGGTTTCAATATAGAGATCAAATTTTGACGGAACAATGCTTAAAGGGTAAAGAAATAATTTGGGATGGAATATTTGTATGTGTAGACTATTAATAAATGATGAGGGAAATTTTAATAAACACATTAATAAAACGAACTACCATTATGTACCTAAAAAATGTTCAGCATTGAAGTCTTATGGGGATTCTATTACATAACATAAAAATAATGGTAGGGTATTGAAACTCTATTGAACCACACCACACTACTAGTAACAAAGGGAGTGGTCACTATGAATGAAATTAAATATTTTATGAACTCTTAATATGAATATGAGGAAAATTACACTTCTATTTGGACTTATAATACCAAATTATCTTCCAAAAAATACAATACCTATGATATGAAAAATCCTTAAATTTCCTAAAACCATAAAAAAACCCACATTTTTTTGAAATAATTTTAAAAAATACCATATAATATTTATTGTGATACAATTTATAGATGATCCATTAAGGGTTCCCAATATTAGATATATTTACCACTAAAGATAAAAAATTAGTTTTTTATTAAAAATGAAGGGAAGAAAATCCCTACTATGGTAAGGGAGTATCAACATCACCTAATTTCTTAACATAAATATTGATAAAACATGTAACTAATCCTTAATGTACAACAAAAATGATCATTTAAAAAATATCTATGTAGGAATTTATTGTGCCTAAATTGGCTAATGAAACCTCTTAGGAGGTATATAACTATGGGATTTACTAAAGAAATTTATTGTAAAGGAAATTTTCATTTTATTGAGATCTGTAATCGAGTAGAGAAACCAAATATTATTTTTTATAGCATATTATACCAAAACTTTAATTATAAAAAACTATAAATAATCATAAACATTTATTAGGTTCATATGAATAGATACATCCAATTCCATTACTATGATAATAACCCAGTATTTACCCTCATTGACTATAAAACTATTTTATATTAGGAATTAATTTTCTAGGGGTACATTTTTATGGAAGATGAAACAACACTAATCCTTAACTGTTGAATATCAGTCCCCTATATTTTTTAATTAGATTATAGGCTACACCGTAAATGTAGATTTCTCATGTTTTTGAGGATTATTTAATTAATACAACCTCTATGTTATCAAGCTCTAGTGTTATGAGAAATTCCAGCTATGATTGATTGGAAGATAAAAAAATCCATGTGTGTTTCCTTCAGACAAATTAATTCGATATCAAATTATAATAGTATGACAATTCATCATGATATATATTATCAAATTTCTGTGATTTATGAAATAAATTTTTGGATTAATGTAAAAAATCCATTTTTACTTTATAAGAAAAAAATAGTTTCCCAAATATTTTATTACAAGGATTTATGTAAGGAAATTATTTTAAAATATGGAATACCATCTATAATATTCCAAAATTATTCAAATAATGTATTAAAAAAATTTATACCTGTATTTTTTTTTAAAAATTATTACACTTTGTTATTTATCTTGGGATTATATATATTGAATTATTATTTATCCCTATATTGGTTGAATCCAGACTATGCGACATGATTGATAATGATTAATGATAAGAATTTAATTCTTTCAATCATCATCATAGTGGTATATTCCTTATTTATTCATTATTTGTGTGGATTTTACAAAATTTATATGAAGGTTTCTGAATTTCATTTAATATGATACATGTTTTAAACAACTATTTTTGTGAATTAATGTGTTTTTGGGGTCAAAATATTCTAAAAATGAAAAATATTATCGATTTTAGTTTGAAACTATTCCTATTTGTATATAGTAATTAAATTAAATGTGTTTGGTAGTGAATTGATGAAATTATTATTAATTTTCCATTCCTATATTTATAAAGATCAAATATATTATATTATTTTTTCGAACATTTAATTTAAATATTATTTTGAAGATATTTAGAAATTGTTTTTTATTTTTGGAAGAATTGTTTCAATAGTAAATGATTTTACTTTTATTTTTTTTTGAAACATATTTTTTTAATATTAGAATAAATTACAATAAATAGGATTGGTCCCATCCTATAAGTATATTTCTAAAAAAATTTCTATGTATTTATTTCATAATACATTGTAATAATTTTTATTACAATTACAGTAGTGTATGAATTTTTCAAACCCATGTAGGATTTTTTGAAAATATTATATGGATTCATTTATCATATATTACCTTTCCACTAGTTTTATATTACTTTTCCTAATCTCATATAACTTATGAATTTTCTAAATTTCATCTTCAATGGGGTCTATGTAAAATATACCAATGCATAAAAATTTTTTAGACCATGTGAATTATAGTAATCTGTTATGAATTTTTCTAATAAAATTTCATTCATAAATATGAAATATTTGAAACATAATTACAATGTTCAATTAATATTCTTTATCACCCCAAACTTTTCAATTCAAAATAAAAGATGTTGCGATCAAAAGTTTGTCTAATCAATTCCATGCTATGGAAAAAGGGAGACCCAAAATATTTCGAAATAAGCCTTGAATGATAAATTAAACCCAAAATGGGATCATGGAATTCAGAGAGAATATTACCTCAAGTCATAATGAGGAACATGGTCAACATGTTTCTACATAATAAGGATTTTAATGATATTGTCAATGAGATAGTCATTGGGTGTTAGAACATGAATCCATTAAAAACACTAGGATATGGATATTAAAAACCCCATTAAATAAAAATAACTTATAATACATTAATATATTTATCAAAATAGAGAAGCTGGAAGGAACAATGAGACTACCAATGGAAGGCATAACTGGGAGAGGGGCTAATGATATTGATAGAGAAGATACCTCTATTTCATTTTCTAAATTCTATAACTCTTATATTGTTTTATAATAATTTTTTTACACAATTTAATAATTAATAATAGTTGAATAAAGAATAAAGGGGAAGTTAAATATTTATATTTATTATATTTTACTTCTCTTTCATTCATTTCTTCTTCTTAGAGTTTCTGTTCGCTATCATGGGAAATTTTATCTTAGAGAAACTATATTCATCACCTTCTATCATGATGAAGGTAGTGGTTTATATACCTCTAAACACACCATCTATGAACTAACCAAACCAATATAATTTATTTTGGAATTCTTTCAATAGATAGAATCCAAGAGTATACAATTTTTGAAGAATTAGAGGAGAGTAAATTTAATTTTAGACAATTGAAATTCCCTTATTACATAATATTATATTATTACTTAATCCCATGATTTTCTTATTTCTCAAGATTTATTCTTTCTTAAATTTTTATTTATCTCTTTTTTTTCATCTCATCATTTTTTGATCATATATCGAAAAATATACCATGGTAATATATAATATTTTGTTTTAAGTTTAATAGGTATAATTTGATCATTAGATTATTCGCATACCATCCATGTGGTATCAAAACCGATTTTTTATAAATTAATTCTAAGTAAAAAAATTAAAAAAATAATTTTTTATTTTTAATGGATGTTTTCAAATATCAGATTTAATATCAAGGAAGGTTTTGTGTGACCAGGAATGTTTCAATAACTGAATAAAACTTAGAAAACAAAAAATTCATAATATATTCTCTGAAAATATAAAAAATTTAGATATTCTATTTGTTTTTCATGGAAAAACATATATGATTTATATTATTTATGCATAAAATATCAAGAATCCAAGAGATTAAGTACTGTATCTATAAAGATTAAAAACAAATCAGATCTCTAAATGGAGAAAATGAAATAGACATGAAAAAACCTAGGGAGGGAGAGAGAGATAGAGTGTGTGTGTGTGTGTCCCTATTGTTAAAGATAAAACAATTCTACCAAACATAATAAAAAAGAACATGGTAAGGCCTGGGACATGGTAATTTGAACTTACAAAAATTTCAGTAAACCATTATTCCTTTGGCATAACCTAAAAGGACAAAAATTATAAAATAAGCAAGGGTATATGTCATTGATTCCTTTA
Organism: Viscum album; assembly: GCA_963277665.1. Taxonomy (NCBI): domain Eukaryota; kingdom Viridiplantae; phylum Streptophyta; class Magnoliopsida; order Santalales; family Viscaceae; genus Viscum; species Viscum album. Next base: position 452,888,598 of record OY728120.1, on the reverse strand, counting down.
TTAAATGGATTTCCTGATAAGGACTATCAATCAATTATTATATATTTTTAAAAATAAAATGAATTAGTTTCCTCCACACGGGATTTATGAAAATGATCATAAAATGATAATATTCCCCTCATGTCTTAAAGGGAAATCTATAAACAGTTTTTTTCCATAGATATGAACATACAAGAAACTTACGTAAAAATATACATATAATTTGTAATGAAATTTTATACAATATGATTAAAAGGTGATATTTGAAATAATATTAGAATATTGTTTCGAAAGGATGGAAAAGCCTTCCAAGAGGATAGGGATAAATTTGGGGATCTTGTTTGGTAGTGACCTCAATATCATCTCCCTTCCCATCTTCTCATGGTTACCTTTTATGAAGGTATGTCACTGTTAATATATAAATTTGGGGATAAATCCATTGGAGGTAATTACACATATAATATACATAAATAATTGAGATAAATTTATTATACTCATGACCCCAATTCCTATCAAAACTATTTCTAGATATTATGAGAAAATAGGGTACTGTACACCACTAATTCAGGGTTCTAAATGAATTTACGTGTTATGAAAAAAATACAAATTTCAGAAGGAAATTAATCATAATTTAATGAAATTATAATCAAATTGGTTGAAGAAATAAAAACTTATAACATAGTTAGAAATTTCATCAGTATGGAAAAAAATTTCAGTCTATTACTTTCGGTGAAATCCTGGGCATGCTATCCCAACCCATAGAAAATGATAATTTTTCTAGGCATGTCCGTAGGATATATCCATAGATCACAATTTTTATAAAATGTTTATCCTATACAATATGAATCATCCAAACCTATCATTGAGATATTATGTAATGTTATTGAAACCACTACCAATATTCCTAATATAACATAATATATACTTTTAAAACCCAAATATAGTTAATATCTCTAATTATAAATATGAAATAATGGGTATTATTCAAAAATTATTATGAAATTTTGAATCATTCAAATATAAATTTGATTAAAAAAACCCTACATGACTCATAGAAATCTAATAAAAGGATAGGATAATATTACAAGTGTTTTAAGTAGGCAATCTATAAAAAATCGTGAATATAATTGATAAATGTAATTGGTATATCACAGTTGAGGTAAAACATAGGGATAATTTTTTAGTTTTCACCATAATGAGTGGGTTAAAAAATCATAAGGATTATATTAATGTTCCTAAGGCTATTAAAAATGTAATTATAAACTAATTTAAGAAAAACTAAAAAAATCTATATCATGAAATCTATAAATCCATGTGAGAACTGAAATAAAATCCATTGTAACTATTGAAAACATATATGAATATTAATTTATGTTAATAGAAATATATATAAGGAAAGTATTTTGGAATAACATAAGTGGATTCTTTCTATTTTGAGGAAATATAACCAAACATCCATTTCTTCCAATTACTGTATTAAAAACACTAACATAAATTAATCATGTTCCATGAGGTTTTTAATAAGTACCAAATTTACATTTCCTTCCATTAATATTTTGTACAAAGGCTCTATTTTTTTTTAAAATCCTTACATAATAATGTATAAAAAATTATTATTTGAGTTTTCCACCAAAAACGTGATAGGGTAATGATGTACCATAGTTTATAATAGAATACATCCCATAATTAAAGATTTAGAATGATTTATCTTTAAATTAATATTATGGGGTAGTGGTGAACTAAACTATTTCTATGAAATCGATGTGAGTTTCAAACTAATCCTTTTTCAATTATCATAAAACACGAGACTTGGAGTGTTAGAAACTAATATAGTTGTGTTAAAACTGGCAGAGTAATTTATTTCACAAGCTATAGGGGTCATGAATGGCCTTATGTTAAGGGTAGGAAAATTGTTTCTATCTCTTAATTTCCTCATAAATGATATAAAAAAGGACAGTAAAATCCTCTTAATTCATGTTTGGCCCGATCTACCCAATGTTAAAGTAGTTATAGATATTGATTAATTAAATTAAATTTTTAATATACGTGAATAAATTAAGGAATTTAAATTTTTTATAGGTGCAACAAACGTACACACAATGAAAATTTCTCTAGAGATAAGTGTTTTGAATATAATAAACTCAATGATGGGTAATATGATAATTTCATGAGAATTAATGATGAGATAATAATATATGAAATCCAACTAATAAAAATTATTTAATTTTTCTTATTAAATATAAGTAAAAATAATTGAATATGAGGGAGAATATTTTAAACACATAAATGATTTTCCTTAAAAAATATTCTTAAGGAAAATCTTAAATGAGAGTGTAATGATATGTACACATTTAGTAGTTGTGGGGAGTAGGTTATATAAAACATTCAAAATAATATTAATAGAAACATTGATGAAATTAGACTATAATGGCCAAAGTGTCTACAATTTTATCAATAATAACCACAATTAGAAATTAAACCATATACATATGAAAATAAATACTAATTTCTATGTGAGAACTCTTTATTACCATCCACCAATTATTTAAAACTAGGAAAAGTCTATAGGAAAATTTATTGGATAATTAGAAAATCTTTAAAACTATTATAGGATATTCTATTGATGATATTAGAGGGATTATCCCTTTATTTTTCATGAATTTGATCCCAATAGAGCTGAAGAAATACCAAATAGTTGATGTTCAAAAGATCTTTAATACAAAAAATAAAAGAGGTTGTTATGGAAGAAGGGATCATAATAAAGGATACAATAATTATGGTTCATTTTATAGGGAAATTCATTTGGTCATTCTCATGTAGGTGGTCCCAAAAAAATATTGTGTCGTAATTATCACCAATATAAATAGCGGGGAATTTCAAAATATAATAGTATCCAAGAAGGGAGACTTTATTCACTATTGGAAACTCAATTCATCCCCCAAAAAGGATCATTTTACTATTCTATTAATTAAAAAGAATTATTGCATAAATAGAAGATATAATTTTTATGTATACAGTAGTTATAACCTTGTTATTATTTCTCTAAAATATAAAAACAAAAATAAATTCAAAATATTCTTTGGAATATTTTCCTTATTGCGAATGACATTTTGTTTTTGTTGTGTCCTGGCCACATATCTAAGATGTTTCATTGAAATCTAATTTGATTTGGTCGATATGATTATAAAGGAGAAAATTATGGATTTCACTATTATTTGAAAAAACATTTAATACTATTTGGAGAATTATAAATTGTTTCTGAAAATGTGTCATGACATAAAACATGTTTATAATTAGAAAAAATGTAAATTAATGGTCACCGCGTTTCTGTTGTGTCCTGGCCACATTTCTAAGATGATTCATTGAAAACTAATTTGATTTGGCCGATATGATTATAAAGGAGAAAATTATTGATTTCACTATTATTTGAAAAAACTTTTAATAATATATAGAGAATTATAAATTGGTTCTGAAAATGTGTCCTGACATAAACCATGTTCGTAATTAGAAAAAATGTAAATTAATGGTCACTGTAAGAATATTTATTGGCGAAAATGCCTTATAAAGTAGTATATAAGTTTATTATTATATAATATAGGACATTCAAAAGGAACCCCTATAAAATATGTTAATGTTATTATATATTTTATAGGGAATGTTTGTTTTATTAGTTGTTAATGAATTATTTTTAATGATTATATGGATTTTTTTCTCTCTTATTGTGAATGATGAACCCTTTATTTTTTTGAAATGTTTTGAGTCATTAAAATTTATCAAATAAAAACTATCCTCATCATAAATAATTATTTACCATTACTAAAAGGAGACCTTTTAATTAACGTGTGTTTCTAATATACATTATTTTTGTGAAATTTTGGGCAAATAAAAGGACTAGAGATTACAAGAGGTCCACTATGAAAGTATACAACTAGTTGATCCACAATCGATCTACACAAAAATTGAGATAGAATTGTTGGTATTTTTTGTCTTATAAATTCTATTAAGTACATTATTGGATAAAAATTAATTTTTTTCATCAACCATGCTACCAAAAAATACTTAATATCAAAAAATGTGGATCAAAAGATCATTATAAGGAAATCATTATTTTAAAAATTTATCTTAGATATTAGAAAAAAAATTACCGATATTGCGGTTGTTGATAATTTTTCTAGAATTTGTATCACCCAAAATTATGAAGTCTATTATAAAAAATAATTCATTTCTCGATTAAATGATGCATTTATTTTTGGAAAATCATAATTTTTGGTTGACATAATTTTATTATTTCATTAATGTAGGAATGAGTCCTGAGTATCTCACACATAATTAGAGAAATAATTTAATTTCAAAGCTTAATTACTAAATTTGTGGTGTCCTATTATTTTTAAGAGGTTTTATAAAATAATCCTTTGTATGTGCATGCCTAAGGAAGAAACATTTTCCATTATTGAATATTTTCAATCATCACCATATATAAGTCACCTTAGGGAGAATAAACAACAAAATTGGTACTTCATGTTTTCTTCTATTGGCCTAATATTTTCATAATTCTACTTGTTTTTTGTAATGAAAATACCAAGGGATGGGAAATTATTGTAAAAGGTAAGAGTTCTCTCAAAAGGGAATTTTGGAAGTTGAGATTTTTTTGTGTGTGGATAGTATTTTATATTAAAATTATCATCCACTCATGAGTAGAGGTATATATTAGTTATTGTAGATTACATTTCTATGGGGGAAGAGAATTTATAAATGTTCAAATACTAATCCATTGTTGTTTTTAAATTCATTATAATGAATAGTTCTTTCTAGACCTGGAGTTCCTAAAGCCTTTATCACTAATATAATAACAAACATAAAATAAAAAAATTTCTCATCAGGATGAAAAATTAATTTTTTTGGAAAAACATATGTATCACATTTCGGCAATGTTTTAGTTGAAAAAATGATATTTAAAATATAATGTTTAAGAAAATTTCATATTTTTTATTATTCTAGGAATAATTAATTGATTAATTTATAAGAGGCCTTTTAGGATTACATTAATACTTATAAGAACCCCATATCATTGTCACCATATAACCTAATTTTTTAAACATTTCTATCTATCTTTTTATGTAAAAAACATATACTTTTTATTTTTGAAAGCAATAATTTTTAATTTTATAAATAATTGTATTATAATATTATTTAAACAAGTATTATATGGTAAATTAAAATATAATATCATAAAAATTATATAATATTTAAATAAATGACTATGAAATTTAATTACTCAATCTTTCAAAAAAAATAACTTTAAGACTGGTCAATGGGTTATTGTATTAAAATTTTGACTTAAAATATTTCCTATAAATCCTTAATACAAGTGGTCTGGGACATCCACATTCTTTATAGTGCTGGTCAATTGAGTTTTAGAGCTAGTAGGAGAAGATAATTAAACATTCATAGTTAATGGAAAATGGTTAATCCTTGAATTGATGGGAATCCATGGGGATGGAATGAAATATTTTTACTTAAAAAATGAGCATTCTGTATCCTTTATAAGGATATTAAAAATAATTACTTTTTTATTCAACCCAATGTAGTATTTATTTTTATTATTTTTTGAATGATATGTAAAAAAATGTTTTGTCTCTTTGAATTTTAGAACTTATTTTATTACATTTTTTAGAGTAAATCAATTTTAAACTCATTATAATTGTTTGACATATTTTTTAGAATAAAGGAATTGTTGAAAAATAACAGGTGGTTTCTCCTAGTTTTCATTCAATAACTAAACCTGCGTGTTTTTACATGAATAAGACAATACAAAATTTATTTTATAATTGCTCTATAAAAGAAGATTAAGAATCTTTAACCATATTTTCTTCCAATTCAATCTATAATTTTATTTTCTCTAATTCTTTGAGTGATAGATTATTATGTCATTATTTTCATTTCTCGAAGATGGAAACTGAAAAATTAGTACAATTTTTTATAAATAAAAAAATAAGTTGATTTTTATTGAACAGTAATGTTAAATATTCTTCATAAATATTTTTATTTTGTTAATTCTCCAATATTTTCAACTCATTATAAACACTAAAAAGGTATTTTGGTTTGTTTTATTAATTCTAATGTTACTTATAGTTTTGAAACTATTACTTACATGAAAAAACAATGAAAAATAATTCTATTTAAAGATGATACCTTAACAATATTGTTTTCTTAATTAATTCCATAATTTTATAATTATTGGTCTAATATAAAAATGTTTATGAAATTCCATTGATATTTTTTGAATTTTACTCTAAAAATATTATATTTATTAAGGATATGTGTTATAGTAACTAACATGAACATTTTTTAGAAGTTGTTTTTCAATGTTTGAGTATAAAATGTGTTTTTAAGATCATTTTTATATTTAAGCATGAATTGAGAATTGTTGATTTGAAAATATCTTTTTAACCTAAACAATGAAAATGTATTACCAATATTAAATATTATTATTGAGGTTATTGCTGAATTTTATGAATGCAAGAGGGTTATATTTTATGAAAAACTATATTACATAGAATACACATTATAACACCATTAATGTTTTTCTTCAAAATTGACTAATTTTAATCCTCAATTTTCATTATAATGTTTTTATGTTTTCCATGAACATGAATTATATTTTTATATTTTATTAATTAATATTTTTTATTCGATAATGGATTTAATCATGTAACATCATTCACATTTACCTATTTTTGAAATATTGATTTTGGTAAACTTTTGTGAGTAAAATTTACTATACCAATTGAATTTGAAATTATTTTAGTATCTTAAACAAATAATATTTTCATTCATATAGTATATAAAATGTCACCCAACTTCTAGATAAGCTTTTAATTCATTAAGCTATTATTTTTGGACGAGATAATTATAATTATATTTATAATTAAACCATCGCAAACATTCAGTTCTATATATTTATTCTGTGTTTTAGACTATGTGATTCTGGTCACTGTGGAGTGAAAGATAAGTTTATAATAAAAATTTAATTAATGTTAATACTAGAAAAAACTGTTAGTTAAAAAAACTTTATGTATGTAAATCGTTCATACATATAGGGGGAATCCATGGAAGATGACATCATTTAAAGTCAGTTTCTAACCTGCTTCTTAAATCATTCATTTTTAAATAAGATTACATTTTCAGAACTGGATTATTTTATTACTTGGTGAAAAACTAGATAAGTATTGTAGAATATAATTTTAATTTCATATTATAATTTTTATCGACATCCATTTTTTTAATTAATTGAGTTTTTATGTCAAAATATAGACAGAAAAGAGAATTAGTAAATAATGGATTTTTTTAGTTGATTTTTTTAATAAATATGTTACTGAAATTATATGTCTTTATTTATAAAATATTAAAATTATTTTCGGTTTTATATTCCTATATTTTTTAAAATTAATTTTTTGTGCAATTTTAATTACAATATCATTTAAATTAGAATGAAAATGTTTTTTTATTTTGTAATATATACTCTTGAGGTTGTATTTTTTTTATTTTAAATATTCTTTTAAAAATTCATATTTTTATGTCTGAGAAAGTGTAGAAAAATTTAAATTTCCAATATATTAATTTTTTTGGGAAATATATTTATTAGTATACAATTTGTAATAATTGTTATTCATTTTATAAGACTTTTTTTAATGAATATGACAATTTACCCTATGTATAAATTATTAAAAATCCCACTTTACATTGTTGATACTGTAATACTTATACTCTTGTCACATATTAATTTTTCCAATCTCATATTACTTATGAATTTTCAAAATTTTATGCTCAATGGGAGATAAACAGGACATCCCAATGAATATTAATTTTACAGATCATATGAATTTTGGAAATATTGTTAGGAATTTTTGTAGTGAATACCCCTCATGATTTTTTTATTTTTTGAGTAGAGTTTTCACAATGGATTAATGTGAAATATAAACTATAAAATATGAATTACAAAAAAAAAGGAGGGACAAAAAAACCTTAACATGACAATTTATAACTAATGAAGAAGGGAACCACTGAAAATATTCAAGGAAGCCTTAAAAGATGAAACAATAATCCACCATGAATTAAGATTATCATGTGGGTGGTTATATAGATTCATATTGATAAATATAATATATATCGACATGTTGTATGTGTTCTATGACTATTTGAGGCAAGAAAGACTACTTTTGGGATGAGTACCAGGAGTTGGTGCATGAATCCAGTAAAACGTCTAAGATGTATACATTTTAAAAAAATTGAATAAAATCTACTCATAATACACTAGGAGGCGACTTTATCAATGAAATAATAAGTAACTAGGATATTTTTTATAGAAGAAATAAATTTTATCAAGGTTAATCAACTAGATAAAAAATATCCCTCCATTAATTTTTCTCTATTCTCCTATTCTTATATTATTTTTCAATAAAAATTTTATATATTTGTGAATAAAAATTTATTATTTTTTAAAAATTTAGTGGGATTTAATTTTTTCTATTAATAATATTTTACTTATATTATATTTATTTCTTCTTTTTTAATGTTAATCTAAACGACTAATTGAAATTTGATCTAAGAGAAACAATTTTTATCTATTTTTGTATTGGTGAATTCAGTGGTTGAGATACCTATAAAATATAGAGCTAAAAATGACATCCTCGTAGGAAGATGTTCATAATGTCTCTAAAAAGTGGTAATTCCAAAATGATGAAGTTTCTAAAAAATTAATGATAATCAATTTAACAACTAAAATTTTAAATTTCCATTATTCTTTAATCATGTTTTATAGAATTATCATATTGGTTTCTCATATCCCTTAATTTATTCAATAATTTTATTTTCTCTCTCTTTTTCATCTTTTCACCACTGTTTTATCAAATTCGATGCAACAAACCACTATCAAACGTCATTGTTTATTAATGATGGTTTTATTGTATTCTTATATTTAGTTTATTTAATGGGTATTTTATATATATACATTATAGAGTTTACCATACCATTTTATGAATTATTTAAAAGAAAGTATATAAATAAATAATATTTTATTTTCAATGACTGTTATCAGTTATCAATGAGGTACCTGATGTATAAAATGAAATCATGGAGTACCCTAAACTATGAGACATTCCAAAGAAGTTACATATCATGTATTGAATAGTTGTTTAAGTATATCCTCAATTCCTTATTATAAAACCTTATATATGATAAATTTATTTTATTTTAATTAGAATACAAATTTCTGGTCATTATTATTTAAGATATTCTCTTAAATCATCGATAAATCTATCTCATGGTTGGAAAAGTAATCACAAACATTTTATGATTTATCTACAAGGTCATTATGCATATAGAACTATAATTAATGGTTCAATATCCAATTTTATCCTAGAAAATTTAATAGATACAGTTATTTCTTTTATGTTAGTCCTTTAGAGGGTGTCCTTAGAGATGGAGTATCTCACAGTAGTTCTGTCAATCTGAGTTTGGTGATGGCTCAAAAATTCATTGAGGTATTTCTTGGTCTCTCTTTTTTTTTGTTATTTTTTAATTAAAAAAATATTTTCAGAAATGGATGTTAGGTTCCATTTTTTATCTTGAACATATTATCTTTTAACATTTTTAAGGTTTCATCCAAATATAGAATATCATAGGGTCAATGGCTATATTGATTCTTAATAAATTCTCCATTTATATTTTCTGTTTTTTAAAGAATTTTTTTCCTTCAATTGGTCAATATAACTATGGTATTTTAATATTTATTGGATTATATTATGTACCTGGTTCTTAAAACTTCAAAAAATTTGATATACATACTTTATGATGGAGTATATTCACCTATTAGGTCTCCCACTATTATTTCATAATCCATCAATTATCAAGGGAATTAGAGACTCCAATAGATTCTTCATGTGTATCGATACAGGTACCTTCACCATGAATCACAAAATAGTTTTTAATTTCATTAATTATTTGGAAAAAATTATGTTTCTCATGGGTGCATCTTCTAGTGAGTGGTATCTTCATTCCCCTTATATAATACCATCTATTACTTTAATAAAAAGCTAATTTATCTCCATTTTTCATAAATAATATTCCTCCTCCCCATTCATTACCCCTTAATTGTCTTATATCTCCACAAAGGACTCTTGGAATATCGATGGGTGATGCTAGTTTTACACCTGTAAATTTTCAAAAAGATCCAATCCATTGATTATTATTCTTTCTGATCCTTTGGCATCATTAGTTAAGTACCAAAACATTTCTTCTAGTAAGGAGTGTACCTTATCTACAACTTCAATTTGTGAGTTTAAAAAATCTTCATATTAATTGATTTGATTGAGGAAGATGTGTGAGTCAAGGGTAGATTGAAATTCTTTCACTTCTCATTATAACACTTTTGATCTCTTTATCGTACATGGTTACCAAATATCCGGAATATCAATTCCCTTTCCAGATTCTAAGGTTTCTTATGATGTTCATAAATGGGTTGTCTAGGTGAAACACAATAGGATTTATGTTTTTTTATCACTCCTTTAAGGATGATTATATTCTTCTCACATGATTCTATTATAGACCCTCTAGTATTTTTTTTGTTTACTATCATATATATGAATCCTACTTATCATCACGTCCATACAGATATAGAGCTATTGGTAATGACTATTACTATTAGTTAATCATTTAACATTAGTTCTTTGGAGTGTTTGTCTTCTCCCCCTAAAACATAATCACTAATAATTCAATAAATTAATTGGTTGTTACTAAAACATATTATTTATGGATAAATTATGTATGTTGAATTATAAATGAGATGGTATACTCCCTCCTTTATTATGGACCAATATTAGGGATACCAAAGGACTATACCATATTTAATTATATTCTACATCCTAATTTGGAAGGTCTTGATTCTAGTTTTTGCATCAAAATGTGATTTTATCTCATATGAAGTAATTTGATCTAATTTATCAATTCTAGCTATATTGGAACCTATAATTTTTTCATGTACCATTAATTATTTTCCTACCATACTCTATGTCAAAACATTCTTCAATTAATCTCCTATCAAAAACCACATTGAGCTTTTTGGAAGGACTACATAGTGTAGATATTTGAAAATAATATTCCCATTACATAACTAAACCACATCCCATTTACATTTTACATCAATTTTGTTTATAAAATATGTGAATTGAAGAAATGATTGATAGTTTGTAAATCCTTATTTTCATTCAACTTGGGGATCCTTTCCTAGTTCATTGGAGTGGACCTCAATACCATTCTTGAGCATGCATAATATATGGGTTGGTGTAGATACTCTATATAAGTAAGGATGAAAATTATTTCTTAATATATAATTTTTAACCTAGTATTTTAAGGTTCCCCTTTCATGTGGTTTAATAAAAAGTGATGAAATTAGAGGATTTATATATTTCTTAGTGGGTGTCTTACTAATATTCAAGGAATTTTAAACAGTACAAATATATCAGTAGACCATCTATATATATCTTTACCAGATTATTATTTACTATTGATAAATCTTGGGGATATGAGGGGATATTATCACCTATTATATTTATTGAGCATAAGGCATCAAGATTAATATTTCATGAATGTGGTGTATAACTCTTGAATAATCCTAGGACATAGTCAACCGTTGGTTATAATACCATGAAAATATAAACATATTAGAACCAATATATTTTATTTGTATAATCATAACGATTCTATATAATCCAATATTATGATATTTGAGTCTAATATTGAACCTCTTGATGGATGTAAACATATCTATTTAAAAGATGGAAATTTTTTTCTTTATTAAAAAAAATGGAATTAAGGTAAAACAATCTTGATAAGGAAAGTGTTTTTAGAGAAATATCTAGGTATCGATGTCTTGAAGAGAGACATAAGAATAGAAATTACATTCATGTTTACCTGAAATAAGGAAAATTCATTTTTAATCTCATCCTATGGCAATGAGATGTCTTTTATAGCATAAATATCATCATGACAGGTCCATTGGCATTGAACCATTTAATTTTTTTACTCTCATCATGGATTATAATGGAATGAAATTTGGAATAGTAGAGTGCATATTGATCTTCAATAAATGTATCATTACCTAATTAATGATAATATTAACAAAAGCCCCATATTGATTCCCTTAGAGGCAGTCATAAATCTAACTCTGGAGAGCAAAATGTGATATAATTAATTTATAGGTGCTTTTTACACAATTTCATTGGATCATATCAATACATACATAATCATGGTTATGCAAGACTACATATGTGGAAGGTCTATCCATATATCCTCATTTCATACTAATCTGTTTTCTCATACCTAATGAAAAGCATTGAAATACTTTCAATCAAATATTTCCCTATCACCATATGTATTTTATCATATAATATTATATAAAATATTATTAATGATATAGTCTCTTATGTCCTAATTTTTTCGTATGGATGGGAAACCATAATTGTAACAGGTTAATCTCATGAATAATAGTCTAATCCCATGTAACATAGGTTCCTCCCTAACATGGGTTAGCTACCCCCATGTCGGAGCTCATTACTAAGCCTCAAATAATTATAGTATTGTATCTACATTCCCTAAATAGTAATGCATCATAAAAGACAGACTCAGATATAACGTATTCACATAATTAGCCTTGTTATCCCTTATGTGAATAAGAAATGACACTACATGAACATAGGTACTTCTCCTTCTGAACTAGAGGCTCATATATTACAGTGAGGGTGTAAGGAATGTAGTGGGGAGGCAATACCCTATGTAACAATGTTGAAATAAAAAAAATAAAAAAAATAAATCTTTCTAAGAATTTATAAAGGAAAATAATTTAATAACCAAATCACACTATATATAAAATAAAGTATGTTATTTAATAATTTATGTCATCTAAATGTCATGATAAATCCATGCCAGGAAAAATAATTTAATAAAGACACTAAAATAACAAATACATAAGATTCACCTCAAACCCCATACATGATACCATCTCAATGATTCTACCACATTCAACAAGAAATAAATCAATCAAGAACATGGATTATTCTTCTTTGTCCAAACCTACATCCAAGAAGTCTATACAGATACCAAATTGATCACAAAGAAGGTGTCAGTAAAAATTAGTATGTCGAAACCCATTATGTTTTAAAAATAAATCTTGTGATTAGTGAATGAAAAAAAATATGACATATAAAATCATTTAATATTAAAAATAAATCACTAAAATAAACATGTTGACCCTCAAATTCCATGGTCACATATAGGGTCATCTTATGGAACAACTGCACATTTGGTGCTTCATACCACCCCTATCTTCCCATTATCTTGACTTTCCAAAGACGTGACACCCCAAATCAACACTTTATCCAAAACTAGTTCGTGATCAAAGTAGGAAATATGGATTAGAGAAAAATGTCCATAGTAATGCACCTATTTCAAAATATGGGTTTTAAAATCCAATATTATATGATTTCTATCAATTTAAATATAAATTAAATGGATATTGTAAAAAAAAGATATTAATGGGAAAATGGTAGGAGAGTAATAAAGATCTTTACATCATTTTGGTAACAACATTAGTAAAGGCGGATAATGATAGTTATTGAATAATACCTCATATAAAATAAATTATATGGATGATAAAATACATTATATTAAAACCTATTATCCTGTTGAATTTTATTTCAAAAAATATTTGAAAAAATGAATTTTAATTATAAATAAATAGAGGAAAATATGATCTTTTATATTATTAAGTTAACAACTTATTAAAATTTTATTATGTGCGGTATTTCATAAAATCTCATGGAAATATTATAATTTAACTTATAGTATAATGAAAATATATTCATATAATTTAAAAAATATAATTCCAAAAATGTATTACTAAAACATGATAGAATTTTAAAAGGGAAATGAGAGGAATATAATGTTTTACACCTCATAATCTTTTTATCCTAAAACCAACCACTAAAATAAAAAAATCTTCAAAAATGACGAAATCAGACAGACAAAATACATAATGATTATAAAATATATCTATAATAGAATATCCTATAATAATAATAATAATTAATAATTCCTATATATTTGGAATAATTTAAAGGCCATTCTTAGAATAACAAGTAAAGTGAGTTACACAATAATGATTTGAAAACTACATATCTCGACCGATAAATAGATAAGATAAAAAATGTCTGTAATGATAAGTTTAAAATATCTATAATTTACATAAAATTTTATCTTCTTAATCAAATAAATAATAATCTCAATAATATGGAGACTATCCTCATGTAAAATATCAGAGTCCAATGGATTATGGTGGAATATTTCAAAACATATTTCATTAATACTATTAAAGAAATTCAATTTTCTGAAGGACTATAATATATCTATAAGTTGGAAGTTGAAGTTTCCTTATTTCGGATTATATAAAGAATAAAATTGTGTAATATAATTATCAAATTTTCAATAATCACATCATGGGGAATTTATGTTACATGATTGATGTTTTACCTCTTTCTATTAAAGGCCATAAAATGAAATTTTGACCAAACATCCATACCTAGAATAATTTAATATTTTTTGTTCCCCCTCAATCTATAATGAGATATTATTTAGAATGGACTCACCGATTTTTTTTATCAGGTGTATTGAGAAAATTTTAATGAAACATCCTTAAGATAATCCCCATCTTTACAAGGAATGTCCTCCTCATTAAAGGATTCAAATCGTAGATTACTGTATTGATACATAATTCTAAATTTATTGACTCATAACACCTATATAGATTCATCAAATAAGAAAATAAAATCCTCATGATTATTATAAAATAATATATGATAAAATGATCAACCATATTTTTAACATGGTTATCTTTAATTACCAGTTTGGTTTTATTCACATGAAAAAATCAGGTATTGTTGAATATTACCTCCGAATGCATCATCTTATTAAAAAATTTGACTAAAAGGGTCCCCATACTGTTAATAAATATGTTAATAATCCATTTGAAATTAATAATTATAGTTTCATATTTGAAGCCTTAAAATATTTGCATTTAGAAAAAAAATTAACTATTGATGAAAAATCATTTTTGAACTTATTTTTCTCTTTATGATTCTTAATGGATTCTATAAATAGTATTTATCAAGCTCCCATGGAGTTATTAAAGAATACCCATTTGAATAAATCATATTTATCATTTTTAACACAATCTCTCTAAATATATTCTCAAACTAGTGAATTAGGGGAAAATTTTCTTTGTTAAGCCAGGTAGCGGCCTAAAAGACCTTATACACTTATTTTATGCTAATGATTTTTTCTCTACCAAGGGAGGTTAAAAAATATTAATGCCCTTAATGAAAAACTTTGACATTATAGTGAAACATATCAACAAATTAGTAGTTTTCTAAAATCTCAGATATTAATTATTAGGAATTACCCCATTTAGGAAAAGATAATTATAAAAAGGAAACCAGACATCATGGAATAAAATTTTCTATTACACTATTTAAACACTCCCCTTTTTTAGGGAAGAATTAGGTATGCGTTTTTCACTATAATTATTAATCAAATAACGGATCGATTAAATGGTTGGAATTATAAACCACTATCCCTTTCTAGATGTGTCTCTATTATCAAAGGAATTATCATTCCTAAATTTTTATATTCATTTTTTATTTAAAAATATCCTCCTGTTATTATTAGGAATATTATGATCATATGAATTTACATATGCAGTGTTAGTATTTCTAAGAATAAATCAATATCTTTTGCATGAAGAATCAATTTAAATGCTATCAATTTTGTGGATTGGGTATTAACGACCTAATTATATTCCAAAAATATCGTTTGGCATAATATGTTTGTAAATAGTTATTAAAAAATAAAAAAGGAAACATGTTTATAAGTTAAACATTTACCAGTCAATAAAGAAAAATTATTATTATTATTTTTTATCCTTTGTTTGTCTAGGAATAATGTTGAACTACACTATATTTTTTGATGAATACAAGGTAGAAGATGGGTTGAGATTAATATCTCCATCTGGTTAAAAAAAATTCAAGATACCCCATGAATATTATTTTTGCAAAAAATACTAGATTATGACACATATATTAATGAAAAAATACACTATACACCATTAAACCTTCTCTAAAACACTTTCAGAAATCTATGTCTCTTGATTGGACTTTAGGATATATATCCTGATGTTGCAACCTTTTATTTATGGATTACTTTCCCATAAGTAATACTACAACATCTCTATGTGTAGAAAAACATACTTATTAATGTGTAGTCATATATTTTACCAACCACAATGTTCTCTCCCCATAATATTCCTTAATATAAATATTTTCTTATGAAAAATCCGCCAGATATATAACTAATGAAAATTTGTGTTTTTATATACTTCATTTGATTATTTTCTACGAAAGGTGAAAACTCTCTTTAAAATATTCTCTAACACACCTAAATATCAATTTATTAATTATTATAATTATTTAATTATTTATTTCCTCATTTTTTTAATTCCGGGATGAACAAGTTTTAGATTTTAGAATGAGGTATTTTTTGTATTAGCCCATAAATGGAAAATAGTTAATCAAAACCATGTGAAAATTATGTGTGTGTTTTTATAAATTTTATGGATCCAACTAGATTGTTGGTATATGTTTTCCCAAACCATGAACCCTACTTACGAGGATTTTTGAAACACTCTAGTAAAGGTAAATGGTTGGAATATAGTTTGTACAACTGTATGGAAAAATTGTGTGCACTGTCCATATGATAATTGTTTTTCAAAATATACTTTTCTATCAATTAGTAAAATAAAAATGTAATAGGGTTTCCTCTCCCCCCACCATTACAATCAATTCCACCAAAGGGGGATCCTAGACACACACCACCTCCTCATCCACCACCAAATTTCGGCCTTTTATGCTACTGATTCTTGGTGGGATTATCTCAGTTGGTATTTCTCTTCAATCATCACTTTTCTCCTAATTATATTTCATTTCCTAAATATGAAGTGAGTTTGGATGAACCTTATGTTATAATTATGTCCTGGGTTTTGTGATATTTATTATTAAAATGTTTCACTTTATTACTATAGTGTTTCTAAGACATGATTGTGAAATAAGATATACATTTGTTTAAGGTAAAATACCATATGTCCACACAATTAAATGGGAAATTATAATTGTTTATTTATTTTCTTATGTGTTTCGATTATTATGATACAAATAAAATTTTATAAATGATTAGGATGATTGAGACCAGTTTCTCTTATTTCATTCATAATTTTTCAATGTTTCCCTCATATTTTTCCATTAATAAGAAATTTTTCTAGGAATATTTGAAATTTCAAACACCAAAGGTGATTTATTTCTCCCATATAGGTTTAAAATTAGGGGTTTATAAAATAATGTGAATATTGTATCATTTAAAATGGATTTATAAAATCATCTAATGTAATGTTTTATTCCCAAGGGGATAAAAATAATTGTTAATTGTCATTGTTCTTTTAAATAAGACGTATAAATATATATATATATATATATATATATATATATATATATAGGTACCATATTTTTTAATACAAATGGTCATTCAAATATATAGATTGGGTTAATGGTTATTTATATACATATTTTGGTGCAGCAGTTTTATGTGTATGGAGTGGATTTAGAACCCTAAAATATTTCAATTGAAACTTGTTTACAATTAATAAATGTTTTTTGTAAATATTAAGGTTTTATTGACACCCTGAAATCATTATCACATATTTCATTGGTTTTATAAATGTTTTAATAAAATAAATATGTTTTTGTGGATGTTATTTTTAATTTTCAAAATTATAAGGCTTGGTTAGTACCTCTAATTATTTTCTTAAAGTGAACGCCTCTATGGAATAAATCTAGTATAATGAGGTTCATCACATGCATGGTGTTTAGAGGATGTCTAGAAAGATGATATGGTTGAATATGTGATCTCAATTTTGGTATTATGTGAAGGCCAACACCATACCATTTTTACTAGAGTCATGGTATCCTATGAATCATAGTGATATACAAGAGATGGTTTCTATGTAGTCTCGATTAGAGGGACTGGATCCCCTCTGGTAGGTGAATGGATATGGTGGTATATGCCACCAATGAGGCTAGTTCAGGGTAGTTAGTGGGTTATATAACATATAACACATAGACACATTAAAATATGGATCCAAAACAATTACGATTAGGGTCAATTCACTAGGTGTCTAGGAATATCACATGATAACCATTTCAAAGGTATTATGCTTCCCTCGGTTGTCTAGATGTATAATCATGTAATTTAAACTTTTATTCTATAAATAGAAACTATTAATTTTTCATCTATTTAATATTTTTTATGATTTCTCTATTTTATACCCCTTGTGATATTCATCTATTATATTCCTTCTAAATGAATGTTTATTTCATTGAAAATTTATTCTTATGAATGGGTTCTGTAAAATCTATCATTATTGGGAATGTATTTTGAAAATAAAACATAGGTTTTTAAAAGCATAAAATTGTAGATTGTTATAAAATGGATGGAAAAAAATATATTTATAAAATTATATTTTCAAACTAGAATGAATTTTTTTTTCTTTTTAATGATATTGAATTGGGTGATATTTCTATTTTAGCATCCCTAATAAGTTTATTACTCATTCCAACATCATTATTTTAAGTTACCGGTCCTTATTTTTTTATTCTATTCCATGGGGAAGTGTGGTACATTTATTCAGTAGTGAATCATATAGTCACATCGAGGAATATATTTTTATTATTTAGTTTTATTTTTTTTATTTTTCAAACATTTTTCACTTAGGATTTTTATTATTTCTTTGTTCAGAGGCATAGAGATATTTTCATGGTACATCATAATTATTTATATGAAAATATTTTCCTTATAGTAGATGGATACAATTGTGTTGAGGTAGAATTTTGGTGCTCACTTATGATTACAAAATTCTTAGTCTGATATTAGGTTGTTTTATTATTTTTCGTTGATGTGGAAGTTAGGATTATAGATGGGTTATAATGTAATTTTTTAAATTTACACTTCTACTTTTATTTATTATTTTTTGATGAAATAACTCCCATGTGGTGTATCCTTGATGTCTATGCCCTTTCCAAAGACTATAGTGATCAATAATTCCCTTTAGGACCTATCATGGGCCAACTTAGGTATCCCATAGGGGGATGAATCTTGTTAATTCTGGAATGTTTTCTATAATGTTAATTTAATAAATCTTTATTGTATGTTATCATCAAAACCATTAAGATAAGTGCATAGTGATGTTAAATTTCTAAGGACTATTGATTTTTTCTATACCCGACCCTTTTTTCAGAAGATTGAAGACATTTTTAGGGAATCTATAAATGCCATTTCTATATTATTTTGATGAATATGAATCTTTCTATTATTAATAATAATTAAATAAATTTTAATAATTTTTTTATGGAATATTCTCATCCACCAGACTAGAAATTAACATGTAATAGGGGTTAGGAGGGAAATGTATTAAATATAAAAACATTTTTGATAAACATGGAATCTATGGAAATATTACTAATAATAATAGATATATAAATGTGGGTTTGAAATTTCTTAGTGTATATTGGATCAATATCTACATGGATAGTTCTGCCCAATAGAATTTCAGGCTAGAGGCATATAGTGGTTTGTTTAGAGACCAAATAGGGTTATTTATTTTATGTTTCCATAAATATTATATTAAATCATTATCTTTTAAGGATGATCTTTAAGGGGATATCATGGATATCCAAAATTGATTGACTAATTTAGTGGAAATTAATATTTCAATTGGATGATCATTCTTTGATTATTCATGTCGTTATGTTTAAAATTGCCTCCCTTTCCTAGTGGTTGGTAGAGACATAGGATGATTTCCTGAACATCTATAAGCATAGTTACTTTGTGATCTCACACATGTTTTTTAGGAGAATAAGGCAACTAAAATTATAGATGATATGATAATAGGTATTTGTATGTTTTAAATGGTATATATCTTCTCCTTCTAAAATCCAGGCATCACTATTCATTGGCATTTGTAAAACAACAACATTACACTTCTTATAATATTATTTTCTAAGGACATAGAGCTCTCTCTAAGCTGTTCCTTTTTTATTGTCTTAAGATATCCACTAGACACAAAATTTATCAATTTACTCTGAAAATAATATATTATAATGTGTAATTCCGTAGTTAGGAAAATAGAAATTCCTTGTCCAAATTTTGTTATAATTACATATATATGAAGTCAAATTTACTCTATGTTATCATATTTCACCCTATTTTACCATATTTAAAAAACAAAAATTCTATAAATTACCTAATATCACCCCATATGAAATTTTTAAATCCTCATTAGAAATAAGAAATATATTTATTTCAAAATCATATTTTAAAAATGGGAAACATATATTTTAAAAAAATACATCAGAAAATAGAATTTGTCTTATGGATGTTAATAAAAATAGATATATTGTTATTCCATATACCACATTATTTTTTTAATGAATTGATTATCCAAATTAATATAAATTTTATTATAATAATCTAATAAATATAAAAATTAAAATTATAAATTCATTATAAAATTATTTTTATATGTAAAACTTTTCTCATAACCGTTGAAAATGAATTTTATAATATCAGAACACAAACATCAAGTAATGCATTAGTTTATAAAAATTCAAACACTCATTTAAAAATTTCATAGATAATATTCTTTTATATTTAAATATATAACTTATCATTTGAATGAATTTTTTTATTCTTTCATCTATGGAATATGAAATAATATATGACATTAGAATATATATAACTATATATAACATTATTTTCCATAGTTCCATGTTAAAAAATAAATTAAATTTTTCAAAATGATATGCCAATAAATATATTATTATTAATAAATTACATTGTTAAATTTAACTCTATATGATTCTAATCTCTACTATGTATTTGTTGTGTATGTTGCGGCGGTCATAAATCTTATCCCCCTCAAGTTGATGGGGTATGGATACTCCCGTAAACCTTCATTGCCTTGATCTTAGGCCTCCATCTCATTAATGGATTCTTACACCCTCATATATCTTTTTATTATTTCTCTTTTACAATGGCCTTGATATCATTACCAATTATATTCATGTGTAAATAATATCAAAATCAGTGAATCTCAGGCCATTTGTATTCAATATAGACTCTCTAAATGATGAAATTTATTTAGAGACTTATCTCATTTATCATATATAGGTAAATAGGAAATAACCAATTTTTTTGGATGAGGTCGATTCCATTTATGTTTGAGATATTGACATACTTATTGTGAAAATATTTTATGGTGAATTTAAGAGATAAGGTTTTATGCGAACAAACTTCTACAATAAATAATTTGAACCCAAGAACTGAGGAATATACCTATTATTCTATAGTGTATGGTTACTCTAGTTGAGGGATCTTTGTTACTTAAACTGGTTTTTTATTCCACAGATTTATAAAAGAAAAGATAGAGTAGATCATGGGGCATGTATTCCCAATTATGAGTTCAAATTTCAACCAATTCAGTGATCCTATTAATCATTTAAAAGATGTTTATGAAAATTGATATGAATGTGTGGTAACAGATAATGGAAATGTGAGATCATTTAAGATTTAAAATAGAAGGCCATGTTATATAACTTGAATCATCTTTCTTAAAATATGGTCTACTATCCTTTACTGGAGCTTCATAACAATTTTATGTGACTAAAGGAGAACCTTTTTGACAACTAAAATGGGGAGTGACATATGGTTTAGTATAAAAAATTAAATTATCATGAGTTGTAGGTATATAGAATAGTAAGGAATATGAAGATGCCTCTACTAATTATAACTTAAGAGCTGACTTTACTAATCTAGCTTTATTTTAATTTGAATAAAACTTTAGGTGGAATAGAAGTTCTGATTAGGAAGGTGTAATGTGATGAAATGATATTTTTTGGTGGATGATTTTTCATTGAATAATGAAAATTAAACTATTTCAAAAAACCATATTCACATCCACAACAAAACAATAGAGATAAGATTAGTGGGGAAAGTCAGTTAGTTCCAAGGATCCTGGTCATAAAGCCAAATATGAGGATCTAGTCTCTAAACCATTATATGGTCCACTATAATCCATGTGAACTTCTTATCTCATCTTAATTTCACCAAAAGGATGGAAATAAGCTCTAATATATTTAGTAATTCTATTATTGAATAATTTAATGACATAAATGAAATTATATTTTATGTGAAAAAAGAAGTCATATGAAAATTTAGGAATTGGAGAGATCAATAGGGCCTTAGTTATGATCTTTATAAATGTAATCTATCCCTACTAGGTGTCAGTTTTCATTAATTTTTCCATTCACCACTATGTAATGATGACTCTATAGAAGTAAATGATTTCATAGAATCTTGTATTAATAAAAAAATGGTAGTTCCATTCTGTTTGTGACATAAGTAACCAAGATTTCAAATATAGGAATGAAATTCCCTTCCCGGGCATTTAGTTTTTCTATGACTTATTTCCTCTTCTATTAATTATTTGAATTTTTTTCATGTATTTTGATGTGTTTGATTAGTGAATGGGTTCCCAATAATACCCAAAAGCAATTTATTTAGAAAAATAAAAATTATATTAAGAGGAAACTATAAATATTAGAAATGTAGCCACCAAATAATTATTAATTAAGCAACATATATTTTATGAGAAAATTTTATGAATTTTTTATTATTTTGTGATATATGAATATAAATCCATTATTAAATATGTTATAATATAACTTTTTTATTATAATTAACTATGAATTTATCAATGGATACATATTGAATCATTAAAACTATATATTGAATATATAATCTATAATTCATGGTAAAATAATAATTTCTAGTTGAATGATGGTTCCATACCAGTAAAGTAATTTCATAAGATAATGTATTAATGTAGAAATAATATATCATTTGTAATGGTTTATTAATATATATATATATATGTGTGTGTGTGTGTGTGTGTGTGTGTATATATATATAATGGTTTCACTTGATGATTTTATAATGAAAATGATTATATACACAATGGTTATATAACAGATAATGAACCTACATAAATTCATATAATAATTATAAAATAATGTTTTAATGATATATATATATATATATATATATTAAATCATGATCAATTTTTCTTATGATATATGATTCTTATTTGAACATTTATTAGTAGATACTATATGTTATGATATATTATTTATTTAACATGACTATTTTTATTTGTAAAATAATATGACTTTTTATGATTTGATGAATATAAAGAAACAGCCATTCCTTGGATAATATATCTCTTTATTTATATTGAAGAGGATGATTTTTATATCCATTTAATGAAATAAAATTTTTCTAATTTTTATTTAATTCCAAATTAAATATTGTTTATATATATTATTTAGTCATATATTAATTTAACTATATGTTTATCTTATCATATTTATTTATTATGTAGTGACATTATTATATATTCTTTTTTCCTTCAAAAGAAATGAAATGTAAACATAATAATAATTAAAATATGTCCATATATATAGTTATATATTTGAGATCTCATGTACCACATTCTCCTCCAATAAAAAAGATACATCATTATAATTTAATAAAAAATAAGTACCATCATAAGTTATGACATATTGAATTCAATATAAAATTTTCTATTATAGTTTCCACCCATAATCAATGACTAAAATCATTATTAATAGACTAATAATGATTTTTTTTTTGTTATTTTGAGTTATAATTAAATATTATGGAAAACATAATTATATATTTTTATATCAAATTTCAAAATATTATTTCTCTGAAATAATATAATTTATATCCTTTGGTTTTCCTTAATAATGAAAATGATTAATACTAATTCCAAAAAGCAACATAACTCCACTTTGATAATAACATCATATTTCTTAATTTATTTTCTTAGTAATATCACTATTATTTTTTTCATAAGAATATGATGAATTTAAATTATTATAGTATTTTTCATGATTAATAAATTGTGATTTGTTATTATGAAAATATACTATATAGTAATATTGAAAAAATTCATAGTCAATTATATTAATGTCCAATGTATTTCAGATAATAATAATATTAATTTTTAAATCTACATTATATGTTTTCTAAAATATCTTATTTTTCATTTTAATTTATATGTTCTTTACTTATGAATTTTTTAACTAATTCCAAAGGGTTTTTATTAATATAATATCTAATACATACTATAATGAACATGGGATCGATCACTCAAAGATAATTTGTTATTTGTAACATGTTAGTAAGATTACATGATTTCACATTCCCATGATTAATTTATAGTACTCTTTAAGAGACTAAATATAGAGACATAAAATTATAATGTGACAAATTAAATCAATTGAGTACAAATAATTATTCCTAAATGTTATCTATAGATATAATCATATATAATATTCCTCCTCATTACGTGGGTAAATAAGAAATTAAAAGAAGATTGTGAGCCAAAATGATCTATGACGAATAGAGTATGTTACAAGATAACCTCTCTTAATGATGACATAATGAATATGGTGGGAATATATATAAAAATTAAGTCAAATAAATGAATACATGAGAAAATATAAATGGATGCTGTAAAGAAAATTTAAATACCAATTTTGAATAGAAGGAAATTAAACCCCTACTTTAGTATGGTAACAACTTATGAAGTGGTTAGAATGAGAGTGGATTTATTATCTATGATGAATGATACCTAAAATAAATGAAAATATTCTAGATTATATTAATAAAATAATTATAAATGGGAATATAAAGGATATTATAACTATATAATTTTAATAGAAAAAATATGGGAGGGGAATATTAACCATTACAAAAACATGGTAATTACTTATAAAAAGGGTTAAATTAGAGTGGTTGAAATATATCTCATTTATGATACATAAAATATATGTTAATTTAATATATTATAATAATATAATCTAATAAAATCATAATTTTATGATATTATTGTAATAGAAAAGTAATTGGAAAAGGATTCAAGAGGAATATGAACCCTTAATGTTTTCATGGTAACCACATATACAAAGATTAAAATGAGAATTGAAAAATTATATTTCATGGATTATAAGATGGGATAGAAAGATAAAATATTATAGTAATGTAATCAAATGAAAAAAAATAATGGCAATTATAATAAAATTATTACACTAGAAAAAAGATGGGAGTGGAATATAGAACCTTACTTTTGGATGCAAATTACTTAGGAAAAGTGTATTAATGAGAGTGAATAAATAATTTACTTTTAAATTACATTTATGTGATGATATATTACTATATATTTAACAATATTTTTATGTTTAATGGAATTTTAAAAGATAATACAACAAAATATTTGCAATTGGAAAATAAGAAATGCAAGTAGGATCTCATAAAAAATCACATAAATAAATTTTTATAAGTGTAATATGGGAGTTTTTTTTATAATAACTCATTTAAATAAATATTTGGGATGATATTATTGTCACACCTGAAACCCATACTAAAACAAATTGGTGCCATAAAAAATAATTTTCTTATTGTATTCTATACAAACTTTAGATTCATTGATGTAACTATCCAATAGTTACTTAAATTAAAATAAGTATTTATTTAGTTATCTTACAAATACCATTCATTTTTATAGATTTATAGAGTTATGAAAAATAATAATTTAATAAATCATATATTATTTATAACAAACAATCGTTTTTCTAAATATGTATAAAACTACTTAATCCCTAGTGAGTCTTCAACATAACCCAAAAAATTATCCCACATGTGATATCCTTCTATAAAAATAATATATACTATTATTATTTATTTCCCAAGTAAAGGAAACATAATAAATTGGTGATATAAAATTATTAGTAAGGAATAAATACAAGTTATGTAGTCAAAGTTATATGAGTGGTATACATATTATTTAATGAATAAATAATATGAATCATTCAATAATCTACTGAACATAGAGCATGTTATAACCATAAAAATAAATGAAAACATTGATTCCAGAAATACATATCCCATACTAATGGAATATGTAATTATAGACATCAAAATCATGATGTTAAGGCCTTTTTAGAAGACACTTTTCCATTATGGGAAGTGGTATACACCAATACACAATCCCATTTTGCCTCGGGAGATATGTGGATACAATAATAGGATATATAATTATGGGAAACACCTGTGAAGAAATTATGTCAAATGAATTCACAATATGTTTCCAAAGGACCACTCATTACATTCATGAATAAACCCCAGACTATATAAAAACATGGATATTGGTATAATGAAAAATAAGAAATATTGTTACATGATCAATTGGTATTTGATGTCAATAATAATCAAGAATGTCAATAATTTTTCTCATATAGAAAAAATTTATAACATGACCATAACCCATCCAGATAAAGAAATTTCAACGAAAAATATTACATAAGAAAATCAATAATAATAATATATATTAGAATATAAATATACGATGCATCAATTAATATCCCCAAATTAATTGAATAACATTATTTATAGGTGAACATCATTCATTCGAGATTTTATAAAATGTTAGGTTCACACCATAAAGATCAATGAATGTTAGAATAAGTAAATACTAAAATAACATGATTGTAGACATCAAAAAAATGGTAATGGTTTCAAATGAAGAGAACCACTTTTTAATAAAGGACATATATAAAAAGATGTTTAAAACACAAAAAACATCATCGAAAAATAATGCTATAATGAAACCACCTAATAAGCGATCAAAAATTTGATTATTTGGAATCAAGAGTTCATTATCCCAAAATATAAATATATATTACAGTATAAATAGTGAAACATAAAAACAATTGGAAAAATAAATTAGAAAATGATAATAGGAATGATAATGAAAACATCAATGATCTTTTATAAATCATTTTTATCATTAATATAAAACAAGATGTCCCCATTCACCTAAAAAAGACTTTTTCAAATGGTTATTTTAAAAAAAATTGAAAGAAACTAATTTTGAAGAGGATCACTAATAATTTTCCTTTAACAAACATAATTTTTATCATGTAGAAATTAAGAGATGATAGAAAAACATAGTACAATAAAATGAAAAAACAATTTCATTACTTTCAAAATAAAATTTATTAAAACTGGAATTATAATATGAGAATAAAAAACATAGATTTAAATAAAAAATATCTTCCAAAAAGTAGATTCTATAACATATGGTAAACTATTAGGTTTAAATAATCCAAATATAGATGATCAAATTCAATGATAAAACGATATAACTCAATGAAGGAGATTTGAGTTAACAATAACTCCTATGAGCAACATATCCCAGCAAGTTAGAAATATTTTTTCAATGGTTTTATATATTTTGAATTTATATCCATATAAAACACTGATTAAATACAGTACAAAATAATCAATTAGTATAATGTACCCAACTTATATAAAATATCTCAATAGAATGATCATAACTCAACGAATGAAAGTTGAGTTACCAAGAAACCATACACCTAAAGTGAAACTGAATCAATATCCAATTGAATAGTTGATCATTATTTGGATAGTAAATACAATTAAATAATGTGAGTTTGATAGAAATTTATCAATTGGTTGTGAATACACAATACAATGTAAATATTGTGAACAAAATGTATTATGGCTCAAAGAATCATAATTAAGGCCAAGAAGTCCCTTATGGATTTAGAATCATTCGAATTAAAACCCGATTAATGAGAGGGATTGTAGAAAAATATCAAAAAATGATCAAAATCTAATTCATGATATGATATCTCAAATAGGTTTTATATTCACCATAATAGTGAAATTCGGTTCATAATACTAAACATGTCTCAATGAGAGTAATTTGAGTTGAAAATCCTTACCTTAGTCAAGATATATTCTACACATGTAGAAAATATCCTAAATAATAAAATAAATTTCACTAAATAGATACCTGATAACATTATTTGTAACTATAACCATTTATACTCCTCATTTATAATCATTATCTATATATGCTAGTGTTCACCAATTTAATAAAATAGGTGTAAGTAATCATTATCTATTTAGACTAGCTTCATAATATTCAATTTGGAATCTAATATTCTTCCAGATTAAGTCACTATTATATCATATAATTTACTATAATATATATTAAAAATAATTTATAAATATGTTTTTTCATTTCATGTTTGTTTTTGTTTATGAGCCATGGAAATGAAACTGTCAATGATAACGTTTCATTGATTCTTAATGAAATAAATGTATTTTCATAAATAATTTTTTAAATGATGATATAATAATTCCATAATTTTTTTACATATATTTATAATTTTATTCAACTATACTAGTTCTTGTATACATTCATGAAATAAATGTATTGTACCGTTTGAGTTAGTTGTTAAAAAAACCCAATCAGAACATACAATTATTGATGGATGATTATGAGATAGTGTGGTTGTAATATAACCATACCATAATCGTATTGATTTCATTAATTTCTTATTAGTTTTATTTATACTAATTTGAAATAATTATACTGATATGATATTTTATATATTTTCATTAACTAGAGAGAAGGGACCATTTTCATATTCATTCACTCATTTTCAAAATTCAATTAAAGATAATGGTTTGTTAATCTTATAATTAATATGTTCAATAAAATTTCATACCATAACCATAATGATGTAAAAATCATATATTCTCATTAAAACATTCTATGACCATCAATTATGGAAGGTGATTAAAAATGAATATCATTGCTCGTGGTAGTGCAGGTCTGCACGTATGCGCAAATAGTGATTTTGTTTTTCTTAATGTATTTGGTGGATAGAAAGAAAATGGTAATAATGTTAACATAGTAAAATTATAATATATATGTAATACTAAAATCATTATATTAGTATTTATAGAATATTTTCATGAATTTAATTAATAAGAAAATCTCTATTAATAACACTACTCATGTCATGTACTTGAATTTTCCATACAATAATATGTTGAAATGGAAACGTATGATAAATAATGTTGAAAATAATATTTTTCATGTAACATAGGGTTATAGGAGGGGTAAATATTTTTAGTTTCATGGAGAAATTATAATGGAATGTTATTCGTGTTGTGGAGCACGTTAAACCTCTTTATAAGTGAGGAGAAGGAAAAATTTGGAAGAACCCATAAAATTTTCAATAATATGATGTTACTATTACATGGTAAATGGTTCAAAAATTAGAAAAATATTAGGGTAAAGTTTTTTTATTTTAAATTACATAAAACACTCATTTAAGAGACAAATTTGAGTTGTTTAAGTCCTTATATTTTACCTTCAACATTTTACGTAAATTTTATTTTACTGTAATAATATATATTTTTCTATAGTTATTAATTTTAATGTCAAAAATTAATATTGATAATTTTCCCTTAATTGAACATTAGAATATATAATTTTGATATTATTATATTGAATATTTTTATTTGATTTTTTGAGAAGTATAATTTATTATTAGAAAAGAGAATGCATAAATACTGTTTTTTAGAAATATTTTATTTTTAAGATTATATTTTATATGTAAAACATTGTAATTAAAAATATCAATCCTCTGGAAAAAAATTGAATTATTTTAAATCAAGTAAAATTTATGAGGCATTTAGGAAAAATAATCATAATATCACCTTAAAAATATATGATTCATTGGAAGGGAAAATAATTTTTTAATGTATCGTTTTATATTAGATCTAAAATTGTTTTACATTGGATTTATAAGTTCAATGAATATATGAAAAATGATATTTTATTATTTAAATACCTATTTTATTACTTAAATGATTTTTTAAACTACTAGGACATAATTACATAATAATATGATCATAAATATTATAATTTTTTTAAAGCAATTTTTTTGATTAAAAATAAATCATTTATTAAAAAACACAAAAAATCAGACTATGCTAATTTTTCAACAAAATCATAAAATATTAATGAATTAATTTTTCTTGTAAAATGAAATATTTATATATTAATTGTTGTTATTATAATTTAATATCTCATAGAAACTAATTTTTTTCGAATAATTATTGATATAAAACATAATTTATCATCATTAATCATATGTTTGTTGAAATAAAAAAAGAATATATCATAATTTAAATTTTTTTGAAAAATAGTTTTCTTATAAATAAATCACATTCATTTCCATTTTAGTTAAATATATTGAATATCATTGAATATGAAATTTTCCGTTATTTTATTTTCACATATATTTCATAAAGTGTTTACTCTTATTCCTTATCGCTATGTCAACATGTTGGTTTTAACTGTTCTATTTAATATATATAATTTCATTAAAATATATCATGGTTTAATTTTAGCATGGTGTTACATGTGGATAAAACAATAGATAATATTGGTTTATTCAAAGTTAAAAATATTTTTAAAATATTTTATTATTACATTCTACCACCTTAAATATATTTCTTCCTTGAAATTTTAATTTTTGATCTTTGAAGAAAGTAGTTGATTGTTTTATAAAAACATACATAATTCAGTATATAACCTCTAATATTTAATCTACCATACACTATTAGAATAGATTATGTTTCTTATCTTTCCTCAAAAAAACATTAATGTTTCATAAAATCATATACCCAAGCATGTACATACCCTAATCAAATATTATCCATAAAATTATTTTTCCGAAATATATATGAATCTCATAGAGATTAAACCATAGAAAAATTAAATATCATTCCAAAAAAGTAACACTATCTATATCCCTAAAAAAATATAAAATCAAACACCTACCAATATATAGAACAATCCCATAAAATTTACAATCCTATAAAAAATATAAAAATCAATTAACAATTCAATGGTTTTCAATGTTTTATAACCTTAATTTTCAAAAACAAATGAACCATTTATTATCTCAAAATAAATGGTTTATTAAACCAAAGTGGTATACAAACCTCAATTAAGATTTCTTTAATATTTATATCCTAAAATATAAAATTTTTAAAAAATAAATTTTTAATGTAATTGGTACCATTTTATATAATTTTTCCCTATCATTTAAGAAAGGAAAATAGAGAAAAATCCTTAGATGTTTCACATAATATTTATAAATTATAAAATACACTATAATATCATCAGCAAATTTAACTCACTAATAAAAATAGATATGAACATCAAGAATTAATTTCTATTAAGATATCAACCTCACCACCTTATGTTTGATTTGAAAAATCACACATTTCTATCATAATAGGAAAATATGATTATTATAAACAATTTAATTATTCCCCTAATTTTCTTATAAGACAATGTGGTTTTATTGATATATACTTTTTCCAACTTCATTTATAATATTGTGATTCAAAAAATTCTTAATATTAAAATGGTTATGATAATATCTAAAATATGAATATGTAATCATCATTCATAATTTATCTTCCCCTATAAAACCTTCATTTTTAACATATGATACTTTTTATTCATAATTATAATCTCTTTGTTCAAACCTTGGTTATGCATTGTAATTTTTCTATTTGGTTCTAGAACCCAATTCATTAACATCATAATTATGTCCTTCATAATGACTGATAGGTAGAATTTTTTTAACTAATGAATATACCCTAGTAGTTTTAAACCATGTGTGATGTTATACCTCTTGGTCATGAACTTGATAATGATTGAGTTAATACCCAGTAATCCCTTTTCAGGGTTATTACACTTGGTAAATCTATTCTATAACCTGCATACACATGTAGAATCTTGAAATAAATGTAATTACAATTAGAACCACATAATCACTACATTAACAAAACAAATGTTTTCTATAAAATATCGATAATTATCCCATTTATTTATTTCTATAATTTTTGATACTTTTTTTCTTATCCCAATCCCCATATAAAATGTGTATCATTACCTTAACATCAAATCATATACTATCCCAAGGGGTAATCTATACCTTGGAAATTATGATCAACCCAAAATTATCAAATCTCAAATTTTCATCAACAAAAACTCTCATCTAAGTAGTTATTTAAACCCTATAAGGGCCCCAATAGTGATTCAATATACCAGTACTACTAGATATGGTGCCATAAACACATACTTTATATAATGGATTTTATACCAAAAATTGATTATGGATAACAGTTGAAAAATGTCTACATTAATTAATATAGATATTTATTTACTTACATTCCCAATAATTTTTATCTTTAGATCTTTAGAGGATAAATTAAATTCATAAAATAACAAATCACTTATTATGTATATGAAATGGAAATTTTTTATTATGTATGAATCTACTTAATCCATATTCACTCTTCAAACTCCCCCATTAATTCTTCCCCAAATTACATCCTTATAAATATATTATTAGTACTAATTTTCTTCATAGCCTATAAAATGGAAACATAATAATGGGGTATAAATTCATAATAATATTATCATATAACTAAAGTAGTGAATAACAAAATCATGCAATACAAATTAATGAATGAATAAATAATCTGAATAATTCCATAGTCAACTAAAATTGAGAACATGTTATATCCATTATAATATATAAAAACATGGATATCAATAATAGTGATTTTATACTGATGAAATGTATAATTTTAGACACTAAAAAATATTTTGTTAAGCCTTTATAACAAGACAATATCCTGTTATGGGAAGTGGTTTCCACAAAAACCCAACATGTTTTATCTCCTAATATAATTATATGCATTATGAAAAAAAATTAATCCTAATCCCCACCTTTCAGCAGATGAAGTCCAAATGATTCAGTATAATATCCAAAAAAACATTTTATAGAATTCTTCAATGACCCTCATGTTGAATAAATACAAGGTTATATGTATAATGAAAAATAATTTATATTAATACATGATAAAACAATTTTAGCAATCAATAATCATCAAGATTGTAAAGAATTTTCCCCACGAAAATAAAAGGGACAACATGGTTATTACCCATCATGTGGATGAAATTGGATTGTAAAAATATACATAATCCATATAATAATTATTTATTCCAATTGGAATTAAAATATATGGGATGAAAACTCATTTTACCATGTCTACTGAATGATATTCACTATAGGTGAATATAATCTAGTTGAAATTATATAAAATGTAATGATTACACTATATATATCAGTGTGTATATAGTTAAATCAATTATGGAATTTCATGATAAAAAAATTCTATAGATATAAGTTAGATGGTTACAAAAGAAAATTTCCGCAATGTAAAAACAAAACTATGAAGGACGATGACATAGAAAAAAATAAACATCACAGAAGAATTCTTGAACAACAATACCCAAGAAGGGATTATGAATTTTATAGTTGGGTATCATGAGTTCATTCACCAAAAAGATAAATATATATTAGACTATAAATTGTGAAACATAATCCTTATTAGGGAAAATTATTTTTAAATTGAAAAATGAAATTGAATTGACAACATAAAAGTGGTTCTATAATTTTTTTACATTGCTGTAAAAGATGATCTTATGGGTCAATTCAAAACCAATCTTGATAATTTCATGTGAAAAAACAATAAAAACATTAAATTTAAATATAATCACAAATAATTGAGTCTTGATAATTTATAATGTTTCTATCAGATAAATGGGGATTGGAATTCAAAAATATAGGAATGTGAAAGGAAAAAACATTTATTATTTTCAAAATACCTTTTTTCCAAATCAACATTATAAGAATAAGAATAAAATCATAATTTGAATTAAATTGTATGTTTCCAAAATAGTATTATAAAATACCATATTAAAAAATATTATGGTCAAATAAACCGAACACGTAAGAATAAATTCAACGTTAAAACCATTTAACTCTTAGATGTTGATTTTAGTTACCAATAACCCTTACGAGTAACATATCCCAGATAGTGATAATGAATTTACAATGGGTTTATATTGTAGGAATTTATATTCATATTATAAATGAGATAATTATACAAAAAATAATAAAATTTTAGAGTGTACATAACTTATATGAAATAAGTTCAAGAGAATGGCCATAACTCAACGGACAAAAGTTGAGTTACAAAGAATCCTTACCACTAGGAAAAAACTGAATTAATAACCACATGAATAAGATAACATTTAATTATAGAAAATAAAATTATATTGTCATATAATGGTAGATATATACCCTTAAGTAGTCATTACACCATTAATATTAAAAATTGCGCTGTCTCGTGTTCTGAACCATGGAATGTTTTCCCCAAGAATTAAAATTTATCATTTGATGGTTGGGTAGTTTTGAATTTTTCATAAAAGAGTGAGGTTAAATGGTGTTGAATGTCAAAAAATGATTTCATATAATCATTTTATCGATATGTGGGAGACATATTTGTATTTGATAATAATAGAGGATAAACGAGTGCGTTGACCACAAAAAAATAGATCTTACAAGCCATTTTAATCTTAAATTCCATTCCCTACATGAACGGGTTTCATGGGGTGCAGTCAGTGGATAAATGACATGAATTATAAGAGTATTAATACCTAGAATTCATGTTTTGAATTTGGTATACATCAGGAATTTGGTTCATTTATTTAATCTGGTTCACATTATAAATCATGTGGGATGGTTTTTAAAAAAATATACATTAGGGGCTTGACCCCTTATTTTTTCCCTGAAATATGTGGATTTTAATGTGTTGGCAGTATCTCATTTCCTTATCTGATTGATCATTGGATCACCTATGTCAATGTTCTAATTCAAACGATGTTAATTTTATGGGATAACACTCTGTAATCACTAAGGTTCTCTTTCTTCTTTCATTTGTTTATCTGCTCAGATGGAATGATAATTCAATTTGAGAATTTTTTCTTGATATTCATGGATTACTGCAAATATTATATTTTCTATTTATTGGGATACTTTTTTTATCTTAGGTTTAATTTAATAAGACTCAGTGCGGGGGATAGAGTTATTTCAAATTTTCATTCACATGGAAAATTATCTTTCTATTATTTATGACTGACTTATGTTTTGTTATTTGACAAATTATATGTTATGTCCACTAGGTCAAATACATTGAGAGGGGGGGCGGTGAATCAGGGTGTTATTGATTAGAAACAAGCTCTCCTTTTGATCTAGATTCATTGTTAAAAAACTCTCTTCTCTCTCCTTCCTCTAGAAAATTACAAAAAATAATAAAAAAAATAAAGACACACAAAAAATTTACCTGGTTCACCCTCACTAGGATATGTCTAAGGAGAATACAAAAACAATATGCTGATGTAAAAAATAAATTAAAATTGTATTACTGGTTAAAATATTCAGAATAGACTGATTGTCCCTCTTGGTTTACAAACAATCACAAAATAAAAGCCCACCCCACTCTCAATTGAATTGTTCTCACTACTTCTTCAATATACCCACTCACAGTTGATAGAATTTTAGGAACCTTTATTATATCTAATGAATGCATCCTACACTACATATAGATTCTCTATTCATGTCCCACATTAATCCACTAATGAATATCATTTTACCATAGAACTACTAGGAAATCACAATCATTCACGCAAGCCTTTTGGTAGGGTTGCACAAAACCTTAATGAATTTTGAAAAAAAATCAACCTTTTTCGTGAAACACCTCTTGCTCGCAATATCCTTCTTCTACACAACTCATTTCTAATGAGAAACACCCTTTATTTTGCACAACTCCCTTTCTTACATGATTCAAAGCCTTAAATTTCTATAAGGGTTGGGCTCTCTAAATGAGTGGGGGTAAACCTCTATTTATAGGATAAAACAATAATGCATGAAATATCTAATGTGTCTATAATTTCATGCGTAATGTCATATTCGAGTGCGCAAAACCCAATTTGATGTCACATTGGGTGTACAAGCCTCTTTCATGGAACCTTTTATTTTGTACAAATTCAAATACTTATTCTTGGTTATGACTTTTACTCATTTCAATGTTATGATCTTGAAACATACCATGAATGAAACATTCCAAACCACATTCATTGTTATGTGCAACAACATTTTCCAAAAACACATTTATACATTTTCTCGATTTTGAGGATTTTTTTTGGAAAACATTAATAAATTAATCCAACTTGGATATGATCATTCACTCCACCTATAGAGTGTCCATTCCTCTGACATGGTTTTTTTATGAAATCTTTTTATAAATATATCTTGAACTCTTAAACTTATTATGGAAACTCGATTTTTCAGTAGACTCGATCATCCCCAAAACGATTCAATGTTGCGTTGAGGGATTTTTTCCCAGCATTATGCATCGATAATAAAAATATATTGGAATTTAAATACAAATATATTTACATTTTTTAGGGAAAAGAAGTCCCTTATTCTACTCAACCAACAAAATTAACCTTTTGAATATTTTTTTAGTCTAATCTATATTTGGTGAAAAGCATTTCTTTTTTGAGGGAATGCATGAACGAGTACAAAGAAGTCGAAACATTGTACAAGAAGAAGAGATTTGAACCAATATCTAAAAATTATTTATAAAGAAAAACCTTCTGAGTTTCATTTACTAATAACATTTACAATCAAATATAAAATATAAAGGGTTTAATGTTTTCATCTCATAGTTATATGGGATAGCATTCATGTGAATTATGATCTCCAACCCAAATAATATGAAGAGTATGATTCTAAAATAGTGTCTTCTAATTATAGAAATTATTGAAAATAAATACATATGATTTAATGATAATTCATATTCTTTATTTATGTAGAGAATTATATTTTCATAATTGACGATTTTAGAAATTTTTATATATATATTTCTGTTTACATTACTTTTTATTCATCAGTTCTAACCCACACACCCATACATATGGTAATTCATAATTGAAACACATGAAATACCTATTATTTAAATATAGTGATCATCATCCATAGAAAAATAGGGATCATTGAAATGAATATCTCCATGAAATTACTCGATAAAACAAATGAAAAATAAAATATTTCTTCCTTTTTCATCGGTGTTGAATAATTGATCTTATTATATTTGATTCTATATAAATGAAAATATTGAGAATTAAAATCATGTACAATAGAAATTATAAAATCACTCGGGTGATTCATTTGTATAAAATACAAACTATCTGCTCGACATATCAAATTTGAAGAATTGAATCCATGTAGGATAATCTCTTACCTGAAACCATGTGGTTGATTTTTATTTATGTAGACCGATTGCATCACATAGGAATTTTATTCATGTTGTTGAATTTTATGTAGATGATTGAAATGAAATAGACTTTTTTTCTCAAATCTGAATTACCAATACCAACGTATCCAATTGAAGCGACGTAGCATATTTATGTATTTAAATACTCATGTATATGATTTCTCTCATATTTGATTAAACCGCGCAACCATTTTACCTATCTAAATGATAATTTTGTTGATTCATTATGTATTATATAATTTAGTCATAATAAATTTATTTGTTTCCATTTTCCTCAATTATGATAATGTCGATGTATCTCTTTTCATCACGTAGACAATTTTCTCAACATAGGTTGTTTTGATCCAAAACATCCAGAATCCTTATTTGAGGAAAATAACGGTATAATACATAAGAATAAAATAAAATGTGTTGAAAACACCTAGAAAACAATATTTTTGTTAAATTATAAGTGGTATTTGATAACATCAAATAATAATGTACATGGAATATGTTAGATCAACATTAGAAGTCAAACAATATCTACCCTTTTGAGGATTATAGAACATTAAAACTCATAAAAATCATTATATATTTTTAGTGATATTAAATACACAATTTTAGTATGATTCAAAAAAATATTTGTATTAGATATAATTAACTATAATTTTTTTTTCTCCCCCTATGTTTGTTAATTCATTCAATTATGAAATGTAGAAAATTCTCACCCCCTTTTTAGATGATTAACCCCTGAAAAGAGATATTGAATAGAAAAAATTTCCCCCTTTTTGGTCATTATTAATAGAGTATAGAGAGATATATAACAATTGAATATGGATCTTAGAGGTATGAAATATTTTGTTTTACTGAAAAAACTGAATTATATAATAATGGATGGATTAAGTTTCCTTAAAGAAAAAAATTATAGAAATAACATTAAATAAAAAATTCAATGAGAAAAACATTATAATAAAGATATATAATTTAATATGTATTTAGTTATTTCAAACTATAAAAAACCCAAAACCCAAAAATACAATATATGAATTAATGAACCCATTTTTGTTTTGGTGGTTATGGTTTTGAGGTTAAATCAATTTTGGAGGATAATGTGGTTTTAGAGGTAGATTGTGTTGACTAGGATTGAGATGAAGGATAACAAACAGCTTCTATTATATATCTGGTTTTTTATAATGAATAGCTCGATAAAAACTAAGAATTATTCTTCTACTGATTTCATACAAGGATTCATCACACACTTCAATCCATATAACAACACCATGAATAAAAACTTATTTAATTAAAATATACACTTTCTTATGTATATAAGAAAATATACTATTAAATTTATGATAAACATACTATGAGGTTCTACTTTCTTGGAAGAGACACATCCAAATTCACTAACAACTAGAGTGTTATGAATTGGGACAATGTATGGAGAAAATATAACCAAATTAATATCCTAAATAACTATTTTCATGATGAGGGTCATAGATGTCTTAATATATATTACCCTACAAGAAGGTGACTACACTTTTCAATATGTGTTATTAACATAAAATAAAAAATTTAAATTTAAATCCATATGATCCTTAAGATACAACATAAAAACATGTGAAATAACAATATAGGAGTTCAAATGTTTTTAAAATGATAGGATGTTTGTATAAAACCAACTACATATCTTTAAATAATATTTGTTTTTCTATGAATTTTATGATGATTCATCTAATGATCCTTCAGAATATGAATATCATTTTATCGATTTAAAAAGAGAAAATATATTCGAATAATGAACATAATTTTTTTTGAAAAGGATACGATTTTCTATATCAATATGTTAATGTACAAATGAAATTTTATATTTTACATTCCTTGAATCAAAAAAATTTTCATCAATAAAACATATAAGAGATTTCTCAATATGACCATCATTATATGGACCTAGCCTTAAAAATTATATTATCATGAGTTAAGTCGAGAATATGAATTCATTCACATTGGGGATCTTTTCAGTTTTATATTTTTAGATAATTTGGTCATTATTCAAACATAACATCCCTTATACATACAATGTTGGTATAACTAAAATTGTATACATTTTTTTCAAAATAGAAAACTTTTAAAATAAAAAACATTTTCTTTTTACTATTAAAAATCTTTACTACATTCATATTGAAAGACTTTTTTTATTTTCAATCTATATACCTTTTGAAAACATTTTAATACTTGTTATGAGAAGAAAAAGAACAATATGGGGCATAAAACAAGGTATGAACCCATTAGTCCCTAAATATTTTAAACACATGAAATCATTCTCACAAAATAATAATTTTTACACATAAAGTATAAACCCTTTAGTTTAACTCATAAAAGCATTATATTCCTATAATATTCATAGAAATCATAAACCTTAAATTTAGCTTATGGAATCTATATCATTCTTATATTGTAGCTTTCACTTCTACCTTGGATGTAATTTTTATGGTCACATTTTGAATACCCATCATGGTGTATTACCTAAATCTCTTAAGAGAAACCCTTCTAGTTATCTCGATCTCATTACCCAATGCATTGGAGAGATATCACAGGCTCACCTGGACTCAATTTAACCAGGAACCACCGAATCAAATAAACAATTTCCATGAACCATAACATAATCATAACACACAAAACAAGAAAAAAGGAAAAATAAAATTTCCACATCAAAATCAAATGAAATCATTTAAATATATTGATAAAATTAATCAATTATAAAAAAAATATTTTCCATAGCAAAATACATAAAAAGGGAATATGTTATTTATTTTAATTTTAAAAACATTACAATTTATAGAGTAATTAAAATATCTAATAATATTCACGATGGTAGAAATGACATTGTAACCATGTATGATAAAAAAAATTCCTTTTGTTATTTAATAAAACTCCTAAAAAATAAAGATTCATTTTGAAACCCTTTGTATGAAATTAAAATGAAAAGGTTTTTATTATACACCTTATAAAATAAGGTTTTGTATTATATCAAAATATGCCTTAATAAAATGATATTAAGACAAATTCCCTTACCTTATGTACGAAAAATCTCATATTTTCTTTATCATCCTGACTAATACACATATATTGAATTCTAATTGGATGAAAACTTTTTTATT
This sequence comes from Viscum album, assembly GCA_963277665.1. Lineage (NCBI taxonomy): Eukaryota > Viridiplantae > Streptophyta > Magnoliopsida > Santalales > Viscaceae > Viscum > Viscum album. Next base: position 452,848,033 of record OY728120.1, on the reverse strand, counting down.
GTTTTTTATTCCATATATATCACTAATTAAAATGTTATAACAATTATATAATTATTTGAACTCACATTGGACGTTTTTACCAGATTCGGTACTTGAGTTCAAGATGAAATTTGTATGTTGTAAATAGTAAAAGTGGACACGATTAAAGAATATCAATAATAATATTCATAACATATTACTTAATTTTATACATCAATTATTTTTTTAAATAACACCATTTATGTATGGTTACAAAAAATGAAAAACGTTATAATCGTGGAATTGGTAGGCCTTACGTATGCTTGTGTAACCTTTTCATTATTCAATGATCATATTTGAAGAAGGTAATTTTAATTTTATATTATCATAATTATGATAATATCATTAACATAAAATTAATAGTTATGATATAATTATATATATCATACATGTGATGTGGTGATGAAAATTGAAACATATCGCTTCGTGGAAGTGATAGTCCACACCTACACCCCGAATGACATTATCATTTTTAAGTTCATATAAGGTAAGAACATAACTGATATATTATTTTTTAACAATGATTAAATTGACATGTGTTGAATATATAATCATTAATTTTTTCATTTTAACCAGTATTTAGAGATGGTAATAAAAACAAATTATATGGGTTCGTAGAGGTGATAGTTCACATGTATGCACAAAAAAATAATTTATTCCCATATAATGGAATCAAAGATGGATTTAGGTCCTGATATTAAAATAATTTCAAAAAATTACATTTAATATAATAGAGTTATTATCTCAACATAGTTGGAGAATAATTGAATGAAGTGGAAGAGAAAATAATGTAGAAACACTTAAATGTACATGTTACCTTTTCATCGGATGGTCAAATTTTCTTAACTCCTTATAAACTCTAAGGAGGATTTACACCTTAATAAAGGAATTTATATTATTGGGGTACTATAGGAAAGGTTTTGGGAAATGGTTTTTGGAAAAAAATGGTTTCTGGAGAGTATGGAATAGAGATGAATGGATGTTGTTTTATAAGAGAGAGATAGAACACTCTTAGAATTATTTAAATTAATAAATTAATATAAATAAATATTCTTTAAAAAATGCCTCAATAATTAATTATTTATAATATATGATTACTTTTTTGTCTAAATAAATTCATACAATTGAAACTAGATTTTTTTGATTGTCTTTTAAACCTTATATTTTTGTTCTACTACGTACAATGTATTACCATGATATTATGTAATTTAAAACTTATGAGTAAATATAATAACAATAATACTAAAAACTATAAAAATAGGGTCATTAATGATATATTTAGACACAACCCAATTATTTGGATGAATTATTGACTTTTAAGAATTTTATATCATTTAATAAATTATTATTTATTTTAAAATCCCATAAATATCAATATTGACACTATTCACTAATTGGGATTTTAAAAAATATCACAAAACTTTATTCCTTTGAAAAAACTACTTTGAATCATCCATAACATGTCAATTTAATCCGTAAAATTATTTTTCAACATTAAAAAGTTCAATTATATTTGTTTTAATATTAACAATATCTTTTATTTTTTTCTACGTTTAATAAATCAATTACTACATCATCATTATGTCACAATTAAATTTAATTTTATAATGTATATAAATTATAAGTATATTATCATGATTTATATAGAAATATTATCATTCAAAATAATATTTATAGTATAATTTATCTTTAATATAACCCTATATTAAAAAATATCTCTTATTAAAAATATTAGTATATTATTTTAGCTTATGTTTAAATTAAATATAACTAATGTCATATTCATAACCTCGTGGCTTAAAAAACTATCAATTTCATACAAAGGGAGATTTTTATTGATACCCACTCATCAAATGAAATTATGAAAACTGTTATGGTAAATCTATAATATTATAATATTATTTTTACATTTAATTATCTGATTTACCATTAACTATGTTAAATAAAAATCAACAATTACTAATAAAAAAATTAACTCCATCCTATTATAACACAATTTTCATACTGATTATAATTGTGTTAGTTAATTTTTCAAAATCAATTTCATAGACAAGGATATAATTAATTTTAAATTAATCCAATTTATGGATTGATGAAACAAGTTTTTAAATTAAAAACACTCACAGGTTCACAATGTTTTTATATCCAATTAACATTTGAAAATTATTCCAATTACCTACATTGGATTAAATGATAGTTAAATTAATTAATTATAATTTCAATCGAATTTAATGGATAATCTATCTATATAAAAAAATTATATGGAAAATAAATTTAGAATTAAAGTTTAACATTTTTCACAATTCATAAAAAAATTAATATTAACAGAAAAATACAAAAATTTCTTGTAAGTAAATTCTATTATTCTTCTTTTAAAAAATTATTTTATTTATTCATATAAAAATTATAAAAGTGTTGAAAATTATATTTTAAAAATGTTCTCCATCTATAGGGGTAAAACTGTATTTTAAAAATATTAAAGCATTTTGTGGATAAAATTTGATTTATTCTTATTTTATTCCTATAAAATTTATTAATAGAAATGAAAAAAATTAATTAAAATGTGTAAATAAAATATGCTTTGTTCTATTGATTCCTTTAAATACAATTGCTACGTGATAACTATCACTTAATATAATTATATTAAAATTGTTTTATTTTTTATTATAACTCACTCTTCTGTGAAATATAAGACTTTGGAGAAGCTCATTATTGTGTTTTGGGTATCCTATCAGACATAAATTCCCTATTAATGTAAAATTATAATATAATGCATAAATATTATGATATTTTTAATTTATTATTCTTTATTTATATAGTATGTTACATCCTTCCCCCCTTTTAGAAATTACATCATTACAATTTTATTCACTTATTAAATAAAAGAGGTTATTTCTCCCTCTTAGAATTTTCATATTTGCATGTTTCCTCTTAATCCATATGGTTTTCGATAAAACATTAAACTAATATATCACCTTATTTGACAACATATTATCTCTATGGTCAAGAACGTGAATTAAGTGATCTTCATAATAAATAATCTCTTCCAACTGAAATGTATCAAGAATCAAAACATGAGATATATATAGAATATAATTTATTAACATTGAAATATGAAAAAAATTGTGTACCTAGGATAAAAAAAGCGTTAAATCCCCTAATTAAGAAACTGATCCAAATGTATCTAGGATTCCATAGGGTCCAATGAACCATGGTCTCAACTTTACCTTCCAAAAAAATAATTTACACATTTCCACAGAGAATCTTTGGAAAAATATTCTCACATTCCTAGAAGGAAATACCCTTCCTCCAATTTTCCACTTAAATTTTTTCCTGTTCTAAGTTGTCGACATGTGTCCCTAAATAAACAGAACTTTATCTATCGTCCCCTCTACCAACTCGGGTCCCATAAAAATAATTTTCTTGAAATCATCCAAAAAATATGGTTTCTGACATCATTTTCAATATAATTCCCCAAATGGTTCCATATGTATTTTTGATTGAAAACTCTTATTATAAAAAAACTCAACCATAGAAGGATGTCGTTCCCAACTACCATGGTCTTTCATTTAATAATCACATATAATATCCTTCAAGGTATGAATTATTCATTATAACTACCCATTCTTATTGAGGATGAAAATATATGTTCAAATTTAATTTAGTTCCCAATTAATTATAAAGGCCTTTCCAAAAGTGATAAGTGAACCTCAGATTGTGATTTGATTCAATAGAAGTAGGAACTCCATGTAACTTGAATATCACTTTATGATACATTCGGGAATGTGAATATAATGAAAATATATCATGAGTATGATGAAATTGAGAATATTTAGTTAGTCGATCAATAATAGCCCAAATCGAATTGTTACCTCAAGAACTATTTGGTAATCCCACAATGATATCTATGGAAATATTTTCCCATTTCCACTATGGAATAGGAAAAGGCTAAGGCATCCCCTTTAGCTACTATTATTTTGATTTATCTTGCCGAAAAGTTAATAATTCATAGAAAATTTAGTAATATCTATTTTCATTCCATCCCACTAGTAATACTCCAGAAGGTCCCTTTAAATCATTGTACGAACATGATGAAATTAAAGGGGAGAATTATGAGCTTCACATAAAAACACAATAATCAAATGTGAATCAGAGGGCACACATAATCTCTTAAATATCAAAACATAATATTTATCACTTTAAGTTCATGAAAGATACCATTTTAAACCAATACTATCTTTTTCTACAATTGACTATCTTTCTTCCATGATTTCTTAATTCTGTATGATAGTGACAATTGCAATGAAACATGAAACAAAATAGATTAATTTATTACCCCATCAACTATCAAGCAAATGTCAACAAAATCATTAACCAAAGGGTCAGGTACCAAGCATAACATGGTTGATGTTTCATTAAATTTTATTCTCAAATCATCAGACACGTTATTTTCTTTTCAAATAGGGTAATAAATCGTGCAGTCATAATGCTTGTCCAGTTCCAACCATCTTCTTTATCTCATGTGCAATTCTTTATATATGAATATTGTAACATCGCATGTACTTTTAAAATAATGAATTTTCATATCTATTAAAATTATCTAATTTAATATTAATTTTATTTTAAAGAGGATACTATTTATGATAGTGTACCTGACAGAGAATAGTGTGTTTTTATGAAATCTTTCAATGTACACAACACTGAGTTATTCCAAAAAACAATACAACAATAATGTTATCACCTCTTTCAAAAACAATTCTTCTTATACATCCTCTTATTATGTAATTTCCATAATAATGTAATAAATTTAGTATCTTATTCTTTTTGAGATGTTATTATACTTATGGGAAAACCTTATACCTCCTTTTATTCATCCTATGAATAACAATATCACCATGGCTGTGTACATACAATTTACCGACTACACATTGAGGTGTAATTTTTTATTAAACAAGACATAATTTGTATGGGTGTAATGATGAGTATAATATATTTAAGTAATGAATATAAAATGATAATTATTCTTTATAATTAATATACCATCTAATTTTATACCATTTAACAATTATGTGAATGATATCATCGCTTGTGTGTATGTAAGACCCACCGTCTCTACAATGTGATGTGACTCATTCAAGTTGATCTTCATTAAGACATTATTATATACATGAATGGAATACATAAATATTATATATATTATATTTAAATTGAATCTATGATTTTGTCAATTATTTATTTACTACTTACCTTTTTTCATTCCATAATGTGTAAATATGATAATTTTATTTGATTAAATGTGGACTGTTGTCTCTAAAAGTGATATAACTAATTCATGCCATACATGGAATAGATAAATGATATACTTAATGAAATTATGTCACATATCTAACATAGATATTATACTGGTATTATAATATACCTATTTATCATTTCATTTTCAATAATTTAATATGAAAAATAAGTTAAAGTAGAGTTCATGCATACATACGACCTACTACCTACATGAATGGTGCATTTCATTTATTATCTCCAAAAGTTAGAGACTATTATAAAAACATATATAATGGATATATATTCTCCTTAAAACAGGAAAAATATTTTTGAGATGATGGAATTTTGACCACATCGAAAATTTACATCAAACAAGTTCATTTTCAACTCTAGTACCGAATATCGACAAAATTAAAAATATGAACTTAAATAATTATTTAATTTTCATAAAATGGTAGTAAGTGATATAAAAGGAATAATAAAAATGAAAAAGTCACAAAAAAATATCAATTAACATCTGTTTATTATTCCGGAATATAAAGAACGAATGAGACGAGTCGAATTCGAGGTAAGGGACATCTTAACAGAATCTCTATTTACTGTGTTAAAAAACCATGTTAGTTCTTTTTTTTTCAAAGAATATGTGTAAATTTCCTCAGATAGTTTAAAACTTGATATCCACTATTATTGAGTTAATTTATTTTGACACATCATAATTTCATTTTTTTATCCTTAATCTAATGTTACGATCTTTTTAATGGTCTTCATCTTAATCTCATTTCATTGAGGCATATTTTGATAAATACACCTCCTTGTATAATGTGTTTATTATATCCTTTTTCATTTAATTTATTTATAATGTTTTCAAAAGGAAAATTTTCCTATGAAGAATTTTACTAAATGTCAAAAAGGAATGGTTTTCTTAATGTATGTGGCGGCTATGAACTTTCAGTTGCCGTTACCATTATTTGGTATTTGGCTTCATCTACAAGATATAATGTTTTTAAGAAAGAAAAGTAAATACCATATTCTTTTAATGTATTTTTTTTACTAAAAATGGTTTCCAAGAAGGGATTAATTTTATCAATATTTTGAAATGATGTCTTATTATTACAATGTAAAATGTTTTTTCCTTTATTCTTGTTCTTGTATTATGATTATGTTACGGTTTGTGGACATTGATTATCTATATGGATGTCCTTGATAAAATGAGGGTGGGTGAGCCAGTGATAGCTCTCTAGTGCATTGGGTAACATGACAGAGGTAAATGTGAAGATTTATCCTAAGAGATATGGGGAATATATTTATATTGGTATTCCAAACATAAAAATGAATTTTACTCCCTTTGTGGCTATGAAATATACATTGTATGTATGTTATGTATTCCACAAGTTACCATTATGATTTATTAATTTTATAAGTTTTTCAAAAATCATCTAATTTCATGAGGTATGTTAAAGATCTTATATCTTATGAGTAAAGGAAATTGGGTCTTCTGAAACCCCCCTGATGAATGGATAAAACATAATACAGATGGATCGCATGCCCATGGTTTTATGCGGGGAGGGGGTGGTGCATGACACCAGTGGTTCAGTGTTCATGGCCTTTATAGTAATGGTGGGCCATGGTTCATCCCTATAGGTAGAGGCCCTGACGATTCTCTTTGGTCTTATCCTTTGTGCTCAGAGGTATTTGGACATCACTAAAGCAGTAACAGAATCCATTCTTGTGCACAAATCCCTACTAGATCAGGGCACGACTCCCTGGTCGATCAGCTATGCAATCAAGAAAAGCCTTCGTTTACTTGTAAACAACATTAATGTGGTTCACACATGGATATAAGGTAACAAGGTTGTTGATCACCTAGCTGCACAGGATATCTCAGGCTTAGATGATATATACTTTCATATTATAGCTAGCTTGAAACATGAGTTGGTAAACTTGATCAGAGGGGATTCCCTCAGTCTTCATTATTTCATGCCTTCAAAGCTCCCAACCCTGGGGGCGGGGATGGGGGTGGGTGCAGGGGCGAGAGTGTGGGGGTGGTTTGGGGTTATTTTGTGTGTTTTTCCTCTGTTCTGTTAATAAAAATTTACATGATTTCATTTCATAGTTATTTTAGATAAATTTAATGAGTGTAAGATTACAATAATAATTGTATATTAGTGTTTACCCTCCTCATAAAATAGTATATGATTATTTCACTAATATACTCTCACTGACCTTTTTGGTTTTAGTAAATGGTAGGATCTAGTAGCCATTTAAGTAACAATGGATGTGAAGGAAACTATTGTGTTTGATTTAATAAGAAACTAAATGAAATTTAATTTTCAATGATAACTCTTGGGGTTATTTTTAACAAACTATCTAGAGTCATGATAAACCACTTGAGACTTGGTGATTTTTCTAATGAATAAATTATGGAAGAAATGAATCCCTATAGAAGTTCATGTAATAATCATAAATGTAAGTATATTCCACAACCAATGTGTTAAGGATGTGGAAAGAAATACCTTTGAAAATGTTTCAAAAGGATGAGAATATGTTATAGATATGGAAATAAAGGTCATAAAAAATAACCTATTGTGGAAAAATGAAGCATTCAGTTGACTCCAAGAAAGGGAAATAATTTATTTCCAAGTTATCAATTGAATTTTATAAATATGGGGAGAATAGTCATTATGTATAATGATTTCTGATGAAGATAGTTTGAGAATGGGATCAGTAGGACCTTAAAAATATATGTTTAGAAATACATAATGCTATTCAAATTAATGATGAAGAAACTAAAAATGAAATATGAAAGGTATGCATTATTACTTATTTCATGTTATGAAATTATTAAACACTAGAAAATGATTCATGATTTTGTTTGTAGGAAAGCTGTATGATATAATTAGTCGGAAAATCATGTTTAAGGGGTCATCATGAATTCTGTATTATTATGATACCAACATTTTAGAAATTTGAGAGTTATATTAGATATATGGGTGATCGAATTTTTAAAATTATTAATGGTCTTTTGTTTATTGGATTACATTAGAAGAATTTAATCTAGTATGTGTATCCTAGAATTTTGTCATGTGAATATTCTTTTTTATGAATAATTACATATTATTTTGTGGATATAATTATTATGAACCTTTAGGGTATATATGAACCGTAAATTTGAGGTAATATTGTTTTATTTCATTTTGAGGTGAAAAATAAAAGGAATTAGATAAACTTGCGGTTAATTTATGTTATAGTTATTTTTGTAGATTTTATCTTATTTGGGAAATCTTTTAAGAATTATGTAGTTCTTGAAAAAGGATGACCTATAGGATGGGTGAAAACCAGTCGTGTCAGACAAGGATTGGGGAATCGAACCCACAACTGATGTTCGACAAGGCTTTATCACCTACAACTAGTATACATGAAGTCCCTGGTTAGAATGAAATATTATTTTTAGTTAAATGATTTTATGGGTCAAGAATAATTTGAATTTGGGAATTTATGTTTTATCAATTGGATATCCTCAGTATATGAAAATGATTTGGTGAATAAGTGATTAATATTCTTTTGGCAGGTTTTCCCTAATTTGGAAACACAATATGCGTAAGGAAAATAGAATACTATGGGATTTCATTTGAGGAGTAATGGTTTTATTTTATTTTGGATGAATCAATATTTTTATTTTGGACATATAGAGATTTGGGTTATTTATGGATATGATTAACCTATCTTTAAGATTATGTTATTAGGTTAATTACATTTAAGTAAGAGTCTTTAATAGTAGTTTATTTTATTTGGAAATAAATGTTATGATTTATCATGGAAGAATTGGTAATCAATTCCTTCTAAATTTTGGGATTCAATCCTAGTTTTCATTAAATTGAAGAATTTTAAGGATATTTATTTATGGAATGGTCTTTGTTGAACACATGTTATTTTTTTGTATATTAGAGATTAAGGGTAGCATTTCATTTCATGAAGGAAAATCTATTCTAGTGATTGTTTGATGTTTTTATAACTATTTTGGTTTTTTAATATATATGGAAATGGGAAATATATAGTTTATCTTTATTGGATTTTTAATTCTTTGGATGCTGATTCTAGCAATTCAGGTGTGACCAAGTCATGTTGAATATTCAATGTTTAGAGAAAATATGAGTTTGTGGTAGATATTTATTAAAGGATGAAACTCTACATGAAAAGAAATTATGCTTCCTTATTTTGATAGTCAAGATCATAAATAAATTACTCAAATGTATAAAAAGAACCTTAAAACATTTTCTGTTTACTTATCCTTCTAGGAAATCAAAGATCGTTTAACCCATCACTAGTTTATGGTCTTCTAATAGTTTACTTTGTCTTAGTCATGTTTTCAATAACTATCCATTCGAATAAGATGGTAAGTTTCTCTTCCATATCCATTTTTTCTTACATGGAATCCAGGTATGTGTTATCTTAGGGGACCTTTGTACTTATCTTTAATTCTTTAAAATAACAGTTTTATTGATTCTTTTTTCTAGTGTGAGACTTACAATGAATTTTCTATGCCCAATTTTAAAATTAGGATGATATAATTTCTAAATGGGGGGAATGATGTAACATCACAGGTATTTATAGATTAATAAAATTCCATATCTATTAATATTTTTGAATTTAATATTAATATTATTTTCAAAGGGACACTATGCACGATAGCATACCCACCATGCAACAACGGGTTTCTTCGAAATCTTACGTTGCACAAACAATGAGTTATACCGAAGAATAATAAAATAATATTATTATTATTTTAAATATTAGTTAAATCCTAGTCATTTTATTTATGTTAATGAATAGAAATAACTACATTATGATTATACATATTTTTTAAATTTTTATACATTTATCCAATGAAAATTAGAGGCTTAAAATACGAATGAATCCAATTTTAAGTATACAATACTCTAATATTTTTAATATGTTTTTATAGACTTTTGATAATGAACCCTTTCTAAAAATTTTTTTATCACATTTATATGTTCTATATGATAAAATAAACTTCTTATTTATAATTATGTCATCAAAATATACTTTTGGTATTTTATTATAAATTAATTTTTTAATGAATAATAAATGATAAATGATTTTAATTCAAAACTTCTTTTTCGTATAATTTATTTATATAGTTATATTGTGCTTTTAATTGGTTTTAAAGTGTAATTGGATTGTGGATTTATCATTTCATCTAATTATGGTCATTTTATATAATTCCCCTTTTTAATTGTATGTAAACATATATCAATCTTTTGATAGTTTTTACTTATTAAAAACCCATTTTCTAATTTTCACAATGGGAATTTACTTTAAATGAATTTATGCCAATTCTAGGTTTTGAATTGGGAAAGGTGTATTGTTTATATTGAGTCAAAATTTAAAAAATTATATAAATAAGTACCCTTTATTCTTTGATGTAATGTATAGTAACTTTAATAATTATTTCTATTTACCATGATTAAATGGTAAATCAGGTAAATAAGGGTAAAAATAATATAATAATAATATCAAACTATCCTAAAACGTATCCAAATCCTATTGGATGAGAAATTTATGAACATTAACATCCTTAGGATGAAACATTAGAATTTGGGTGAGACTTGGTTGAGAAAATGATATTTTATAATATTTAATTTAAATAATAGTGAAAAAGAACAAAAACATGTATCTTTTAATTAAACAATTAGTAATATAGGGTTATATGAAAGAGATATTTTACTAAAAATAGTCATTGGAAATAAAAAATGAATTCATACTTCACGGTATTTTATTTTTCATTTTTAGAAATTAAATAGAAAAATTTATTTGTGACACAATGATGATGTCGTTATTAACTTTTCAATGAAGGATTATAATAAATGATATAATAAACGTTAATTTAAATGTAAACTAACATTTTTATGCAATACATGAATTCATTATAAGGAAGTGACATATTAGGGATGAGTTAATGCCTTTGGTTTGATGGAATCAAGTTTTTATGACATCAAAAAATTACTATATATTGTCAAAATTGACATCAACGAGTTTTAAAAACAAATATTACTTTATTAAATGATATATTTATCCTCAAAATCTATGATTATAAAAACTAACTTGTATAATGTCAAAAATGTAATTAATTATCCACTTTTGTTTCTATTAGAATTTTATAGTGTCTATAGCAACCATATATTGTGAAGATAAAATAAGACATGGTAAGAGTTAATGTATTTAACTAAGGGTTGAAGATAAAAGATAAGTTTATTTTTTTACCTAAAATTGTCTAAAACCTATTTTTAAGATTATTTTTACCCATACTAATCATATCCTAAATCTTTTTCAAGTTGGAACTATTATAATTCAAAAATAATTTTATAATAAAATAATATTTCAAGACTTTCTGAAAGTGCCCCCTCTTATAAAAGGCCACCACATCTACCCACTTAATCACACCCTTGAAGGCCATTTTCTCATCCAAAATATGATAAATTAATCCACCAAAATCTCTACCTTCCTCCTCTAGGCCACACTTTTTTCATAAATCCATCCTAAGGATACATTTTGTTAAAATTAAAAGAAGGTACTCGAAAAAAATGTATTTATTTTATCACGTCTTTCAAAATTATATTCTTCTTATACATCATATTCTTATGTCATTTCCATAATAAAGTAATAAATACTATATATTCTACACAGGTTAATGTTTTAATAATTATGGGACAACCTTATACCACTTTTTATTCATCCTATTAATAATAATATCACTATGTGTGCATATGTATGAATTACCATCTACACGCTGTGGAGTAATTTTTTATTCAACAATACTTAATTTTGATGGGTATAATGATGATTATAATGGATTTAAATAAATAATATAACATGATAAATACTGTTTATAATTAATATACCCTCAAATTACATTCCATTTAACCATTATGTGACTGATATTGTCTCTCTTGCGTACATATGAACTACCATCTCCATGATGTGATCTTATTCATTCTATATGATATTAATTAAACCATGATTATATACATGAATATAATGAATAAATATGATATATATTATATTTATATTCAATATATTCTTCTGTAATTTTTGTTTATACCATATCTTTCAGCTTTCCATATTGTGTAAATACGATATTTTCATTTAAGGATGTGTGGATTACCACCCCCTCAAATTGATATGACTCATTCATTCCACACATGGAACGTATAATGGATGGAGTTGATTAACAAATGTAACATATATAGCATAAATCTTATACTTTAATTCTAATATACCTATATATATTTTTAATTTTCATTACATAAATAAGACAATGAAATAATAGTAGTGTTCATGCGTACGTATGGCCTACCGTCTCCAAGAATCATGAATTTCATTAATTATATCCAAATTTAATGGACTGTTATAAATACATATATACTAGATATATATTATATTTTAATAATGAATAATATTCTAGAGATTATGGACATTTGAACACATGGAAAATTTAAATCAAACAAGTTCATTTTCGACTCAAGTACCGAATATCGACAAAACGACTAATATTAAAATAAATAATTATGTAATTTTTATAACATGATAAAAAGTTATATAAAAGGAATAATAAACATGAAAATGGTTCTCATTAAATTATAAATTAGCTTAATTTTTTCATTCAGGAATACAAAGGATGAACGAGACAAGTTGAATTTTAGGTAATGGAAATCATAAGTGAATATCCATTTATTGAGTTTAATATCCACGCCATTGGTTTATTTTTTCAAAAATATGTGTGAATGAACACTTATTGTTTTACACTAAATATGCACTTATATTGAGATTATTTATTTTCCAACACAATAATTTCATTGATTTATCCTTAATATAATGATACAATAATTATGAAATACTTCTTCTAAATCTCTATTCATTAAGGAATATTTTGATAATATACACTTGCTTCCTTTATATAGTGTATAATTATACCGTTTCCTTTTAATTTAATTCAATTATTTTCAAATGGAATATTTTTCTATGAAGTGTTTTACTAAATGAAATAAATGAATGTTTTTTAATGTACATGGTGACAACGACCATTACACCACTGTAACCATTGTTTTCTATTTGACTTACTCTACAAGCGGTATTTTTTTTTAAAAAAAAGATAATACCATATTAATTTTTTGGTTTTATTTTGTTTTAAAAATAGTTTGGATAATGGATCAATTGAATCTATATTTTGAAATGATGTTTTATTAATTCAATGAGGAAACATTATTTTTCCTTTAATCTTGTTCATGTGTTATGATTATGATATGGTTCTTAGGCATTGATTTTGTATATAGGCGGTTCCAAGATAAACCATGGGTGGGTGATCTTGTGATACATCTCTAGTTAATTGGTTAATATGATGGAGGAAAATGTTATTGTTTTTACTAAGAGATTTAGGGAATATACTGTGATGGGTATTCCAAAGGTAACCATGAATGTTACTCTATATATGGATGTGAAAGATACAATATATGTCTTTTATTGATGCCACAAGTTACCATTATCTTTCATTATTTCTATGAGTTAATCATAAATATTATGATTTCATGAGGTAGGTTAAATAGATTATGTTTTATGAGTAAAAAGTATGATTTCATTGATTTGTAGTTATTCATGGACTAATGATTTCATTCAATATTTTTTATAAATTACTAATATTTTTTTCTCATCATACGTTTTTTAAATATTTTTCACATGTTTTAAGGATGGGAATGAGAAAAGAAGAATTCAAGAATAATTTTATAATGAATAGAATTATTTTTTCCATAAGAGTTTTATTGTTGTGAAGAAAATTGGATAGAGAATAAGTGTCTACTTTGTAATATTTGAGATGTAATGTAATAGTTATGGAATAATTTTCTATAAATATAAAGATGAAAACATCCTCAATGTGAAAGAAAGGATATTATTGATCAAAAATCAAGATTATTTTTTATTTATGGGTGGGGCCCTATACTTGATATCAGTGGTCAGTTTAGATAACTTTATAGGTTAGGGTGTTATTTAAGCATAATTTAATTGTTTTATATAGCAACAATGGTTAGCATATTAGAAAGATTAATAGATATTATAGAAAACTTGAATGAGTTTAAGAAAAAATTAATAAGTATATCTTAGTATTTAACCTCAACACAAGATAGTATAAGATGATTTTATTGATATTACCACACTGACCTTTTTGGTGTTAGTAAATGGCAAGATATAGCTGGCCCCAATGTAATAATGGATGTGATGGAAACTCTAGTGGTTTTCTGAATAAGAAACCAAATGAAATGGGAGCTTCAATGATAACTCTTGTGGTTATTCGTAACCATATATCTTGAGTCATGATTGACCTCTTTAACCATGGTGGTTTTTCTAAGGCATTATCTATGCGAGAAAAAATTGCTTTGGAAGTTCAAGTAATAATTAGAAAGTTATGTTTGTTCAACAAACTATGTGTCAAGGATGTGGCAAAAAACACATAAGAAAATGTTTCAAAGGGACGACAAGATGTTATAGATGTGGTAATTATGGTCATAAATCAATAAACTTCTATGGAAAAAGGAAGCATCCAGTTGACTCCCTTGAAGGGAAGAAGCTATTTCCACGTTATCAATAGAATTTTTTCAATGTGGGGAGTATGGTAATTATTAAAGTGGATATATAAAAAAGAAGGTTCGGGAATGGGATTAGTATGACCCTAAAAATATATGTTTTTTAAAAACTTGATTCTTTTCTAATTTATGATGTGGAATCTAAAAATTAAATATGAAAGGTATGAATAATTTCTTGTCTCATGTTTTGAAATTATCGAATATTAAGACATTATTCATGATTTTGTATGTAGGAAAGAAGTATTGTAGAATAAGTTTAAAAAAATTATAAAGGGATCATGAAGAATGTTAGATAATTAAGATGTTTAAATTTTAGAAATTCATGATTTATTATAGATCAATGGGTGATGAAATGTTTAAAATAATTAATGATCTTTTTTTAATGGTATTACTTTGGAAGAATTTTCTCAAGTATGTGTAACCCTAAATTTTGTTATGTGGAAATTATATTTCTGGAATAATTCCCTTTTATTAAGTGGATATAATTATAATGAATCTTTAGGGAATATAAGATCCTTGAATTTGAGGTAAATTTGGTTTATTACATTTTGAGGTGAAAAATTAAAGGCATGTCATAAAATTGAGGTTAACTTATTTTATGGTTATTTTTTAATATGTTATCTAATTTTTGTAATGTTTTCAGAATTATATAGTTATATAAAATGGATGACCCACCGAAAGGGTGATAACCAATCGCGCTAGACTAGGTGGTGGGAATCGAAACCACAACCGTAGTGTGACAAGGCTATATTACCTACCACTGGACTACATGAAGTCCCTGGTCAGTATGAAATATTCTTTTTAGTGTAAGAATTTTATAGATAAGGAATAAGATGATCTTGGGAAATTAGGTTTTATCAAATGGATATCCATATTATAGGAAAAATGATATGGTGATTTAGTGATCAATGTTATTTTGGAAGATGATCTCTCTTTTGGTAACACAATATGCAAAAGGAAAATAGAATACTATCGGATTTAATTTTAGTAGTAATGGTGGAATTTTATTTTGGAATAATATACATTTCTATCATGGACATATAAATATTTGGGTTATTTATGGAAATTACTAACCTATCAAGGGGAATATGTGATTAGGTTAATTACTTTTATGTATGATACATTAAGAGTGATCAATGTTATTTGTAGATAAATGTTAAGATTTATCGTGGAAGACGAGGTGACCAAATCCTTATGAATTTTTTGTTTCAATCTTAGTTTATCATAATTTGAAGAATTTTAAGGACATTTTTTGTTGAATGATAATTTTTTAACTTTGGGTAATGTTTGTTGAATTTTTTATTTAAGAGTAGTATTTATTTTTATAATAGATTATACTTTTTAGGGATTATTTAATCTTGTACTAACCATTTTTTTTGGGTTAATTTATAAAGATAGGGGAAATATATAGTTCATGTTTTTTAGATTATGCAATTCTTTAGAAGTTTCTTTTTTTCATTATTTGAGACCAATTCATCTTGAATACTCATGGATGGGATAAAATATGAGTTTTTGGTAGATATTTTTGAAAGGATAAAACTCTAATTGTCAACTAATTATGTTTATTTATGTTCATAGTAAGGCTCGTAAATAAATTCCTTAAAATTTTGGAAAGAAATATAATACAAAAACATTTTCCATTTACTTTTCCGACAATAAAATCAAATACTCTTTAACCCATTACATGTTTATCATTTTCCAGTTTTCAACTTTATCTTCATTATGTTTCTTATCACTCTATAACAGAAAATGATTTTTAGTTTCCCTTTCATATCCATGTTATAATATATGGAATCCTAATATGTTTTATCTTAGGGGACATTTGAACTTATCTTCCATTCTTTTAATGTGATAGTTTTATTGAATATTTTTCTAGTGTGAGATTTTCAACGAAGTTTCTGAGCATAATATTAAAATTGAGAGGATGAAATTTCCTAAAGGGAGAATGATTTAACATCCTAGGTATTTATAGAATAATACATTTTAATATATATAATTATTTGGGAATTTAATATTAATTTTAAATTAATGGAGACACTATGTACTATAGCGTACCAGACACACAATATCGGGGTTTTCAGAAATCTTATGTTGCACACAATACTGAGTTCTAATAAAACATTATACAATAATATTATTATTATTTTAAATGGTTGTTAACACCTAGAAATTGTATTACATGGAATGAAAATAATTAACTATGATAATATTTTCTATATTTTCTAAATGTTTATATATTTATCCAATGATCTTTAGATTCTTAAAATGATAATGAATCCCATTTTAAGCATAAAATAATCAATCATTTTTAAAAGGTAGTTTTACCACCTTTTCATGGTGAACGCTTTTTAAAAATAGTTTTTTTTACTTTAATATTTTCTATATGATAAAATTAACTTCTTATTTATAATTATTACTTCAAAATTTACTTATAGTATATTTATGATAAAATTCATTTTTTAATGAATACTGGAAAATACTGTATTTTAATTCAAAACTATCATTTTGTATAATTTATTAATATTGATAGATTATCCTATTAAAAATATTAAACTATAATTTGATTAGGTTTTTTATAATTTAATAAAATAATGTTAATTTGAAGTAATTTCACATTTTAATTGGACATAAACACATGTTAATCTTTTCATAGTTTTTATTTAATCAAAACCCGTTTTCTGGTTTTGAAAATGAGAATTAATTTTAAATTAATTTTTCCCAATTCAATGTTTTGAATTTGAAAAGGTGGTTTCCATATTTAGAATTAGGAGGAATAGATTATGTAAATATGTACCCTTTATTTTTTGACATTATGAATAATAACTTTAGTAATTTTTTTATTTACCATGGTTAAAGGATAAATCGGGAAAATAAGGATAACAAATAATATTATAATAATATAAAACCACCGTAAAACATTTCAAAATCCTATTCTATGAGATATGTACAACCAAGAGAATACTTCATACGAACCATTGGATTTTGGGAGCCACTTGGGTGAGTAAATGACAATTTATAAATTTAATTTATTGAAAAGGTAAATATAACATAAACACGATTATTTTTAATAAACAAAATATAAGATAGGGTTATATAAATGATATAATTGACCATAAATAGTAATTGGAATGATAAAAATATTATATACATCATGGTATTTTATTAATAATTTTTAGGCCTTAAATAAATAAATTTATTTCGGACACAAGGATGACACATTGATTACATTATTATAGAATGATTCAAATAAATGATATTATAAGTATTGAATAAAATTAAATTTTAATATTTTTATTCCATCCATGATTTTTTTGGAGGAAATTTACATGTGAAGTATGATTTAATTACTTTTTTGATGGAATCATGATGTTATGACTTTGAAAAAAAATTAGTTACTAAATTGTTAAAAAATTGAGATAAATTAGTTTTTAAAATAAATACTATTTTATTAAATGATATAATTGTCCCAAAATTATATGATTCGGAGAAATTACTTATATAATGTAAATAATGTCATTAATGATCCACTAATGGTACTATTTTAAATTTATAGTGACTATAGTAAACATATATTATGAATATTCAAGAAGACATTGTAAGAGTTAATGTTTTTTACTATGGGGTAATTATAAAAGATAAAGTTAATTTTGTCACCTAAACTTATTTAAAACCCATTGGTTGTGAATATTTAGACCCATTATCATATTATCTTATAAAGTTATCACTTTGAAACTATTATAATACTAAAATAAGTTTATAATAAAATAATATTTCAAGACTCTCTTAAAGTGTCCCTCCTCCCTCTTATAAAAGGCCACCACCTCTTCCCACATACTCACATCACCCAAGCACACTTGGACATCCATATTCCTCTAAACAATATCCATAAATATCTTCACTCCTCCTAGGGTACCCAATTTGGTTTTAGATCAATCCTAATAAGACATTTTTTGATACCAAAAAGAGATATCGAAAATGAGGTATTTCTTCTATCACACCATTCAAAATTATTTTCTTATTATACTTAATATTATTATTTTTCTTCCATACTATAGTAAAAAATCCAGTATATAATAAAAGTTGACATTTTATTATTATTATGGTTTAAAATTATACCTTCTTTTATCCATCCTTCGAATAACAATATCACTATTCGTGCGTACGTATGACTTTTTGTTTCCATATCATGGTGTAATTTTCAATTCAACAGGAATTAATTTTTATGGGTATAATGATGATTAAAATGGATTTAAATAATGATTATAACATGATAATTATTCTGTATAATTAATATACCATCATATTTTATACCGTTTAACCATTAAGTGAATGATATCATCACTTGTGGGAACATACGACCTACCGTCTCCACGATGCGATAAAATACATTCTCCATGATATTCATTTAATAATGATTATATACATGAATTAAATGAATTAATATTCTATATATTATATTTATATAGACTCTATGATTCTAATTTTTTTACAACATACCTTTATGGTTTCTATAATGTGTAAATATGATAATTTTATTTGAGGAAGTGTGGACTATCGGCCACTCAAAGTGATATGACTCGTTAATTCCATGCATGGAATGTATAAAGGATGGTGTTAATGAAATTATGTAAAATATATAACATATATATTAAAAATTAATTATAATAAACCGATATATAATTTAATTTTTATTCCATTAATATGACAATGAAATGAATGTCACATTCATGCACACGTATGGCCTACCGTCTCCATTAATTGGGTTTTTCATTTATTATATGCAAATTTTATAGACTATAATAAATAAAAATATAATAGATATATATTATATTTAAATCAATAATGATATTCCGGAGATGGTGGATGTTTTACCACAAGGAAAATTTAGATCAAACAAGTTTATTTTTGACTCATGTAAAGAATATCGACAAAATGAACAATATGAACTTAAATAATTATTTAGTGTTTATAACATGGTAATAAGTTGTATAAAAGGAATAATTATCTGGTAATATTTTCTCATGATAGTTGAAGTTAACCTAAGTTTATTATTCAGTTATATAAAGAACTAACGAGACATTTTAGATTCAATGTAACAGAAATCTTAACTCAATCTCCATTTATTGAGTTAAATATCCATGCAATTGATTTTTTTTCAAATAATACACATCAATGACATTATATTGTTTTACACTAAATATCCACTTATATTAAGTGTATTTATTTTCACTCATAATAATGTTAATGATTCATCCTTAATCAAATGATATGATCCTTATAAGGGAATTAGTATAAATATCATTTCATTGAGCCATATTTTGAAAAGATACACCAGATTGTTTTATGCAGTGTATAATTATACCCTTAATCATTTAATTTAATTTAATGGGTTTTAAGAGTAATATTTTTCTACGAAGCATTTTACTAAATGAGAAAAATTATTTTTTTTCTTAACATACATGTCGCCTTGACCATTATATTGTATTATCTTCTTCTATAATCCATAATGATTATAAAAAAGAAAAGTTAATACCATATTTATTTTTAGGAAAATTTATATTGAAATTCTTTTGATAATGGATCAATTGTATCAATAATTTTAAGTGATTTATTATGATTTCAATATGGAAATGTAATTTTTCCTTTATTCTTGTTCATGTGTAATCATTATGTTATGGTACTTGGGAATTGATTATATATACAGGTGGTTTAGTGATAAAATAAGGGTTTTTGATAACGTGATAGCTCTAAAATGAATTAGTTAATATGAAAGAGGTAAAGGTTATGGTTTCTCTGAAAATACTTTTGGAATATACTGTGATGGGTATTTTGAAAGTAACTATGAATGTTACACCCAATTTGGTTGTGAATGCTACAATGTAAGTATGTTATAAATAACAGATGTTACCATTATGATTTATTATTTCTATGAGTTATTAATAAATCATATGATTTCATGAGGTATGATAACGAGATTTTGATTTAGGAGTAAAAATTATGATATCATTATTTTTCATGTATTCATTGACTAAAATTTTGTTTCATTATTTTATATGCTTTACTGAACATTTTATTCTCATCCAATGTTTTGAAATGATTTTCACATGGTATAAGGAATGGTAAGAGAAAGGCATAATTTAGTAATATTTTTATCATGAAAAGAACTCTTGTTTTTAGGAGTTTAATCATTGAGAAAAAAATTGTATAGAGTGGAAGCCTCTACTTTATAATATTTGAGACATAATTTAATAGTTATGGCCTACTTTACTAAAAATATAAACATAAAAAGATATTCAATATGAGAGAATGTATTTTTTCTCAAAAATAATGATTATGTATTGTTTGAGGCTAGGTATTTACAAATACATACTTCAATCTTTTATTGTTATTATGTATTTCACATTTTACTCCATATAGAAGATTCCTCTAAATTTGTAATGAAAAAAACTAAAATAGATAATTCCAAATAATTTTATGGAAATTTTACACATGAGGCTTCAACTAACACAAATCATAAGAAATTACCTGATCATTATGAATTCGAACACAACCAAGCCATTTAATCTAAGAAACATTGTAGATGAAAAATTCACCATTTTGGGAAGGTTGGGCCAGAATTGGAGTATTCACCAATCATCTCTTCAATTCATGAAAACATTAATCAGATTATTTTTTCCAAATAATATTTACACATATTTGATTTAACCTATAAAATGGCCTAGATAGCTATGAAAAAATTTTCATTGTTCCTCCATTAATATACTATTAATTTAAGAAATCTATGAATCTCATTTATACTTGTGTTTTTTAGACATTTTTAAATAACTGTTGTTTTAGAATTATCAATTGTTATTCCGCCTTTAGAAAAAATGTGACCAAGGAATGAAATTTTTTTAACAAATATTTAATGTTTCTAAATTTCCCATTAATTTTATTTCGTTTTACAGATTGAAAGACAACCCTTAGTTGACTTTCATGACCCAATTTATTTTTAGAATATACCAAAACATCATTAATAATCATTCCCACAAACATACCTAATAACTCGTGTAATATTTAATTCATAAGATCAACTAATGTTGTTGGTGAATTAGTTAACCCAAATAAAAAACTACAAATTCATAATATCCATATCTAGTATGAAACCCAGTCTTCCGAATTAATTCTTACATTACATTTAACTGTCGGTACCCTGACCTCATGTTAACCTTAAAAAATTGTTGTGCCCCGTGGAGCTGATCTAAAAAATCGTTAATATAAGGTAAATAATACTTGTCTCAATAGTTATTCAATGATCTATAATCAATGCAATGTCATGTTGAACCATCAGTCTTTTTAACAAAAGAGATAGGATCACAAAATGGAGATATCCTTGGTAGAATGAAAATATTATCTAATAACCCATACAATTTCTTCTTCAAGTCTAAGACTTCAATTTGATTCATTCAATAAGGGGTTTTGAAATTTTCTTATCATCAGGAACTAACTCAACAGTAAATTTAACTTCTTTATTAGGTATAATAACAATAAAATAATTAGTAAACAAATCATGATACTCATTATTCATTGGCAAATAATTAATATGAATAGTTCCTATACTTTAAAAAATATGTTCTAGTTAATATAAATTTCCATTTTTAATAGTTTCTCGGCTTCCTGATATATTATTTATGGTATGGTTTCAATCCTATAACCAAACTGAAACTCTTTCTAAAAATAAACTTCTTTATCTCTATAATTATTCTTAGAATGGTATATAAAAATCCAATCTATTCCCAAAATAACATCAAACTCTACTAGAGGTAAAAATGGTTTGTAGGTAGATTCTTTTATTAGACAATGATAGGAAGATTCTAAAAATTTATTTTTTCCTTAACAATTTATCCATGTGTTTTTACCAAAAGTTCAATGTTCATTTCTTGAGGTGGAATTTTAAATGTAGTAGAAAATTTCTTAGAAATTAATGGATTTATAGACCTTAATTCAAACAACACATTGGAATAATATGAATAAAGAAACAATGTACCAGAAACCACATCATTTGATGTCCCAAAATATTATCATGTAATTGAAAATTATTTCAGCACTCCTTTCTGTGTATAGTCTAGCTGGTTCTAATCGTTTGGGTTCCACTTCAGACAATTATTTCCATATTGAATCATCTCATTGAATTTAAATATTTTTACTCAATCTAAAAAAGATTTTTTATCACTATCATGATTATTTTAATTTCATTTATGAGCCGTATGTCATATTTTATAGTATTGAAATCACTTAACTAAATTCAAGAGGCATTACATAGTGTGTGTGTTTTCTAAAATTATCACAAAATATATTCTTATTCTTTTTACCACCAAACGTTTTTGATTAATTATTACCTTTCACCTTTAATATCAAAATCGTTTTTAACTGGTTTTCAAAGAACACTTGTTCATCTCCAAACTCCATTTCCACCTTTTCTACACATTTAAAAAATTTCATAACATTTTAATTCATGGGAACCTACTTCCCGTTAATATTTTGGATTTAAGGCTGAGTAAAAATTATTGATTTTACTATCAAAATTTCTAACGAAATTTGGAGCTTACCTTGTGAGTAGGTTGAATTTTTTTTCATATTCTGCAACAAAGCCATACTCCTACCTCAATTACAATAATTGTTTTCCCATTTTATGTCGAACCACCTTTGGAAAATATTTCTCAAGAGGCATATGTTTAAATTCATAACACTATAGGGAATCTATTTCATCATTTTCCATGATATTATTAACCATTGAATACGTCTAATCAGATCTACCTTAAAATGGTAGACAAGGATAACATATTGATTGTATGAACACCTCGTGACCTAAAAAAGTATTTCTAGTGATTTAATATATCTTTAATCAAGCACGATGTGAAATTATCCTATAAATGATGGTGGAAGATGCCTAATGAAATCCTCCACTACATCAATATTCCATTGTGGTTGATCTGGTTGATCTTATGCATGGATGACACCATCATTTATAGCATGTTTCAACTAATCAATCATAGAAACAAACTGTTCAGTTCTGAGTTCGACCATCTCATGTTTATTATTTGGTAGGTTATTTTCCTCTAGATGTCGTCCCATCATAGGTGACCTATTTTCTATGTGAAAAACCATTATGAATAGACATATCATTGAAGAAGTTACATGGTACTCTTTAAATTCAATATCATTTCAATTTGACCATAATGTAAAAATAATTAATGGATATTCTATTAAAAATATCGTAAACCGAAAAGTTATCTAAACTGACCTATAATACCAACTATAAGGACCTGACCATAAACATTAGATAATCATTATTTATGTTATGAATTTACATTCATTCAGATTGAGGATCTATTTAGGTTTATAGTTTAACATAATTATCCATCATTCATACATAACACCCCTCTTACAAACAAATTGGTTACAACTAAAACAATAATCATTTTTTCAAAATATAAAACCTTCATATTAAAATGTTATTTATTTTTCTTGACAAAAATATTCATAGCATTTAACTTGGAATCCTCCTTTTTCTTAACCATCAATATATTCAATGATTTTTTTTAAAACATGGTTTGAGAAAAAATCTCAGTAATGAGAATAAAAGAAGAAAATAAACTGTTAGTCTATGAATACTATAAACTCACGAAAACATTTTCAAAAAATCAGACTTTTCACCCATAAAACATAAACCCTTTATTTTACATCATGAAACCATATAATTCCTCAAAAAATATATCGAAATAATATATTTGTTTTAATAATGTAAAAACATTTAAACAAAATTTCTAATCATGATATAGTTAGTCCTATTTATTTCCACCAATACAACTTCTAGGTGAAAACTACCACTTAAATTAACAATATTAATACTATATTGTTTTCTGGTATAACTCAATCTAATGGGCAATGTATGATTTAAGAGAAACCCATTTTTTTGTGTCAGGTATACTATCAGAAATAGAATCCCCTTTAAATTAAAATTATTATCGAATTCATAAATATTAAATTTATGAAAATTTATTATTCTATAATTACCTGGGATGTTATAAAAATGGTCATTAATGAATATATATAAGTCAACACTAAGCTCTTTAAGGGCATCCATGGTGTTCTAAAGATTAACTGAGGGATTATTTTTCATTTAATTCAATGACACTAGAGAGAGCATATCAGATTAGAGACAATAAATTTGACAAGGAAAAATTATAAATAAGATATTATCTGATCAACTCCATTCATAAAATCATGAATAACTTGTGTTTATTAGGTCGTAGCAACAGAGAGCTAGAACATTTTAATAAACTCAAACTAACAAAACACATCACTTTTAAATTTGTGTGAAATAACTTTCAATACATCTCTAAAGGATTTCAATTCACCAAGAACTTTAGGAGACAAAATCGATTGTATGGATGATGGAACCTTAGACCCAACATTTTTAAATGAACCCATTGAATGATGCTCACCTAACACAACCATTAATGAAAAATTATCTATCAATGAACATAAAAAGTATTTCATTTCCTCAGGTTCCTCTAAATATACACTTGAAATATCTAATGGAATAGGTGGCTCTTCCAGAAAACTATTGATTAAATCTGATTGATCAACCACTTTTCCGATAAACATATTTAAATCAAATTTGGAACTATATGACTACTTATGTTCTCTAATACCATCTTTTTAACAATTTTACTCCACTATTAAACCAAAAAAATATACTCTTAGTTTTTCAATTTCCATAATTACCTCATTAGAAAACACATTCTTTTCAATGACTTCTGAGCTACTACAATCTAAAGGATCTACTTTATGAGTGGTAGAGGTTCAATATGATAAGAATTATGTTTGAGAACTATTTTTAGAATCTATAAATACATCATCATCCCATCCTATATCTATAAGTGATAGATCATAATCAGGTCATTTTCGTCAAAAACTCCCCCAAAATATATTATTCTTTGAAATTTAGAGCTCATAGACTCAGTATGATCTATCCTAACTTTAAAAAAGGAAATGTTATTTCAAAATCTATCTATTCAATTTGGATGTCCTCAAATGATAATCCAACATCACTAATATCATGAATCTAGGTAGTTACATCCTCATAAATCAAAACAAGATCATCAATTATATGGTATAATAGTAGAACTAATGGCTCATTTCTTACTGATGTTGTATAATATACTCCCCTATAATTCAATTCCTCAATAGGTGTTGGCTCACTAGGTAGTGACTTCTGAGCTAACTCCCCAGGATTCACATTTACATGACCAACTATCCATAAATAGTTTGAATCAAAATCCCTGAAATATTCAACTTCCTTCAATACAACTAGTGATATGGTATTAATTTTATGACACTTCACCATATAATTTTTTTTTGAAATCTATATTTCTATTCTTCAAAACAAAAGAAATCAATCTACCATGAGGAAAATAATTTAATTTACTATTATTTCAAAAAATAATTCTTGAATCTCATATGTATCATTTTAAACATAAATTTACATTATCTATTAATACATAAATTATAAAAATTATGAAAAATAACTTTATCTATTTTCTTACTCTTTTTTCTCTAACAGTCTTCACAAACATGCATAAGACATTACATTCAGTAGGAAGCTCTATCAGTAGATTTTTTCCCAAAACATACGTTCCAAAAAACCATAAACGCATCTATTGGACCTAAGTAACTTGTCCCAACCTTTCTATTATAGGAAAACTCTCCCTCAATGGGAAATGAATAATTTCAACCATTTCAATAAAATTTACTACTACTATATTACATTTAACATTTTTGTGATTAAATCCATGGTTTGACTAAAATGAAACATGGAATTCATCAAAAAATGATTAAATTAGTCCTAAAAGTTAATACATGACTTATTCCCATCAAATATAAAATATCACCATCAAAACAAAAGGGGTTTCTATAATATAAATTTTCTTGCCTTCAACCGTGAAATAGATATGAATTTTCCTACCAGAACAATTCTTCCACTACCTTTAAAATATTTAGAAAATCATGGGCTTCCATAATTAACACAAATTAAATTTTACATTTAAAACAACTCAATTTATGGTCGATGGATTATGAAAACAATAAAAATGGTTTTTAAACTAGAAAAAATGTATACATATTGAAATGAGAAATGAATGGAGAGAAAAATTTGTTATCGGTCATGTACTAAGATCCAAATGTCCCTACATACTCGATATTGGATCATGGTTACTTTTAACTAATAATTAAATAAAATAAATGAAGAAATAAACAAATAAAAAAAATTACATTTTTATAACATTAATTAATCTATAAAAAGGAATAAATTTTCATTCCATAATAAAATAAATAATATAAAAGAATCAATTTAGAATTTCAACAAAAATAATGAAAATAAAAATTTTAAATTCATTTATCTAAATTAATGTTAAAAACATATAAAATTATTTCAAAATGAAATAATCCAATACTATTTTAAATAAGTCAAAATTTTTACAAGAAATGGGATTAGAAAAAATATCCTATAAATGATTATTTATAGGGATAAATTCTTGATAAACATCCAATTTTCTAGTGTGGTCTCTAAAAAATGAATACGTAAGTATATATTCTTTTTTCTTGAGTGATTTATCAGATTCATAGAAATTTTTATAGCACTAGATTTATCACATTTAAATGAGAATTGAATAAAATTAAATCAAAATTCCATTAATGTGTGTTTCTTCTTGAGAACAAGGGAAAAACAACTTCTTGATGAAATATAATAATATTCTATATTAGATAATGAAATCGAGTGTTGCATCATACTTGAACAAGATACTATATATTTACCTAGTACATGGAATTTTACTAATGTACTCTTTATATATAGTCTAAAACTACATTATTTAGAATCAGAATATGATTTAAGTTAAAATCAGTTATTTTTTTAGAGATAAAGTAAATATAAATTTTCCATTTAAATATCATATATTCCATTTTGAATATTTAAAATGTTATTCTATAGGATTTTTTAAAATCGATCATAGATATATAGTGTAAAAATAATATCCAGTCTACTAGTAGTCTAATATAATAAACTCATAATTATTCCTCTATAAATCTTCTTGTTAATTGGTTTCTTAGTTTCATCCAAGTCGCGATTTTCATTAAAACTCAAAAGTTTATTTTTTTACTGTACCAATTTTATTTCCAATCATTTTATGTATGTATACTATGTGTTTTATTTGATTTATAAGGATCCCAATATATTTTTGATAAATTTTAAAACCTAGAAAATAATTTACCTCACCCATTAGGCTCATTTCAAATTTCATTCATGGGTATAGAAAATTCATTACACTGTTTTTTATTTTTAGGAAAAAAATTACATTTTCAACATATGTTTTTACATGACTGATATCTAAAGATGATGATTTATTAAATAATGTATTACCTTCCTAACCTACCAAAACAGTGTTTGACAAAAGAAAAAACATAAACATATATACA
Source organism: Viscum album (assembly GCA_963277665.1). Lineage (NCBI taxonomy): Eukaryota > Viridiplantae > Streptophyta > Magnoliopsida > Santalales > Viscaceae > Viscum > Viscum album. The sequence continues at coordinate 452,819,573 of OY728120.1, read as the reverse complement.
AATATCTAGGTGCTTTTTTAAGTCCATAAATTTATTTTCTATAATTGAAAACTGATATTTAATATTGGATATTTTTGGAACCATGAGGATTTTCAAAATAAACATAATCCCTTAGAAAACAATTTAAGAAAAATAATTTACCCCGATATGGATAAAATTAAAACTCTTAGGTAATGAATTGTATAAAATAATTCTAATGGATTCTAGTGTAGCTACAGGAGAAAATGTCTTCTCTATCACGAAATATCCCAAATGGGCCAATATCATGACTCCGCAAGCCCTCCTACTTTAGGAAAGGGGCTGCAGACGAGCATCAAGTATGCATATCACTAAAAGTAGAGGCCCTAGAATAAGTACATGTACACACACATAAATCACCAATCCCAATTAGTACTAAAATTTATAAACAACATTTCATACATTCTTGCCTCTATCTAAATCCCACAACTACAGTATGTGAGAAAGTAAAAGGTAGTAAACAGGGCCAATTATAATCTCACCACAATGATTTTAAAATTAATTCCAACCTAAATTTAAGGTTAGGTACTAATTTCATGATACAATATGTATAAACTTAGGTCATTCTTGTCTCACAAGGTATTCTATATTCCTAGTCCGTCTAGGACTATGTCAAATAGTAGATCCTCAGAATAAGACATGACATGTGTGGTAAATTCCCATCCATGTATGAGTATAAAAATACCCACTTTGACACCCGAAACCACAAAGCATACAACAAAAGTATAATTGTCAGCTCTACATAGGTATATGTTTACAATAAAAATAACAGGAATATCCAGATATAATAAACAAAGGGAGACTATCTAAAGGTTTTTAACAATAATAATTATATCCTTGGATTCCATATTGAATGCCTTATAGAGCACTCATCTAGGAGAACACACTCCTTGAGTTAGATAGAATTTATGTTGTCTATATTAGAGGTAGATATCCTATAGTCTTCCCATTATAAGTACACACTAATTGTATTAAGATATATGTACTCAGATGAGGATCACACCCAAATTCATGGGGTTTATCAAACTATTAATATGGATTAACCTACTACATATAGAATCAATTTCTATGTTGCGATGATCATGATGATACCAAGAACATTACCTAGGGAACGAAGATGAATATTGGATCTCACCCTGATCCTCATGGAAGGATTAATCCAACTATATCCATGAAGTCATGCTGAAGAGACCAGATTTCATTGTAAAGTAGGTGATTCCATACTATCCCTCATAGAAGAAATAGGGAACACACACTAAAAAAAGATGATAATGATATAGAGGATAATGGAATTAAGAAAATATAAATAGAGTACATGAAGTGTAGTAGGGGTACACATCATGCCCCATCGACCTTGGGTCTTGCTAGTGTAAACAGCCGGTGACCTTGTCCATAGGGATATAAATGGGGTGTTAATGCCCATAAAATTCTATGTGTGTACCAATACATGGTTTTACCTATGTACGTACCATCAAATCCCTAATTATGTAGTTGTTCATGGTGTTCATATTTCCATGTACTCTCTATTTTTGTCCGTGTACCATCAGAGTTACATAATAAGACATAAAAACTTACCAATTTCTATATGATTTGTTCACATACCATTTGATACATAACACCATCTTGAAATAATATCTTCTTTGAGGATATATCCACAAGAAACGTATTCTTGGATTACACACAGTGTGGATATGGATTTTTAGAACCATGTTTCCTCCTTCCTCTTACACTAATGCGTCCACCACCTAAAAATCACGCATCATCCACATAGTAAATCAGATATACATCCAAGGTTATCCACAATGTGTACATTTTAATAATGTTTTCCTTTGAATCCATTTATAAAATATCTTAATTCATCATTATTCATTACAAAATGAAGAAAACAGAATTTATGTACGGAAACAATTAAATGTCCAACCACATATCATGTTTCACAACTATAAAGTCATCATGATCCGAGAACTAAAATATTAAACGATTTCATTTGTTAATAGGTGCATAAAATTTGATTTCTCTGTTGCTATTGAACCACATTCCATTGAAGAATACCCATGATGAATAAAGAAGATGTAGAGAAATACACAACCATAAAAATGAGGAATGAACCCTAGAAAATGTTCATGTTGTTATAGATCCATTTCCATTTTAATGACATCAAAATATCAAATAATCACAAAGAAATTCTCTCAATAAATCTGTATAGAAATATCATTAATTAAAATTACCGATATGTGAGTTAATCCATTGGTCAATTGATTCATGTTCATCATAGAAATAATAATATGGAAAAGAATACAATAAAAATAAAATCATACCTCATGATGTATCGATCACTTTGGAACAGTGGGAATGAATCTATTTCATTAGTAAATTATCAAAATAATGTTTCCCACCGATCATTGATCCATGACATAGATGATGTTTTCATGAGAGATATCCTCTAACATACTCTACATTGTATCTCCAATAGCTCTAGGGTTATGAGGCTAACTCTATAATCCGATCCTAGATGTATTAATAAAGTGGATTTTAGGCCGTTGTGTTAATGGTTAAATAAAATATTTTTTATTTATTTACTTTATTCACTTTTATTTCTTCAATGAATTTTCCTCAAAATCCTTCACCAACAAAGGTTGTATTTGAAATAGGTATAAACCCTATTATTAAATCAATGGTCCTATATAATTTAGGATCTAGTGTCTTTTTTAGATGTTTTTCAAAAAAAATTAGAAAAAATGCAACACATTCTGTTAAATTTAATTAAATTATACAAAAAACATATCCAGAAACACAATTCCTCGGAACCACACATCATCTCAACACCTAGTCAAGAATATAGTATATTCAATATAAAAATTATATACGTAAATTCTGAGTCATTACATTCTACCCAACTTAGGGATGTATGTCCTGAAAATCTAAATCAATTGTCTATACAAAGAGATGTGGGTACTAAGAATGAATCTCATTCTCTCACTCTCATGTTCTCTTTTAAAGATTCTTGTGATCCCATACAACTTGAAATAAATTAATTTATCACCGATGAAGGATCCTCTTATATTGGTCCTAAACCACTACCTGTTGCTCTTTAAAGGTATCTCCCCCATTGAGACCCATCTCAGCCCAATCACCAAAATTTTATGAGCCATGCACATACCTCATCAGCTGTGACACATCAAATATATCTTGTACCAAAAGAAACTATGGAGGTAGAGCTAAATAATAGGACATCTTTCCTAATCAATGTAGTATCTGTAAAGGGCCAGCGAATCATGTAGATAGCTTTCATCTCTAGACAAACATCCTTAATCCCTATTGAGGTGAAACACATAGAAACACATGGTATCCATATCGAGACTCCTAAGGCATCCATCATATTTCTCTATAATACTTATAATGGTTATGTACAGTCATCATAGAATCTTTGGATAATCTACACCATCACATTAGTTTCTACCACACACTCTAAATCCATGTGTTCAAACCCTCCAAGGCATATCCAGCAATGTGGGAACATATAGGGTGACCCTTAAAATGGTTCTAATAGTTCCATACAAATGGCGGAATAGTAATTTTTTTTTGTGAAAAAACTACACTAGTGGTGGCGATCCTACCAACTATATCCAAATTCCAACATGCAATCTCAAAACATGTTCCCTAGAACATGAATCATTTTCTCAGAAAATCTATATATCTAGTTGTGAAACTATATATTCAAGTGGAACTGAGTCCCAAACGACTCCTGAAATACCTTCCATTACTGAGATGTGTAGCAATTATTATGGTAAAAATGATCTTTTAGGGGACTCCATGGAGTCAAACTATCTCTTTCATATAGATATGTCTCATGATATCTACTTAACTATTCTCATGGATAGCTAGGATGTGGCCCAACATGGAGAGTTGGTCTATGATCACTCATTTTTAAATGTATCCAATTGGCACACATGGTAAAACAATTCATGATTTCTATGGATATTCCATCCCACATTCATTTTGGATCTTCAAGGGGTAGAGATAATCCTGCTAGAACAATGTGCCCAATCATCACATACTGACAAGTAATGTGTCAAGTTCCAAACTCAGCAACGTCCTTCTTTATCCCCAACAACCAAAATTGATTCCAGATGTCTTGGAATTTCTTTTAAACAATTGGATGTACAAAAAATGGATATGTATGAAAATTTATCATTACCTCATGAAACAAAATCATTGACTCCATTGTACATCATCTAAAAGAATGACATGCTCCCCACCTTCAGAAAATCCCTCACAAGCATGTCCATTAGATATCTATGTATTTATGATATTACAATTGACATCACCATGATGTATCTACCGAACTCTATAAAAAATTGGTGGGGTAACCTTCTAATATAGGTCAGTTTATCCATTTCCATCCATAAGGGATAACGATAATGTAGCGAACTACTCCAACGCCTCTTTTAGAAATTGAAAAAAAAGAACTCCTAATAAGAGAATAATCTACCATTTCCGCATCCTAGGAGTATATATAGTATCAATTTAAAATTCCAAAAGTAAATCTACCAATTTACTATGCCTCATGTTAATATATTCTTGATAGATGATGTACTGTAGACTCTTGAGTATAGAATAGATGAAAAATCACTCTCTTTCCAGGTGGTTTCACAACATCGGTATTGAGAAGACTACCAAAACTAACTCAAGATCCGGGGTCACGTAGTTCAACTCATGTGGCCTCAACAAACCTGAACAAAACAAAATCACTTCATGCCTCAACATGAGAACACAAATAAGCCCTATTCATAATGCATCCTTGAATACTATATACTCAACATCCTCATCTACGAATCTCAATATGGGAGAGTTCATCAGTCTGTACCTCAACTTATGAAAATCATTCTGACACGACTTCATCTATACGAAAGGATTCCTTCTAATGGTAATAAATTTCATTGGGGGTGATATCCTAGAGAATTCTGGTATGGATCTCTAGTAATAGACTTCTATTCTCATGAATCTCCATAAATACATCAATATCTTGGGTGGATACCATTATAACATTACCAAAACCTTAGATAGATCCATTTCCACACCATCTTCTTAGACAAAATGTCCCAAGATGTTGACCTCAATTATCCAGAACTAACACATCAAAATATTTCCATAAATTTGGATCACATTGAGTATTTCTAGAACCATGTTTATGTGTCTATCAATTCCCTCCATGAACTCTTAGTACACAAGAATATTGTCAATGAATAATACCATGAATCAATTTATGAATCGATGAAATATCTATTCCATGTTTCCCTTGAACACTTATTGAGAATTAAACCAGAATAATGGTATCAATGAGTACATCTTGTGACTATATCAACATCATAATTTTTTCCTCAGTATATCCTCCTCTCATACTCACAATTGGATATGTCCTCATAGGTGTTTATCCTTTAAGAAACATCATTAACCTATCAATTGATTAAATAGGTAGTTGATCCTCAGTAGTGGATACATGGTTTTCTGGGTAACCTTGTTCACGCACTGGTATCCCACACAAAACATCTAGTTTCTATCATCCTTCTCTGTGACCAAATATAGGGATACCCTAGGTGAAAAAATTTGTTTAACAAACCCATTCCACTAAAATTCCTTAAACAACACCCTCAGTTGATGAAGCTAAGTGGGATCTATTTTATATTTAGGTGCATATATTGGCGGGATTTGAGGGGTAGATCAATATAGAAGTATATATATCATTGAAGAGGTAATCCTAGGCCATATATAGGGTAATATGACCTAATAATCATTCACCACTCTATGGAACTGAAAAAAACATAACATCCATTGCATGAAGCATCAGACTGGTAAATTGATGAGTAATCAACTACACCCTCTAATGAATCAATCCATCATATGCTTCCTTGGTTTACATTTCACCAACAGAGGTGAACATTGACCCATTATTGTTGAAACACCATATCGAATTCTAGAAACAATTAATATGTGAATGAACTGCAGATAAATAATCAATATCTAATATGTTCTTATAAGACCTCATCATTGCTACCAACATATCCTAACAAAAACACTCTCCTCTAAGAGTATATTAACACTTTTAGCACAAGTGTGTGATCACTATATCATCACTAGTATGATTATCCAAGTGCATGGGTCAAGCTTAGGGATCAATCATAATATCTATGTATTGAACCATAATTGTGGAAAGATAGGAATGCCTAAAAACAACATCTATTAGTAATGTAGGCATGGTATAAAAGACACATATTATATATGAAATAATTCTCGAATCCTTTGGGATGTAATATTTTACCATCTACAACTAAACAAACCCTTTTCTTCCATCTTCCTAAAACTAGAGTGAACTACCTAAGTTTTTCTATGGTAATAACTCAAAGTGTGGACTTCCTAAACAAACTCTCTTATCTCATATTTCATGTCTACCACCAATGAGAACTATCTACTCTAGATACTGCCTCTCACATAGTGGACCATCTATAGTCTCCTTATCATATGTATGGTGGGTTAGAAAAGCTGGAGAAAGATTCCCCATGTCATCATAATAGAAGAATCACCTCTCCAAGGGTTGACTGCACCCATACAGTGAGCTTTGAACCACATTCCATTTCTTCAAGGACCTCATCCTAAATCTTATAGAACGTCTAGGTCCTTGACACTAATGTTTTCTACCTAGTATTGAGGTGTCCACTCCGACATTCCCACTACTAGAAACTAATGGCTGAGTCATATTAAATGGAAGCACTCTACCACAATAGATCACTCTAGAACACCATCAAAAGTAGGAATGAGTAGAGATACAAAATTGTATCATATATCTCTATGCATTCCTCTGTTGAATGTCTGATCCCAAAGGAACATATCCCAATCCATATTCATCGAGTACCTAGATTGGTTTTTAAAACTCAATTATTACTCAACGCTGACGTGTTTTACTACATGATCTACTGATTCTCTTAGATATGTAAATCCCATAGCGTGATTGGAGAGAATGATGCTATGCAAAGTAACTCAAACCGGGATCATTATAGAGTCTCCGCATAACATGATTATTTTAAAAAAACACACCATAGTCCTATTGAACCATGATTAATGCTCACTATCAGGACCGCCATCTGATCTATTTTTCTCTTATCCAAATGGAAAACCCATTTAACCAACTCTTTCCATTCCTTAACCTCTTGTGGGTTGGCCTCACCTAGAAAACTGAAGCGTCTATGTCAAATAAAATCGTGATGTGTGATATGTTTCTATAGATCACATACTACAACTAAAGGTAAAATATTCTACTTAATATGAATTGGTATATTTGGTGAACCAACTAGAAGTAAGATCTTTAAAAATAGTCTATGTATATATGCCTAATCACTCAGGGGTTCATCCTAGCGTTCCCGATGCTGAATCCTCTCAACTATATGTCACAAAGGCATCATAAAATATACAAGAAGTGGCATAGTCAATGAGTATATCTAGAGATATGAATTAAGAAGGACATGGAAAAAACTCATTCCTATATGATGGATGTTCTATTGTTTCTCCTACAACCAATATTCTTATATACCGATAAAAAAATCAGGTGATTAGTGTGCACATATATGGATATGATGGCCTCCACACCAACATTGAAGTCCATATCGTAAAATCTGAAATAAAAAAACCTAACACTATTTCCCCAAACAATTATCACAGACTCTAGTCCTAATTTATAAACAACTATTCTAATACCTTTCTGTCATGTCCCACCCAAAAGGGAGTCAGGATGTGACTCTTGAATCCCACCTCCAATAGGCTTGGTGTTGGTGACTGGAGATGAGTTGGTATATCACAAACATGTTGAGCGTTAGCCTATGTTACTATAAAAATGAATAGATATCTAACCCCATAAAGTGATGAAATGTTAAAATAAATGAAAATCCATTCATGTATACATTTAAATTCCACAACTATAGTATGATAATATGTAAAAGAAGGTATACATGGAAGAATAAAATCTCTAAACAAAGAGTATGAAAACAAGTCGAACCTAAAAGAAATGAATGGGACAACTATAAAGATACCACCAGACACACCTCTGTTTTTCCATTCCCACTAAGAAACATCCCACCATATTCCATATATGAATCTATAAAAATTTCAAACATCTACAAAAGACATGAAATGTGTGGGAAATACCGTGTACTTGTGATAATAACAATACCACTATGTCACCCCAAAACCAAAAAACATAAAAAAGTATAATGGTCAACTCTATATGGTAATATATTTATAATAAATATAACATGAATAAAAAGGGGTTTCAGGGGAATCAGAAATAAAATAATGAGAAAAAGGATCTTGATTTTGGGACACGAATGTAAAAGGAAAAATTCCTATACTATGCATGGTGCACAGTTTGCAGAAGGTTTGTAATAAATGTGTGAGGGGAAGACCAAACCGCGTGGGGTATGAAAGTGGCATTTATCATGGTTGGTGCACAGTTTACAAACCATAACGACCTCCCCAAGTAATGATGTAACCCAAATCCCCTTAGACAATTACTTGCACAATTTTTTCAGATTGATTAATAACCATGAAGGTAAACCGTCCACCCCATTAATGTTGAAAAAATTTAAATATTCCCAGTTCAAGATTTTTAAGTTACTACCCGATTTTCATTCCCATTTCCACCATTTAAACACTAGTGATAAACATGGAAATCAAAACAATTAAATCGTCAATTATCATTCTATTCTATGAAGTTTTTAGTGTCATCGGTTGTAGATCGAATCATATGGTAATTATGACACATCCCTTCCTTTTCGATTTCAAATAAGGGTTTGTAGTCTCGCCAATATTCTAACAAATCATTGAATCCAAATTTTTCAAATGGATCCTAGGTTGGGAAATTAATTTGGATTTGGTTAGGGATCTAAGACTACAATTAATAGTCCTTTCATCAATAGATTTTATGTATGAGGTCTACAAATTATATCTAATAGTTTTCATTTGGAGTTGTACATATGAGATTGTGTTATTGTTTCCCCCGTTGTTGTAGTTTTAGGTTAATAAGTGATAATTGGTACAATTGGTGTCTAAATGATAAATTTAACTCCCTAAGATTCATGTGGGATTCTTTGAGGTTTATTTTACCAATTTTGGGCCACCCATGAGGTGTGTCAACTTTCTTTTACATCGGTAACTAAATTGTTATCTATTCAATCTTATTTTTCAAAGGTAGATCCCAAATTAAACATGATAGTTGGGTAATTTTATGGTTAATATGGGATTGGGATAGTTTTTCAAAGGATTTATAACTCCTTAAGGGGTCATTTGGAATAAAATGAAAATTGGTTAATTGGTTTAATTGAGATTGTGTAAGGTGGCTTGTGAATTGTGTTAAAATGCCCAATAGAATTATATCATATGAAATGGTGAACATGATATATTGGTAATGTCTTGTAAACTGGGTAATATTTTAAATGGATATTCATAATAGAAATTTGGAACATGTTAAATGTGTTAATGAATGAGAATTAGGGAATATTCTTAGTGAGTCAGTAATCATAAATGAGAAATGGCGCTAAATAGTTATGTAATGTAATTGGAAATGTGTTACTAGATTATTCCATGATATCAATTCCAATTAAGTTTTTTTTGTTTTGTGGTTTCATTTTTATTGGGGTTTTTTGGTTGTAATATGGTATGTGTTTGGTGAATGGATAAATAAGCACGTGAACATGGATTTGTAGTGTGAGGTATAGATATGGGGCTCTATACCCATAAGTCGAGTTAGACCGAGGCTCTAAATTACTACTGAAAATGATTGAGTTAGGGAAGGATAGAAGGTTATATTCCCTTAATGGTTTCATATGATGATAACACATGGAATGAGGCTTCAAGGTAAGTGTGTTTTATATGTTGTGATATGATTACCACTTGTGAGGTAAGGAACTTGAATAATTCCCCTTCATGTATAGAATGTCGATGAATTTTCCTAATCCATTGAACATGTGAGGAAAATTAATTATTTTATGGTAATGGTATTAGTAATAGAGTTGGAAACAAAGTCTGAAATGGTTTATGTAAAACATTGTGAACTAAAGGCACCTAAGATACAATTTTCTCGTATTATAATATATTTTTTATTACATACACTATCTATTAGATTGGGTATTTTGTACACACCATTGGTGGAGGCCTAATTATTAGTACTTAGGCCCTTCCCAAGCTAACATTGGGGTACTCGAGCATATATCTTATTAGATGGGTTGGATATTGAAAAATTCCATATGCTAGGGACTTGAGCTAGACATGGGATATTCATGGATGATGATATATACATGGATTCAAGATACATTTCTGGAATCAAATATTTTCATTATTTTTTGTTTTTCATACACTTTGTCATAGTGAGTATGACATGACAAATTAACTATATTGTTTTGTACTTATAACTAATTTGGGAAATTATTTTTTATTCCTGATCTTTTGTTATTATATTATGTTTAATTTATTGATATATTATCATATGTGGACTACTCTGGTAATGAGGGTATAGTCTCCCCACATGTCTTATTAGGCCCTCATTGATAGTCAGCAAACTATGACATATTAGGTGGTGAGCATGATTTCATGTGGTGACGAGGCCTAGGGCCCTAATTTTGTGGGTATTAAGTAAGAGACAATACACAGTGGTCATATAGGATATATTTTCCTATGGACATAGTATTCAAGATGGTAGGAAAGAGATTAGGATGTGTTGGATCTTAGTGATGAAATTTTTCATGGGATTAAACAACCCACCTATGAAGGATAAAACCAAGTACCATTGCAGGGAATTGTTATTTTTGTTGTGTGCTATTATATTTGAGGATATTCCACTATTTAGTGATTTAATTATAGTGTGGATTTATTATTTGGGATATTTTGGATTGTGGATGTGACAGTATGATATTTTTCATTCATGAATCATTATAGGCACCTTGGTACACGGGTGGAATGCATCATGATAGCACACATAGATTGGGTGTGTGAGGCATTAAGGGTAGAATGAATTTTACTTCCTAAAGAATTTAATTAAAATGGAGTCTAATAAATTGATGTAAAGGGGTAAAAATGGAAAAGTGTTATGTAACATTTAGAGTGTAATTATTAATTAAGGGTTCAAAGAGAGTTTAATGCATTACTTATTACACGTTATGAAATGGGAAATGTGTATATGTATATTGTGTATCTTATGAGTATGTAAATGGTTTTTGGAATGGGATTCTAGTGAATGACTTGTGACTTTTTAAGTTTGTTTACCCATGTCAACCATGACCCATGTGAGGGACAGTCGAGGGTATGTTTTTATATGTGATAATGAAAGTTGAAAATTAATATGTTCTTGATGGATTTTTTATGACCATTATAGAGATGTATTTTATGTGATCTTTGAAGCAATATGTTATGTGTTCTAAAGATTATATTTGGAATTTTAGGGAAATGCCAACATGAGGTCACATGTCGGTTGGGTGATAATTGGATGTTACTAAAAACACCCATTCTGTAGTGGAGTAAGAAAATGTGGTGATCCCAGATAATAGTGATGTTCATTTTCTTGATAATCATTCCCACTTAATGAAAATAATGGAATGCGACCCAATGCAAGTTGTACTGATCATGTTTGAGCTGGATAAGGAGTTTCAGCGGCAACACCTTTAGACCTTTTCAAGAGAGGGTGGACCATACGTATAAGTGTTTTGGATAGAGTCCATCTAGATTATTATTGATCTTATGTAGACTCCTTATGATAATAGATTCATGTTGGTGACCTATATGTTGAGAGACTAGGTAAAGTAGTGGGGGAAAATCATTGTGAAGTCTGAATAGGATGAAGAAATGTTGTTGAATTTTGTTTTAGAAATGTATGTAGACAATTTATATCTAGAGAACATAAGGAAGGGGAAGGATATGAATTTTATGTGTCTGGACTAATGGGTAATTTTGGTGATGGACTATTCTAGACATTTCACTAATTTGTGAATCTTTTTTCTTGCATTGTAAATAGATGAGGAATAGGTGGATAAACATTTCCAAGTTGGGATGAGACATGAGATCATTTCTCAGTACAATATATTTATTTTAAATAAGTTTTCTAATTTTGTGGATTATCCCCTTATTTTATAAGGAAACAGGAAGGGGGATTAAGGTAGTGGACTTATGGAACTAGATGGATGGAAGAATGGTACAATCTCTAAGGTAAGAAAGTGTCATTTTGGGAGCTTATATCTAGGGGAAGTGTGAAAAGTGGTCAAAATATAGGGTCAACTTCTCATGGTGGAGATAAGGTGTTTTATTACGAGTGTGGTAGGTCAGGATACATGCATTGTTACTATCCCCAGCCTCCAACGAGTGCTTGTCATATAGGATAATGGGGAATGTGTAGATATTATATAGTAATCCCCACCAGTATGGAACAAATTTATTTTTGAGTAAAATTACATGTGAGGGCATGGGGTTAGTTACACCATATTAGTAAGGCAGTAGGATCTCAATGGACCATTTTGGTATAGGCGGAGGATGTGTTACTATGTGGATAGAACACTCATATCAGTAGAGTATTGTAGAACCAAGAACTCAGTTATGATCCTAGGTAATAAGGGACTGTTATCTTCATAAAATTCATCATACACCTAAGGTGGTGATAAAGGAATGTTGACTATTAATGGTACGATCCTTATAGCTTCCACACTCTCTAGTGCTTTTATTGATAGAGGTTCCACACATTCCATTATCTCTGCTCTGTTTTTTGGTTGTGTTGGTGCTAGAAATGGAACTTGTGTGTGGGGTTATGTTTATTGAAACTCTATTGGGGGTAAAATATATGGATGTTAGACAATGTAAGGTTTTTTATTTGGTGGTTGATGGGTACCATTTCTTATAGGGATTTTTGATTCTTGAAATGTCATGTTTTCAACTGATTTTTTCCATGGATTGTATAGTTTTTACTAAAACCATATCAACTATTACCATTGGTAGATAACATTTATGTCTCATGAGGAGGACACGTATGTCTATCATGGTGGATGGGATGTCACACAAAGTTAGGTCATGCATGATTTTTAGTAGTTGGGTGAGCTCATAGATCAAGTAGATTATTTAATGCTTGATGATGAGTCAGTGGAGTAGGATGTATTTACTCATATGGTCGATCGATTTGAGGAGGAATTTTTTGAATTCTTTTTGGGGATCCCACTATAGAGAGATTTTGAGTTCACTATAGAATTGATAATATTGGTAGATCCAGTTTCCATTCCTCTACATCGAATGAATGTGCAAGAACTCTAGGAACATAATATATAGTATGAGGAACTTGAGAGAAATGGATTTATTCATCATAGAATGTCACCTTGGGAATCTCATGTTTTTTTCACGAAGGTTGTTTGATATTTGAAGAAATATGTTGATTATTAGAAGTTGAATTAAATTACTGCTATGAACTTTTACACCCTCCCTTGAATAGATTATCTATTTCAAAAACATATAGGTACTTTAGTATTTTCTAAAATTGATCTGATATCAGGGTATCACTGGCTGTGGGAGAGACCATATAATATACTGCATAATTCTTTTAAGAGTGGGTTTGAGTTGTATGATTTAGTGCTGATGTCATTCTGGTTGAGTAATGTACTAATAGTGTACACAACTCTAATGAATCAAATTATTCAGCCTTATCTGGAACAGTTTTTAGTTGACTTTATTAATGACATCCTGATGTACTCTAAGACTCATGATGGTCATTCAAACGTGGTTATGTTTTCCTGAGTATGTTAAGAGAGAACATGATATATTCCAAGATATTGAAATTCCACTTCTAGAATGATTGGGATTGTTTCTTGTGTCACATTATCTCAGAGGAAGGCGTATCAGTAGACCCAAAAAATTACATGCACTTGTGCATTGTGAATAGCCCAAATAATTTTCTTTTGTTATGAGTTTTTTTGGGGTTGGCTGGATATTACATGAGGTTTCTCAAATATTTCTCCTTATCATATGTTCCACATTGAGGTTTGACTATGAATTGAGTTATATTTGAATGGTCTGGGGAATTTGAGGATGCATCCCAATAGTTATTAAATTTGTTGACAAAGACTCCATTACATATCATACCTAAGTCAAACGAGGGTTATATCATGTTTTGGGATGTTTTTGGTGTTCTTTTTGGGAAAGTGTTGATGCAGTATGATTTGGTCATTTCATATGGTTCATAATAGTTGTGGACTCATGAATGAAATTACCCCACTCATTATCATGAGATGGATTCAATAGTGTATGTCTTGAAATGGTGGTGGAACTACATATTTGGATAGAGAATAACATTGTATCGATCATAAAATCCAAAATTATATATTCTCTCAGCATGATTTATTTATTTTTTAGTGGTGGTGGTTTGAGTTTATGCAGTCTTTTGAATTCAGGCTCATCTACACACCAGGAAGGGGGAATAATGTTGTAGATTCTTTTAGACGGAAAGCTCATAGTCAGGCTGTTCTGGAGTCCAAATCTATGTAGAAGATGATGACATTATTTTCTAATATGCATCTAGAGGTATATGATCGGATAGGGTAGATGAATCTTTCATCCATAGTAGTTGAGTTCACACTTTTGAGTTTTGTCAAAGAGAGTCTTCTTGAGGATCCAAAATGTTTTACTATGAAGGAATGTGTTAATGGTGGGGAGCCACCATATGGTTTAACTATTTGGGATTATGGGATCATGTATATATGTGACTCTATTGTGTGGAAAATATATTTATTGGAAGATTTTATGCATGAGTTCATTCCAGAGAAGTGGGAGGTTCATCCTGGACTGACCTAATTGTATTGTGATATCCTCATTACGTATTGGTTGCCTAAGATGAATAATTAAATTGTGGACTTTGTGGAATAATGAATTAAATATCAATAGGAGATGGCCAACCATCAGTGACCATGCATTTTGTTACAACCACTACCCATTCCATAATGGAAATGGGAGGAAGTAATGATGGAATTATTAGTGTGTCTTCTGAGGTTGTCTCAAAAGTGTGATGCAATATGGGTAATTTTTGATCGGTTGACTAAGGTGTCTCATTTCATTCCTATTCGATATACCATCACCTTTGAAAAGTTGGGACAGTTATATGTTCTACATATAGTGATTTTTCATTGGATAAAATGGAATATTTTGTCGGATTGTGATTTTCATTTTACATCGAGATTCTGGTATGGGTTAATAATGGTGCTTGGTATAAAGGTGTTATTGAGTATGAATTTCAACACATAGACAAATGAGAAATTATTGTGGACCATTTAGGTGTTAGTGGACTTGTTGAGTGATTGTGTCCTAGATATTGGTGGATCGTGCGAAATAACTTTTCACTTATTGAGTTTTCCAAGAAAAATAGTTTCTAGAATCTGATTCAAATCCATCCATTTAAAGAAATCTATGGGAGGCCATGAAGAACTATATTATATTGATTAGAGGATGGGAAATATGAAATATTGGGGCTGAGTCCTATGTATTATATGTTTCAATAGATTCAGATGATCTAGAAATGTATGGTAACTAATCCTAGAAATTAGAAGCCACATGAAGATATATTTTGTTGACCTCTTCCATTTGTTGTGGTGGATCATGTGTTTCTTAAACTATCTCTATGGTTGGGTCACTATTGGATGCAAAAATAGTGTATGCAGACACCAAGGTATGTGGGGCCATTTGAGATTGTGGAGAGGGTCAAACCGGTGGCATACTTATTGGCTATGCCACAATGGTATAGTGGAAGGCCTGATGTCTTTCTAGTTTTGGAGATTCTATAGTATCTTCCTAACCCATATCATGTGATATATGATGAGTATGTTTATCTTGAGTCTAATGAATCCATTGAGGAGCACCCATTTCATACCATGTATCATAGTGAGAAGGTCATGTGAGGCAATACTGCACCTTTGGTAAATGTTTCATGGTATCATGGTAATGTTCTGGAAGAATCATGGGAAAAAGAGTCAGATGTGTAGGCACTGTGGATCGATCTTTTGGATTTAGAGGTTCATAGGAGCTTAGGAGAGTGGATTGAGGATGATCCATTATATGGTGGGGAGTTTGTAAGATCATGATTTTTCCTGAGCTGTGTTTTCAGTTACATTTCAATTTAATTATCTTGTTTTATTGTTATATAAATAGTTCATATGTTAATAGGGAGGCTCAGAGGTGTCCCAAGTGTTTGGGACATGAATGAAAAGTATAAAGTGGCCTTTATATGCATGTTTCACAGTTTGTTCTCTATTAGTGAAAACCAATCGAGTGGAAGGCCAAAACCAGTAGGCCTAGAGAGCGGCTTTCTGAATGGTTTGTGCATGACTATGAAAATGTGTGGGACACCCAAGGTAAATGTGTGACCTAACTCCCCTGGGATAGTGGCTTGCAGATTATGTGCACACAGTTTCGACAACCGGATGGGAAAAACGTGCACCCCATTAATATTAAAAAATTTACAAAATTGACACTTCATTTTCATAAGTTCCTACTCGATTTTATTCCCCATTTCCTCCCTTGAAACCTTAGTTATGAACATCGAGGATACAATCATCCCATGGTCCATTCTTTAAATATTTTAGGATGTTTTGAGTAACATTAGTTGTAGATCGAAGCTTTGTGTAATTCTAACACATCCCTTTATTCTCTTCCCCAGATTTGGGATTTTAGTTTCTCTGTTATTCTTCCAAAAATCTAATACCATATTTGTCCAGTGGAACCTAGGTTGGTACGTCAAAGGAGGTTTGGATCAATATATAAGGAAATGATTAAGAGTTCATTTTTCAATATATTATTTGTAGTTTATCTATATATTATATCCCATAGTTTTTATATAGATTTGTTCTTATGAGATTGTGTTCTTTCTATCCCCTTGTTGTGGTTTTAGTTACATTATATCGATTTGGTAAAATGGGTATCTAAATGAAAAATTGAACCCCTAATGATCCCTATGCGATTCATTAAGGATGATTTTACCATATTAGGGCCTCCCATGTGGTCCATTGACCTTCTAAGACATGGGTACAATAAATGTTAAGAATGAAATTTTATTGTTCTTAGGTTGAGCAAAAAATGAACAAGATGGTTGGTAATTTGAGGATTAATATGTGATATGAATAGTTAGTCCTATGATTTATAATGATTTAAGGGGTTGTTTGAAATGACATGAAAATGTGTTATTTGGGTTAATTGATATTATGTTAACCACCTTGATAATTGTTTAAAAATACCTAAGAGGATTACATCATAAGAATCCCTGAACGTGTTATATTAGTAATGTCTTGTAAATTGGGGAATATTTTAAATTTATATTCATATGGTAATTGTGGAATATTTTCAATGGGTTAATTAATTATAATTAGTGAATATTCTTCGTGAGTTTGGCATATGAAATAGTAAATGGGGTTAATTAGTTATGTAATGTAAATGTAAAATTTTTAATGGATTATAGAATGATATTAATTCCTATGATGTTTGTTATGGTTTATGGTTTCAATTTTATGTTGTTTGTAATATGGTATGTGTGGGGTGAATAGATAAATATACATGTACATGTGGATTTATAGTGTTGGTTATTCACATGAGGCTTTACACCCATGGGTCGAGATAGACTGAGGATATAAACTCCACCCAACAATGCATAGGTTAGGGAAGGGGATGTTGTCTTATTCCACTAATGGTTACATTTTATGAGACCACCCAAACTAAGCCGTCAAGGGTAGTGTGCTCAATACGTTGTGGTGTGATTACCCATAGTGAGGTAGGGAACATGACTCATTCCCCTTGAGGCATTGAATATTCATAAATATTTCTAATCCATTGAACATGTGATGATATTGAATTAAGTGGGGGCAATTTTATAAGTAATAGAGTTGGAAGCAATGTATGAAATGGTTCATGTAATATGTGATGAACTAATGGAACCTATGTTACCTTTTTCTAATATTATATTATATTTTTTATTGAATTCACTATCTTTTGGACATGATATTTTGTAGACACCATTAGTAGTGGCGTACTGAGTAGTACTTCCACCACACTCTGGTCTCCAATGGGTACCCGAGCAGATTTCATGTTTGTAGGCCATGGTATGATTAAAGTCCATGTGATAGTAAGTTGAGTTGGACATGGGATATGTAAGTATGGGGATTCAAACTTGGATTTTGGAACCGTTTTGGGGATTCTGTTGTTGTCATTATTTTTTTCCTGTACTTTGGCATAATGATCATGCAATGACCTATTTATTGTTTGGTTCTAGACTTTTACCATATTTCGGAATTTGTTTTTTATGCATGTTATTTGGTTATAACATTTTTCCCTATTATTTAATTTTTTTTATACTTTGTATTACTATGGTAAAGAGGGTATAGTTTCCCCACATGAATTATTAGACCCTCACTACTAGTCAGAAGCCTCTGGTGTATTGGGAGGTTCCCTTCAGGTCATGTGGAGACCAGGCCTCGGTCACTGAATTAGTGTATCCTCAATTGGTGTTGTTAAAAGACATGTAATGTGTGGGAAAATCACATGTAGAGGGGACAATTAAAATTCCCAAGAATTCACCCCATACCACCAAACATAAATAACAATATAATAATTTTCTTTACATGGGTATATTTCTATAATACATATAACATGAATATCTAGATATACTCAATATATAAAAATATCTTAAATTTAATTCACAAATGTAATTCATGCCTAGGATTCCAGCTCAAGAGTTTCAAAAATCACTCGTTGGGGTGGAAACACTCCATGGGTCAGTTAACACTATTGACGTCCATCAGAGAGGTAGTGATCATCAGTTATCTCCATTATAAGTACGTGTAGATTTTATAAAGAGATGAAATATATA
The DNA here is from genome assembly GCA_963277665.1 of Viscum album. NCBI lineage: Eukaryota > Viridiplantae > Streptophyta > Magnoliopsida > Santalales > Viscaceae > Viscum > Viscum album. The sequence continues at coordinate 452,800,639 of OY728120.1, read as the reverse complement.
TAAGAGGACCACACCTAAGTCTATGGGGTATACAAACAACTCAATTTGGATTAACCATCTAAGTAGAGGATTGATGCATGAGCTGTGTTGGTCAAGATGATTCCAAGAACTCCACCAAGGTCACAAATATGAATAGTGTATCTCACTCCTATCTTCATAGATGGATTCCAAAAACTCAATTAAAAACGTCATGCTAAAGGGATCAATGTCCTAATTGAGGAAGTTCATTGTATTATAGTCTTTAGGGAATGGATGTCTGGAATTCACCCTAACAAATAATTTACATGACACATATTTAATGGAATCTAAATTTTTTTTATGGGAGTACACATAATGATGTAGGGGTAAAAACTGTGCCCCTTAGACCCCAGGTCCTGATTTGGTAAACTACTTGTGTCTGTGTGCATGTGTAAGTACACGATATGTTGCTTCCCACATACCATTTACCATGTACTAGTAAAAAACATAGCCTATGTACATAATAGATTTCATGTGTCCATGTTGTACTACTTGGCATACCGTTATATGTTTATTATCAGGATGTGTCTGTTTACCATCCATGTTATAGGCCAAGCCATATAGGATGTGACCACACAACGTGAGACATATTCACACATTTTGTGATCCTTAATTCCATCTTGAAACCCTATCCACCACTAGGAGGGCCCCACATGATTTGTAATCCAGGATTATACACTGTGAGGTCTGGAATTTTATAGAAACCTAGGTTGTTTCATTTGTACATGCCCACACCACCACATTCTAGAAATACATCCTCAACCAATCCTGATATCATAGATTAATCCATACAATGACTTTTGTGTATGTTTACTAGAATCTAACATTTGAATCTGTTTGGAAAATGGAATTGATCATTGTTAGTTGTTTTTTATCAAATGATCATTGAAAAATGGTATGAAAACTGTCCAATCAACAATTTCACCCATCATTAAACAACCATAATATCATGTCAGTCCCTGATATATCATTCTGAACCATTTCACCATGAAATAGTTGTGCAACATTCAATTTCACGGTGGATATCAAAACACGGTAAGAAAAATAAATCCTATGATGAACGATGAAAAATGGGAGAAATTTATAACCATAACACAAAGAATGATCATTGGCCATTGTTCATGTTAGTATTGATCCACCACCATTAGAATTAAAATGATGAATCAAATAGTCATATAAAAATTCTACCAATAAATCCTCAAAGTAATCCCAACCAACAAAATGGCCAATCCATGGATCAATCCCTTACTCATTGTTTCTCATTTTTCATAGAAATTGAAAATGGAAAAAGAATCAAATCATAAATGGATCCTACATCGAGATGGATAGATCACTGATGAAAAAAGAGCATGCATTGTTTTTATTGGTGAGATCTCTATAACATGTTGCAAATTGATCATCAATTAGAGATTTGATTGATGTATACCTCAGAGGGATCCTCCAACCCCATCTCTATGATTTCTCAAATGGATATTTTTTTATGTTTCTAAACCTGAAATTACATCATATTTGTATACATAAAGAGTATTTTACAATTCTATATCAATGGATTAATTAAAAAAATTATTTAATTATTTTATACATATTTACACCCAGGACGACTCTTCCACAAACACCATACACCGACAAAGTTTAAATTGCACCTACGGTAAATCCTACATTCCAATCTCAATGGTATCCCATGATTTTGAATCTATATCTGGTTTAGAAGTCATTCTACCTTTTTTTTCTAAAAAAGTGTTTACATGATATTAAATATATGTAAATAATTTTTTCCTTTCCACCATAGGCCTCATAATTTCACCCTGTCTAAGTGCCTGGTATCACCAACAATCCATAAAATATCCATAAATAATTCATGGAAAATATGAGTTATTACAGTAATGTATTCTATACATTATTCTATATTATAACAATTATCTACAAATTATATATTGATTTATAGTTATCACATGAAGATCAAACTCTTATTCTGAAAAAACCCATTTGGTTCCCATACCTAGATAATTATTGTATCTATCAATTAATTCTCATACCTTATTCCCCCAAAATTGGGTTAATTCCAATTTAATGGATATAACACCACATTAATTATAACAGTCTTATTCAATATATATAGTTTATAGATGATATAAACACAAAAAATTATAAAATAATACCGATGAACCTTTTAGTTCTAATACCATCATAGAAGATTATTATAATGGTTTCTAAAGGGTTGTTCTTATGGATTTTAGGATGTATATGCAGTATAATTTAGTGTTCACTAGAATGCAGCACTTTAGAATTTTGTTAGGGTTAATATATTTCATATTCATAATCATTTTTATCATAAGGTTTTCAGATCTCATGTTATTAAAATAATCACTTAGTTCATAAATTTGAGTTACATTGTGATCAAATAGATATCTTTCATTAAATTTCACATGATTTGATTGTAAAATATTATATGATCATTTATTGAAAACTATTAATGCTTTTTTAGAAGTTGAATATCCTAAAAAAGTACTTCATTATATTTTGGATCAAACATACCATGATTATGGGTTCTTTTTATAATATTAACCATAAATAAAAAACCATTAACTAGGGAAATTTTCGATTTATATTATTCTATAGCTCATAAAGAGTTTTATTAAAATAGGTCTCATTAGAACTATATTAATGACATAGCATATTAAATTCATATATTCATAAAAAAAAGAATATTTAGGTTTTATTTATATAATATAGAACTAAAATTTTTATGTATTGTTCTATTCCTCCTTTTCCATTACTCTATCCATTGAAGTGTCCTTGGGGCATGAAAGGTATGATTAATACCATGTTTTTAAGAATATAAATTTGACATATGTTATTCAAATTATCCTTCTTGGTAACATATTAAATAAATAATTTTTTATCATTCTATTTTAGAATAAATTTTTAAAAAATTGAAAAAAAGAATCTTCACTTATAAAACAAAAAAAATTCCAATGGGATCTAGATTAATAAAAAAACATAACATTAAAAAATTTATTTTCTTTCTTCAGGATGGTACAATAGAAAACACAAAATAATACATATGAATTATTACCTAGTGTCTAGAAGTATAAATATATTTAATTGATTTAAAATATGACATTCATTTCTTTCCCAATTTGAAGCATCACATAGATTATTTTTATTCAATTTATATTTAAGTAAATCTAAAACTAAATTACTTTTGGATAAATTTCTCAATAAAGACAGATTGAAATGTCCTAGTATTCTATTCCCTATCTATGATTTATTTGATTCATTATTTAAATAGTTCACCTTTTTCTTCTGAAATAGTCAGGATCTATAGTATAGACATTCTATATTCATGGTTCCTTAAATTTAGGAATGTTTACATTAATAATTTTTAATGAATCATTTGAAAAATAATAAATAGTCTTAATTAAATTGATAAATGATACATATAATTTTCTTCATCAAAACATCCATGTAGATAAAAAAAATTTTATGAAATATTTTATAATTTCAACAGATCCAGCAACCATAATATTTTTTATCTTTGTAACCAAAATTTACATGACCTCATATATAATTGGAAATGGGTGAATATTAGATAAATATCCACTCATATTCCTTGATATTCGACTTTCTATATTCCATCATTTATTGGGGATCTTGGTAATTTTTATCTAAAAAGATAAAATAAAGAAACAAATTTTTTTACCCATATCTTCCTTATTAAAGAAATGTTAGCAGTTAAGGATTTATGAACCAAAATCTTTTTGGGCTGTCCAAAACCTTCAACACTAAATTTTAATTTTTATTTCACAAAAAACAATCTTTTGAACATTATAGAACTGTGGATATAATAAATTGAATTCTTTTTCATAGTGAAATAGGTCATTATAATGAAAAAAATTTATTTTTTAAATATGTTTATTCTTGGAACTTGGTATAAAATAGTTATTGTAATTTATTTTCCACTTTTACATCCTATTCCAAATAAATTTTCCTGAATTTAATGTTTAAAATTATTTTTTATTAAATATATTATTTTTTGTAAATAAACTAAATGAACCTTGTAAATCATGAATATTTTTTTAATTTTTAAATTATTCTACTTGTTCAATAAATGATGTAGAAAATTTTTATAACATTAATTTTGCAGTTTTGATTTGTTTATTTATGTAAATTTTTCATTAAGAACCTCAATGTTGGAATTGTTAAGATTTTTTATTCTTTTTAATGATTCATAATGTACATTAAAATGGAACAATACTCATCAAATTCCTCAAATAATTAATTTTTTGGTTCATTTTCATTATAATAGGAATTGAAGGAATATAAATCATATGTTTGTCCCATGAAATATATGTTGTATTTTTTATTAGAAATATAATAATCAAATAATGAATGTGAAACATCACTGGAATTTTCCAATGTACTAAAAGATACCTTTATTGATTCATGATCATTCTTTTTATAACATAATTTAATGATTTATTTCATTGGTAACTATTTTTTCATCATTATGATGTAAAAATAATGCTTAATATGTCCAATATTAAGGACAACATAACATCTTAATTCCTAATATTTCAATTTTTATTATTGTATTTATTGATAGTTTTCTTAAAACAACTTCTCTATTTATAATACTTCTTTAATTTCCATGAAAAGTTAGAAATATATTTATTTTAATCAAAACAACTTGAAAAATATCCAATAGATTACTCAACAATCTGATTTATTTTTGTTTTTTTACATCCCATGATGTTGTTAATTTTAAAGCAACATTATCCTTCTTAATTAACCTATGATCTCCATCTTCAGCATCCTTATCTTCCTCCAATATCATCATAAGTATATTGAATTTTTTATTTTAAAACTTTTGACATTTGTTGATTGTCCAATTGAAAAGGAAATAACACTCCTCCTTAGTGGTAGTATTCTGATAAATTCAAGGTTTTATATGATTTATTTATAGGTTTTTTAAAAGTAAAAACATTATTTTAAATTTCTATAAGTCTTCCATTCAATATTGTGACACTCACACTATACATCATCCTAAAAGTGTAAACCCTTAGTTTAGTATTATTATATATTCTAAGAAAAATTCTATCTGTTCGTTCATAGGAAAATAAAATTTTATTCTATATATCATAACATGTTTGAAATTTTGATGACATATTAAAATCAATTGTTCCTAATACACAAATTATTGCATTCATAATTTTTTAATTCATATAATAGTTTTATTAAATTTTTTCATCCAAAATTTCTAGTTATATATTTGGAATTTCATAAGTATTCAAATCTTTGATTTAAATTTTAATCCAAGGTTCATTAAATATATAATCATTTTTCTGTTCCAACAACAATATTTTTGACTATTAAAACAATGTGATATAACCACAAACATTCCTTCTCTATTTTCTACTATTACAGCCTTTTTTGAAGTGTTCTTTGGATTTCAAAATTTTTGTGCTGAGGACTTGAGAATCACACCATATGATAAAAATTCTCATTATATACTAGCCCTATTAAGGTTCAAGACTAGGTTGAATTGAGTTATTTTCAATTTTCCTTCACTTAGAAAAATATCTCTCTCTTAATTGTGAATGCATTCTATTATGTTATTTAACAAAGTATGCTATGGAAATAAAATCATAAAAAAGAGACACATATTGTTTTATTGTAATTGAGGAATAGAAGTCCCATAGTCCTCTCGATCACCCCTCATCTGTATGAGTGTGATGATTTTAACTTGTTTACTTCTTTTTTTGGGATATCTTTCCCTTTCCCAAGGACTATATAAATGAGTTCAAATATTTAACAAAAAGTACATTCATAAGATATTTAAATTGGGATTAATAAATTATTTAAAAAGGTTAGCCTTAATAGGTTATTTTACTGGTAATCTTTACAAATTAATATAAAATTGAATGGTTTTAAAGTTTATCTCACTATAGTTAAATGAAAATGACAGAAGAAGAAATGTCCCCATGAGTAATAATTTTTAGAGTAAGTTTCTCTAGGAGAGTCTTATAATCACATAAATGATTGAAAAAACCACATTTGATGGAAGACGAATTATTATTCCTTAATGTAATAAATAAATATAGCTTCATTATTGAAAATTAAGAAAACAATTCTCAATAATTTTTTCACTTTCCTTTTCATTCATAATTTCACACTCTCACACACATAATTCTACTACTATTTATTTTAAAAACATGAAATGGCTCTTATTAAAATGCACTACTCCTGAAAACTACTAAAATATGGATCAATAATGTGTATTTCTCCATCTAATTCCTTAGTAATAGTAATGAAAATTAAAATATTTCATCTATTTTATTATGTATTAGTGTGTGGGTCTTATTATATTTGATTTTATCTTAAAGAGTAAATAGAATATTTATGTCTTGTACAACAACAATATAAATATAACTTTAGTGACTAAAAGGTAATTATTTCTAACTTGCTTTATGATGTTTCCAATTTCAATAATTGAATCGACATATCATAATTTATTAACTAAATCCATGTAGTCTATTTTTCTTTTCAAATCCAAATTTTACCACATAGTAATTCTATTCATATCTCCAAATTTTATGTATCTAATTGAAATGACGTAGCCATTTTCTTCGGGTAGATGATTCCCTGATAAAAATATATCCAATTCAAGAATCCAAGAATATTTACATACTTGTTACTCAAATATGTCATTCCTAATCCATATGATTATTCCATGTAATTCTTTTTTCAAGCCACATGATTCTATAAAGGATTCACTGTGTAGGTTATCTTTTTAATATATAAAATTTTTATGAATCTATTTTCCTTATGTAAGTGATTAATTGATATAGATATTTTCAGTACATTTCCAATTTTCCAAAGATCTCAGTTTTCATCAAAAAAATTATGAATCCTTACTTAATGAAATTAATGTGTGAATTCGTAATAATAATATAAAGCATGATAAATATAGTAAAAAACATTATTATCATTAAATTATTATGTGTAACTGAAATCAGAATAACTTATCATACATGGTATATGTTGTATCAACATTAGTAGTCCAACATTGTTAAATGATGATAATGGACAAGTGGAACTTCTTTGGTATAAGGTTGGTGGTATACATGCATTCCCTAAGAAGACTCATCTTTTATGACCAGTGATGATTTTTTGGATATCGATCCTTCCTTTCGTCACCTCTCAAATGGGTTTGATAAACTTCTTCAGTCATAGTATATTTATTTAAGACTGATGTTGTGAATTGATAAGTAAAATATTTTGAGTTGAATTTGAAACTATTTAATAGATTAATCCTTATGAATTAAATTATGGATTATGTTTTTTCATAGACTTCGTATTGTTGTAAAGGGAATTGTTAATTTATTAATAAATATAAAATTATATCAGTTTTATCCATTTCCATTGTTTTATAATAAAACCACCAGATAATTTCTCTATCATCATAGATTAAAATAGGAAATTTAATTGAAATATATGATGTGGAAAAATAAAAGGAATATCCCATGGCCTTCAAAATTTTATTTACAAAATAATGGAAAAAATTGTTTAATTAAATTTTGACGTGGAATGATTTTATACGTAACCTAATTATTACTCACCTATGAATTATTATATACCCTAGAATCCTTAACAGTCTGATATATTAATAAATATTTCACTTATATTAATTTTAATTCTTTAATATCTTGAATTTCACCGGACCATGAGTTTAAATGATACCTCAAGACACTCTTAGAATAAAATAACCCTTATAAACGATACGTTAAGTTGATATTTTGAATAGTGTTAACATTTTTACTAAAATATATTGTTTACCAAAATATAAGTTTAATTCCTTTGGTTACCAATTAATTTGAAATGAAAATATATACCAATTGATTATAATAAAAAAAATATTTATTATCTAAAAGTTATTTTTTGAAAACAAATTAAACAGTCTAAAATTAGTGAATAATTTTAATTAAATATATATGTTATATATTCGATAAAATATTGTTGATATTCATTCAATATATTATATAGGTATTAGATAAGAAGTAACCAAATTTTATGCATAAAGACTTATATTTTTCAAAAGGGTAATTTAACCACCTTTTAATGGTGAACAGATTTTAAATCTTATTTTATCACTTTTATAGTTTTTATATAACAAAATAAAACTATTCTATAATAGATGGATATAAAAAATTACATTGGATGATTTTTTGATGTTTATTATAATTTTTTTATAAATAGTTATAAAATATATCATTTTTATTGAATCCACCTTTTCCATCTAAAAAATATATAGTGTTAATCTATATGTTTATATTGTTGAAAAGTATAATTAGATAAATTTTTTACCTAGTTAATCAAATTCCGGTCATTGAAATCAATTTCATTATTTATTTTGATATAAATATATTTCATCATTTTTAACATTTTCACTTTTATAAATACTTTTCTCATTCTATCAACAAGATTAATTTTAAAAAAAATTACAAAAATATATGTGTTTTGAATTCTGAAAAACGAATTCAATATTTGGAATCTGTGGCTCTAAATTATTACAAATAGGTTTCTTTTATTTTTTGGGATTGTGAATAGTTTGTTTACTAATTCATTCTTACATGGTAAAAAGTAAATATATTAATTAGGGTTAAAAATAGTTATATAATTATTATAAAATTACCCAAATATTTTTACAATTTTAATTGGATGATTTTGATTTGAAGAAAATCATCCTTCATAAAAAACTATATCATTTGTGATCCACATGCGTGATAATATAAAATTAATAATATTATTTCTAATAAAAAGGTAAATGTGTCATACTAATATTTTTAATAAATATATAATTTTTAATAATGTTATACATAAGATAAATTCAACTATAAAAATTAATTTGAAATATAAAGTGTTTTTATTTATCATGGTGATTTTTTTAACTTTTAGGGAATAAATAATTACCTTAAAACCTTATACAGTGAGGATGTATTATTTTTTGTGTTTTTGTGAATATGAAATAAATTTTTTTAAAAATATTAATATAAATTTATTTTGAGATAATTAATGGGATAATTGAATTATATTGAATAAATTTACCTAGTTGGGAATATTAAAATATTTTCTTTGATGATTAATTTTTATATGTTTATTTTCAACAATTTATTTATAAATAGTGTCAAAATTGCAACTGTTGATATTTTGAAAAAATAATGTTTAACTAAATTTTTTTAATAAAATCAATAATTTTAACAAAATAAAGAAAAATTATAATATGGCCTAAACTGTTCTACATTTTTAAATAAATTTTAAAATTAAATTAAATAAGTAAATGATGCAATTTTTTAATATTGAAATTTTTGATAGTGTAGTTAAAATTAAAATATGTTAACTAAGAGTTATTCCAAAGGATAAGGTTATAAAAAATAAAAACATGTCAAAAACATATTTGATGATGAGATTAAAAAATTATATTATCTTATATTTGAATCCATGGAATTTTGGAGGTATTTGGTTTAGGATTAAATTTATTATAAATTTTAATTTTTTGAAATTCCAAAAGTTCTCCTAACCTAAAATATTAAATAGAACATCCTACCTCATTTATTCACTTCACATTGATCCCTAAAGCTCATACATCCCCTGAAAATTTCACTTCAAAGATCCCCAAGTCACATTTTTGGGGTTCTAGACTTCTCAAATGCACAAATCTAGTGTCTATACGAGGAGATCTAGAGGGATATCACTGATGAAGAGCTAATATCATTTACCGATTCTCTCAAGATTATTTCTCCTTATACATCATATGCATGTGTTTTTTTAATAAAAAGTAATAACTAAAAAATAAATTATATTATGATATGTTATTATGATTTTTGAAAACACATATTCTTCCTTTTATCCATCCTACAGAAAATGATATCACCACATTTGTGTGAGTGTGTACAACCTACTGTCTCCACGCTATAGTGTTATATGTTTTTCATCACCACATTATTTAGGTGTGAATAATGGTGTAAATAAAGTATATATATGATTATTTTAACATGATATTGATTTTTTTGAAAATATATAGAACATCCATTTCTGTATTATTTAACAATTAAAGGAATGATATCATCGCTCGTGTGTATGTACAACCTACCATCTCTATGACATTATGGGATTCATTATCTATAATCATCATTAAATAATGACTATATAACTTTATATAATGCATAAATATGTTACATACTACCTTAATATAATTATTCAAAAGATAGAAGTATATATTATGCACATGAACAAATAATTATTTGAAAAAACATAAATAGGAAAAAGAAAGAGTTAGGACCTGAAAAAGACAAATAATTAAATGATACATTCAAACATGTGATAAGATAATCATATAAGATATCATAAATATAAATATGGCTTTGCAATAATTTAACAAATATATTTAATTAATTATATATGTGTTTCAGATACATAAGAAGGAAATCATACCAATGGTTAGAGTTAAATTCACAATCTCATTATTATTCGATATTTTTTATACATAAGTATTTACTAAGGAATATTTATCATTTATACCAATGTTTCATTAAAATTTATTAAAAACATTCTTAATATTCTTATAAAAACATTTAATGACATTTTTATCCATTTTTTTTACTAAGTGGTGTTTTAAGAATATGTAGGTTGTTTTAATATTGAGTAACTTTTTGAAAAATATGAAAAACTATTGAGGATAACTTTTTAAAAAATTTATTTAATAAATATATTTGTAAACATTCATGACACCTTAATTCTTTTAATCTTCCATTATAATCATAAATGGTTATTTTCAATGAAAATTATTTCTATTAAAAGTGTGTAGTGTTTTAAGAAATGAAAACATTTTCAGAGAAGAATGGATATTTTCCTCAAAAATTATTTTCAAGCGATCTCTGAAAATTATTTTCTATCTACGATAAAATTATTTAATTTAACTGATGTTTTTATGAGAATATTTTTCTACGATAATATGTATATTATTCTTAATGTTAGTTTATGTTTATAATATAACAATTATTATGAAACTAATTTCATTTACATGGTTTATGTTATGATTGAATGATGTATAATAGACCTATTTATTTTGATGGGTTATAAAATGTTAAAGGATTTATGTAATTATGGAAAAAATATGTTTGTTTTTAATTATTTGGTGGTTTAGACCTATTTCTCCCCCCATTTCATTGGGTAAATAAGTATATTTCTTGAGATAGATAGGGATGAAATGTGAAATGATCTCAGTTCAGTAATATTGGGATGTAATGTGAAATGATCTCAGTTAAGTAATACAGGGATGGAATGGGGATATAACCCTATTTAGTGAAAAACTTTATACACTATGATCGACTTATAAAAAAGCCTCGAAAAATAGAGAAATTAATTTATATGATTATGTTTATTCCATAATATTCATGATCAAATGTTTTAATCTATGATAATATGATCTTTTATGAACTATTAGGATTTATCACATGACATGAAACCATCATCTTTGGTATCATGATTTAATTTTCAAATGTTATGTTTATGTTCTTATGTCTTATGATTATGATACGATTTATTTCTCTATTTTTTACCTGTACAGATCATCTATGCTCACCCTTTCATATTTTTCATTTCCCCATAGTATGAAGAAGGGTTTTATGTTTGATGTGTAAAAAGGGTTCTAGATATGAATTATTAAGCGAGAGAAGATATAGATGTGTTATGAACCAGCTGTTTGTATTTCCCAGTTTCTAAAGACTCAAAACCAATATGGTCCTAATATGGGTTTTTATGTTTTGTAATTAATATTCTCTTATTTCTAAGTAATATCTAGGTATGAAATGTATCGGATGTTATAATTGATATTAGAGAAAATGTTTAGTTAAACAATAGTAATAAGGATGAGAAAAACATATTAAGAACCCAATGGACATGTTAATGTATAGTTTACAATCCTATGTTTTTGGAGAAGATCATAAGAAACCTAGAATTAAACCGAAGGTGTCCAAAACTGGAAAACCCATTAATTATGTTGTTTTCTAATTTTATTTAGTGTTTCTTACAAAATGCTTCTTCGTTTTAGTCGAAAACTAGAACATGATTTAATGTAGTTAATTAAAAATTCAATGGGAAATGAAATTATTTTCCTCTTGAGAAACCAAATGTTATGGGAGGTAGAAACCAGAATCTTGTTTCTTTTCTCACAAATATTTCTCACGCCATGAATCATGTAGGAATTAAAAACATGAAAAATGAACGAACAATATTCTTTTGAGTAATTCAAGAGGAAACACCCACCATTAATTAGTGGTAATTTTTATCCACTGGTATTTGGAAAAATCTATCAATACTAGAAAAAATATATTTTCAATTCTGTAATGTTCAGAACATTGGAAATTCATATTGTTAGTATTTTTTTTAGAAGGTGAATCTAACCATTGGTGTAATATCAAAATGAATATGAGGAAAAAATATAATATTGAATCTAATCAATGGAACGTGTTCAATAAATAGTTTTTTAATAATTACATTCCTCCTATTGATAGAATGAAAATGGAGAATTGGCTCCTTGGGCATATAAAAATTGATGGCGAATCCATTGGTACCTAGGAAACAAATTTTCTAAGACTTTCAATGTACTCTTCTAAAATTATCACATAACCTATTAGTAAGGCTTATCTATTCTTATGGGGATTAAAAATAAGTGTCTAAATGGAATAATCAATAAGGGACTACAATAAATATGAGTAAATCATTCAATGTGCTCTTAAGATCGAGATGGAAATTATTGTTACCCATCAGTTTTATTAATTGGGTAAGAAGATAAAAGTGGAATTCAAAGGAAATTGTGAGAACCATAGTGTAAAAGAGATAATATTTATTTTTAACTCCACGTATGGAATAAAACATGGATAAAACTATCTTAATGGGACTAGTAAATGTTTTAATTTTGGGAAAGAATTATATTAGGTTGTTACCTACCAATGTGATGGGAAATGATATCTTATGATAGTAATAGAGAAAAGGCTACACAAAATGCAAATCCCTCACATATATGTTACATGTGAAAGGAAATTGGGAGTTATATTAATAAATTCCCAAATCAAAGGTTTATATAATATGATTAATGTTATAAAAGTCTTAAAGGAAATGAAAAAAGGAAAATAATAGGTGATTGCTATTAGTGATGTGGAGTACGATAATGATGTTTGGAAAGGAACACTTACAATATAATCTAAAATAATTTTTTTATTTGATTCTAGATCCAAATACACATTTGTTTCTAAATAATTTTCTATGAGAATTACTGTATTAACTTAATAATTTGATGTTGAGTAAGTTGTGAAAAATCCAAATGGATATATGGTCACATTAAAAGTTTATAATTCTTCTCAGGTGGATGTTTTGGGGAAAATGATTCTTAAAAATCTTATGATCCTTCCATTAGTGGAATTTATGTGATTCCTGAAATGGATTTTGTTTATCTGTATGGAAATCATATCAATTTCCAAGTAAGGGAAGTTGCATTTCATATTTTCAATGAATCTATAATCATCTATCAATGAAATAATTAATATGAACTTCTATGGGAAATCTCCTCAATATTTTGGGTATTGATTCCTTTATGGAATAATAGCTAGGTCTTCCACTGAATCATGAAGTTGATGTTTCAATAGAAGTCATACCATGTGCTATGACCATTTCAAATAATCCTTATAGAATGGCCGCAATTGAGTTTTAGGATTTGAAGAAGAAAATTCAAAATAATCTAGACATGGTATTCATATTCCCTGGTTTGTTACCTTAGGATTCACTTATTCTATTTGTTATGAATAATCATGGATCAGTGAGAATTTGTAATGATTATTTAGAACATAAAAGGATCACTATCTAGGAAAATATCATCTCGCCTGTATTGATGACTTGTATGACCATCTACACTAAGCTCAATAGTTTTTCAGAATTGATCATCAAACTGGATATCATCAATTAAGGATTAGATAGTATTTTAAACTCAATATAGAAATCCAATCAATGTTTGGACACTATGAGTTTGTATTTATTACTTTTAGTTGTAAAAATTCCCCTGATATCATCTAGGATTTAATTAATACAGTCATTAGGGACTATCTTGATCTGTTAGTGGTATTATTTATAGTTTATATTTTGTTATGATAAAAGGGAAAATAAGGCCATAAAGAATACTTGAGTGATATTCTTAATTCCCTATGAATGGAGAATATTTTGGAAATGTTTACCACGTGTAAATTTTGGCTTTTTAAATTTCAGTATTGGGTCACAAAATCTAAAGAGAGGTGATATATTTGGGTACAGTAAAGATGAATGTTATTTAACATTTTAATAGACCAACAACAATGATATACATCAAATGTTTTATTGGTTTAGATATATATTATCAAGGCTTTTGAATGATTTTTCATGATTTTATAGTATACTCTCCAAGTTGACTCAGAAAGGAGTTAAGTTAAAATGGACATTGGAATGGGGATAAAATTTTAGAGAGATGAAATGAAGGTTAGTCATTGCAACTTTGATCACAGTACTCAATAAGAGAGAGTGGTTTGTGATCTATATTGATACATCCTGGAAGGAGATTTGATGTGTTCTCATTAAAATTTTTATAGTGATAGCATATTCCTCATGAAAATTGAAAATCCACGAGAAAAATTACCCATACCATTAATTGGAGTTTGTTATATTAATAATTACATTAAAAATATAGAGGAATGTTCTTTATAGAGAATGGTGGGATATACATACTGATCATAAATGTTTAATGTATTTTTTCACACAAAAGGAGCATAATATGAACCAAAAATAGTTTTCATTTGATTAATGATTAAGATAGATCAGTACATTACAACCCTAGAAAAGTGAACATGGTGGAAAATATATTGAGTAAAAAGGATAATTGTCGAATATATATGGTGAGGATAAAAAAATATCTAGTATTTATGGATTTTCATTGGATGGATCTAGATATTTTAAAGGATGTGGGGAAGTACCATCTTTTTCAAATGAATGTTCAAACTTATATTGATGCAAATATTAAGGAGGTGCAGATGGAAGAAGTAGAGATACAAGAGAAGGTAAAAAAGGTTCATGATTTAAACATTGAATATGACCGAATATTTAGGAGGCACAGATGGAAGATGTGGAGATACAAGAGAAGGTAAAAAATGTTTATGATTTAAACATTGAATATGAATAAATATTATGGTTCAAGAACTGTGTTTGTATTCTTCTCGTATAAGAATTAATGAAGGAGATTTTGGAAGAGGCTCATAATTCATTATTCTCTATTCATCTTGTAATTACTAATACTTGTAGAGACCTAAAAGATTATTTCTGGTGGGATTTAATGCAAAGATATATGGAAGAATATGTTTATTGGTACTTGGTTTATCAAAAAATGTAGGGTGAGAGATATATGTCTTAGGGGTTTTTACATCTATTACACATACAATAATGGAAATGGGAAAAAAACACCATGTACTTTGTAATCAGACTTCCCAAAACATCTAATGTCCATAATGATATATGTGTTATATTTGATTCCCTCATGAAGTAAGAACACTTAATTAATGATAAATAAGATTTATCTCTCAATCACCATTCAGGGATATATAAAAAGTAAGTGGTTATATTTTATGGAGTACCACATTCCATTATATCTGATCTGGATCGATGGTTTACCTTGAAGTTATAATGATGTACTCAGTACAAACTAGATACGATGATATATTTTTGTAATTTTTATCATCCTAACACATATGATTAGATTGATAGGAAAATTAAAACTCTATAACAAACATTTAGGTATTTCTCTATGGATTTCAAATGTTTTTGGGATCAAAACATACCTTTGGTAGAATTTTTTGACAATAATAAATTTCACGCCAGTAATAAGATGGATCTAAATGATTCCATCCATGGTAAAAAGTAAATAACAACAACATGCTAGGATGAAGTTAGGGAATATATTATATTTGGTATTGATTTTATTGAGGAAATTGAAAATAAGGTTTGATATATTTGACATCACATAAGAACATATGAGAGTTGACAAAAAGATTATGCTGAAAATTAATAAAAAGAACTAGAGTCTGAAGTTGGTGACAATGAATTCCTATGAATATCTCCAAATAAAAGTGTAATGATATTTGAAAATAATCACATTTTAGCCCTAGTTATATCATTTCTTTTAAAATTCTTGATTTTTTAGGGAAGGTTGATTATATATTAGTTATTCTATAGAATCTATATTAAATTCATTATGTATTCAATATATCTTTCCTATTAAAATCCATAACTAATTATTCACATTTTCTAAACGAAAAATTTCTACTACAAGAGAATGTCCTTTATTATGAAAAAATGTGGTATAGATTATGTATCATAGTGAAAAATATCTACCAAACAATTCCACTCGATGGTTAGAGTTTTTTGGTGGATCCACTTATTTGAGGAAGCTATGTGGGAAATTGAGCATGCGATGAGGAAGTGGTATCCTCATTTGTTTTTATATAAGTGACGAATTTTGAGGGTGAAATTAATTTATGGGGGTTAGAATGTAATAACTATATATTTTAATAAATAATTATCATTAATTAATTTTAATTCATCAATATATGGCATTGCATGAAACTGTGAGTTTAAACGAAACCACGAGACACCATTAAAATAAAATGACCATTATAACATAGTCATTAAATTAGAGATTATGAATATTATTAACAAAATTATGAAATATATGGTTTATATAAATATAAGATGAATTTATTGGTTACCAATTAATTATAAATAAATAAAATATACCGATTGATTTTAAAAAAAATCATTATCCCAATGTAATTATGCCAAAATAAATTAAATGAATTAAAATTCAAAAATAATATTAAGGAAATATATATGTATTATATTAGATCAAATATATTTGATATTCAACCAATAGTTTTTATATGAATTAGATTTGAACAAACTCAATTTATGCATAAAAACCTATATGTTTCCAAAGGCAAATTTTATATCCTTTTAAGGGTAAACACATTTTAAATAAATTTTTTGAAAATTTTATAGTTTTTATAGAACTATATAACCTTATAATCTCAAATAGTGATATAATAATTTATATTTCTTTAGTTTTACATTTTTATGATATGACTTACGCTTTGATGAATAGTAATAAAAATTTTTATTTTAGTTCAGAACAGTTTCTCGGTATAAATAATTTATAATGATAACTACATTTTTTCATTTTTTTAAAATTTTAATTAGACAATTATATTTAAAATTAAATAATTTAGGTAATTAGAATCAATTTGACATTGAATTGTGATATAAAAAATTTTCAATTTTTTAATGTTTTAACTTTTTAAACTCATTTTCATGTTCTGTCAACGATACTAATTTTAAATTATTTACATCAACTTATGTGATTTGAATTATGAAAATATGGATTAGTTATTTGGAATTAGTTCTTCAAAATTATGTAAATATTTATTTTGTCATTATTAATAGTAACATTAGTAATTCGTATTAACATAGTAAAAGATAGATTGGGTAAATAAGGATAAAAATAATAAAAAAATTATAAAATTACCCTAAGATGTGTCATAATTTCATTGGATGAGCTTGATTCTAAAAAAACCATAATTAGGCTAAAATTATATCCTTCAGAAGCTACTTGTGCGAGAGTTTGACATTTATTATTTTTTTAAAGAAAAGTTAATTATGTCATATTCGTATTATCAAAAATATAGAAATTTTAATAAGGTTGTATAGAATATACATTAGAATATAAATTTTAATTTTAAATATAATGATTTTTTCATTATAATAGAGATTTATTTTTAATTCTTATGGAATAAATAATTACCTTAATAGATTATATAATGATAATATATTGACTATTTTAGTAATGGAAGTGTCAAATAACTTTCAATAAAAATATTTAAAAAATTAATTTGAGATAATTAATTTGATAAATTCCTTTTATTGATGACCTTGACCTATGGATAATATAATAATATTTTTTTTTCTACGTTAAATTGTCATATTTATATTTCTAAAATTTCATGAAAAGAATAGTGTTAAAATTGACACTATTGATAATTAATAAAAATAGTGTATTAGTAAATTATTTAAAAATAATAATAAAATATAAAATATAAAAAATAATTATAATATGGTCCAAAATATTATAAATTATTCATTTATGGTATAATTGACATCAATTAAGTAATATCTACATTCATTTATGATTGAAAATTTTGTTACCTTAGTTAAAATTCAAATTAGTAAACTAAGGGTTAATCGAAATGATAAGGTTTAAAAAAATAACAAATCTAGTAAAAAATGAATTGGTTTATGATATTATAACATTATGTAATCTTATATTTGAACACATGTAATTTTGTATGTAATAGGATTGAAAATTTATTTATTATTAATTAATACATTTTAAAATTACCAATGTGCATCTCACCTAAATTATAAAAGGGCACAAACTTCCTCACCTCTTTAAAACTCATTGATCCCTCACCTCGAAAATTCCCTAAAAATTTATGTTATCGTATATTATAGTCACATTTTTGAGGCTCCTTTCTTGTGAAAATAGTAACTGTAGTTTCCCTAAGAGGATATTTAGGTGGAGCTTGTCGAAGAAGAGGTAATCTCTTTTACCAACTCTCTCAATTGTATTTCTTCTAATATATTATATTCATGTGTTTTTATTTTATACGGTAACAAATATAGTACTACCTATTTGATGAGAGGTTATTTTTATTATATAACAACCATATTCCACCTTTTATCCATCTTAAAAAAAATGAAATCACCACACTTGCATACGAATGACTAACCATCTCCACGTTGTGTTGTAATTTGTTATTCAACACCACTTTACGTAGATGGATATAATGATGAAAATAATATATATATATATATATATAATAATTGTAACATGATATTTATTCTTTAAAAAATATATAAACCATCCATTTCCACACCATTTCACAATTAAGAGAATTATGTCATTACTCGTGCATACGTATGACCTAACATCTCTATGACGCGATGCAATTCATTAACCCTAATAAAAAATAATGAATGATAATATAAAAGTTTATAATGTGTAAATTGATTGTATGATAACATAATATCATTCTATAAATTACCGAACGACATTTTCTATTCATTGGTTGGGGCTTATATGACAAAACATGGATGGGAAAATGAAATAGTTAACACCCAAAAGATTAGTAATAATTAAATTTTAATTAAAAACATATTACAAGATAATAATATATGATGTAACAATTATAATTATGTTTCACTAATATATTAATATCATTATTTAATTCCTTATATAGGTTTTTTTAAATACATATGATGGAATTCATATGTTATTTGAGTGTTAATTTCGCAATCAAATTATTATCTGAGATTGTTTATACACAATTATATACTTGGTTATATTTATCATCCATGTCTATGTTTATTAAAAATTAATTCCAAATTATTATTTCCATTATTATACATATTTTAAATATATTTTTATCCATTTTTTGGATTTTTACTAAGCAGTTTGAATGGAATATTTTTTTGGTTTCAAATTGAGGCACTATGTGTATTATTTTGAAAAAGTACGAGGATAAGGTTTTTTAAATGATATTGAATGAATGGATTGTTACGATATTATGAAACTATATTTCTTTCATGATTCCATTACAATAATAAAATTTAATTCCCAAATAAAATTATTTCTTTTAGTGTTTTATGGTATTTTAGGAAAAGGAATCATTTTTTAAAATGAAATTATATTTTTCTAAAGAATTATTTTCATGTTATCTCTCAAAATTATTTTCAATCTATGATACCATTAGTTGATGTTTTGTATGTTTTAATGGGAATATAATTCAAGTATACTATCCCTATTACTCTTATTATTGTTTTATGTTTATGATGGAATGATAACTAGGAAAACCTTTTCTTTTCCATGGGTTATGTTATGGTAGAATGATGTTTATTAAAATCCTTTTTTCATGGGTAATGATATTATGAGTGATTTATGTTCTTGTGAAACACATATTTATGGTTTTAATTATGTGTATTGTAGGACCTATATGTCCATTAAATAAAATTTATAAATATTTATATATCATGAGATAGATAGGGATGGAATAGGAAATGATCTCGATTCAATAATACTGGTTTGCAATGAGAAATAATCTCAGTTCAATTATATAGGGATGGAACAGGGTGTGGACCCGGTTTAGTATAGGTAATAATCCACTATTATGGTCTTAAAAATGATCCTTAGGTAATATGGAAATTATTTTCTATTCTTATTTTTATTCTATAAAAATCTATGTCTTATGTGATACTATTTAAGAATATATTCTTTTAAGAACGTGTATGATTTATCCCATTGCATGACATCTTGATCTTTGATATAAGTATTTAATTTTAAAAAGTTAAATTTTTTCTCATATTTCATATTATTATGATATAATATATATCCCATTTATTTACCTTACAAAGCATCTGGGATCATCCTTTGTTACGTTTCTTTTTATTATGATATAAAAAGGGATATCGAGTAAGGTGTGTCAAAAAGGGTTCTAAATAAGAAGGTATAAGAGAAAGATGTTTTATATGTTTCATAAACTTATTGTATATGTTTCCCAGATTCTAAATACACTAAAACTATATATATGGTTTTTACATGGGTTTTTATGTTCTGTAATAAATATTCTTTGATTTAGAAGTAATATCTATGTATTAAATGTATGGGATATTATATTTTATAACATGTAATTCTATATTATTTAAATTGAAATGATTAAATGGATTAATTATGCCTTTTGTGACACCCAATATCCTGTTTACGGATTTTCTTGGATAAGATAATATGTAATTAAAATTATATGTACCATTAGTGATACTAGTTCCCTCTTTGCGGAATATCATGGATGGGTTCATAGGTTTCATGAATTATATTATTCCTTGAGTGATACTTCTGTTAATTGCTAGTATGGGCTCATAAAATATTATAAATTATTGATAACTTGAGAAATACCAATTTTTTCATTTCAAAATACCATGGATGAGCTCATAGTTTACTGGAATTACATTATGACTTGAGCAATACTTGGGTTTCATTTTCACAGAATGCTTTGGAGTGTATCATATTCTTGATGATATCCCTTACTCACTAAACTATAATTGGTATTCTTTTTTATGGAGCACCTTGGATGGGATCATAGGTAATTTAGAGGTTGTGAGTAATACATGAATTTTCTCTTTATAGAATTCCATGGAAGGTCTCATAGAATAAGAAAATTACAATAACCCTTGACCAATACATAGTTTTCCACTTTACAGAATTCCATGGATAATCTCATAGAATAAGAATAATTATGTTTCTCCTTGGGTGATATTTTGGTTTCCTCTTTACATAACTCATTGTATGGGATCTGATGGAAATATGATTTTATCATGAAAATCTTTTTAATAAGGCTAGTAGTGCCTCCTTATCAAAATTACTATACCAAGACACCATGTCAATTTACTCTGGGTCCTTGAATAACTAATGATAATATATTTAGATACATGGGCTTCCTAGAGATTATCCATGGTTTATATACACTCAAAATACATGGGACCCATGGGTTTACCATGTATCTTATCCAACTATTACAATTTTATCCCATTTCATATGTTACCTAATAAGAATATCATGGTTTGTTTGCTTATTTAAATAAATGTTCCTTATACTATTTTAATGTGGATTCCTTTTACTTCTTCTTTGGGTCCCTGAATGTGCATGAATATCTACATCTAAAAAAAATAAAAATATATGCTCATATTAACATCTGGTCTTGTTCATAGTTACTTCGACATAGGTTGAAGTAGGTATGGTCCACCAAATGTCCTTGAGGAACATAATCCAAACTTTTTCACTATGTTTTAATTAATCAATAAACTAATAATTATACATACACATTGTGGTATTTCATATTCATAAACTGGATATCATTAGAAACCATTGGTGGTGGACTACTATGTTTATCTCACACCCTGTACGGGCCACCATTGTATCGATGTACCTAAAAAGACCTCATAGTTGTCAGATCATGTTCTAAATTCAGATTGCATACTGTTATTCATGGATATGATATCTTAGGATCATAGGATTGAGTTAGAGAACAAAATTATAATAAATATAACCCTTGAGTATTATTTCCTTTTATTTTACACATGTAATGTACAATATCCTCATATGAATGTTCACTTCATTTTATTATGTTTCCTCAAGATGACATGCATGCATGATGGTATTATTTGTGTTTTCTATCATATCATTTATTTTTATCTTCCAAGTCTCATTTATTTCATTTATGATACTCCCCATTTTGATTTATTTATTTATTGTTATATTTCTATACTACTCTGCTCATGAGGGTATAAACTCCCAACCATACCATTATTAGACCCTTAGTGCTAGTCCAAGACCTCTGATGTGTGGGGAGGAATAGTTGATGACATGTGACTGACCAACTCCATGCACCATTGTAGTGGATCCTAGGTTTGGACATGACTAAGTGGTATAGGAGGATTTGTTTTACTTTTATTTCTATTTTTTGATAGAAGATAGGGAAATAATAATATTTTTATTCTTGGTAAATATTTTTTATAGAAGTGATCATTCTAGTCCTTGGGACATATACAAGGTTCAAGGTATTGGACTATTGTTCTTTACATTCATTATTAAAATTGATTATTATTTCACCATTGGTGATTGGTTTATTTTCTATTTCTTATTAGCTTATGATATTATGGTATTTTACCCATGACTTAGTAATGTAAGGATGTGTTGATTCATGCATCATTATAGAAACATAGAGGTATACATGCTATAACATGTAAGATGAATTGTTGGACTACGTAGTAACATGCCAAATGAACCCTGTGCATTTTTGTAAATTTTTATCTATATATAATGTTTCGGTGATTAACTGTCATGTTTTCATATATACCATGATTATGTGGTCTCATTCTTATGTATGGGATTAACATGATTATTTCAATGGTTTTATATATTGATATATTTTTTTATCATGAAATGTTATGATTTTGATATGTGTTTTGTTATACAATGTTTTAGAATCAAACTAAATTTGTTTTTCCCAAAATATGTTGCTGCTAGTATTGAATTTATCTAACAGAATATAACAAGTTGTAGCCATAGATCATTGGTTTCATGGGATTAAATATTTATGGATTCTATTAAATCGGTGAGAAATAAAAATGTATAAGGTGTATAGTCCCTTATGAATTGGGAAGAGTAACCCATTTAATCCTACCATTACATATGAACATACGGTATTTTAAATCAAAGATAAAACATGGTTTTTTATATGAAATTCAACAATAAATTATAATGTAATGTAACCTTATAATAATCAAGCATTAATTTATCTAACGAAACCATGGTGATTATATGTGTATAGTAAAATATACTTCTTGTGGGTAATAGTTTCTTATATACATGTTAATAAATCAATCACTTAGTCATGAAGACTCCTCTGACTAACTTTATAAATGCACTAATCAGACCAAGTAGATCAGTTTTGTCATGTTTCTTATGAGATAGACTTGAATCCACCCATGTAAGTATGTCATGGTTATTTGTGCTTATGATATAACCCCAAAAAGTGTGTAATTTTGTGGTAGAATAATTTTCCAGACCCTCATAGATCACCTTTAATCTGATATTCCGTACAATTAAACCCCAAATGGGGTATATTCATTCTATACATGCATATTTATTTAAAGGTTCAATATTCAATCATAAGGGTTATATATAAATATATGGAGACATATTACTAAAACATCCCCAGTTTGTTAATAAAAAAATGTTACCTGCTCTTGAGAAGTACGTAGTATGAGGCTTTGGTAAATTACAATTCTTATTACAAACTAAATAATGTTTTCCATTATATATTAGAATTGAAATTTTCTTTGACTACACCCAATTGTGAGACAATAATGGATAAATAAGTTAGATAATATGAGGTTATGAGATATATTTCAAAATTATGATAGGATTTCCATAAATAAATAATATGTTGAAGGGAATTTGATATAACATTCCTATTTTTTACAGTGTTAACTAAATAAAGCACCAATCACATTTTCATTATAACTAGTACTTGATATTATTGAACATTAATTATATAAATGTTTTAAAAAAACCATAATATGGTGTTCATGGATCAACCATCAAGTAAGGATTAATTGTTTGGTTTCTTTTATAATTTATTTGGAATGGGAATGTGAGTGTTACCCTACAAATATTTAGCCACATTAACCAAAATTATTGGAGTTATAGCCAAGTTATATTTTTAGAATGAATCTATTTTTGTGATTATATTCTTTATTTTAAAATGTAAGGTGCCATCCGGGTTATGGTATTACCCTTAAGAAATAATGTGTTTCTAAATGTTATAACGAGTTTGCATAATTTATTTCTTTTTTATGTTCTATTTATTTCATGTATTACTATTAGTTGGGTTAGAGTGCGGATCACGGAATGAATATAACCTCTTTAACGACCTGATAATCTTGTAATGCTCAGTTTCAATGATTTAGTGATAGCTAGGGAAAGGTCATCCCCTTCATAGATCACGTAATCTATTCCTCGTTTATGGATTCATGGTTCTGTTGGGCCTTTATATTTTTTGAAGTTGGACTCATCAATTTCAACATTGTGAAATATCAAGGTAGTACACATTAATGTAAATATTACTCATCGAGTTCTTAAAAAAATGTGCAACGAACCATTTTATTATGTTGGAAATTATTTAAGCCTTGACATGCTATACTTAGATCACATGCCACATATGTGTGAGAGTGGCATGAGAATTAAATGATACAAGAATCACCCCCATGTTCATGATGTAGTTATAAAAGGATCCAGTGTCATAATACTACAAGTCATGATGGCTTGAGATTGTCACCTGATTCTACAGTGTGTGTGGAAGAAGATCAGGAGTAGTGTCACATGTACATATAAAGGTGAATCTGATCTATCACACATTCATTCTATGAGTTTTTCTCTAATTTCATGTTGTTCTAGGTAACATTTGTTTGTCAACATCTTGTAAAAGAAGTCGTTGGTCAGTGAAATATTTTCCATTTGACTAATTTCCATTTTTCAGTAATAAATGAGTATGACACTCCGAAGGTGGGGTTGATCACGTCAAATGGTTTTTAGAATATTTTTCTAGGTATAGGGAACCCAAATGTACTAGAATAGTTGGAAATGGCTAGAAAAACTTTCGAATCCCTATGAGGATAATGAGTTTCACAATATGTATGTTCTTACAAGGAAAAAAATTATGATATTGTATGAAATGAATTTAACCTATGAAATAACCACAATTCAGGGATTTACATTGGTGACTATTATTAAGTGATAATATGATTCCTCTATTTTTAATGGCATCCTGGTTTGTTAATGATAATGTGTCAGTAGTCACATCTAAACTCTTTTAATGAAATTCAGTGAGTATTAGTTCAATTATTCATTCATCTGTGTGGTTAAATACGATTGGTTAGATACCATTAGGGGATCATCATCTCAGATTTGACTGGAGCATCTCTATTATTATGGGTAATCGTTTCTATGATCACATATTACTATCATATTATCGAATATCATTCCACCTATATTAACATTTTCCATGTACACTATAAGAGCATTGATTATGAGCCAAGCTATGGAAATAAATTGAGATTTTTTTTGGCTCAATAAGTGGACTCTTTAATATTTTTCAGGGAAATGGTTATTAATTGATTTAGAGGTGTCTTGAGTGCTACATGGAATCTAGTATAGGAAGTCCACAGATGGAACCATGAACATTGGCCAATTATTTTACACGACTCCCAGGTGAGATATCCTCATTGGTCTTAGTTATTTTTCTAAATATGTGGAGATATTTTCTATTTACCAACATCTCACATGAAAATGATTGAGTATGGGCTACCATATAAGACCACCTGTTACTAAATTATATGATTCTATGTCCACCAAAAACTTGTATTTGGGTTTAGATCATTTTAATTAGTGTGTGTCAGTTTAAGGATGATAGATTGGGTATACAATAATGTTTTTTCTATAGAATGAAAACATTTATAAATTTTCTGTCCGGATAATTAACCAAAATTTTGTTTCAATATTTAGTGATTGTGCTAAAATAATGCTTGATTCCTTGGATAAAACGAATAAGTTTTGAGTTCGGATGAATTAGATGCTAAAGATGAGCATTTATATGATAGTATATAGTTAATGGAATGACATTCTTTCCTTTTTGTTTATTGAAAACTGCCTATGAGAAACCACATCAGGAAAGTCATTAGGATGAAATAGTAATAGTCTAAGGTCAACTAGGGTATTTTCTTAGAAAATATGGTCTATCCAAGATAATTTTTGGTCAATTAGAAATTGGATTTTTAGCTAGTTGAAAATAATTATAGGAGTGTCATTATAATAAATATTACATGATTACGTAGGAAATTTTGATGGTGGATATACCATGGCTTGAAATTTTACATTTATATTGGAACTTATAGAGGAAAGAACAATAGTTTTGATGACTATATATAAGATTAAATGATGATATCATAGGTTAGACATGCCTGAGTTATCACCATATTGATTTTCAATTTTAAAATGAGTGCTGGATCATTTTTTAGTAGCTTATGTTCCATATTCATAATGATTATATTGGTAAGTGTGTTTTGCATTTAAAATGAAACTTAACCATTCCATAAATTTTTGCACAACCAAGGTACATTAAATTCGGTTTAATTGTTTTTAACATGAATTATTACGGATTTTAAATTATAATGTTGGTAGGTCACAAAATCCTATGTTTTGAACAGTGGTAATTTTTACACAGGAATATATATTTAACATTTGACAGATAATTTATATTTAATTTCATGATAAAGTGCATGGATCAGAGGATTTTAATATAAAAAAATGATATTTTATGAAATAGGTTATGATTTAGTGCATGAATAGGGGTTCATACGAACACTATAGGATGAAAAATTGTGTGAGGATTCTGAAAATAGTTGTTAGAGGCCATTCATATAGTTAATTACATTCCCGATGTGAATGTGTCTCATGGGGGAGTATATAGTCGATACATGACATGAAAAAAAATTCATTTACACTAATGGTGAAAAGACTGGGAATTTCCATGGATAAGTTTTTCATAAATTAATGGGAATTTCATGAGTCTACAGTTTCTAACGGTGCTTGATTCCGAGGCCCGGTGTGCCCAGAATCAATTTCTGATGTTTTTTCGGGTACATTGAGTAAACGTACGAGTGGTATTTTATACATTTTGAACCGGTGCATGGAATTGAAATCTGAGGGAACTTTTAAACTCGTAGCGTCAGTGATTTCATAGGGATACCTTTACCTATGTTGTGTTCTGACAAGAATGGGAGTTAGTTTTTGGGGTTTTTAAAGTAAATTGAATAAAAATAAAGTGTCAACTTTTTTTTAATTTTATGGTGGTTAATACATTTAAGAGGAGGTTAGTGGTGGGTGCCACCACATCATAACCACCCAGGAGAGGTTATGGTGGAGGGGCCCACTCGTACATTACCTCCCATGGGATGATATTATATAGTGGGGCTCACATGAGCTTCTAACCCCTTTAACAACCCATTTAAGTGGAGAACCTTTAAACTTCCTGTAAGATCCCTGTTTTTGGAAAGGAATGTTTTTCCCGTTCCTTGGGTTGAACCCTTTTATTTTTGGGATTAAAAAGGTTTCTTGGAAGTGTGAGAGGCCTTAGAGGTGTTCCGAGGGCTCGGGGCACAGAAGAAGGGAAGTATGGGAAAAACAGACAAAGGCACACTGCCTATGCACGGTCATCCAAATCGTGTGGTCTGCCCAGACTAAGCCATGTGAACCTCCCTCCTTTGGACAGAAGCGAGCACATGGTTTGCACATGGTTTTCCAAACCGTGTGGCTAATTCATGCGACTCCCCCTCCTCTGGGAAGTGGCGTGCACACGGTTTACGCACGGTTTTCCAAAACATGCGGCTAAACCGTGCGACCACTTAATGTTAGAAAATTTACAAAATTTCCACTTCGGGCTTTATAACCCCAACCCATGATTTTCCTCACTCACTCCTCTCCTCACCTTAGGCACAAACCAAAGATCCAAAAGACTTCAAGGGATCAAACTCCTTCGATTCTCAGGCGTTCTTGGTGCCGTTGGTTTCAGATCGAAGCTCCGGGTAAGATTAATCTCCTCCTTGGTTCTTTTCATGGTTTAGGGTTTGTGTTTTCACTCCCTCTCATTCTGAAACCCTAAAACCCTATCTTTTGGGTGAGTTCTAGGATGATGCTCCAAGGTTTGGTCGAATAGAGGTCTAAGGACTCGATTGAGGGTGCCTTCAACCACGGATTTGAGGTAGGTGGTCTACAAGTGATATCCCATGGTTATTTAGGGTTTTGTGCATGTTTACTTGTGTTCTTGTTTTACCTTGGTTAGGTTTTGAATAACATTGGAATTCTTGGATTTAATGATGTTTAAAATAGAAATTGGGAACCCTCACAATCCCCGTGGGATGTGTTGGTATTGACTTGACCTAATTGGGCCATCCATGGGATGTGTTGGCTTTTCTGGGTTTAGGGATTGACCATAAACAAGTGACTTGTTGTAGTGAATTGTAGATCCCCTGATAAACATGTTGGCATGGATGGTTGATTCATTGAAATGATGAACGGGTTAAATGGGTTAGTGTCTAAACTGATTAAAGACCATAATGGGATAGATTATGGGTTTAATGTTGAATGCTTAGTGAGATAGGCATAACACATGGGAATTGGGTGAATTGTTAAAAGATGTGAATTGGTAATATGTTAATGGGTTAAGGCATGATGGGTTTCCCATGTGGGTTATTGTGAAAAATGTTTTCCAGTGGGCAATGGTTTGGATGGTTGATGGTTACATATATATAATCATGTGGATATGGCTTCGTAGAGTTGGGTTTAAGATGAGGATCTACACCCACAGGTCGAGTGAAGACTAGGGTTCTAAACTCCACCCTTAATGCATGAGTTAGGAAAGGGGACTGAGGATCTATTATCCTAACAGTTGTATCCACCCCGACTAAGGCATCGAGGTGAGGTTATGGTTGCTATGAGGGGTTAGTCCTAGAGAGATAGGATAACATTGTGTTTACCCTCTTGCATGTGATTTTTGGCCTTAGACCCATGTAACATGATGAATGTGATTTACCCATGGAAATGTGATGAAATGGTAAGTGATGGTAAATGGTAATGAATGAATGGTAATGGAATTGAAGTGGGTTGGGTCTTAAATCATTTATGGCCACTTTTAATAATTACTTGATATTTATCATTCATTTTCCCCTTGCATGCACTACCTATTTATACTGGATATTTTGTAGACACCATTAGTGGTGGCCTACTGAGTTGTACTCAAACCCTGCTCGGGCCGCCGTTGGGTACCCGAGCAGACTTCATGTTTGTAGGTCAGGACAAGGGCAAGGGTCCTTACTAGATAGCTGAGTGGACATGGGTAGCACTTGGTAGAGGATCATGACTTGGATTCAGGTCCATTTTGGGGATATTGGATGTGTGTGTATTTTGGGGCTTATGTTCACTCTTGCACATGTAGTATGACATGTCATATTTATTGTCCTTGGATTTGGTAGTTATACATGTTCCTTATTGATGGTTATTGTTTCTGCTATTTGGTTTGCTTCTGTTGTGGCTTACTCTAATAAAAAGAGGGTTTAGTCTCCCCACTCAACTACATCGACGCCCACTGCTAGTCGGAAACTTTTGGCATACGGGGAGGCGTGCTTAAGGTCATGTAACCACCCAGCTCGAAGCACCAGTTTAGTGGATTCCAGGTTAGGGATGCTACAAAGTGGTATCAGAGGAGTTCTTTCTTCTCCTTCTCTGAGGTCTTGTTTTTTAGGATCGGTAGCCAAGGGTTAAGACGTGTCGGTCCTTGGTAATGAGCTCATTCTTGGGAGTATCTAACCCAGGTACGGGGGAAAACCAAGTCACCCTGTGTTTGAAATGATTTATTGGTTGTGTGCTATTATAGTTGATGATATTTCACCATTGGGTGATGCACATGTGGTTAGATGTGACTGTTTTTTGATATTTGGCTCGTGGCCTTAACAGCATGAGGATTTTCATTTATACATCATTGTAGGCACCTAGGGAGATATGTGGCATGCATTGTGTTAGGAACACGCATGGGGCGGGTGTGTGAGGCAGGAAAGTAGGGTGCATCATCAATTTCATGAAACCAAGAAATAATGAAAAGAATGAAATGAAACAGATGGGTAAATGATGTTAATGAAATAAAAAGGTTTTAAATAAATGATGGAAAATGTTGTTGGTTTAGTATATTAAAATTTAATATTGTGGCTAGTAAAAGAGCTTGTGACGGAGTGGTGAAGGCTTATGTTCTGTGTGCTAAATCTCGTGTTTGGCATTGTAGAGAAATGCCACCACGACGTTGAGTACAACTTGGGCAACGAGAGGATGTTGTTGAGAACACTCCTCCAATAGAGGAGCCATGGAAAGTGGTGACCCATGAAGGTGGAGAAGACCAGTACCAGGTGAACTTCGCTCACCTTATGCAGATGATGGATCGGGACACAGGGCGGGTTGCACCGAGTATGTTTGAGTTGACCAGGGAATTCCAGCTACAACACCCTCCAACCATCTCCAGAGAGGGTGGGCCAGAGGTAGTGAAGATTTGGTTAGAGTCTATCCAGATGATACAGGATCATCGGGTGACCTCTGTTGAGAAGCGAGTAAAGTTGTCCGCTAATATGTTACGGGGCTATGCTAGGTGTTTGTGGGACATTCAGGCTCAAATCGAGGAGGCTGAGGGAATGTCGTGGAAGGCTTTTCAAAAAATGTTTCTAGTGCATTTCTACCATGATACTTTGAGGCAGGAGCAGGCTGCAGAGTTTATGAACCTGACTCAAGGCTTGCTATCGGTGATGGACTATGCTACTCACTTCACTGATTTACGATGCTTTGTCCCATTGTTAGCAGGGGATGAGGAAGTAGTAGCAAGGCGTTTCCAGGATGGGCTGAGACATGAGATCAGGTCTTAGGTAAGCATCTTCGTCTTGAAGAGGTTTGCAGAGTCAGTAGATCAGGCATTGATCTCGGAAGGAAACCTGAAGGAGCTTCGGGTAGTGGGCATGTGGTTCCAGTTGGGAAAATGCGTAGTTCAGCAATTGAGGGTCGGAAGCGATGCCATGAGAGCTCACAACATGGTGGAAGTGTGCAATGTGGATGGAAGAGAGGGCCAGCCTCTCAGGTTGGGAATCAGGTGTTCTTATATTAGTTTGTTTGGTCGGGGAATATGAATTGTTAGTGTCCTCGACCTCCGGTTAAGTTTTGTTCATGCGGAAGGATGGGGCATGTGCAGAGGTTCTACAGGAACCCATGGCAGGTAGGTGAGTATGATGGCAGGAAGCAGGTACCAGATATGGGAAGGGGATCTGTTACTCCATATTAGGTAGGCAGTTGGAGCTCCATGGGTCGTACCAGCAAGGGCGGTGGACGTGGAACTCCTGGGAAAGAACGCTCACACCAGCAGGGCAGTGCAGTGCAGGGCGTTCAGTCTGGAGCCCAGGGAAGAGGGGAAAGTCAGCTTCAGGTAGTTCAGTTTTTACCTAGTGAGGGCGAGGCTGTACCATCGACTATTCGAGGTACTATCCTTGTAGCTTCTACTTTTTCTACTGCGTTGTTTGACACAGGTTCCACACAATCATTTATCTCTACTCAACTATTGGTAGCACTAGGTTTACCTGCGGAGGGGGTGTGTGGGGTGATGTCAATTGACACTTCGTTGGGGGTGCAGGTTGAGGATATCAAGGAGTGCAACGAATGTGCCTTGAATGTTGGTGGGTATCGTTTTCTGTGGGACTTGTTTATTCTCGAGATGTCAGGATTGGACTTAATCAAGGAATAGATTTGTTGGTGATGTATCGGCCGAACATCGACTGTTATCATCGTCGAGTATCATTCAGGTCACCTGAGGGTGACACTTATGTCCACTGTGGTGAGTGGGATGTTCAAGTGGGTCATGTAGGACCATTGGGACGACATATAAGTGAACTCACAACTCAAGTGGCATGTATCATTCTTGATGATAGATGGGGAGGGGGACAACCTAATTTTCCTCCCGTGGTGGATCGGTTTCAGGACGTGTTTCCTGATTATTTCTCGGGGTTACCACCCGATAGGGATGTCGAGTTCACGATTGAGTTACTGCTGGGAGTGGAGCCAGTTTCTATTCCTCCATACCGAATGGCACTGGCAGAACTCCATGAGATAAAGGTACAGCTTGAGGAGTTGGAGCGTAAGGGGTTTATCCGTCCTAGTACGACTCCTTGGGGATCTCCCGTGCTTTTTGCAAAAAAGGCCGATGAGTCGTGGAGACTATGTGTTGACTATCAGATGTTGAACCAGATGACGGTGAAAAATCGGTACCCTCTTCCTAGAATTGATGACCTATTTGATCATTTGAGTGGCTAATCAGTGTTTTCTATGATTGATCTGAGGTCGAGTTATCACCAATTGAGTTTGAGGTCTTCTGACATACCTTAGACAGCTTTCTAGAGTCGGTATGGGTTGTTTGAGTTTGTGGTAATGCCTTTCAGCCTGACCAATGCACCTGTGGTGTTTATGGATTTAATGAACCTGATCTTTCATCCATATCTGGATCTATTTGTTGTATTATTTTTTGACGATATCATAGTGTAATAAAAAACTCACGACGATCATGCCCAACATCTTGACATCATCTTGTGTACGCTAAGAGAGCATCAGCTATACGCCAAGATATCAATGTGTAAATTCTGGATATGTTAGGGGAATATTCTGGGTCACATAATCTCGGAGGCAGGTGTGTCAGGGGATCCAGAGAAGGTTCAAGCAGTTGTATCTTGGGAGAAGCCCAAGAATGTTTTTGATGTTTGGAGTTTTCTCGGTTTGGCTGGGTATTACCGAAGGTTCATTCAAAATTTCTGTTTCTAGGAAGAACCACTCTCGGGCATGACCAAGAATGGAATCAGGTTTGAGTGGTAGGGGGCTTGTGAGGATGCCTTCCAAGAGTTGAAGAAGTGGTTGATGACCGCACCTATCTTAATCTTACCTAATCCGAGAAAAAAGTACACCGTGTTTTGTGATGCATCCAGAATAGGAAATGTGGTTGTGTTGATGCAAGATCAGAGGGTGGTGGCTTACCGGTCAAGGCATCTGAGACCCCATGAGTGGAATTATCCAACTCATGATATTGATTTGGATGTAGTTGTGTACGACTTGAAGTGCTGGAGGCACTATCTATTGGGGGAACAGTTTAATTTGTTTACTGACCATAAAAGTTTAATGTACATCTTCTCACAGTAGGATCTGAATCTTCGGTAGCGAAGATGGTTTTAATATCTATAGTATATTGACTTTGAGTTGGTGTACTTGTCGGGAAAGGGAAACAGTGTTGCTGATGCTCTAAGAATTAAGGTTCAAAATCAGGTGATTCAGGAGTCCAGCACTGAGTGGAAGGTGATGACCTTGTTTGAAGAGATGCACCTAGAGTTGGAGGAGGAGAGTGGTCAGGTCACTTTTGCTTCCTTAACGATGGATTCGACGCTCCGGAGTTGAGTTAAGGTAGGTCATCTTGAAGATCATGAGTGTTTGATCATGAAGGAAAACATTAAAGGTGGGGAGTTACTTTCTGGCTGGGGTGTCGGTGAGGACAATGTTGTTTGCGTTCGTAATCATGTGGTTGTTCTAGAATGTAAACGGGAAGAGTTGATGCATGAGTTCCATGCATCGAAGTGGGCAGTGCATCCTAGTTTGACCAAGATGTACCGTGACCTCCGAAAGCAGTTTTTGTGGCCTGGGATGAAGAAGGAAGTTGCGGGCTTTGTGGCATGGTGTCTTGCCTGTAAGCATGTGAAAGCCGAGCATCAATGCCCAGGTGGTTTGTTGCATCCATTTCCCATTCCGTAATGGAAGTGGGAGGATGCAACGATGGATTTTTTTGTGGTGATTCTGAGGATGCCACAAAAGAATGATGAAATTTGGGTGGTTCTGTATCGGTTAACAGAAGTGGCTCATCCCTTACATATTCATGAGACCTATACTATTGATCAGTTGGGTGAGATGTATGTTCGGGAAATAGTGCGGTTGCAAGGGGTGGTGCGAACCATAGTTTTGGACCGAGATCTGTGTTTCACATCACATTTCCGGAAAGGGTTGCAGAAGGCGCTTGGTATGCAGGTATTTTTGAGTACGAATTTCCACCAGCAGACAGACGTGCAGTCAGAATGTAAGATACATGTTTTGGAAGACATGTTAAGAGCTTGTGTCTTGGACTTTGGTGGTTCTTGGGAGAGACACCTACTGTTAGTCGAGTTTCCATAAAACAACAGTTTCTAGGCTACAATTCAGATGGATTCATTTGAGGCGCTTTATGAGAGACCATGCAGATCCCCGTTGTGTTGGCTAGAGGCTAGTGAATCTGAGTTATTGGGACCAAGTCTCAGGCAGGAGACTTCTGAGAAAGTTAATTTGATCAGGAAGGGAATGGCTACGACTCAAATTGGGAAGAAGTCATATGCATATCGGAGGCGTAGATCTCTCGAGTTTGGGGTGGGTGATAAAGTTTTCCTTCGGGTGTCACCCAGGTTGGGTCACCGAAAGATTCAGAAGCTTGGTAAGTTGGAACCCAGGTATGTGGGACCTTTTGAGATTGTGGAGAGGATCAGAACAGTGGCTTACCGATTGGATCTTCCACAGTGGTATAGTATGATTCATGATGTGTTTCATGTGTCACAGCTTCAACAGTGTCACCTTGACCCATCTCATGTGGTTTATGTTGAGGATGAGAAGCTTGAGATTGATGCATCCTTTGAGGAGCATCCAGTTCATGTGGTGGATCATAGTGAGAATGTCTTGTGAGGCAAGGCTGTGCCATTAGTGTGAATACTATGGTAGCATGGGAATGTTCAGGAAGAAACTTGGGAGCGGGAATCGGATATGTGGGCTCAGTGGCCCAAACTCTTCTCTTCAGTGGAGCAATGACGATTGGAAGCTCAGCTCGAGGATGAGTCATTATAAGGTGGGGAGGTTGTAAGATCCCGGTTTTTGGAAAGGTATGTTTTTGTTGTGCCTTGGGTTGAACCCTTTTATTTTTGGACATAAAAGGGTTTCATGGAAGTGTGAGAGGCCTCAGGGGTGTTCCGTGGGCTCGAGGCATGAAAGAAAAGAAGTATGGGAAAAACTAACCAAGGCGCACGCCCTGCGCATGGTCAACCAAACCGTGTGGCCTGCCTAGACTAAGCCGTGCGAACCTCCCTCCTCTGGACAAAAGTGATCACATGGTTTGCGCACGGTTTTCCAAACCATGCTTCTAAATCGTGCGACTCCCCCTCCTTCAGGCAGTGGCATGCACACGGTTTTCCAAACCATGTGGCTAAACCGTGCGGCCACCTAAAGTTGAAAAATTAACAAAATTTCCACTCTGGGCTTTATAACCTCAACTCGATATTTCCCTCTCTCCCTCCTCTCCTCACCTTCGGCATGAAAAAATTCTCCCAAGGACATCATGATATCAAACTACTTTTATTCTTAGGCATTCTTGGTGTTGTTGGTTGCGGATCGAAGCTCCGGGTAAGACTAATCTCCTCCTTTGTTCTTTTCTTGGTTTAGGGTTTGTTTTTTCACTCCCTCTCATTCCAAAACCCTAAATCCCTATCTTTTGGGTGAGTTCTTTGTTGAAGCTCCAAGGGTTGGTCTAATCGAGGTCTAAGGACTCAATTGAGGGTGCGTTCAACCACAAATTCTAGGTAGGTGGTCTATAAGTGATATCCCATGGTTATTTAGGGTTTTGTGCATGTTTACTTGTGTTCTTGTTTTCCTTTGTTTAGTTTTTTAATAACCATGGAATGCTTGGTTTTAATGATGTTTAAAATTGAAAATGGGAACCCTCAGAATCCCCGTGGGATGTTTTGGGATTGACTTGAACTAATTGGGCCATCCATGGGATGTGCCAGCTTTTCCGAGTTTAGGGATTGACATTAAACAAGTGACTTGTTTGAGTGAATTGTAGAGCCCTTGATAAACATGTTGGCATGAATGGTTGATTCATGGAAATGATGAACGAGTTAAATTGGTTAGTGTGTAAATTGATTAAAGACCATAATGGGATAGATTATGGGTTTAATGTTGAATTCTTAGTGAGATAGGCATAATACATGAGAATTGGGTGAATGGTTAAATGATGTGAATTGGTAATGTGTTAATGGGTTAAGGCATGATGGGTTTCCCATGTGGGATGTTGTGATGAATGTTTGCCGGTGGGAAATGGTTTGGATGGTTACTTATATATAAGCATGTGCACATGGCTTCATAGAGTGGGGTATGACATGAGGATCTACGCCCACGGGTCGAGTGAAGATTGAGGTCCTAAACTCCACCCTAAATGCATGGGTTAGGAAAGGGGATTGAGGGTCGATTCTCATAACAGTTGCATCCAGCTGGACTGAGGATTCGAGGTGAAGTTATGGTTACTATGAGGGGTTAGTACTAGTGAGATAGGATAATGATGTGTTTACACTCTTGCATGTGATTGTTGGCCATAGACCCATGTATCATGATGAATGTGATTAACCCATGGAAATGTGATGAAATAGTAAGTGATGGTAAATGGTAATGAATGAATGGTAATGGAATGGAAATGGCTTGGGTCTTAAATCGATTAATAGAACTTTAAATAATTACTTGATATTTATCATTAAATTTCCCTTTGCATGCACTACCTGTTTATACTGGATCTTTTGTAGACACCGTTGGTGGTGGCCTACTGAGTTGTACTCACACCCTTCTCGGGCCACCGTTGGGTACCCGAGCAGACTTCATGTTTTCAGGTCAGGACAATGGCAAGGGTCCTTGCTAGATAACTGAGTGGACATGGGTAGCACATGGTGGAGGATCCGACCTTGGAGTTGGGACCATTTTGGGGATACTTGTTGTGTCTATATTTTGGGGCTTTTGTTCTCACTTGCACTTTTAGTATGACATGGCATATTTATTGTCATCGGATTTGGTAGTTATACATGTTCCTTGTTGATGGTTATTGCTTCCGATATTTGGTTTACTTCTGTTGTGGCTTACTCTGATAAAAGGGGGTATAGTCTCCCCACTTGACTACATCGACCCCCGCTGCTAGTCGAAATCCTTTGGCATATAGGGAGGTGTACTTAAGGACATGTAACCACCCGGCTCGGAGCACTAGTTTAGTGGCTTCTGGGCTGGGGAAATTACACTTCCCTGGTTTAATTTCTTGCCAACTCTCTTCATTTAATTGAATACCCTTCTTCTCCCACCACCAATTAAAGTGAAAACCACTTCTATTAATTAATTTAGAACCTTCAATTAATTAATTAAAACCCATTTGAATTCTTTTGAATTCTTTGGCCAACAAATTAAATAATGGGTTATCATAAACAATTATTTTATTGGATGGTTATTATATTGGTGGATGTTTCGGTAGAGGAGGAAGAACTTGGAAGAACTTGGAGGAAACAATTCTACCAAAGTAGAACGTCTCTTCCACCAATGATGATCGAAAAACATGTCTCCCTCTTCAACCAGGGTAAGAAGTGGAAGCACTACTGCCCACGGAGAACGCCGATGACATCATCTTCGACTCTTCTTCTTCGAATCCTTCATCTTCCGACGTTGATGAAACAATGAAAACTTCTCGTGAATCCGTCAATGATTGTCGTCTTATGAGTTAGGGGGTTTGAGTTGAATTTATTCATGTTCTTCATCATTCATTTTCATGGATTGAGAATTGTTGTATGATATCACCATAACGAGGAGGGATCGGACCGCAGGAACACGACCCGACCCTCCCCCCTTCGTTCTATCTCATTTGTTGATGATGGCGGTGGCACAACGGCACAAACGGAAGGTAGTAACATGACCGGAGGAGTGGGTCGTGACCGACAAGCCGCGACGGGACACTTGGAGCCCAGCAACGAGCCGACCATGGAAGAAGCCGGCGGCACAAGGGACGACAGATGGGCACAGCGCCGTCGTTCCACGCAGAGAACCAAGCCACAGCCAGGTGGTCCCCGGTGGTATTGAAGGGGCTCGGTGTCGTCGCATCACACCGGAATAATGAGCAGTGGCCATGCGGCCGCTGTGGTCAGACGATCTGCACGCAACACCGTCGTGCTGCCCCGAAGAGAAGAGTCGAATCCATAGGCTACGCCAGTCAAAGAAGGGTGGCCGGCTAAACTGGCCACTGGTGTGCGCTACAGGCGGGACCCTTCGGATCCCCCAGTTACCTGGCTGGCGTGATGCACCGACTGTTTCGGAAGACAGGGGGGTGTACCCCGCCCCCATGCATGGCCAGCCGGGCCGCCCTCGGTCTGGACCACTCGGGTCGGGCCACCCCGTCGGGTCAGGCCGCTTCCTCAAATCCGGTCGGACCTGGGGACGGGTTCGAACCCCTGTATGTACCGGGTCGTGCCGGGTCAGGACGACTGGGTCGGACCAAATCCGGACCCGTTTGGCCAGTTTACACCATTTCACCCCTATCTTGGGCTACAGGTGTCTGTTTGACGAACCGCCTACGATGATGGAAGGCTTGGAGAGAGATAGTTCTATTGGAATAACCCACTTGAGGTTTCAAAACAGTTGGAGTACAGTCGAGTTGGTTTGAATCTAAAAACCAACCGGAAACCTGGAAAAGAAATGCCAATAACTCATAGATCATGCGTCCGATTGACGCACCGTCTGTCGCGTTGGAGCCCTTACCACATGGCAGACATTTGGATTACTTCTTTTTGGAGTTTAGTGATAGTAGAAGTATGACCGATTTCTCAAGGTCAAATTCAGTGGAGCTCGAGCGCAATGGGTGCGAGGAATCCAATGGCTGATACTGAGGCAGAGGATGGAGACAGATCAGATGGAGGTCAACGCTCAGCGATCCTATGTGGGTCAGTGCAGACCGATCCTGTGTGGGTCAGCGCTCAGTGATCCTGTGTGGGCCAGCGCATATCGATCCTGTGTGGTTCAGATCCTGTGTGGGTCATTTTGGGGGTTATTAGATATCGATCCTGTGTGGGTCAGAATCCGTATGGTTAGAAGCAGTGCCTCTTGTCATAACAATATGATCTACCTTCGCGACTAATCATATGCACTTCTAAGCTACATTAAAATCCTGGTTTGAGATGAGTCAATAACCTTTGTGTTTTCCTCATGATTCAGATGGGTTACAACATAACATAGGTATATGAATTGGAATATACCTAAGTAATGGTTGTCTATTGTGTCGTACTTTTTGGTTCATCCTTGTTAGATTTTGTGAGACCTTAAGGTTCTTAGGGTCCCTACTGAGTATCATTATACTCACCCCTACATGGGATTTTCCCTCACCTCATTGTATTGGATGCAGACAACGGACATCACTGACCGAGGTGGAGTGTACGAGGTCTAGATGGTACCCAAAGGGGGATCTCATGACGAGTCGGTACCCGGAGGAGACAGATGGAAATAGAGCGCTGAGGAGGCTATCTATACCTACACTTCATGTAGGATCTGTGGTGGACGATCCAGGAGCTTCTAGACACCTTCCAGCTATTAGTCTTTTTAGTTGTACCTGTTTTGACTGTTCCTAGTACTTTACTGTTGGGATTGTATTTCCAGCCCCTTTCTCATTCCAGCACATCTTTGTATACAGTTTCTATTTATTTTCTTGCTTCTAGTTGTGTACTCTGTTGTGTGTGTTTACTTTTATAAATGAAATTCCTTCCCATCTTTGGGATTTATGACTTTGGTGATACTTTCCACCCCCTAACTTTAGGATGGTGGGAATGGGGTAGTCACGACATGGGTCCCGAGGATGGGTCATGAAAAATTGGTATCAATTAAGTTGGTTCTACTACAGAACAGAGGACTCTGATCATTTTTTCTGAGAAGAAATAGTGTTAAGGGTACTAAGTGTGGTTTTTAGTTCATGGAGTCAGGTGTTGGTGCTGCGACCGACGTATACATACACCAATACCCTAACTACTGATATTCGACTCATTGCACGGAAACACTGATTGCATGTGTGTTTTCAAATGTTTTCATAAGTCAGCTCAACCAGGTCAACTCACCAGGTATTGTCATTTGACCGTGTCACATCTGTTTCATTCAGGATGGCTCCCAGTAGAGCCCTGAGATTTGTATGCTCTGACAGCCCCCTGAGTGACGAGGCCTCAGTGCATGGCCCTTTACAAGTGGTACCACTTCCCATTGGGCCACTGATTCCACAAGCCCCAGCAGGAGAGAGTTCACGCCACTTGAGCGCGTTGCACGAGTTCTAGCGCCAGAGGCCACCCAAGTTACGGGGAGATACGGACCCACAGGTGGCTGATGATTGGCTGGAGGCTGTGGTTTGCGTCTTCAAGCTGGTAGGAACACAGGCAGACCTCATGGTGATCCTTGCTGCTAGTCTCATTTAGGCAGCAGCAAGTAGATGGTGGTGCCTGATGCTCCAAGTCCACTGAGAGGTGACACTACTTTGGACAGACCTTGAGAACCTATTCTGGGCAGATATTGTTCCAGCCACCCTTCGAGCGGTGTAGATAAAGTAGCATCTGCATCTAAATCAGGGTAGTATGACAGTATCATAATACACAGTGAAGTTCACTGACCTCTCGCGCTACTCTAAAAATATGGTACATGACCAATTCTTTAAGGCCTAGACCTTCAAGTAGGGGATCAGGTGAGAGATTAGAGCCTCGATGGTCTCCCTCAACATTCCGACGCATGAAAGAGTGTTGGAAAGGGCCCTCATAGTAGAGTGTTTCCTTGCTGAGCAGTCTCCAATAGCGTGACCCACTACTAGTCAACTTTCAGCGGAGTCTTTTGCAGTTGGTAGTAGATAGATGACACAGAGGTCCAAGAGGTCCCGACCTATAGGTGGTCGACCGCACGACTCAAGATCAGTTGTCTAGGGCAGTGACTATGCCAGGAGAAGACAATGTTACTCATGCGGTGGGAAGGGTCACATGGCATGTGACTATACGACCCGCCATATAGATGATCAACAGTAAGTTGGTGTACCTCCCAGGAAGAGGCATATATTCGATTGAGGCAGTCCATAGGGAGCAGGCGGATGTGACAGAGGAGTTGGTCGAGCAGCTGGTTGTGGACGACGTTTCGATGTGTTTCCACCACCACCACAAGGAGGTCCACCCCAACTACAAGGAGTGGGTGTACATTGGAGAGCTCAACATCAGGAAGCTGAGTCATATTACCATGGCTCTCTGGAGATGATTTTAGGTACTATCTATGTCTAATCCACCTTACATGCAGTTCTTATTGACACAGGTGCCAGTTATTCTTTCATTTCCACTACCTTCATTCGGACCTCAAAGATTCTGATGGAGCCATTGGCTCGATCCTTATGGATAGAGACTCTTACGGGAGCAAAATCGATGATTATGCACTGGTTCCAGTAGTTTTATATTACTCTAAGAGGCGAGATATTCGGCTAGGATCTCCTCGTAGCAGAGTCGAGACCTTATGACATCATCTTGTGTATGGATTGGTTATCTACAGTACATGCTCTGATAGATTTTATTAGGGGTAATGTGTGGTGTGTCTGCATGGATGGGACCAAGTTTACCTTTACCGGTGAGAAGGGAACCTTTGCAGCATAGGATGGAATTAATCGAAGGAGGGTGCAGCCAATCACCCAGCAGTTGGCTTGCCTTACCCTCGGGGGAGTATATGTGGAGAGTCCAACTTATCCTGTAG
Organism: Viscum album; assembly: GCA_963277665.1. NCBI lineage: Eukaryota > Viridiplantae > Streptophyta > Magnoliopsida > Santalales > Viscaceae > Viscum > Viscum album. The sequence continues at coordinate 452,758,647 of OY728120.1, read as the reverse complement.
TGGTGGACCAGTACACAGATTTTTTCCCTGATGATGTCCCAGGAATAACACCTTGCAGAGAGGTGGATTTATACATTGACTTGTACCCTGATATGGCATTGATATCTACTCCAGGTTATCGGATGACTCATGCTGAGCTTTGTGAGCAGCATGTACGGGTGGCAGACTTGTAGTGGAAGGGATTCATCTAACCCAACATTTCTCCCTGGGTAGCTCCAATTCTATTTGCGATGAAGGAGGATGGCATCATGAGGCTTTTTTTTGACTATAGTCGCCTGAACCAGCTGACCGTGAAGAACAAGTACCCACTCCCTATGATTGATGAACTCTTTGATTAGCTCAAGGGAGCACAGTTGGTCTCAAAGGTAGACCTCATGTCAGGCTATCACCAGCTCAGATTTCATGATGAGGATGTGCAGAAGATGACCTTCATATGTCGGTACGGCCATTATGAGTTCTTGTTTATTCCCTTTGGCATAAACAATGCTCTAGCAGTGTTCATCTATCTCATGAACATGATCTTTCAGCGATACCTCGATCACATTGTCATAGTCTTCATCGACGACATTTTGATCTACTCGACTACTGAGGAGGAGTGTGCCAACCATTTTTAGGTAGTACTGGACATACTATTGGAGCACCAGATTTATAGTATGCTCTCGAAGTGCCAGATTTGGATTCAATAGGTTCACTTCATAGGACAGGTCATCTTGGAGGCATGAGTTGCAGTAGATCTAGTGAATATTAAGGTGGTACTTTATTGGGAGCCACACATGGGTGTGACGGAGGTACAGAGTTTTTGGGGCTTGGTTGGATAATAAAGGAGATTCGTTTTAGACTTATATAGAGTTGAAGAACCACTATCATCCTTGACGATGAAGGGGAAACCCATGGTCTGGTCATAGAGATTCCAGCAGAGAATCCAAGAGCTGAGGTAGAAGAATACTAATGCCCCTATCTTGAGGCTTTCATAGGAAGGAATTGGGTATGTAGTTTACTACGACACATTAGGGACTATAATTGGGTTTGTTTTGATACAGGAGAGAGCAGTGATTACGTATGGTTTTCAGCAGCTGAGACAGAATGAGCAGAACTACGCTACCCATGACCTAGACTTAGCATTAGTGGTCTTCACTTTGAGGATGTGGAAGTACTATCTGATGGGAGAAATTTTTACTATGTACTCTGATCACAAGATTCATAGCTATATATTCTCCTAGAAGGACTTGAACTTGAGCCAACAACGTTGGCTTGATTTCCTCAAGGACTATGACTTCGAGATATTCTATACTCCTAAGAAGTGGAACTTAGTAGCAGATGAACTTAGTAGAAGATCTGGTACACACCTTCTAGGAGTGGTGTTAGAGAAGTTGGATGCCTTACAAATATCCTTTGTGGATAGGTATGGATCAGCCAATCTACAGTCCCTTACAGTCACTCCTCCACTTCTTCAGCGAGTCAGGGAGGCACAACATGGACACACTGACTGTGAGACATGATGTGCTCATATATCCACAGGGCAGGCACCTGATGGATTTTCTGAAGGTGGGGAGCACATCATCCTCTTAAGAGGATGTAGCATGGTACCAGTGGCACTTCATGAAGAAGTGTTAAGGTAGTTCCACAATTCACCTCTAGTGGAACATCCAGGAGTGGAAGATATGTACCAGGACCTTTGACGATAGTACGGGTGGCTAGGTATGAAGAAGGCGGTAGCAGGGTTTGTCCCACGATGCCTCACTTGTCAGCACGTGAAGGCAGAGAACCAGGTACCAGTAGGCTTGATTCATACCATAGAGGTCCCAGAATGGAATTGGGATAGGATATCCCTGGACTTTGTGACGTGTCTTCCACATAAATCCATAAGTCATGACTCAATATGGGTGAGTTTTGACCGACTCACCATGTCATCCCACATCCTACCGATCAGAGTGTAGGGCACAGTAGAGAGCTTGGTATTCCTCTATGTGCAGGAGATTGTGTGTTTACATGGAGTACCTTCTTCTATTGTCCCCGAACGTGACACATGTTTTACTTCCCATATATGGAAGGGGTTGTAGGAGGCTTTCAGGACATAACTTCACTTGAGCACTGCCTTCCATCCTCAGACAGAAGGTTAGACTGAGTGGACCATCCAAAACCTCAATGACATGCTCTGTGCATGTGTTCTCGACTTTGGTCGCAACTGGGAGGATCACTTTCCTTTGGCGGAGTTCACATACAACAACAGCTATCACTCCACCATCAGTATGGCACCTTTTGAGGCCTTGTATGGTTGACCTGGCAGATCACCACTGTCCTGGATAGACTCAGGGGAGTCTGCACTAGTGGAAGCAGAAATGATATGGGCTACCATAGAGAAGGTGCAGATCATCCAAGAGCAGATGAAGACTTCATAGAGTAGGAAGATGTCTTATGCTAATAAGATATGGAGGCCTCTTGAGTTTGAGGATGGTGACCACATCTTTCTATGGGTCTCACCTCGATGAGGTCTACAGAGATTTGGTTGATGCGGAAAGTTACCTCCACGATTAATCAGACCTTTCCAGGTTTTCAATAGGGTAGGAACACTGGATAACTGCATATCACTTCCACCTTAGTTGCACCGGGTGCCCGACGTCTTCCACATATCGCAACTGAGGAGGTATGTGCAGGACCCTTCCCACATCATAGACCATGGGGAGCTGAACATAGATGATGGGGAAACATTAATGGAGGTTTCAATAGATATTGAGGATTGAAAGAAGTGGGTCCTACAAGGATGGTTGATACCCTTGGTGTGCATTTTCTGGCATCATGGGGATCTCCAGGAGAGCACATCAGAGCGGGAGGCTCAAATGTGTGCTTAGTATCCCCATTTGTTCCCTTGTTTTTGAGTTGTACCTTATGGGGACGTAAATCCCTGAGGTGGGGAGAACATAAACACCCTAAAATTCCGTGGAAATTTTATTCTTAAATTCATGGAAATTTTAAGAGTCCACAATTTCTGACGGTGTTTAATTTTGAGGCCCGGTGTGCCCAGAATCAATTTATGACGATTTGTTCAGGTATGTTCAGTTATCATACGAGCGGGATTTTATATCATTTGAACTGGTGATTAGAATTCAAATCTGAGGGCACTATTGAACTCGCAGCATCAGTGATTTCTTAGTGAGACCTTCACTATAGTTGCGTTCTGATAACAATGGGAGTAATTTTTTGGGGTTTTTAAATAAAATAAAATAAAAATAAAGTGTCAACTATATTTTTATTTTATGGTGGTTAAAACCTCCAAGAGGATGATAGTGGTGGGGTCCACCACACCATAACCACCCATGAGAGGTTATTTTGGTGGCGCCCAACCACACGTAATCTCCCTTTGGAGGATATTTTTTAGTGGCACCCACCTGAGCCTCAAACCCCTTTAACACCCAATTTATGTGGAGAACCTTTAAACTTCCATGGTTTAATATCGTGCCAACTCTATTCATTTAATTGAATACTCTTGATCTTCTCCAATCAATTAAAGTTCCAACCTCTTATATTAATTAATTTAGCTCCTTCAATTAATTAATTAAAACCCATTTGAATTCTTCTGAATTGTTTGGAAACAAATTAAATAATGGGTTATCATAATCCATTATTGTTTTGGTAGTCTATTCTACTGGTGGAGCTTTTGGGAGAGGAGGAAGAAATTGGAAGAACTTGGAGGAACAAATTCTCACATAGACGAATGCCTCTTCCGCCAACAAAGATCGACATACATCTCTCTCTCTTCAACCGGGGAAAGAAGTGGAAGCACTGCCACCCACAGAGAACGCCAACGACGTCATCTTCGACTTGTCATATCTGAACACTTATTTTTCTGACATTGAAGAAGCAACACTGCCTTCCTATAAATTCGTTGACGATCATCATCATACGAGGTAGGGGGTTTTGAGTTGAATTTATAATCGTTCTTCTTCGTTCATTTTCATGGTTTGAGAATTGTCGTATGATATCACCATAATGAGGAGGGATCAGACGGCACGAACAGGGCCCGACTCTCCCCCCTTAATTATATATTGTTTGTTGATGACGATGGTGGAATAATGGTACTCCCAGAAGGGAGGACCATGCCTAAAGGAGTGGGTCACTACTGAAGGGCCACAACGGTACACGCGGTGATCGGAAATGAGTCTACTACGGTAGAAGCCAACAGTAGAAGGGCTGCTGGGCCGCTGGAGGGGCGCAACACCGTCGTGCCATGCAATGAACCGAGCTGCGACCAGGAAGGCTACGACGCTACCAGAGGGGTGCGGTACTATCACACCGTGCCGGAAGGATAAGTTGCGGCCACGCGGATGTGGCGGTCGGATGAGATGGGTGCGGCATAGCCGCGCCACGCCGGAGAGAAGAGCTGCAGCCACATGCCACGGTGGTCAGAGAAGGGAGGCCAGATAAGCCAGCTTCCGGTGAGCGGTACTGGTGGGACCCTTTGGGTCCCTCTATTACCTAGCCGATTCCATGCACCAGCCGTTTTGGAAGACAAGGGGTGTAACACCCCCCCCCCCCCCCCGCATGCGTGGCCAGCGGGCCACACGGGCCCGCCGGGCCGCCCTCGGCCGAGCATCCCTCTGCCAGGCCGCCCTTTAGGCTGACCTGACCCCTTAGGTCAGACAGCTTCCTCGTATCAGGTCCGAACTGTGGAACTGGTCGGACCCTAGTACGGACCGGGTCAGACCAGATCTAGACCAGTTTGGCTAGTTTAAACATTTTCGCCCCTATCTTCTGCTATGTGTTTCTGTTTGACAAAACTCCTGCAGTGATGGAAGGACTAGAGTGATGCAGTTCTGTTGAAATACCCCAGTTTAGGGTTGGACACAGTTGGAGTATGGTCATGTTGGTTTGAACCTAAAAACCAACCGGACCCCTGAATGGAAATGCCAATAACTCACAGACCGGGCGTCTGATTGACGCGCCGTCTATCACATTGTAACCCTTACAACATGGAGGATTTTTGGGTTAATCTTTTGTGGAGTTTAGTTATAGTTGAGGTATGACCAATATCTCAAGGTAAGATTCTACGAAACTCAAGAACACTGAGTGCGAGGAATCCAGTGGCTGATAGTGAGGCGGAGGATGGAGACATATCATACAGAGGTCAGTGCTCAGTGATCTTGTGTGGGTAAGCGCATACTAATCCTGTATGGGTCATATCCTGTGTGGTTCAACACTCAGTGATCCTCTGTGGGTCCGCACATACTGATCCAGTGTGGGTCAGATCCTGTCTGGGTCATTGCGGGGGTTAGTACCTATTGATCCTATGTGGGTCAGACTCTGTATGGTCAGAAGCAGTGCCTCTTGTCAGAATAAGATGATCTAGCTTCACGAATAATCATATAAGCTTCTATTCTACACTAAAAATACTGCTATGAGCTGAGTCAATGATGTTTTTTTCCTCATGATTGAAATGAGTTACTAGATAACTTAGGTATATGTAAGGGCATATACCTAAGTAATGGTTGTCTATAGTTTCGTACTTTGTGGTTTATCCTTGTTGGAATTTATGAGACCTTAAGGGTCTTGGGGTCCCTAATGAGTATCTTTATACTCACCCCTACACAGGATTTTCCCAAACCTCTTTGTGTTAGATGCAGATGATGGACAACACTGACCGAGGCGGAGTGTACGAGGACTGGATGATACAGAGAGGTGGATTTCATGACATGTCGGTACCCGGAGGAGACAGACGGATGTGGAGCACTGAGGAGGCTATATATACCTACCATTCATGTAGGATCCATGGTGGATGATCCAAGAGCTTCTAGACACCTTCCATCTATTTTTCTTTTTAGTTGTACCTATTTTGTGTTTTCCTTGTACTTTACTATTGGGCTTTTATTTCTAGCCTCTTTATCTTTCTAGCACATCTTTGTATAAAGTTTCTAATTAGTGTGTTTCTTCTAGATGTGTCATCTACTGTGTGGGTTTACTTTTATAAAGGAAATTCCTTCCCAGATTATGGATTTACACCATCGGTGCTAGTCACCAGCCCCTGGCCTATGGATGGCGGGCTTGGGGTAGTCACGACACGGGTCCTGAGGATGGGTTGTGACCAATGGATTCCAGATATGTATCTCATTATCAACCTGAAACTGATTCACATAGTGAATCATTCATGTTGGGAATTATATATATATATATATATATATATCATGGTATTAACCACGTATTCTCATCCTTAATGAGGAGGGAACATAGTTCATATAAATGGCTCATATCCCTCTACTAACGATATTGGGAAATCCTCCATCTAAGTTAGGATTCAATCACTATTGATCATGTTTGATAGCCCTAATTATTCTCTTGATTCAACATACTTAATTATTTCATCTATATTCTCATATGTAATTATATATCTTTGTCATATATTTTTCTTTTTTTCATGGAATTTCACTACTGTAAACAGAGGATTTCCCAACAGTTCTAAACCGTTGGGAAAGGCTCTAGAACCGTAGGGAGGTAAGCCATTGGGAAATCTTTTCCCAACGGTTTATAGTGAACCGTTGGGATAGGGTGGAGAAAAACTACCCAATCCCAACGGTTTGGGTAAACCGTTGGGGAAGGGTAAAGAAAAATAACCCAGGTTTTCCCAATGGTTTTCCCAAACCGTTGGGAAAATCACAATGTCACCACTTTCGCAATGGTTTTAAACCATTGGAAAAAGTCTTTTACCAACGGTTCCATGAACCGTTGGTAAAACAGTAGCATGATATGATAAGACAACAGTTTAAAACCGTTGGCATAGCCTTTGCTGGGAAAATTGCACAGTAGATCTGCAATTTGCCCAGCAGCTCTCCAATTTTCCCACCGGGTCTCATTTTGTGGTTGCCCCTCATTTTCAATCATTATACATGCAATAAACTAACACATACATATAGAATTATTGTACCTCCAATAACTAACTAACACATACATATAAAGAACAAATTCATACACATTTAACATATAATTCTAGAACTATACACATCCATAATTAAATTAGAATTCATAACATAATTATAAACATACATAATGCAGTTAGAATTCAATTTAAAATTTAGATGACAATTATATATGGAATCCAGAATTCAATTCATAATTTGATTGGTTTTTTGTATACCATATATTTTTACCTGAAATGATGACCATTTTAAACAAAATACATACACCTTGAGTGCTACCGGCCACACCACACCTCGGATTGAGGCGGGGTTGACTCGTACATGTAACATATGACCCATGTATCGTTCTCCTAAAGTTTCAACAGAAACCGAATGCGTTTCTTCGGTTTTCCGTATGCCAGTTTATGTTTTTCAATTAAAATAACGTCCTTTTGAAACAGAAGACAGACACTTTGAGTGGTGGCAGCCACACCGTGTCTCATATTGAGATGAGGTTGATTCTTACATGTAACATACGACCCATTAATCATTCTCTTAATGTTTCAACAGAAACTGAATGCGTTTGGTCAGTTTTCCGTATGTACTTAAAATGTTGTTCATTTTAAGTAAAAGAAAGACACATAGAGTGATTCCGGCCACACCGTACCTTAGATTAAGGCGGGTTTGACTCGTACACGTTACGTATGACCCATGGATCGTTGTGCTAAAGTATCGACACAATCCGAATGTGTTTGGTCGGTTTTCTGTATGTCAGTTGATGTTTTTCACTTCAAATGACATCCTTTTGAAACAAAATATAGACACTTTGAGTGGTGGCGGCCACACCACGCCTCAGATTGAGGTGGGGTTGACTCTTATACGTCACATATAACCCATGGATCATTGTTCTAAAATATCAACACAATCCGAATGTGTTTGTTCGGTTTTCTGTATGCTAGTTGATGTTTTTCAATTAAAATGATGTCCTTTTGAATCAAATGGTAGACACTTTGAGTGGTGCCGGCCACACCATGTCTTAGATTGAGGCAGGGTTGATTATTACATGTCACATATGACCCATGAATCGTTCTCCTAAAGATTCAATGGATACCGAATGTGTTTGGTCAGTTTTCCGTATGTACTTAAAATGTTATCCATTTTAAACAAAAGAGAGTCACTTAGAGTGATTCTGGCCACAACATTCCACTGATTAAGACGAGGTTGACTCGTAAACGTCACCTTTTACGCATGGACTGTTCTGCTAAATTATCCACACAATCCGAATCCATTTGGTCGCTTTTCCGTATGCCAGTTGATATTTTTTACTTAAAATGATGTCCTTTTGAAACAAAAGACCATCACTTTGAGTGATGACGACCACACTATGCCTCAGATTGAGGCGGGGTTTACTCGTACACGTCACATAAGACCCATGGATCGTTGTGCTAAAGTATCAACACAATCCGAAAGCATTTGTTGGTTTTCCGTATGCCAGTTGATGTTTTTCAATTAAAATGACGTCATTTTGAAACAAAAGGCAGACACTTTGAGTGGTGGTGGCCACACCATGCCTCATATTGAGGCGGGGTTTACTCGTACACGTCACATATGACCCATGGATCGTTTTTCTATTCTATCAACACAATCCTAATGCGTTTTTTCAGTTTTCCATATGCCATTTTATGTTTTTCAATTAAAATGATGTGCTTTTGAAACAGAAGACAGACACTTTCAGTGGTGCCAGCCACACTGCGTCTCAGATTGAGGAAGAGTTGATTCTTACACGTCACATATGACCCTTGAATTGTTCCCCTAATGTTTCAACTGAAACTGAATGCGTGTGGTCGGTTTTCTGTATGTACTTAAAATGTTGTCCATTTTAAGAAAAAGAGAGCTACTTAGAGTGATTCCGTCCACACCATGCCACAGATTAAGGCGGGGCTGACTCGTACACATCACATATGACCCATGGATATTTTTTCTAAAGTATCAACACAATCCGAATGCGTTTGGTCAGTTTTTCGTATGTCAGTTGATGTTTTTCACTTCAAATGACATCCTTTTGAAACAAAAGATAGACACTTTGAGTGGTGGCGGCCACACCGTGCCTCAGATTGAGGTGTGGTTGACTCATACAAGTCACATATGACCCTTGGATCGTTGTGCTAAAGTATCGACACAATCCGAATGCTTTTGGTCAGTTTTTCGTATGCCAGTTGATGTTTTTCAATTAAAATGACGTCCTTTTGAAACAAGATGCAGATACTTTGAGTGGTGGCGGCCACACCGCGCCACGGATTGAGGCGGACTTGACTCATAAACGTCACATATGACCCATGGATCGTTTTTCTAATGTATTGACACAATCTAAATGCGTTTGGTTGGTTTTCCTAATGCCAGTTGATGTTTTTCAATTTAAATGACGTCCTTTTGAAACAAAAGGCAGACACATTGAGTGGTGCCGGCCACACCGCAGCTCAGATTGAGGTGGGGTTTACTCGTACATGTCACATATGACCCATGTATCGTTCTCCTAATGTTTCAATGGAAACCAAATGCGTTTGGTGGGTTTTCTATATGTACTTAAAATATTGTCCATTTTAAACAAAAGAGAGCCACTTAGAGTGATTCCGACCACACCGTGTCTCTGATTAAGATGGGGTTGACTCGTACACATCACATTTGACCCATGGATTTTTGTGCTAAAGTGTCGACACAATCCGAATGTGTTTGGTCTCTTTTCCGTATGTCAGTTGTTATTTTTCACTTAAAATGACGTCCTTTTGAAACAAAAGACAGACACTTTGAGTGATTCTGGCCACACCACGCCTCTTATTGAGGCGGGGTTGACTCATAAAAATCAGATATGACCCATGGATAATTGTGCTAATGTATCGACACAATCCGAATGTGTTTGTCGTTTTTCTGTATGCGAGTTGATGTTTTTCAATTAAAACGACATCCTTTTGAAACAAAAGGTACACACTTTTAGTGGTGGCGGCCACACCGCGCCTCTGATTAAGGTGAGGTTGACTCGTACACGTCACATATGACCCATGGATCGTTGTGCTAATGTATCGACACAATCCAAATGCGTTTGATCAGTTTTCTGTATACCAGTTTATGTTTTTCATTTAAAATGACGTCCTTTTGAAACAGAATACAGACTCTTTGAGTGGTGTTGGCCACACCGCGTCTCAGATTGTGGCGGGTTTGATTCGTACACGTCACATATGAACCATGAATCGTACTCTTAAATTATCAATGGAAGCCGAATGTGTTTTGTCGGTTTTCCGTATGTACTTAAATTGTTGTCCATTTTAAGCAAAAGAGAGCCACTTCGAGTGATTACGGAAAGACCATGCCTTAGTTTAAGGCGGGGATGACTCATACACGTCACATATGACCCATGGATCGCTGTGATAAAGTATCGACACAATCCGAATGCGTTTGGTCAGTTTTCCATATTCCAGTTGATGTTTTTCAATTAAAATGACGTCCTTTTGAATCAAAAGGTAGACACATTGAGTGGTGGTGGCCACAACGTGCATCAGATTGAGGCTGGGTTGACTCGTACACATCACATATGACCCATGGATCATTGTGCTAATGTATTGACACAATCCGAATGCGTTTGTCAGTTTTCCGTATGACAGTTGTTGTTTTTCAATTAAAATGACGTCCTATTGAAATAAAAGGCAGACACTTTGATTGGTGACGGCTACCCCGTGCCTCGGATTGAGGTGGGGTTGACTCATACACATCACCTATGACCCATGGATCGTTTTTCTATTGTATCGACACAATCCAAATGTGTTTGTTCGGTTTTCTATATGCCAGTTTATGTTTTTCAATTAAAATGACGTCCTTTTGAAACAGAAGACAGACACTTTGAGTGGGGTTATCCACACCGTATCTCATATTGAGGCGGGGTTGATTCGTACACGTCATATATGACCCATGAATCGTTCTCAAAAATTTTCAATGGAAACCAAATGAGTTTGTTCGGTTTTCCATATGTACTTAAAATGTTTTCTATTTTAAGCAAAAGAGAGCCACTTAGAGTGATTTAGGCCACACCACACATCAGATTAAGGCAGGTTTGACTCGTACATGTCACATACGACCCATGGATTCTTATGCTAATGGATCGACACAATCCTAATGCGTTTGGTCGGTTTTCCGTATTCAAGTTGATGTTTTTCAATTAAAATGATGTCCTTTTGAAACAAAAGGCAGACACATTGAGTGTTGACGGCCACACTGTGCCTCAGATTGAGGCTGGGATGACTTGTACACGTCACATATGACCCATGGATCATTGTGCTAATGTATCGACACAATCCGAATGCGTTTGTTCGGTTTTCCGTATGCCAGTTAATGTTTTTCAATTAAAATGACGTCCTTTTGAATCAATAGGCAGCCACTTTGAGTGGTGTCGGCCAGATCATGTCTCAGATTGAGGGGTTGTTGATTCTTACACATCACATATGACCAATGAATCGTTCTCCTAATGTTTCAGTGGAAACCTAATGTGTTTGGTCTGTTTTCCATATGTACTTAAAATGTCGTCCATTTTAAGCAAAAGAGAGCTACTTAGAGTGATTCCAGCCACACTATGTCTCAGATTAAGGCAGAGTTGACTCGTACACGTCACAAATGACCCATGGATCGTTGTGCTAAAGTATCGACACAATCGAAATGCGTTTGGTTGGTTTTCCGTATTCCAGTTGATGTTTTTCACTTAAAATGACGTCCATTTTAAACAAAACAGAGCCACTTAGAGTGATTCTGGTCACACCGTGCCTCATATTGAGGCGGTATTGACTCGTACGCGTCACATATGACCCATGGATCGTTGTGATAATGTATCGACACAATCCAAATGCGTTTGTTTGGTTTTCCGTATGCCAGTTTATGTTTTTCAATTAAAATGACGTCCTTTTGAAACAGAAGATAGACACTTTGAGTGGTGTCGGCCACACCGCATCTCAGATTGAGGCGGGGTTGATTCGTACATGTCTCATATGACACATGAATCGTTCACCTAAATTTTCAATGGAAACTGAATGCGTTTGGTGAATTTTCTGAATGTAATTATAATGTTGTCCATTTAAAGAAAAAGAGAGCCACTTAGAGTGATTCCGGCAACACCGTGCCTCAGATTGAGGTTGTGTTGACTCGTACACGTTACATATGACCCATTTATCGTTGTTCTATAGTATTGACACAATCAGAATGCATTTGTCGGTTTTCTATATGCCAGTTGATGTTTTTCAATTAAAATTACGTCCTTTTGAAACAAAAAGGCAGACACTTTGAGTGGTGGCGGCCACACCGCGCCTCGAGTTGAGGCGAGGTTGACTTGTACACGTCACATATGACCCATGGATCTTTGTGATAAAGTATTGACACAACCCGATTGCGTTAGGTCGGTTTTCCGTATGCTAGTTGTTGTTTTTCAATTAATATGAAGTCCTTTTGAAAAAAAGGCAGGCACTTTGAGTGGTTCCGTCCACACCGCGCCTCGGATTGAGGCGGTGTCGATTCGTACACGTCACATATGACACATGGATCGTTCTACTAAATTTTAAATGGAATCCCAATGAATTTGGTCAGTTTTCCATATGTACTTAAAATGTTGTTCATTTTATGAGAATCATCATGTGTCTATTAGTGGAATGGTAATTACTTAAAATCTTGTGAATATTTATATAAAATATTTTTATATCATTCTCAGTATGGATTGGATTTTAGTTTATAATGCTATGAAACATTTCGTAGCTAACAATGTCATGTCCAATGAATACATCTCTTTTATAACATACCAAGAATCTATGATATTGATTATATGTGTAAATGTGATTTACATTGATTATCATGATGAACATAAATAAAATATATATTATAGATTTTCTAGTATTAAATGAAATCAAGGAGGGTGGGGGGGGAGGGCTGTCCGGCGGGGCTATCCGGGGGGCTGTCTGGTGGGTGTCCGGGGGGCTGTCTTGGAACCAAGGAGGAGGGTGGGGGGGGGGGGGGGCTGTTCGGGGGGTTGTCTGGGGTCTAAGGAAGAGGGTGGGGGGGGGGGGGGGGGGGGTTATCCGGGGGGCTATCTGGGGGGATGTCTGGGGGGCTGTTAGGGGTCCAGGGAGGAGGGTGGAGGGGTTATCCGGTGGGGCTGTCCGGGGGTGTTTGGGGGGTTGTCCGGGTTCCAAGGAGGAGGGTGGGGGGCTGTCTGGGGGGCTATCTGGGGGGCTGTTTGGGGGCTGTTCAGGGGGCTATCCGGGGGCTGTCTGGGGGTGTTCGGAGGGTTGTCCAGGGTCCATGGGAGAGGGTGGGGGGATGTCCGAGGGGCTGTCTAGGGGGCTATCCGGGGGGTCGTCCGGGGTCCAGGGAGGAGGGTGGGGGCTGTCTGGGGGGATATTCGGTGGGCTGTTCGGGGGCTCTCCGAGAATGTTCGGGGGGTTGTCCGAGGTCCAAGGAAGAGGGTGGGGGGCTATCCAGGGGCTGTTTGTGTGCTGTCCGGGGTCCAGGGAGGAGGGGGGTGTTTGAGGGGTTGTCCGGGGTGCAAGGAAGACGGTGTGGGGGAAGGGGGGGGGGGGGCTGTTCGGGGGGCTGTCTAGCAGGGCTGCCCGGGGTCCAAGGAGGAGGGTGGGGGATTTTCCAGGGTCCAAGAAGGAGGGGGTTCTGAAACACACAACCACTAAAATAAAACAACATCTATAAAAGCAGATAATATATAAAAATAACTCAACTCCAATACTATATTATGAGACTAGATAAAACCAACAAGTAGAATAGATTAAATATCAAATCTCAGTAATATCAGTCAAAATATAATTGATCAACTTGTCCCACATCAACATCACCATCATCACCATCATCATCACCCTTATCCTCATCCCCATCATCGTCCTCTCCCTCCTCGCCCTTGCCCTCCTCCTCGTCCTCTCCCTCCTCCTCGCCCTCGCCACCCGCCTCGCCCTCCTCCTCTCCCTCCTCTTCCACATCAGACTCCTCGCCATCATCATCGTCAAGCCAGACATCATCCTGAACACCACTAGAACTTCCCATGGTGCACCATATATAGAACATATCGACGACATACACTCATCAAAAGCTGGGTTGGCCTCTACTAGAAGTGTAGGATGTAGAACTTCAATAAATTTCATAAACGCACTGTTTTCCCAAGAAGACTATTCTGCCGTCTCTGTGGCCCTTTTCTCAGCCTGTGCTGCCTATGCACTAACTTTCTACACCTCGTTGGCACTACAGCTCATACCTGAGGAGGGAAAATACCTCATTGGGGCTATCCTAGGTCGGCAACGTACTCTACCAGAATGCTCCTCTCCCAAGACCTGATATAAGTGATATGTTGGCCCTAAATTGTCTGGTTCTTGGGCATCGAGGGACTCTAAAGCAGCCTGTTACAAATATAAATATATCATTAAGTTACAAAATATATATTAAAATATAAATTCAACATATTAAAACTTACAATCTGTTGCTGAGTTGCTTCGTTAACGGGACTTCCATCCTTTTTCCATCTACTCGAGCAAAACAGTTTTGCTCGAGGAACAGGTCCTTCAATAATTTGTATTTACCTCTACAATGTCATTGAAAACTAATGTTATATGAAAACATTAGTAAAATATTAAACAATTGAGGAAACAAAAGAAATTGTAAGGTGAAAGGAAAGCTTATAAACAATTGTCATACCTGCTTCCTCTCATGATCAGGCATCGTAGTGTGTGCCAGTGTGTGGAGGTATTTTTTTGCATCAATGTTCTTTTTATTTTTTCCAGATTATTCCTAAATAAAGATCGAAAATGCAATAGATAGTATTAATGAAATACATGAAAGTTATTATTTAAATACCTCAATTGTTATTAATACCTTAAACTGGGTACTCGTCCAATGAGTAATCATCTGACGATACTGCTCTATAGGAAAATCATCCACCACTAGTACCGCCTCTAACTCAGTGCCAATTCTAGAAACCCAGCCAATATACAACTCATGATTGTAGGCTCTCCAAACCTCACCTAAATCCTTTAGACGTTCCGGTCGTTCACCCTCACCATTGGGAAAATTAAATCGATGCTGAAATCAGAATATTAATTCATATGAATACAAAAATAATTCATGGCATTAAATAGAACAGATTGTTTTACCCATATCTCTGCCCAAGCTCTATCCATGACCTCATGTGGCAAATGTCTCCACGATAGTAGGCTGACGGGAATGATGTCATATTATTTGGAAAGCATCGCCAAAAAACTCCGACATTACTGCCCTGTTTTCTCAACAATTTGGTTGTCTTCATTATAATCCACCATAACCTGTGTGCGGCGGTTCCACACCGAACGCATGCGTGTATGCCCCTGCCCACGCCACCTGTCAGTAGATGTATCTATCATGAAAGAAAAAAATTTTTTTTCAAAACATGTTAGAATGAAAATAAATATTGCTATAAAAATTTGTTAGGGTTATATAAATATACATGTTCCGGTCTGATCGATGAGAGCCGATGGATCCACAGAAACTGATGGAACACCCTGTGGTGGAACAGGAGTCGAGGATGAAGGAATATAGAAGCTCGGAGAGGCAGAAGTAGAAAGAAAAGAAGATGGGATAGCTGTCTGCACGGATGCTGAAAGGGGAGTGGGAATCATCATGGGATGTGAAAATGATGTGCCAGAAGATGCAGAAGGTAGCAAAAACATGGGAGGCCAAAATATCCCGTGTTTCCCTAATGACATACCGAGATCAGAATGTGGGATGGATGACATGTCAGTGGGAGGGGCAAGGTCTAGTCGGGTATGCGCAGCTGCTCGTCCACCTCTGTTAGGAACCCTCCTCATACCACCGGCCTGAGTACTAGGACCAATACTAGCCTCATCATCGAATAACTGTCGATGTATAGGTGGATCCTAAAAAAAATTTACAAAAAAATTAATCACATGACATTATATATTCTTTAAATATATCAATTTGAAATAAAGTAATCACTACAGGCACTAATGATGGAATTCCCAACTCTGTCATTTGATGATTGTTCTCCATCATTTTTTCCTTCATCTCTCCTAAATTGGATTCATTTCCTTCTTTTGAAAACAAATATGTAATTAATTATAAAAGGAAAACTAATGTGTAACCCAAAAAACTAAATATATGATGGAATACAGGGAATTAATTGGTAATTTAGCTTTCAATTGTTTTAGAATAGCATGAATGGATTTAATAAATCATAAAAGTTGTAAATTTCACCAAGTTAGAAATATTGTTTGACTATGTTTGAATACAGTACAATTCCAAATTAGAAAATTCATTTCAAATAAAACTACAACCAATAAACATTGAAAATTTACATAACAGTCAAGTCAGCTATCAATTGTTTTAGAAGAGCTCGAATGGATTTAATAAATCATACATGTTGTAATATTCACCAAGTTAGAAATATTGTTTGACTATGTTTGAATACAGTTCAATTACAAATTAGAAAATGCAATTCAAATAAAATTGTAACCAATAAACATTGAAAATTCACATAATGGTCAAGTCAGCTATCAATTGTTTTAGAAGATCTTGAATGGATTTAATAAATCATACAAGTTGTAATGTTCAACAAGTTAGAAATATTGTTTGAATATGTTTGAATAGATTTCAATTAAAAATTAGAAAATGAAATTCAAATAAAATTGAAACCAATAAACATTGAAAATTCACATAATGGTCATGTCAGCTATCAATTGTTTTAGAAGATCTTGAATGGATATAATAAATCATACAAGTTTTAGTGTTCACCAAGTTAGAAATATTGTTTGACTATATTTGAATACAGTTCAATTCCAAATTAGAAATCACAATTCAAATAAAACTGCAACCAATAAACATTGAAAATTCACATAACGGTCATGTCAGCTAAAACATATTTGTGATCAATACTAAATCAATTTGAATATTAGCAACCTTAACAACCCAACTCGAGGTAAACCAAAATAATTGAAAATATGGATGAATGATTCTATATATTTTCAACCAAAACTTCATGTTCACAATCAAATCTAACAATTCATCTATTTGAGTCATCAAAAGAAATAAATGGATTGGTTCTAATGTAACTAGGGACAATGTCAATTCCATCATCACCATCACCAAAAATATTTCTTGGAATTACCTCAACTATGACACCAAATTCATGTCGAAGTTGGTCTTTGACATAAAAAACATGTTTGGCCATTGAAGCCAACACATATGGTTCTTCGGTGGCAAGAGTGAGAGTCATATTAATTACTCGAAATCCACAATCATCAATAAATGTGCCATGTCTTGTCATCTAATAAAACTAATGGAATTTAATCATTGTGACTTGTCCATGAGAGTAATAATCCAAAATTATTATTTTCTCAACAACACCATAATAACTCACATTTTCAAACCGTGGTCTACTACCTGATGCACTATCATAATAATCTATTATGGTAGTAACCATAACACCATTATGTTGTGTTCTCATGTTCTTTTCTCGTTCTGTGACAATAAATTTGTACCCAATGATAACAATTGATTTACAGTCACGAACCACGATATTAGGACCAAAAGCCAAAGCTCTTATTTACTCAGAGACAGAGTCAGTAGACAAACTCAATACCTACAATATAAATGACTATCAAAATTAATTAAATATTGATATAATTATTTTAAACATTAATTTTTTTATACCTTCAATTTTAACCAAGCAGAAAACTCTTTTCTATGCAAAGTCTCTCTGCTTCTCAAAGATAAAGAATGATGCTTCCTATTGATCATTGTTTTATGTTCCGTGTAGATAAAAAATATGAATATTTTAACAGATATATATGTACGATATACATAATCAATTTAGTTACCTGATATAGTCATCGAAAAAATCACAGTTGAACAAAACTATGTGATGTTCCATCTCCCGCTCTTCATGGCTTAATGTCATCAATGTATATGATCTAAGAATTCATCCTGTTTGAAGAAGTGATGGAAAACTGGGTTCAATTTTCTCATACCGTTCTTCTTTATTTCTCATTGGTCTTTTCAATATCTGTAGTAAGATCAGACAAATACATCGAGCATAAATCCATACATTCTTGATCCGAGTAACCGTTCACGATAGAACCTTCGGGGTGATTTCTGTTTCGGACATAAGAGGTTAATGTGAACATTCTTAGCAAAAACATCTCTAAACAAATGGAACAACCAAATAACATCCACCCTTACATTATTGGAAAAAAGTTGACAGATTTCTATTGGAAGCAACTCATGTAGTAGAACATGATAATCATGAGTCTTCAAAGATTTTAGCTTCAACTCTCTTCTGTTGAACTGTTTAGATATGTTTCTTGAATAGCCATCAAGAACTCTAATAGTCTCTAATACTTCCAGAAAATGTTTTTTTTCCATAGGTGTCATCACATAAGAAGCACATGGAAGTTGCCATTTATTTTCACTCATATGTACAGGATGTAATTCTGGTCTGATGCCCCTATCCACCAAGTCAAACCGATATCGTAAATCATCTTTTGTCTTCCCCTTGACATTTAGAAGAACTGAAAGAAACATTTCACATATATTCTTTTCAATATGCATTACGTCTAAACAATGAAGTAAATAATTGGTTGACCAATAAGGAAAATAAAAAAAGACACTCCTTTTCCTCCAATTATAACATGTTTTAGTGGAAACATTCTTTCTCTTTCTAGATTTCATTTGATCTTCCCGAATGAAAAACTGAAATCTTTCAATTCATTAAGAACGTCAGTTCCAGACATACTCTGAGGTGGATCATCGGTCTCTATGGAATTATCAAATCTTCTAAGATTCATTCTATATGGATCATCCTTTGGCAAGAATCGTCGATGTCCCATAAAACTGAAACTACAGCGATGTTTCAGTCTTCTGGATTGTGTATTCTTCATACAAACTATACATGACACTTTTCCCTTCGTGCTCCATCCAGACATCATTGTATAATCCAGAAAATCATTGATCGTCCACATAAGCGCATCACTCATCTGAAATATGTCTTTCGAACATGAATCATATGTGCGCACACACACATCCCAAAGAAGTTTCAACTATTTTATTAAAGGTTTCATGTAGACATCAATATCAATGTCGGGATCAGAAGGACCAGATATGAGTAAACTCATGAAAGTGAAAGGTTTTTTCATACACAACCGTGGGGGAAGATTATAATTGTGTATAAAAACTGGCCATGTGCTGTGAAAAGTAATCATCTTGCCAAACGGATTAAAACCGTTGAATGAAAGACCCTGCCTCACATTACGCACGTCAGCTGCAAAATCAGAATGTCGAGCATCAAATCTCTGCCATGCAAATCCATCTGTAGGATGAACCAACTCATCATTAGTCTTCTTTCTCTCGGTATCATTCCATATCATTTTTATTGATATGTAATCAGACATAAAATGATTCTGGAGTCTAGGGATCAATGGAATGTGCCAAATTACTTTCTGTGGAACGCGGGATGGTGTTTCATCAGATTTTGACTTCTAGTGGGATGTGCCACATTTAATACAATCATTTTGTTCAGCGGTTTCCTCCCAGAATAAACTGCAATCTTTCGGGCAAGCATGATTTTTTTTCTTGAAAATCCAAGTTCCTCAACTAACTTCCATGCCATATAGTGGTTTAAGGGAATATCTGCATCATCTGGAAGTAAATCCTTCAAGAGGGTAAGAATTTAATCGATTGCTATATTAGAAATCCCATATATAGTTTTCCCATGAAACAATCAGATAAAAAATTCCTTCTTTTTCATTTTATCGCATTGTCGATATACTAGAGTCGTGGTAGCATCATTCAATTTTTCCACCCTATCAATATCATCATTTTCACTAGATGCATCAGATGTGCTCATATTGAAATCTTCTTGAGTCGAAATACTTTTTTTTCATGATGATGAATAAATGGAAACCGATCATCTAACAAATTCTCCATTCCAGTATTTTCATTTCGATCATCACCAATTTGAGATTTCATTTTCTCCCCATTGTGATACCACACAAAGTAGTTTTCTTGAAAACCATTTTTGGTTATGTGGTAGCTAACTTCTTCACGGCTCAACCAAGGTCTACCAACATTGTTGGAACATGGGCAGTGTATGCGACCATTATCTGAAGCATTGTGAAATGAAAAATCTATAAAACTCTCCATATTGTTTTGAAAATCGCTAGATATCCGATCGGTATCATACATCCAACTTCAGTCCATTCTGTAAAAGGAATTTATATAAGTCATTTTTTCATAAACAATTCAATATGATTGAACTTTAATAGAAAATACATTTAAGTAAATGATAAAGGAAGAAGTATCTAGTCGATGTGGTGAAAAGAACCCCACCCTCATAAAAGTGATTTTTGTCCAAGAAGGACAAATAATATACAACATACAATGAGAACCATATTTAGTTGACCCTAATGTTATATTAGTACAGTCATCTTGGGGGAAATGGAATATATGATCCTGGTTAACTAATGAATTCAAAATCTCGTATTCCATATGTTGGACACTATCTAAGGTAAGAAATCATGTGAGGATGAGTTGAAATCACTCAATTTCTTACATGATAGTGAGAATGAAGCCTTAAATTAATGAATTCAGTTCACTGATACCATGTCAACCATTATACACACCATGTGAACCCTTATACACACCATATGAACCCTTATACCATATCTTCATTATTACAACCACTAATAACAATTTATTAAATAAAATCACTAGTTAAAGATAATCAAATTGAACATAAATCAATAATAATATTGTATATATCATTTAAAATGAAGTCATACTATCTTACAACATAAATGACCACCCACAACCATGATTAATGACCACAAAGCTCCCCTTTAGACCAAATGAAAAGTGAAAAAAAACACATAGTTGTAGAAAAAAACTTCATTTGTGTGAAGAATAATAATCTCATGGTCCACTTGATATTTGAACCACGGAGTCATGATTTTCGAGATGAACTTGTATCCATGAAACCATATGAGAAACACAATTCAATACATGCATTTTTTTGATTTTCCCAAGCATTTTGAGGAACCCCAAATCCGTGAAAATGGTCATTGTGTTTTAAAAAGGTGATTAAATAACACATGTATGATATCGAAGGCAGAATGATTAATGGTTATATTAGAAAAACTAATATTCACTAATATTGCGAATTTGACATTCTATGAATTAGTTTCATGAGGAAGGAAGAAATACTAATTATGGACCACATACTATTTGGAAAAGTTCAAGAAGATACTCCATATGTTCTATTGTGCAAAGGATAAGTGAATAGTGTGTCATTATATATATATATATATATATATTGATAGAAACATGATACATACATGTTATGTAATACACATAGTGTACAAAAATTAAGATGAACAAGATCTTCATGTTTGGCATGATCTTAATGAAAGAAGTGATTTTCATGAAATATTATCAATAAATATTACAAACAATTTCTTATTAATTCCTAAACATGAAGCTATAATATTTAAAGCAGATTAAAAAAACTATGAATCTTCAATATTAGAACACAATAAAGAGACACCATGCCCTTATAAATGTAAATGTGTAATGAAAACATTAATTGGACATACACCGATATAGGGATTTGAGTACACAATTCATGGATCAATCATAAAATTTTACAAAAACCCTAAAAATTGGGAATAATGAAATCATTGAGAATAGAAGGATATAATTTATAAGAGGTATAACTATATCCTTGATAAAATATGGAAGGAGTCTAACCTGGTAGGTGCTGATCTGATGGAAGATGTGGGATTGGGAAGTGCTTCTGCCAAGGAATCGCTCCAGGAGACGAGCGGAAGGCTTCTGGAATCGTGGGGAGGCTGCTGCCTGCATTTTGGTATTTGGGGCTTTTTTTCCCAACGGTTCTTAAAAACCATTGGAAAAAACCAGTCTTTCCCAACAGTTTTATAAAAACGTTGGGAAAACTAAGGAAAACCCAATATTTCCCAATGGTTTTATGAAACCGTTGGGAAAACAATGTTTTCCCCCACTTTTCCCAATGGTTTCATAAAACCGTTGGGAAAAGTAAGTTATTCATGGTCTTTGCTAACGGTTTATATAAACCGTTTGGAAAGACAATATATGCCAATGGTTCCTTTGAACCGTTGGAATTAAAGTTTTTGGAAAAATCCCCTTTCCAGTAGTGTTTCTAAAATCATAAAATCTCTCTTGATTCATTTTGAGTTAATGGATGATGGTGGAAGAGTAAAACACCCTTGGTATAAATTTGGTGCTCTATATTTTTTTCCTTAAATTTACTATTTTTTATAACATTATTAAGGTGTTTTTCACTGAACCATCCATGTTTCACTTCTTAATAACGACATTAATTTAATTAAATTTCATATCCATGACATAGTACCCTCATATATGATTGATGCTCAGGACTTCAACCCGAACCTCCTCTTGTGGTGAGTTCCATTATATTCTTATTTACTATATTTGTCTATTGATTAACCCCCCTTGGTTTTTTTCCTTTAATGTATTATAAAATTTATACATTTCTAAACAAATTTAATTTTTTAGATAAAATTCATGGTCCATTATCTGTTACTACATGTTTTATTTTTCAAATCAGTCAATAATATTATTTCAGTTGAATTAGAATATTTTTAATGGATGCATCAGGTTGAATTAAATTATGGCTCATGTTTTTTTTCATATCCTTAATATTAATATAAAAGTAATGGATAATTTCATAGTAAATTGATAACAAAATGTAACTACTTAAAAACTGGGTTTATCCAGTGCTTGGGTTTTAATAGCGCTAACTAAAAGTGCAGTTAAAACCCCCCCTTCTCAGCAATAGAAAAGGTGTTGTTAAATGGGGATTTAACAGTGATTTTTAGCACTATTAATGGGGTCCTTAATAGTTTCTTTAAAAAAATAGATAATAAATCCCCCTTATCAATTATAGTAAAAAAAGTACTAATAAAAATTACATTTGTTAGCGCTTCTAAAAATAACTAATAATGGGGGGTGTCATTATCACCACTTCTAAAAAATATGATAAAAGGGTGGTATTCATCAGTTCTTATTTTGAAGACCTGATAAATACCCACCCTCCCAGTTTATGACTACTTTTTTACCAGTGCTGATAATGGTTATATTTCCAAATATATATATATTTCATTAACGGACACCTGTTGCAGATTTTTTGGCCACTTAGAGGCCATAAATGACATTTTGGGCCACAATTTAGGTGATTTAGGGATACCATGGTTCACCAAGGCATATACATCATCACAATATTTGATTTGATATGTGATTGAGGTGAAATGGACACCCGATTCAGATGTAATGGCCGTTTAAATGGTCGTCGAATATGGAATCGCCTAAAAACACTAAAAAACCTAAAATCCTTGAAAGCATAATAAACATCGAACCATATGAATATTTTAGAACCACATTTAGTCAAATATAAGCTTATGAAATTAGTTAAAGCCATGTTATATTCAAATTTCATTAAAACTGAATGAATAAAAATTATTGTTGTTTTGAAAAAGTTGGAAATCGAACACGAAATTCAAATGGTATAACTTTTGATCAGGGTGTTTACTAGGTCTCTACAAAATATAAAAATGAATATTGAAATATGATATAAAAATATTCCGGTATTTAACAAGATCATTGAGTATTTTTCCATACCTTTTTACCAAAAAGTCATAGAAGGCCTCTGAAACAATGTTTTTAATCACCAACCCCAATTTATTAAAATTCAAATGATTATAACTTCTGATCTTGGTTTTTGTTATTCTTTTACCACATATCACATCGATACTTGTTTCATTAGAGTCTATTTTAGTGGTTTTTGAGCTAAAATGGACTACTAGAAAAGAAATTTTGTTTTTAGGGTATTTGGTTTTTTAATGATTTTTATTGTTTGTATATGTTAAAAGGGTATTTAGAGTTTCTATCCATTTTCAAATATATTTATAAATAAACATGTAATTAATTAATATATATATATATATGGATAAAAAATATATCTAAATATATATAAATATATAGATATATAATAAAATAAAAAACAGAATAGTGTATGGGAGTGGTAAAGGTGCCGATGAAAAAGAAAGTGGTCCCCAGATTGAAACTCATTGGAGGTAGGGGTGCATGATAAACTACTGTAAAAGGGTTGGGTGAAGCAAAGATAAAGGGGAGAGGGGTGGGAAGTTCTGATAAAGATAGGTGGGGTGGGAAAAAAATTTATACCTTTTGTTAGTGGGGCCATTATAATTGTTTTTACCTCTCAAAAGGGGACCTTCATCAGTGCTTTTTATGTGCATTTTGAATTCTAATCCTTTAACATTTCTTACATTATCAACACTTCTAAAGTGCTGACAGATCCCTATTTCTTGTGTTGTTAATGGCCATATTTTCAATAGTTTGGGTTTTATCGATTTCCCCAATTTTATAATAACCCACCTATGAGGTTTATTATATTCTTATATAAAATGTATGAATAAAATGGGAACATTTGATACGAGAAAAGGCATGGACCGCCCCATAGAAATAAAAAAATTATTTACAAATGAATGGCCCAAATTTTATAATTGAATTATGATATTTTACGATTTTATATAAGTGATCATTATTACTCAAATATGAATTATGATATATCATATTTTCTAACATTTCACTCAATATTATTTAAATTTAAAATAATTAAATTTATTATATAAGCCTCGATAAATATAGAGGTTTTTTAACATAATTCCTTTGATGGGCTCATAGTCTATTGATATTATATGTACCATGAGAGAAAATGTTTTCCTTACTATGGAATACCACATACAACATCATAGGTCACACGAATTATATTACACCTTTAGCGATACTCATGTTACTTTTTATATTTCTCCTAG
The DNA here is from genome assembly GCA_963277665.1 of Viscum album. NCBI lineage: Eukaryota > Viridiplantae > Streptophyta > Magnoliopsida > Santalales > Viscaceae > Viscum > Viscum album. The sequence continues at coordinate 452,733,800 of OY728120.1, read as the reverse complement.
GATGGAATCACAGGATGTTATAGATTGTTAGTACCATGTAAGATATTAATTTCATAATTTTCGAAGACTATAGATGGGCTCATAGTCTATATGAAATATACTCATCCTTAAGTGATACATGGGATTCCTTTTCATGGAATGACTTCGACACACTCATAGGCTTGGTGATATCTCTTACACATTGAGAAATAATTTGGTTTCATTTATATGAAACACCTTGGATGGGATCATATGGACATTAGTGGTCAAAATAAATAATTGGGCTTCCTCATTATATATGTCAATGGAATGGATCACAGAGAAAATAAAAATATGTCACTCATTGGGTGATACTTTGGTTTCCAATTTACCAAATTCCATGTATGTGCTCATAAAATAATCAACGTTACATTACTTCAAATCCAATACAAGGGTTTGAATTTTACAAAATTCCTTGGATGGGCTCATAGGGAATCAAATATATATCCTATTTTTTATTAATAATAGATAGATGTATATACTCATGATGATTACTATATTAGGACACCATGTTTATATACCTCGGGTCCTTGAATAACCAATAATATTTTGATCATATACATGTGATTACCTATAGTTTCTTCATATTTTAGAGTCACTAATTACAGATGGATTCCATGCATTTACTATAACACCCAAGATTTTGTGAAACCTTTTTTTAATTAATTTAATAATTTTCAATTCACACAACACTAGAAATAGTTTATTTTATAAAACAAATATATTATCTTGATTCATACATTGTACCATTTTATTAAAATGTTTTTAATCTTATTATATAAGTTTTAAATGAAAAAGGATTTCAAAATGATTTTAAGTCTTAGTAAATATGTATTAATGTTATTTTATAATAAACATACATTCAAATGGTTGTATCCATTGAGTTTTGTTTATATAAGAAATGATATTTTCCATGAAAAATGTTTTTTAAAAGATATTTCAAAATTATTTTCTATCTAAGAAGGAATTTGTTGATGTTACTCATGCCTTTCAAGGAAATGATATAAAGGGTCTATTTATAATATTTCTCTGAATGGGTTAAGCTTAATTTCATAGTCTTTATGAACCCAGTTTCACTTTCGTGGGTTATATGTTTATGAAATCTATTTATCTTTCATAGATTATATGTTTAGGAAATCCATTTCTATTTCATGTGTAACGCCCCGACCTCAGTTACATAGAGTCGGTGCATTATTACATAACATTGGCATGATCACAAGAAAGATCAAATCTCGAAAGACCGATTGGTTTAGTAGCCTTGGAAACACTAGATATATTCATAATGTTTTAAATCATAAAAATGAAAACTACAACAACATAGTCTCCATAGACCACACTCTTATCCCCTCATACTATCCCTGCAGGTCATTCATAATTTACTTCTTCATATCCTGGGAAGAATAAAACATAGAAAAGAGGTGAGCTCAAATGCCCAGTAAGGATAAAAATATAGCAGAAACTTTCATAAATAATAATAATCATTTAAGGAAATGTATAACTAAAACAAAAGCCTTTTAAACTTGAACTTCAACATAGTGTGGAAAAAATAAAATGAAATAATTCCATTTACTTATTCACATTGATATTCTACTAATCAAATAATCACATGCAATATCAATAACCACTTTCATAATGATGGAATGCATAATGCCAGACTATCATAACCACATAGCCAAGGTGTCGTGCCAAAAATACAAATACGATTTTGTCAAGGCCTTGTGCCAAGATACTAGTTTTTCTCATGAGACCTACCGATGCATCGAGGAGCTATAGAGGGCTCCACCCGTCACTTACTAAGTCCAATTCATTCCCCTATGAAAAGGATTAAACATAACATAAACATTCGTATTAAAACTAGCATATGAAATGTCAATACTTTCTCCATAAACCATGAATGGTATAAAAATAACACATCCACAGTAAAACATGTCACAAAACCTTCAATACAATACAACAGTTTTGTATCATAATAAATCAACATCAAATAAGCTTAAAATCCATCAAAGGATGTTGACATATATGAAATCAAAACTATTTGAGAGAAATATCTCTTTTCTCGAAATCATTGAAAAGTCACACATTTATAAAGGAAGTAATTTAAAAGAAAGTTTTGAATCAAAGTTTCACATACCAATTTGAAACTTTTGAAAAGAAATATCATTTCAAAAACTTCATGTCCATATAAATAAATCCTTAAAATCATTTTGAAAACATGGACATTAATTAAAAAGATTTAGAAAGATAAATCTTTAAAAAATTTAAAATTATGATCTTGATAAAGAGTACCTTTCACAAATTCTTAAAATATTCATTATGAAATCATTAAAAAGTCACATAATTATAAAATAAAACCTTATTTTGAAAATATTCTTATAAGCTTGTAAGGGAAGCATTGACGATTTTATAACGGCGGTTAATAGCCGCACCCGCTGTATATGTTAAAAAAACATTCTTACCTTAATCCTGTCGAAAAGGTTAAAAAGCACCTTGTTTGGAAAACGAAGGAAATATTCCTTTATAAACCTCTTATAAAAAGTCAAACAAGGTTATAAATGACATGAACCCATATTCTTGTAAATGTTGAAAATGTTTTGAAATACATTTTGAAGAAACATGGATGTGGATGATAAAGAAATCCCAGTAGATTATTAGGTATAAACAACCTCAGATAATGGAGAGATTGCGAAATAAACCCTTACCTTGTACTTTTCCTTGGTTGAGTGTAGGTTATCCTACTGTATAATGGGGAAATAATTGTTATTAAATTTTAAAAGAATCATATATATTAATATGATATCATATACGATCTTTTAACATTGTTTTGTTAATAATATCTTAGTATTATCATCGTTTCGGGTGTTAACTTACTCGTTTTCTTTCATATGTTTTGTTACGTAATCCATGTTTGTCAGGGATAGGTTGTATAATATTTATATCCAGAATGATATGAAGTCCGTAAACATTATTTTTAAATCATCAAATGATAATTATACTTGAATGGATACGATGGAGAATGAATCTCATCGCGTTCGTGGAGACGGTAGTCCGTACGTACGCACGAGCGACAATACCATTCTTTTGATATTAAAATGATATATAATTGGATGGTATATCATATATACAGAATCATTATCATGTTATATTTATTATTTACATGAGTTAAATATCATTGTTATACCCATCCAAATAAAAATATATTGAATAACAATTACACCACGACGTGGAGACGATAAGCCGTACGTACGCACGTATGGTGACATGTTATTCAAAGGGTGGATAGAATAATGAATATGGTTGTACCATATTTATAATAAAATCACAGTATATATAAGATACTGGAGTTATAATTTTAGAATGTTAATAAAAAATAATGATGAAGTGGAAGAAGAAATGAATTTGAAAAAGGGTGGTGAAAACATTACCTCTTCTTCGGGTTCTTCCTTTTGATTTGATCAAAAGATCTCCTTAGGTTGGATTTATAATAAAACTAAGGCCTCTAGGTTGTAGTGAGGGAAGATGAGAGAGTATTTGGGTAGAGGTTTGCCGAACCAAAAGGCTTTGAAGGTGTGAAGAAATGAGAAGGAGGAGTGCCCTTTTATAAGAGGGGTGAGGGGCACCTTTGGAAAAGCTAGAAATATTAATTTATAATAAAATCATATTCGGTTTCTAATGGCTATAAAGTTGATTATTCAAAGGTTAAGGTGTGGATAGGTCGAAAAACACTCAAAAAATAGAATTTAGATAGGTTTGGGTCATTATATTAACCTTATCTTTTTGTTTTAACTCTTAGTTAATTAGTTTGACATTTACCATGTCACTTTATATTTTTATATTATATAGTTAATAAACTTACTATATACATCCAAGAGACCCCCACGTGGTCCTTTAATGATACACCTATCATTATATAAGTCTCTTGGCCGAACCTTAGATTTTTAAGAATTTAATATCAATTAATAATATAATATTTGTTTTAAAAACTCTTTTATGTCAATTCTGAAACTATTCAATAGTTGATTTTTGTGAAACTCATAACAGAATGATTATTTCGAACAAAGTAAATTAAATCAATCATAATATTTCATATTATCCTAGAAAATTATTTTAATTCATTAAAAGTCTCAAATTATATTTATTTGGGCATTTATAATATCAATTATTTTAATTTTTCACTATTATGGTAATTACTGCATCATCATTGTGTCATAAATAAATTAAATTATTCAATGTCTAAAAATTATAAATAAAATATCATTATGTAGGAAATATTATTATATTTCTAATGATTATTTACAATAGGATTTATCTTATGTATAACCCTATATTAAAAATGTTTTAGTAAATAAACATTGATTTTAACTCTTTTAACTCTTCTTTGAATTAAATAATAATAAATGTCCTAATCTAATCCAAGTGGACCTAAATGATAATATTTTATTCCTGAGGTTGTTTTTGGTTGAGATACACTTGTCCAATAGAATTATTACACGTGTTATGGTAATATTAATACCATTTTTACCCTTAATTATCCTATTTACTTTTAACCGTGGTAAATAAAAGTAAAAAGATACTATTTACCAAAAAAATATTTTCATCTTGTTGAACCACATTTTACTTCTTGATATTAACCGTGTCTCTCGGATTTTCGAAATTCCAATCACAGAAGTGGTAAAATTATGTATTATAAAAAATTCAGTTTTTTAACTACCACTTAGTAGTTTCACTATTCATCAAAATTGATGTTTTTCAGAATAATGCCAAAATTTCACCCTAAGCTATAATTGATATTCCGAATTCAAAAATGATGTCTATTTTAAAAAATTCCAATCATATAAGTTGCATTAATTAATTTTATAATTAATTCCCACTATCATAACAAATAGCATGTTTTTAAGAAACAATATATATCAAAAGATTAACAATTGTTTAGGTCCAATTTCAAATTGAAATTAATTCTAATGAAAAACATTGGATAAAATGGTAAAAATATATTCTAATTATAATTTAAAACCAATCAATAATATAATTTATCACTATAAATTATTTTGATTAAAAGAGTTGTTTTTAAGTAGTTTTCGCTATTCATAAAAATTGGAAGTTCTCAGAAAAATACCAAAAATTCATCTTAGGATAATTTCGATATTCTGAATCAAAAAATGAAGTCCATTTTGAAATATAAAATATATATATTTTCAAAACTTAGGTATTACTATTCATAACGGCTAGTTTTATTGGTTTTGGTGTGTTAGAACTCGATGTTGCGTACAACAGACGCTATCACATTATTCAAAGAGAAGCGTACCATAGAAGCTTGGGGTGTTACATTCTCCCTTCCTTCAATAAATTGCGTCCTCGCAATTTGAAATTGTTCTTCGAAAATAAAAGGTTGAAAATAGAAAATATCTTTGTGGGAAAACACACATCGAAAATTGGGTTACTAAAATTTAGTCTTAATATGAGGAAAAGAGAAATGAAAGTGTCACCAAAAAATTATGATCTCAATTAGGAGAACATTGGTGGAAATTAGAGACATATAATTGGAGGAAAAACATAAATATTTATAGGTAGTGATTGAGGTAATCAATCACAAACAAGTGTAAAATTGAGGTCCTTAAATTCATCAATTTATGATGATTTGATATACCATCGGTTCAAAAAAACAAAGTGTATTAGGATAACACATGTTTGGTTTTAGGATTCCTTAAATAAATTATAAGAATTAAATTTCTTCATTGAATAAGAGAAGAAGAAAAATATATACTTGACAAGTATAGTATCAACCTTTAACTAAGTTCTACCACAAACTCATCTTTCACCCTAAAAGATAGTAGAACTTAAAAATAATATTCTATTTATCCTATTCGTATAAGGTTAAAATGAATTTATAATTCAACTAGAAGAACCATTAGAAAACGATATTATTCAAACCAGGACATCACGTTGGTCAGTGGTAGGTGATACACCCTTGTTGCCCTTCGGTTGTGGGTTCAAGTATCGCGGCTTTGCCGGACGCGACGGGTTTCCGCCTGACCTCCGGGTTGTCCTTTTATGGAAATCCAAAATAATTTAAACTAGAACTATCCAAAATTCTTCAGTCCAAAATTTATAAGGAAGGTAAACATAATGAAGATCCCATTTTTTTTCCGTGTAATAACATGTGATCACCTTCATCATGTATTCTTTTAAAAATACTGCAACATACTGAACTACCATAAAACCTTATTGATTACATTCATGATCCATTATTCCACATAGAATAATAGATATAATCCTTCAATCCAAAAATGTTGTAAACCCCAACAATGATGGAATATACAAATCATTAATCAGTTTCAAGGTAGTCAAGAATATCCAATATAATTTATCCAAATCAATCATGTATTATTCTAAAATCACTACTTCGGTATCAGAACCATATTATGGTTTATCTTTCAACCATATATTTTCCAATAATTTAACCTGCTATTGAGTCACTTTTCATTGTTCCGCACAATCTCAAGTCCTTAATGAAATAGTACTGCAGTACAATCCTTATATACTCCATAATTATTATAATAAGTACATTGTTGATAAAACACTCAAATGACATAATCAACATAAGAACTCTAATCATTCCTCTTCATCTGTGGTAGTATCATAACTTGATTATTATCCAATAGCATCATTTGTGGCATAGTCTGATGACTGAGACATAGGTTCGTGTAGTGTCCAAACTCCTTGAAAATGAAGCATTGTACATTTGAAACCATTTGCTTACCCTTGCAGTCATGTACTTTGTGCCCTCTTCCTCCACTCTTATAACGAACTCCCATTCCTTTCACGCAAGTTCCAGGGTGTTTCTTTCCACAGTTACCACATATGGGAAAATTCTTCTTTCCCCTCTTTCCTTTATCCATCTTTCTCTCTTCCATCCTTTTCTTCTCTTGCTTCCCTTCAAATCCGTAGGACTCAGTAAACTCTTTACTTATCTTATCAACACATGATATTATTTCTTCATATGATGATAATACATGCAAGCCTATTTCTCTTATAAATCCTGGCTTAAGACTATGAAATATATGATCCTTCTTTCTCTTTGTATCATGTGCATTGCTGGAGTTCTCATTCCTTCTACTGGGTGCCATTTCTAAACAATGGCATACACTAGATTAGTTTCTGAATAACAATACCTAATCCCAAACTTGTAAAACACATAACATAAATTAAATAGTTTATGGATATAATCCATAATCATAAAAATGTCTCCTTTGAGGAAGTATATACTCATAAACCCTTCATACTGGTTTGTGTAGAAAATGAGAATTATCCTAAGCATATCCCCCGGGAGTTTTGTAACCAAGAGTGCAACAAGGCCCATTGTCGTGAACCAGTTCCCGTTCGAGTCTAGCTTAATGCGCTGTTTTCAGGTTTTACTACTTGGTACATCTGTGGCAGAGCCGCCTCTACCTACTCGTATCCAGACATGGATGTATTGCTCAGAAAACTCACAAAATCTCTACAATACCAAAATACTGGGAAGTTCTTCTATACTAATCCTCAAAGTCTATCTTAGGGCTATGTGCTCTAATCAGAGTTTATCTAAATCTAGTTTCCAAGGTTTGTACTAAACTTCTCTGATACCAATTGTAACGCCCCGACCCCAGTTACATAGAGTTGGTGCATTATTACATAATATTGTCATGATCACAAGAAAGATCAAATCACGAAAGAACGATTGGTTTAGTAACCTTGGAAACACTAGATATATTCATAAAGTTTTACATCATAAAAATGAAAACTACAACAACGTAGTCTCCATAGACCACACTCTTATCCCCTCATACTATCCCTGTTGGTCATTCATAATTTACTTCTTCATATCCTGGGAAAAATAAAACATAGAAAAGGGGTGAGCTCAAATGCCCCGTAAGGATAACAATATAGCGGAAACATTCATAAATAATAATAAACATTTAAGGCATGGTATAACTAAAACAAAAGCCTTTTAAACTTGAACTTAAATATAGAATGGAAATAATAAAATGAAATAATCCCATTTACTTATTCACATGAATATTATACTAATAAAATAATCACATGCAATATCAATAAACACTTTCATAATGATGGAATGCATAATGCTAGACTATCATAACCACATAGCCTAGGCCTCATGCGAAGACTACAAATAATATTTTGTCAAGGCCTTGTTCCAAGACACTAGTTTGTCTCATGAGACCTACTGATGCATCGAGGAGCTATAGAGGGCTCCACCCGTCACTTACTATGTCCAATGCATTCCCATATGAAAAGGTTTAAACATAACATAAACATTAGTATTAAAACTAGCATACGAAATGTCAATACTTTCTCCATAAACCATGAATGGTATAAAAATAACACATCCACAGTAAAACATATCACAAAACCTTCAATACAATTAAAATGTTTTGTATCATAATAAATCAACTTCAAATAGACTTAAAATCCATCAAAGGATGTTGACATAGATGAAATCAAAACTATTTGAGACAAATATGTCTTTTCTCGAAATCATTGAAAAGTCGCACATTTATAAAAGAAGTAATTTAAAAGAGATTTTTGAATCAAAGTGTCCTATACCACTTTGAAACTTTTGAAAGAAAATATCATTTCAAAAACATCATTTCCATATAAATAAATCATTAAAATCATTTTGAAAACATGGACATTAATTAAAAAGATTCAGAAAGATAAATCTTTAAAACATTTATAATTATGATCTTGATAAAGAGTACCTTTCAAAAATTCCTAAAATATTCATTTTGAAATCATTAAAAAGTCGCATCATTATAAAATAAAACATTTACCTTGAAAATATTCTTATAAGCTTGTAAGGGAAGATTTGAATATTTTATAACGGTGGTAAATAGCTGCACCCGCCGTATATGTTAAAAAAACATTCTTACCTCAATCCTGTCGAAAAGGTTAAAAAGCACCTTGTTTGGAAGACGACGGAAATATTCCTTTATAAACCTCTTATAAAATGTCAAACAAGGATATAAATGACTTCAACCCATATTCTTGTAAATGGTGAAAATGTTTTGAAATACATTTTGAAGAAACATGGATGTGGATGATAATGAAATCGCAGTAGGTTATTACGTATAAACAACCTCCGATAATGGAGAGATTGCGAAATAAATCCTTAACTTGTACTTTTCCTTGGTTGAGGGTAGGTTAACCTCCTGTATAATGATGAAATAATTATTATTAAATTATACAAAAATCATATATATTAATAAGATATCATATATGAACTTTTAACATTGTTTTGTTAATAATATCTTTGTATTATCGTCGTTTTGGGTGTTAACTTACTCGTTTTCTTTCATATGTTTTGTTACGTAAGACATGTTTGTCATGGATATGTTGTATCTTATTCATATACAGAATGATATTAAGTCCTTAAACATTATTTTTAAATCATCAAATGATAATTATACTTGAATGTATAAGATGGGGAATGAATCTCATCGAGTTCGTGGAGACGGTAGTCCGTACGTACGCACGAGCGACAATATCATTCTTTTGATATTAAAATGATATACAATTGGATGGTATATCATATATACAGAATCATTTTCATGTTATATTTATTATTTACATGAGTTACACATCATTATTATACCCATCCAAATAATAATATATTGAATAACAATTACACCAGGATGTGGAGACGGTAAGTCGTACGTACACACGTATGGGGACATGTTATTCAAAGGGTGGATAGAATACTGAATATGGTTGTACCATATTTTTAATAACATCACAGTATATATAAGATACTGGAGTTATTATTTTAGAATGATAATAACAATGAATGAAGAAGTGGAAGAAGAAATGAATTTGAAAAAGGGTGATGAAAACATTACCTCTTTTTTGGGTTCTTCCTTTTGATTTGATCAAAAGGGCTCCATAGGATGGCTTTCTGATAAAACAATGGCCTCTAGGTTGTAGTGAGGGAAGTTGAGATAGTATTTGGGCAGATTTTGGCCGAACCAAAAGGCTTTGAAGGTGTGAAGAAATGATAAGGAGCAGTGCCCTTTTATAAGAAGGGTGAGGGGCACCTTTAGAAAAGTTAGAAATATTAATTTATAATAAATTACTATTCGGTTTCTAATGGCTCCAAAGTTTATTATTCAAAGGTTAATTTGGGGATAGGTCAAAAACCATTCAACCAATATAATTTAGACAGGTTGGGTCATTATATTAACCTTGTCGTTTTATTTTAACTCTTAGTTAATTTGTTTGACATTTACCATGTCACATTGTATTTTTGTATTATATAGTTAATAAAAATACTATATACCTACAAGAGACCCCCAAGTGGTCCTTTATTGATACAAATATCAGGATTTAAGTCTCTTGGACGAAACTTAGATTTTTAAGAATTTAATATCAATTAATAATATAATATTTTTTTAAAAACTCTTTTATGTCAATTTTGACACTATTCAATAGTTGATTTTTGTGAAACTCATAACAGAATGATTACTTAGAAAAAAGTAAATTAAATCAATCATAATATGTCATATTATCCTATAAAATTATTGTAATTAATTAAAAGTCTCAAATTATATTTATTTGGGTATTTAAAGTATCAATTATTTTAATTTTTCACTATTATGGTAATTACTGCATCATCATTGTGTCATAAATAAAATAAATTATATAATGTCTAAAAATTATAAATAAAATATCATTAAGTTATAAATATTATTAGTTTTCTAATGAATATTTACAATCGAATTTATCTTATCTATAACCCTATATTAAAAATGTTTTAGTAAATAAACATAGATTTTAACTCTTTTAACTCTTCTTTGATTTAAATAATAATAAATGTCCTAATCTATTCCAAGTAAACCTAAATGATAATATTTTATTCCTAAGGTTGTTTATGGTCGAGATACACTTGTCCAATAGAATTAGGACATGTGTTAGGGAAATATTAATATCATTTTACCCTTAATTACCCTATTTACTTTTAACCATGGTAAATAAAAGTAAAAAGTTACTATTCGCCAAAAAAATATTTTCACCTCATTGAACCACATTTTACTTCTTGATATTAACCGTGTCTCTCAGATTTTCGAAATTCCAATCACAAAAGCAGTAAAATTAAGTTTTAGGAAAAATTTAGTTTTTTAACAACCACTTAGTAGTTTCACTATTCATAAAAAATTGAAGTTTTTCAAAACAATGCCAAAATTTCACCCTATGCTATAATTGATATTCAGAATTCATAAATGATGTCTATTTTACAAAATTCCAAACATATAAGTTGAATTAATTAATTTTATAATTAATTCCCGCTGTCACAACAAATAGAGTGATTTTAAGAAACAATATATATCAAAAGATTGACAATTGTTTAGGTCCAATTTCAAAGTGAAATTAATTCTAATGAACACCATTGGATAAAATGGTAAAAATATATTCTGATTATACTTTAAAACAACTCAATAATATAATTTATCACTATAAATTATTTTGATTAAAAGAGTTGTTTTAAGTATTTTTCTCTATTCATAAAAATTAGATGTTCTCAGAAAAATACGAAAAATTCATCTCAGGATAATTTCGATATTCCAAATCCAAAAATGAAGTCCATTTTGAAATATAAAATATATATAATTTCAAAAAGTAGGTATTACTATTCATAACGGCTAGTTTTATTGGTTGTGGTGTGTTAGAACTCGATGTTTCTTACAACACACTTTATCGCATTATTCAAAGAGAAGCGTACTGTAGCAGCTTGGGGTGTTACATCATGGGTTAAGATATTGATGACATTATTATGAAACCTATATCTTTTTCCATTTTTTATTATATGATAACATTTTTATGATACCCATTTAATATTGGGTGTTATGATATTATTTTTAATGACATTATTCACAAATGTATGTATGATTTCATTATGAGAATTTTGGCAAAAATATCTCCCACAAATCCATTAGATAATGATTTATATCTCCTCATATGGACTAGGATGGTCTTGGGAATGAACCTTGACTACTAAGATGGACATAGGAGTGAACCTGTCCACCAGGATGGTATGAGGAGTGATCTTATGCTACTAACATGGCCATTGGAATGAACTATGACTACCAATATGGTATGAGGAGTGAGCCTATACTACTAAGATGATCATGGTAGTGATTCCCTAGCTACTATAGAACTCATATTACATGCTTGTTCATCTTATGATATTCTATGTATTATTCCTATGCAATGATTTCATGGTTTATGTTATTTATTTATTTGTGATTCATGTCTTAGAAACTACCATGATTTATGCCATGAATCATGATTATGATCTTTTTTATGTAAGGTGTGATATTTGGATATTCTGACCACATTATCATTCCCTTATGGTAATTAATATGATTATATGTCACCCTTGTTTGCCGTTACTATATATCTAATCTCACCAATATTTATGTTTCTTTCCCCATTTTATAATGATATTAATTAGTTATGATATCTTTAAGAAGGGTTATAGTCATGATGAACATAATGGGAGATAACATATCACAGTTACTTACAAGTTTCTATATATCCAAGTTTCTATATGCACTAGACTAATATGGTAATTGGGCATTTGTTTGTATAATTTTTTAAATATTCTACTAACGTTACGTAATGTTAATGTATGAAAACCAATGGTATCTTTATTTACCATTATTCCTATATAACTTTTATACATTTAATTCTTTTTCTATGTTCTACTGTTATGATGTCTTGGATGGTTTCTATATTTAAATAAATGATCGTTATGGAAATTTTAAGTGGATTTATTGGACCTCTGCCTCTGGTCCACACCAATGAATGTATATCGTTGCATATATTTATACATATAAATATATGATTATATTTATTTGGCATGTACAAATATATTCCAGCTTTAAAAAAAGAATGTGTCGTCAGCAATGAGTCCTTGAGGAATCTCATCCCTACTTATTTATTATATTTTCTTTATTCACTACTTTATTCATTATGCATGAAAAATATTTTATTTTTTATTCACAAATTGGATATCATTAGAAACCATTAGTGGTGGACTAATAGTTATTTATCATACCATGTTTAGGTCACCATTATAGCAGGGTTCCCGAACAGACCTCTTGGTTGTCAAATCATGTTCAAAATTTGGATTTTGTGATGATACTCTTTGATATAGGATCTTAGGGGAACATGACTAATCAAGAGATTAGGATGTTCATAGAGATATAATTTGAGGAATCATTTTTATTCAGAGGAATTTTATTTTGTATCATTTTATATGATTACTTCTTTTGACTATGTACCCTCATCTAGTAATGCATTCATTATTTTATTTTTGGAATTAGTAATATTATCAGTGATTATTTTCTTCTTTGGATCTTTTCATTAATTTGTACCATTTCTATTTTTGATTAATGTATTTATTATTATACTCATGTTCCATATTGATCAAAAGAGAATAGACTCGCCAATATACCATCATTAGACCCTCACTACTAGTCAATGACCTCTAATGTATGGTGATGCACAATTGAAGCATATTTAATGACTAGTTTAGGGACCATTTCTGTGGCTCCTGGGCTTTTATATTCTTATTAAGGTGTGAAAAAATTATTATGTCTCAATGAATAAAAATTATTGCAAAGAAGGCCATTATACCTTTATATCCTTTAGAATAAAAACCCCATGAAATATAAGGATTATAATTGAAAATAAAATAATATAATTTTAAAATAAAAAATGTTATAATATCTCAAATAGGCACTATATACAAAAAAAATTATAATACATCCATAATATGAAATATGTCACAATGAGAAGAATTTGAGAAAAAAACCTAACCATGAACTGATCTATTATTCACTAGAAACATACATCGTGAATAATTAAATTATGATCATTAAATAAATTCACAAAAACATATTCGTATTTATAACCAATTATACTCCTCATCTATGATTATATATATATAAGTCAGTTGTTTTATATTTTCAAAATCGGGTGTCAGTAATACTTATTCATCTAAACCAGTTGTATGAAACTCACATTGGTATCAATAATTTTTAAAAAATACATCATATAATGGAATAGAATAGTTATTAATAGATATATTATAGAGATAATATTTCATTTTTTGTCATTTTTTGTTATGACTATGATGATGAATGTGATGATGATCATGTTTTGGTGATTCCTAATAAAAGAAATGTATTTTCTTCATTAATTACATAAATAATGATATAACCTTACTATAAAAAAATTATTTAAATATTTATTTGATATTATACTTGTAAATAATTTCTAATATTCATCCATGATTTAAATTTATATTATTTTTCACGTAGTTGGTTAAACCAACCAAACATGAACCTACAATGAATAATTATTGATTATAAAAATTTTAAATTATAATATTATAATTGAAGAATAATGATATTATTTAGTGGTTATTATTGTAATATATTAGAATTGTAAATAATACTGAATGCAATAAAGTTTATAAAATTCATTACTTTGAGATAAGATATCGTTTTCCTCTTAGTCGACTCGTTCTAAATGATTTAATTAACCATTATCATTTATTGATCATATCATTAAAAAGTTGTCTAGTATTTCATAAAAAACATTAATAATGACATTAAAATCATATTTCATCATTAAAATATTTTAGAAACCCTGAATTATTGGTGTCAATGCAAAATTATTCCCATTCCTCGGGGTTGAGGTACTCTACATGTACGCACAGATAGCGATTTAGTTTTTATTAATTGACCAGACAAATGGATAGATATTTTAATTAAATCAATATATTAATTTAAAGATTATATATTATACTTGTTGATTTATATTATATTGTATATATCTTTATGAAGATAATTAATAATAAAATATATGTAATTGATAATACTCACATTGGGAACATGATATTTTATTTATAATTATCCTTAGAAATGATGGAAATATGCTAACTAATGGTGACCCAAATTTTTTTAACATGTGAACGGGTAATAAAAGATGAAAGTTTTCATTTTTTCAAGGATATATTTTAATGGTATGGTTAGACTTGATTTAGAGGAAGTTTTATGTTTTTATAAGTGAGGATAAGGGACCTTTTGGAAGCACCCCTAACATTTTCAATATTGTGAAGTTACTCTTCTTTGTTAAATGGATTCAAAATAGAAAAAACTAGAGGAAAAATCTATTTTTTTCAAAACTCACTCAAACCACGTATTTGGTAAAAAAATTGAGTTTTTGAAAATGTTTTTTTCCCTTTTTCCTTTTACCTAAAATTTCTTTTATTACGATAATTACTTTTTAATCTTAGTAATTAATTTTAATAAAAGATGTTAATATTTATTATTTTTACTAAATTGATCGTTCTAATTTAAATTATTTCAATAATTATATTGAACAATATTTATATGGTTCTAAAATGTTAATTTCATGATTATCACATATAAAATGTAAAAAATAACTTTTCGTAGAAAAAGTGGGTTTTACGCTAATGTTTTATGTGTAAAAAATAATTTTTAAAACTATCAATCCACATCAAAATATTGATTAATATTACGAAAACTAACTTTTTAGTGATTTCATGTCTATAAATAACATAATATATCCATTCAAATACATATTTTAAAGAATGATTGGAAATAATATTTATTAATTTTTCATTTTACTTTAGTTTTAAAATGCTTCATACATTATTTATAAGAACAAATAATATATTTAAATGAATAATTTTATTCCATAAATAAATATATTATTACTTAAAAGGGTTTTTAAACTTATAGGATATTCTTATAGAAGATAAAATCATAGAATTTAAATTTTTTTAAAAAAATAATATTTTTGAGTAAATGTCCATCTTTTCATAAAAAATAAAATACTTTGATTTATCAATTTTTATACATGTAATTGAAAATTTTATTAAATTTTATTAATATAAATTTGAAATAATTATATATTTAAATTTTGAAAAAAATCATAAAATTTAATGAAGAAAACTTTTTTATTTGAAAATACTTTTTTTAAATATTAACTATTGATATTGTTATTTCAAATAATTTTACAACTAAATTGGTATTAAATAATTTTTAATATAAAATATAATATATCATCATTAAGAATATGTTTCTTGTAATTTAAATTCATATCACTTAAAAAGGAAATTTGTATGAAATTAACATTATAATCAATAAATGATCAAATTAGTCATTTTAGGTAAGCTAATTGAATATCATTCATAATAAATGTATCCCATATTTGAATTATACGTAATTCTAATAAAGTGGATACTACTATTTAAATTTAATGTTTAAATTTTTTATAAAATATATCGTTGTGTTATTTTGTTTTGGTGTTGTGTGTGGTGAAAATTAGCGATCACATTGAACTATTTAAATTAATTATTATTTTTAAATCATGTGTGTAAAAATTATACTATAAATTATTTTAAATAATTAATTGAAAATAATTTTTAAAATATTTTATTGTAAAATTATTTCAAAGGTACTGTGAAATGGAAAGAATATAATCATTTACACCATTGCGGTAATTAGCTTATGAAATGAGTATAATGAAATTGGATGAATTAAATATCATGTAATTTTTACTACATTAATGTTAATATAATATATTATATTAACAAAATTAATGTAAATTTAAATTTAAATTATATTATAACAGAATAATTGAAATATGACAATGATCTGAGATAAATAAGATCCCATACATTGGAATAGAAATGATTTACGAAATTGAGATTAATTTGAGTGAATGAATAATATGTCATTTAAAATAATATAATGGGATATATAAATACATTTTAATAAATTATATTATCATGTTATCAGAATCTATAAAGTGAATACAAATAAATAAAATAACATTTTGAAATGAGTAGAGGAATACAAGATCACATAAATCAGAATGATAACGACATATGCAAAGGTTAATGTGATATGGACTTGGATATATATCATTGAAAAATATAAAGTGGAATATATTATACTTAAAAAAAATTATATAATTAAAATTAAAATGATGTTAAAAATATTTTATTAAAACATATTTTAATAGGAATGTGAAATAGGTGGAGTACGAACCCTTACACTGGTGTGGTAACTAGTTATGAAAAGGGTAAAATAAAAGTGTGGATTATATCTATTTAAATATAAATAAAGTAGATTAAAATAATCTATATCACTAGAATATAATCACATAAAATTTTTATTTAAAGGTTATTATAAAAAAATAATTTTGAAAATGATGACAGTGGAATAGAAACACTTAGTTCACCCTAATAATAACTTAGGAATATGGGATTAATGAGTGTGAATGAATAATATAAATTATAAAATAAAATATATAGATTGTAAAATATTAGATAGGTAATCATAATATGATATTAAATGGAATTTGAAAAAAACATCCCATTAAGAGAATCACTATCGAAAAAAGAGTGGAAAATGGGATCTGTTACGACATCATAGTAATGGATTTTGAAACGTGTAATATGAGAATAATTGGAAAATATATCATAGAAAAAATATAAAATGGATGATAGTATATTGATTTTATTCATTAAATAAAATTAATATTTAAAAATTTTGTTAACAAATATTTCAAAATGATAGTTAAATGAGTGGTATAGAAACCCTTACCTCTCTTGAGGTTCATAGGATATAGTAGATCCTAAGAACTAATAAAACTCTTCAATATTGAATATAGAACTATGAGAGATAATAATTCTGTTAGATTTGAAATTTGAAATTAATTTTTCTAAGGGAGAAATGAGAAAATGGTTTTGCTATTTATAAGTGTGATTTGGGAATTTTATGAAATGATGTATTGAATAATTTATTTTCCTATTATTATAATTATTACGATACAAACTATAGTTACCCATTTAATCCCGTAATTTTAAATTATATTTTTTTTTCAAAAAATAGGGAGATTTCACTAACATGGATAATTTGAGCCCTGAATACATATATATCATATTGTTTTTACTATAAGTTATATTATTTCTGTATTTTTACAAAAAATTTGCAATTTTTTCCCCTAATACAAATTTTAAATCATGATTCCCAATATGTAATTTTTTAAAATGTTCATATTCAAAATATGTGCAATTTATCTTTTAAATAAATACATATAAAAAACATTTGTCTATGATAGATGTTACTCAAAATAAAAATATTATTATTCAAATAGCCACATTATTTTTATAATTAATACCATATACAATTTTATATATATTTTATGATAATAATATTTAACATATGTGAAATTAATGTTCAAATTTAATAATAAAATCTTTGTAGAATATTTTTTTATACATAATTTTTTTCTAAATTTTTTATAATGTATTTTTATCATATCAAAACATACAAATGATTTTTTTTATTAGTTCAAAATTAAGTAAAAATTAAATTAAAAATTTATCAGGAATTTTCCTTTTATAATAAATTATATTATTTCAATTTCTACTGAAATAATATATTTTATCATTTGGGTAAGATGAAATAATATATGAAATTTATATATATATAATTACATGTTTTGTTATTTTCAGTGGTCATATGTCAGAATTACTAGTACATTATTTAAAATAATATGGAAAAAATTTGATTCCAATAAATAAATTACTAGCACAATATCCATATAAAATATGAAATATGAGAAATATAGTCATCCAAGAACTATGAATTGGATCAAAGATATTTTTTACAATAATGTTTTATAATTATTGTCATTATAATATGTATTAATATAAATCAATTAAGACATACAAACTAAAAAACAATATTAACTATTATTACTTATATATTTATCGATGGATTAATATAAAAACATTACGAATATATATATAATTGAAACCATAGTGCATTAAAAAATCACAATTTCAAGTGGAATGATATTTTCATGCCATTAATAGAATTTCATAAGATAATATATTTATATATAGCTAATAAATCATTTATGAGGATGTATAAATATATATAAAAAATAGTTTCGCATGAAATTTACATAATGATAACTAATATATACTCAATGGTCATGTAAGAAATAATTAAACCATAAACCATCACATTATAATTATATAATAATATTTTATGTAATATATATATATATATAACAAGTCTTTTTAGCTAGTTTCTTAGCTCCGCTCAGGATTCCCCTAGGAAGCCCCTTTCTCTATTATTGTATATACTAAGGCTCCCACCCAAGGAATACCCTTTATCTAGTCTGAAGGGTGTTCTATTTTCTATAAACACCACTCATGCTCCCCCTTAGGTAGAACTCACTCTTGATAACCATTAATTGTTATTTTAAATGCAGCTACTTACTCAATCTGTATGGATTATTTTTGGTATGTAATTGAATAGGGTTTAATTTCTCACTCTTCTACACTTCACGTGTCAAGTGTTGGAGGAGAAATGAAGGGACGATATAGGAGGAATTATGGGCGAGGAACAGATGAGCTATGAAGAATGAGAATAATATTCTATCTAGAGGGACAAAGGTATTATGATGGAGAAGAACTCCAGACTGCATGAACCATGATTCTTATTGGTATAATATTTATTGGAATGAATGTTTTTGGATATATTATTATTCTATATTGAATTATATTATTTATAAAAACGATTGCATCCTGATTTGGTGAATATAAAGAAAAAATATTATATAGATAATATATTTATTTACATTAATAGAAGTGCTTGATCTTAATATCCCATTGTCGGGATATTTACTTTTACAAATTTATTATTTAATACCATGTTAAATATATCTAGTGTATTTCATTTATTCTAATTTTATATAAACAATATTTTTATCTTATCATATTCATTTATTTACTAGTTACATCAATATATATTTTCTTTTTCATTAAAAATAATTTTAAAACTAATAAAAAAATAATTAATATATGTATATATATGTGAAATACAATGTTTCATAAATGAGCTACAAACAAAATATTTATAGGGGAAATAAAATACTCTTCCATCATTTTTATCTAAGTGTGCACCCCTTTATGAATAAAATTTGTCTAGGAGAAATTTCAATTAGATATTTATCCCAAAATCACACTTTTTTTGGTATAATGGTTTGAGGGTATATTAACATATATATAATTAAATTCACCGACACATAAATGACCTATATAAATTTATCATATTACTCTAAGATGTATAATGAATCATATAGATCAAAATTTCCATCTACTAAATTATTAAAATTAGTTATTCTGGATAAGTAAATATAAAGTATTTTTAATTTTTTCCCCTAAAAATGTTTTTCCATGTAACATAAGATAACATTTTAGGATGAATAGAATTATTATATGTTCCATTTGATTCCTATTTAATATAATATAACATCAACAATTAATATACCATATATGGATATTGGTTGATTAACTATCAATAGGGTTCACTGTATTTTTGAATATTGATATCCTTTCAGCATGTATCACTATAACATAATCCTCCTTTATCTTAGTATGTAGTGCTGGTGAATGTTGTTTGTATAAAAATACCACAACATTTATTTTTTGCGGATATCCATATGATATTACGGCTTAAAGAAATAGCTTTGATCACTTTTCCTTCTTTATATTTTCAGCTGATAAATATATAAGTAATAATGTTTTTAATACTTCCCTTATCATATTTAATTTTTCTCTTGGGAAAACCATTATAGGATGTGTCCTGATATTTATCAAGATTTTAATTCTTCAATGTTTCCCATAAACCTTTTGGATTGATTTATGGATGGGAAATTACACTGATTGATATCATCATGTGCATATCTTCTAGGACTTAGATATTGGGTGGTATTAGTGATGAGGTTGATTTATTCCTTTCTTCATGTAAAATGTTGTAATAGATTTTTGATTATTATATAATTATTATGAAAAAAACACTATAGTTATATTCAAGACTATAATTTTAGTTTCCTTCAAAATATGTGTGAAAAATTAATTGGAAATTCATTATATATTCCTTCTCCATTAATTGTGATATGGGGTATTACCTTATCAATGACTAAACAAACCATGCTAAAAAATTCAATAGAGGAATGTTGAA
Organism: Viscum album; assembly: GCA_963277665.1. Taxonomy (NCBI): domain Eukaryota; kingdom Viridiplantae; phylum Streptophyta; class Magnoliopsida; order Santalales; family Viscaceae; genus Viscum; species Viscum album. Next base: position 452,712,651 of record OY728120.1, on the reverse strand, counting down.
GGAATTCATGTTACCTATAAGAGATAAGGATTCATGATTTTATGATGAAATATTGGTTAAATTACCAACATCCCCATGGAGAATCATGAAATGTTATCATATTAATAAAATGTTTTTTATATTCTATTAAACAAATTCATTCTATTCTAGTTGTTTTGGTAGTGCCAGGGCGTGTTTTCCACCTTGAAATATTATGGAATAATATAATAATAGGTAGTTAGAGTCCTATATATATCTTTTATTTTGTCTCCTGCAAACTCTTTTTTTATATTTTATAAATTTCATTAATTATAAATGAATAGTTTATTAAGATTTTTAATCAATTAATGGGGATTTTAATTCATTTTTTCAACATTGGATAAAATTTTCTAAGCTCATTCTATCCCAAAAAAGGAATATAATTATAAATATAGGTGATATGGTAAGTATTACCTTATATTTTCTAATTAAGGTATCAATATAACACTAGTTGATAAGGGGTAATCTATGTAATGAAGTTATCATCACATGGGGCTATATTGGTTAGAGCGTATTTTCCGAAAAATAAATATATCATTAAATTGATGGTTACTTGGTGAAACCATGTTAAAAAATATTAATTGTTCATGGAGGACCAAAAACTAATAATAAATATCCGAGGACCCATGAACATGTTTTTTTAGTTGAATTATAGGATATGGTTCATATCCCACTCTAGTATTAAAATTTCTATAAATATGGGTTTTGATTTCAATATTCTAGTGAATATTAAATTAAATAACTCTTTATTATGAATATGAGGAGTTTATAAATCTCAGTTATTATTAGTGTGGATGCCATTGGGAGTATCACTATGATCGTAAGTAGTGTTTCCGGAAGGAGGAACTCTATAAATTATTTTTTAATTGGTTTCGTAGGCCAATAATGTTTTAATATTTTTATTTTAATAGCTTGTAACACTATAGTAATTTGTCTCCATCCATGGAGAATATTTAATCACCAATTCTTCCAAAGAATACCTAAAAGTACTATATGGAATCACGGGAAATTTGATTATAAAATCTATATGTTCAAATAATAAAATTTGGACACATACTACATGATTAAATATATTAGTAGGGACCACCTATAGGTTTAAATGTCTTAAAAATCCTCATTAATAGCTATTGTAAATGGGGATTTTCAAAGATTAAGAACACCACTATAAGTAATATCTAATCATGAACACTCCATAGTAGTTTAATGAAAATTGGTAACATTACCATTTACTCAAACTGATATGATGGTTAATTATTGTAGACTTCATGGAGAGACTATAGAAATAGTTAGATGTGATAATATGATTCATATTCAATGTATATGTCATAAAACATAAGTTTTTCCTTCACATAATCATTAAAACTGTAATGACCCACATATTTGCATTGGCTTGAGAGTACAACGAGTCACTACTATGCCTTAATCGATATCCCAAAGATGCCAAAGGATGGAAATAAATGTCGAAGTGTTTCAAATACAAGTAGGGGATGATTTAACATTTATGAAATAAACCAATAAACCAACCAACCATAACCAAAAATATTTTATATGATTCATGAAAAAATTAAAGAAAACTCAACACTTCATGTATATCAAAACCACATAAAATTATGTAACAGCGGTAGAATAACTAGGTATCAAAGTACACAATGGATAAACAGCAAAAGACTCTCAAAATACTACAAGACTCCATCCTCTACATTCTCCATGCTCCAAAATCTCCAAAAATCCCAAAAATCATGAGGTAGTGCTAAAACATGGGAAACATTAACTTTTCCCCTATCCCAAAAGATTACATCTGCAAAAGCACCAAAGTGCCAAAGCGTAGGTGAGTATAAAACATAGTAGGTTTCTTTGAATGGCTTCCTTAATCATGACACAAGGATATAAGAGGTAGAAACCATTATATAAAACATTTTAAAAAGAAAAATTAATCAAAATAATTTATAACTTAATATCATGAAGATTTAAAAACCATTCATTACCAAATTCATACATGTGAAATTGAATCCAATTTTCCATGCAATATAATCTTCCAAAAAAATTACTATACATGATTTAAATCAATTTTACAATATCCCTTTCTGGAATATCCAACCCTTCCACACACCCATGCAACCAACCATGCATGTTATGTTATGAAAGTTCCACACTCATGAGTGGTTTCTCATTGATCTACCATGTCGTTAAAAATAAATTGTTTTACATGTTCCATTTAACCATTGGAACTGAGCACAAGGTCATATTTCAGCCAAGACAAAAAAATGAAATATGAAATTTATATATCATGTTCCATTTTAAAATTGTAACTTATCACAAGGTTATATTTAACCAAGCCCTAGAAATGAAAAACGAACTCACACTCTAATATACCCAAGGATCATGCCAAAAACCCTTTCAATAAAAACACCATTTTTATTGAAACCCAATTCCATAAAATTCATTTAAATACCAGAAAATTTCAATAAGAAACCATTTTTTTGAAAAACAAATTTCATCAAACCATTTTACAATTCTAGTAAATCAATAATTTAAAATCATTATTTTAAATTCAAGAGACTAAATAACTATTCATAACATTTCATCATGATTTCAATATTTCACTAAAACAATAAATCATCACTAAAGAAGATTTATTCTGTGATTTTCATAATCAATACCATTAAAAAATACCAATTTTAAACTGATAAAATAAATTATATAAAGATAAGATTAGAGTGATTCCACCTAAATCGAAGGTTTTGACAAAACTCGACAGCATACAAAGAATGCACAAGAATGCGGGTTGATTCTACAAGAAAGACCTTAGTTATACTATAATAGAAATATCACGACAAAAAATTAAATTATTTTTCATCCAGAAACATATATATACCCACTATAGGTGTAGATATGAGATAGAATGGAGATCGGTGAGGTAGATCTAAGTAGATCAAAGAAAACATGACAAATTTGGAAAGAATGGTGACATAGCACAAGAATCTGTTCAACATTTCGTGAAAGAGTCTTAGATATCTTCTACATTCATGAAAAACACCATATATAGAATTTAATTACGTTAAAAACATATATCTACCCATAGGAGGTGTAGACCTATGCAAACGAGGAGTGAAGGGGGAGTTTGCAGAAAATGGAAAATAACCAAGAAGATCGGCACTTACCCCATGAATTGGGATGGAAATCACCAAGTGAAGCATCTAGGATGGCTCTAACAGATGTTGGGAGGGTTATACAGCTATATAGAGAGGAAAATAATGAAATATGGGCGTTTTTAAGAAAAAATTAAATTTATAGAGCAAAAATGAGTAAGCTCATAGAGAATATGATCTAGATTTGACCTTTGCGCACGGTTTGGGCCATTTGTGTATGGATCATGCGACTTTCCATTTGGTCCCAAAACTACTTATAAAACCCCAAAAATATTCCATCCATCACCTACACCATTTTTATGGAAGCACATTTTTCTAGGGAAACATCCTTCTATATGGAAACACCACACTTTATGGAAAAACACCACTTTATCAAAACACCCAACTTTATTGAAACACCCCATTTTATGGAAATACCACATTTTATGGAAAACCCCACCATATGGAAACAACCCACTTTATATATAACACCCCAATTTATGGAAACAACCCACTTCATATAAACTCTCTATATTATGGAAACCCAATCAAAGACCCATCATTTAAAAAACAAGAGGAAAGGGTTTTGTACCTGAAACTAGGGGTACTACATCAACTATGTTCTATATTTTATCTAGGAATATTATGATCATTATATATTATATATACAATCACACTAATATTTTAACCATATTATGATGAGGATTCTCGGATTGAGAAAGTGGTAACTCGTAATTAAAATATTAGGAAGTGATTATAGCTATATAGATATATAAATAGGGGGTCCTAGTATTTTTCAGGGGTTTTGGAGCCACCAATGGATATTATGTATCTTGCATAACTCATTAGATGGATAATACCCTAATATCAATCATAAGAAATTTTTGATTCCCTATGAATTCAAAAATATGTGACCCATTAGTAATACTTCATAATTAGGCATTTATAATCAATTAATATCCTTAATGGGTGAAGGATTTGGTGTATTTTCACCCTATTTTGATTATTATGTATCCCCCTATCATTGTTTCAATTTTCGTCCCGTTGGAAAAAGAAAAAATATTATGTTCAAATTAATATATATATTCTAGAACTGAGATATTAGAAGTTTAATTAATATTATAATGGATCATTCTATATTGTTTGGGGAATCCTTTATTGTTATAATAATATTTTTTTACATTACATATCACCTTAGTGGAGATAACAGTTATTATAAAAGGTATAAATTGATAAAAATGAATTTCTAATGGAACCTACCATAAATTAAATAGTCATATTTTCACCTTGAAGGTATACTACACATCTTTTATGACGATGTGTATTTATGTGGTCATATTACTGTTTTAACCCTTATAAAAAGGCAGTATTAAATTTATTTCAATTTATGAAATAACGAAGTTGTTTATTGTTTATTATCATAATGCACATAGATTCTGTCATACTATATCATCAACAATGACTATAAAAACTACACAATAGTTTAATATCCTTCATGTGACACCCTAATATAAAAACATATATATTTTGTTTCCTATGTAACCTAATGGGTTCAATTGCTTGTAACACACAAAACCCCAAACCAAAAATAACCACAATACAATATGTAACCATTCAATTGCATTAGTGGGATTGGTAGGTAAAAAAAATAAAAAAAAATTATGGATTTTATGTATTAATAGAAATAAAGGTCATTATTACTGATAATTTATTGATAAGTTAAATTAGTGTAGCTAAATAACAAATATGAAAAATGTTTGCATTAAAATATAAAATATCTAAAAATTAGCATCTTTTGTGTTTTATAATAATCTAAAAACATAATTAATAAAATATATTATTTATATTAACAATATTTTGACAATAATTTTATTCGTAATAGATATTAAATGACAATAAGAATAGATTATATTTTTTAAAAATTAAAATTTTCCTAGGAAAAATATTATTAATATATTTTTATGAGTTTATTTAATAATTAAAATATCAAATTTTTGTTTTTTAGAAGGATGAGGTATGGGCACGAAATATATTATGATAAAAAGTTAAAATAGGTACAAGAACATGGGTGGGTACAAAATTTTATTGTAGAATTGAATCTAAAAGAAGAGAACCCATTAGTAGGTCATTCTGGAACCCATGTTTCTTGGGTACCTGCATTTTCTCTAGGAATATCTCCCAAGCCTCCTTGATTTGGGAATCTAAGAGGAATTATGAATATCATTCATGATTGAATCAGAAACATTATATAATGTAATGAACCTCATATGTCCCCATAAGAGGTCACACACATTAAGTTCTTGACTACTTTGCAAACTCTCATCCATATTGTAAGATAAACGATTCACCACTGTGAGGTAATCATTAAAACCAGATATATCTAGTTCCATTTTGGTAATAAGAGATTCAAGCTTCACATTATACTACTAAAATTCCCCATAATAGAGGCTATATGGTATTATTCCTCATTTAAATATCTCATAGGTAATGCAAATCTTTCTAATATTATCTTCCATAGCTTAACATTCCTCATTAAAGGCCAATGAAAATGATTCATAATCATTTAATATAAATTCAGTAAACTAAGGAGGAAAATTCCATTTTTTTCATTTAATCTACCGGTCTGAATGCGAGGTGGTCACACAACCAGAAGTTGAGTTGCAGATGGGGTCACCTCATCTATAGATGGAGGTGGAGTGATCATTCCAAGCCCAGGTTGCAGCTTGATGTTTTTAAGGAATCATCTGGAAACTATCCATATGTACTAAAATATTATATTTCTATGAAACATTTTATTTACCGAGGGATTCAATGATTAATATTTTCTTACCTTTAGGATCTCTTATAGATATTATTTTCTTATCCATGACTTGATGAATAGAATTTTCATGTATGGTTGTCCCATCAACAAAATGTTTATCAAATGAAATATCTACCAGCTAACCAACCACCACATGAAGATCCTTTGATGCCTCTATATGAAATAATTGGGTTGAATCATCCACTTCAAGATTTTTTAAATCCACTAACCATCATTCAGTTTTATGGGTAACAATAAATCTTGATGGAATGACCATATCATTGTAATAGGCATGTATGTTATCACCAATGTAATTCACCTGTTTATTATCATTTTTATTTGGGAGGATGTCATACTTTTCAAAATACACAGGGTCTTGAGGAGCCATATCATCCCATATTTTGCATTTAGCCTGTATATTAGGCCATAAATAAGTTCCATTATTGAACACATTACTACCTTTTTTCTTATTAGGAATCATCTCATCATTTTTTAGAGGACCCATTGAGGGAGAAATGTCAACTCCAATATATATATTGATACCAACATTTGATATTTTCTTTTTCCTGTAATCTAAAACATAAAATCCTTTAAAGGAATAGAAATAACAAAATCTCTCCTCCATACAACCCTCCTTGGTATGCCTAATATATTTACAACCATTAGAAATGGAGTTAGCTTCTCATATCAGATAGTTAGATCAATGTTTTAATTCACATTTGGTAGTGTCACATTGTAAATTGGAGTAGCACTGAGATCAATCTCAACAATGAAACATGCAATGTAACCAAACTGCACTTCCTCTATTGCATGATAAAATTTAATGGGAGTTACAATCACCGAGGAAATGTAAATAATGATATGACGGTTCCACTAGATCCATTTCAGACCATAGATTCTTACCCACACCTTAGTATTCATGTTATGGATAAAAAAGGATTGAATCATGTATTTTAATACTGAGAGAATAGTATAACTTGTTTGAGGAAAATTTTACCAAAAACCCATTATTTGTACAATAAATTATCTAAAGGGAATAAAATGTGGAAATAACATCTTCTAACAATATCACATTTCCATTTCTTAAAACCCCAAAAATCATAAATTCTTCGAACCAAGTTTTCATAAATCCATGGATTAGTTAATGAAGGAAGAACCATTCATATAAAAATGGAAAACTCATAAGTCATAAATATATTTGTAATTGGATCCAAATAATCAAAAATAATAGTCGATTTAACTCATATAATTTTTTTTCAACAACCTTTTTATTACCATAGGTGGAAAAGTGGATGAAAATGTCTTGTAGTTCAGGGCCAAAAGTTGCCTGCGTATTAGACGGTCCTAACTTCATACTCCATAATCTACTTCTTGGGATGATTGTAGATTCATACTGAAAAATGTTAGGGATAGATAACTCGTTATTCATTTCCATTTTGAGGAATCCTGATCAAATCCTAGGATGAGACGTTTCACAAAATTCATTCACGACGGGTTTGTGAGAAATGAACCGATATTAAAGGATAAAATATTCATCCATCACATCCCCTTATCAAATTTTAGTATCTTAATTTGATAAAAACCCCTTTTTTAGAATCATCATGTAAATATTATATTAAAATCTTATTTTTGTTATTTTTTTTGAAATAGAGGATTTTTAGGTAAATAGTGAAAATATAGTTTTTACCATAACAATAATTTTATGACTTTATAATAAAATAATGAAGTAATAGAGGTTTATAAGATAAATTAATGGATAAAATATATATTTATTTAATTATAATATAAAATTTTAAATTCTATTATGAATTTATAAATCATATTTTTATCATTTTATGAATATTAGTAATATTTCCGAATAAAAGAAATTGTTTTGTCCATTCTACTAATTAAATATTATTTTCATAAAATTAGGATTTGGATTGATATTAATACCAAATTTTTTTTCATATAAATATCATTATTATCATATTAAAAAAAGAAATATTTAATTTTTTCTATCACATAAATGTTAGCTTAACCAAAAAATTATTCTAAAAATTGGGTTTTACACATTATATGAACTAATATTAAAAGTTGTATTCCTTACACATAACTTTTTTTATAATAATATAGATATAATATTTTAAAAAATTAATTCTTAATTATTTGAAAAGTTTCATTTTATTTTTAGGCATTAAATGTAAATTTTATAGGTAAAAACTAGTTACCATGAAAAAACAAAAAATGATAAATGTGAGAATTATAAGAGTAATTGACTTATTTTTTTAAAATGTGTTAAATTACATTTTTGAGTTACTAAAGACCTAATATTTTCCCTATATACATTATAATATAATTTTAGAGGCACATCAATTGTGAAATAAGTGTTACTTTTATACTGAGTTGAAATATTTACAAAAACATCATTCCAAAAAATTTAAAAAGGAGACTATCACTAGCAATTACATAACACTAAAAAATTATATTAGATATTGAAACTATATAATTATTACTTCCACAACAGTGTCCATTCAACTTATTCATATAATTTTCATAATTGATTAGTGTACATCATCCGTTTCTAAGAATTTCTTCCAAGGAAAATCCTAAGTCCTAAACATTAGTATTATTTTCCACAAATTTATTTTCATTCCAATATTAATTTTGGAAAAATTATTATTCAAATAAATTTATAATGAAATAATTAGTATATTTGTATTTACTTTTATATTTCTAAGGTAAGAACTATTAACTTACATTCCCATATTCGCTTATGGTAAACAAAAATGAAATACATGCATGCGCACAGACTACCTCCTCAACATTGTGTCATGATTAATTTTCATTAATAATATTACTTGGATGGTATTAATGATAAATTTTAAGAATAATTATTATATATGACATATTTTATATTTCTTAATGATAAAAAATATTATTAGTTTCTTACATTCTATATAAAATTAAGTCATCAACAATGGGTGTGTGCGGACTACCACTTCAATGGAAGGAATAATTTATATTTTTTAATTATCATAATAAATTTTAATGTATGGTTATTGGAATGGTTTTAATTGATAAATATTATGTTTATAAAATTATTATGGTTCTTGAAAAACAAATTATACAACTTAATTAAATTGAACAATTTGAAAGATTGTTCTAGGAGAAAATGGCATCTTTATACTATGTAATAACACCACATAGTTTATCTTATAATTATATTCCATTAAATTTTTGATATATCAGAAAAAAAATAGTAAATAAGGTCATTGATCTTTTATTATAATGATATGATAACTAGATAACTTCATAATCATCCATTAAGGATGGAATATTCATGTTTGGCTCAATTTAACCATCTTCCTAAACAACGCTAAAAAGTAATATCATGAATTAATAGGGGAATTAATTTAAGGTAATATATAATAAAACAATCCAGATAATGGTTTATTTTACTAATTTAATGTTAATATTAATATTAAACTCATTAGTTATGATATCAACACACATTCAGGCTTAATCCTTGAAACAAGCTCATCCACCAATTTCATATTTAACAATCACAACTAAAACTCACAAATAATGATTTTATATCATTATCAATAATTATAAAACAAAAATTACTATTATTTTTTTATATGTTAATGAATAATTCTGGAATAATATTGAATAACTACACCAAAATTATGAAATTGTTTCAACGAGGTCACGATTACTCAAACTCATTTTCCAAAATAGATATAAACAAACTAATAAAAATATTGAGAATAGTTATATAATAAGTTCATAAAATTATATAAATATATATGAATTTTTTCTATAATGGGTGAATTCAATAGTTATTTTTCTTATAATGATGGTTATAGTGCATCTTAACTAACCTGGAATTTTGGAAAGGGATTTTCGTAACACAATATTCATCCATCATGTTACAAACATTCTTATTGATATTATAATTCTCCAAGATTCATTTATTATACCTAATTAATAACTGGTATTCAATTTCAGAATGATTTAATTTGGTTCTATAATTCATACTTATAACCACATTATAAAATGATTCATACTTCGTTGATTATGTTACTATTAAAGGGTTTTGTCTCAAATTTAAATTCATTGTGATATAAATATGTTAAACAACGTGATTTATATTTTATGATGTACTTACATACATTTTTAAATTTAATATCTTGATTATACTTTTATATATGGTATTTAATAATCTATTTTTTATTAAATCCTTCAGTGGGGTTTTATTTTAATACATATGAAGTCGTATGTGTTAATTGACTCTATTTTCTATTCAATGAGGCATGTTTGATATTTTGAGCATATTTTGTATTATATAGTGTATTCACTACCTTATTTCATTCAAGAATAATTAATATCATTCTATTCATTATATTTTAGTTTCATGGTATCTATATCATAACCTTTTGATTCAAACATTATAATTAATGTAAGGGTTTGTGATAACTCAATTTTTTTCCATTAACATACAAAATTTATTATTACAATATATTATTCCCCAATCAATACATTATATCTAATTGATATTGGGTATTATATTTCCTCTTTATTATTTGGGTTCTAAAATTATTCATTATAACAACATTATCAAATGATTATTACCCAAATTATTATGTTACATATATGAGTTTATGCTAACTCAATTTTCTTAAATTATGTTACAAATGTACTTATTTAAAATATATTGTTCCAAGATTGATTTATAATACCTAATCGATAAATTATTTTATATTTCCTCATTTTTCAATTTGTCAATAACTATTCCTTATAACCCCATTATATAATCACTCTTTTCTAATGGATTATGTTATTTGAAATGGGTTTTTGTCTCAAATTTCAATTCCTTCAGACATAACTATGTTATACATCATTTTTTCTATTTTATAGTTCACTTATTAACTATTCTATATTTTATATCACGATTACACATTATTTAGGATATTTAATGTTTTATTTGAAATTATATCCTTTTATGGGGTTTCATTTGAATTTTACTAATGTTGTATGTGTTATTTGACTAAATCTTCAACTCCTTGAGAATTGTTTGATACTGAACTCCATATTTTATTTTAAATGATCTATTCACAACTTTATTTATTTATGTATAATGAATATACTTAATTTAATTATATTTGAACCTAACGAAATCCAACTTGTGTTATTTTCATATACATCATGAATTCAGATCATTTTTTGGGGATGTTCTAACCAACACATGATAGATCCAACAAGTGGAAACAACTCAAAATGGATATCAAAAAAGGGAAAAATATAACTCCAATAAAAAAATATTCATATCCCTTGGTGAAGCATCTCCATTAAGAAAACATGATCACTAATGTGGAACTCTATTGGTATCCTTCATTATTTGACATAAGATTTTTGAATACCATGATCTTCCTTCATATTCTCATGAATCAATTGAACCATGATTATCATTATTTTCACCAGTTCTAGCCTTTGAATTACTGACTCCACAACACCAATTCATCACAATGTGGAATGAAAACATCGGTTTTATCAATATTCAAATTGTGAAATACCATTGGCGTTGTGTAAAATATTTTTATAATAAAACTAAACCTACAAAACATTACTCAACCACAATGCTTCATAATGTGGGAAACACAAACACAACATGTCTTCAAGAGTCAAGAAGGTCCTCTTTCTCTGATCATCAATATTTGGATGAAAAGTAGTGATAAATTAAAAATGATATAAAAACTCATGTTTGATTCCTATATATAATAGAAAGGTGAAACATCGATCATAGACAAAGATAATCATCTATGGGACTCTATGGAGAATCACAACATCCTCCAGGTAAAACCTTGACCAAACCTCTACTGATATTGAAACATTCATCTATATTTTGTGAGTGATTTCCATAAAAAATCCTCTATTACCCATATAGAAACATATACTCCCTGATCTCTAGGTAAATTAGTGATGAAATCAATATAAATTTCTTCCCAAATCCAGTGTATAACATCTAATAGCTATGAAATCCACATAGAACATAGAGATTATCCTTTACCTTAAATTTTTCTAAACATCTAGAAACAAACTAAAAACTAGACACTTAAAACCTAACCAATAGAACTATCCTTTTAGAGAAAGTACATATTTTTCATGCTAGGATATACTGCTAATGGTGATCATTCAAAGACATATAGAAAAAACCTAGGAATCACTAAAGAAATTGAAATAATCTCTTATAATAACACCAGATGTTGATCATTATCAGACCTTTCATCTAGGCTATCACCCAAAACATCTCATTCACCAAACACCCCCACCAGGGAATCCCCTAGTTGGGAATCCTCCAACAATTTCAATAAAATAACCAAAACATCATTTAAAGGAATACATCATCTCCCTTTAACCACACCTATATCAAGATGTATTACATATCATTCATCCATCAGTCTCTAAAAATCTCAAGACTCACACATGACATCATTGCAAGATTTTTTTCTCATTAAATTGACCAAAAAATTTTCCTTTCTCATAGTATAAAAAATATAAAGGTATAATACCTCAAGAATTACATCCACTATCATTGTTTCTTGTTTAGGTCAATCTAAGAGATGAAATTATTTAGGGTATTGTTATTAGTCCAAATAATATAGTGTTCATATATGAGGTAGTGTTTCCAAAACATCATTGAAAATTGAATATCCACCAACTTGGGATCATGGGTGGAATAGTTACATTCATGGGGGTGTAACTAAATATATTCATTAGAAGCATAAACACTGTACTATATCATGAAATTACCTAATCAACGATGTAATACATTATAGAGGACCTCAAATAGAACTCTATCTTTTGGAAATAATGAATTGGGGTACTTACCAAACACTCCTTAATATACTATAAACTTTTTAGTCTATAACAATGATTCATCATTCATAGTCAACATTATTAGAGAAGTCACAATCTGAGAGAATTTGGGTATAAAACTAATAGAATACATTGAAAGACCTAGGAATCTCCACACCTCAGCATCTTTCTTATGTTATTATCAAGAAAAAACTACCTTCATCTTTAAAAGATCAATAGTTACTATAAAATCGACCATGAAATCGCATAAAAAACATCATGTTCCTAGAAATTACACATCAATAGAAACAAAAATAGCTGATAATGATTAAGAACAACCAAAAAAATACTATAGATTCTCTATGTGCTCTTATATAGACATGAAGAACACAAGGATGGAATTGATGAAAAAAACTATGAATTAGGACAATCTAGATAATCAATGTTTATATATCAATAAAATAGTATCATATTACCCTACATCCATAATTTATATATTATTATATTCAATTAGAATACACTATTTCAGGTATCCTTGATTAGTTATTCCTTTGGTCCATGTTTTATAATTTTTTTTGACATTATATTGATGGAGAACAAACTAGCTCACTTTGACTAATTGAATAAATTACCAATCCATAGAATTGGGTAGGGATTATACACTATCACTTGATTTATGTAAAAAATATTTATATATAGACCTAAATGAAAATATACATTATATACAAACAAAACTAAATCACCCCAGAATAAAAAACTATGCTAAAGAAAAACTCAATAGTGGAAATCATAAATAAGAATCCATAAATCCCAAAAATTAGAAGCCACATCCTATATTGGGTCACCAATATTAGAGAAGTATCAAATTATATACCTATATTTAACTACATCTCACATTGAGGAGGTGGCACTATAATCTATTCAGGGAAGAAAAAAGGGCACTCTTCGACAACCCTGGGAAACACTATCCACTAAACATACAATGAGCTGAAAATAATCTCAACCATCAAAGAAGAAATTTTTAAATCACACATTGAACCTATCCAAGAGTCAAACAAGCCAGAGAATATGGTATACACTCTTTAAAAATCATAGAGCACAATTTGACACCCAAAAAATTCGTGATATCCTTCGTCAAATAACATTTTTCTTTACCATGGATACTTTCATGTAGATGTATATATAAACATAGGATATTTCCCTAAGATTGGATAAACCCCAAAACTACCTCATAATATTTATATACTTATTTTATATAATATTTTCCACCTTCATGAATATTCATCAAAACTCGAAGATGAAGTCTCTCCACATGAAGTCCCAATGATCAGACTAGGGAAGGTGATATGAAATTGTTTTAAATCCAACAAGGAATGCACAAAAGTATAAGAAAATCATAGTGTACCTTGAAAAACATCAAACTAACATGGTTATAGGTACTATAAAGCATATATCTAGAAATTACCAATGTTATATCCTTCAGGGCCCTGATGAATACCACATCCATGGTTGTTCCCTACACTCTAATGATGAGGATAACAACAAGGCTATCTTATGCCCACCCCATCTCCCACCATTGATAAACAATTGAAGTATCCTATTATTTATTAATATTATACTACCATAATGGAATAACCTAATACAATATACCAACTTCACATTAACATATTATAACAGTTGGGCCCTCCCATCACTGATGACCATGGACTTGACAAGAAAAAAAATGTATGGTACAATTGGTGGGGCATGAGAGCCTCCATTTATGATAACATGAGATGAAGAGTGATAAGACCTGACCCCAACTATTTGAAAACCTGCCTATTTTGGAAATTGGGTATCCAATACAACAACTTTTCTCTATGAAGAATCCTGATGCCCCCCCATGAGGATCTGGTTTTGGTGTATATCCTTTCAAAAAATATATAATCTCAAAAAAAACAAGAGATATATCAGCTGCATAAAATAAGTGGCTTGGTGTTGGATCTCAAGACATAAACCCTCAATAAAATTTATTTCCCTAGACTCGTTATATATCATAATTTTTGAATGAAGTCGAATAAGGATATTGAAATAGATCCCCCATTTCCTCTTGTTAGAACTCTCCTATTGATGGGTAATAAAATCCTAATGGATGGATGCCACTATAATTATATAAATAAACATTTCTCAAACTAATCACATAAAATCTCTAGTGATACATCTAACACCTCATGATCTTGGATGAACAAGAACGAGCACAAAATAACTAACCCTTGAAGTTATATAACCACAAAAGAAGCCCAATTCTCATTTTGAGCATGAGGAAAATTGAAGGGTATCTACACCTAAGAGAACGAGTCATCTGTAACTAAATTCAAAATTGATCTCCTATACTTTTAGAAACTCTAGTGATGAAACTATTATACCATCCGCCTCTACTTTTCCTTATCATCCACCCAACATTGTAGTGATCTATTAAAATTTAATACTTATCATCTTTAGTGAGAATAAAATTATTTCATCAACCAGGATCCAAACATAAAAAATAATAAATCAATAGTGAATCTAAAACCATGAGAATGAAATATTTTTGATTAATTATTTAAATAAGGTTCAACACAAAAACATGGTCTACACATTTCAAACATGTTAAAAATCAGTAAAAGGCTTCATACTTCCCTACATCTCTTCCCTAAAATCTACATCCCTCCAGTTAGAATGATTAACAAAAATAAGGGTACATGCATCGGATAATATGGATCCCTAATGGATCATTTCCTTGTAAGTATCCATTCCATATATTTCATACTATGATTAGCTGACACTACCGCCCTATTGACCCATGAAGTCCTCACTAGTGCCTACCTTGATGCACCATTATATCCCCCAACCTCTATTTGATACTAATCGATAATATACCACTCCCCAAAGGTTTCTTTCCAAGTATTTTAATAATATAAAGAAGTAATCAAACATGAATCATGCATCCAATAGACAGTGGGTAGATGGAAATCACTAAGGGAATATCATTCAAAAAATTGAAGTAATGACCCTCTAATAGGAATGTAGAATGATAGATATGATAAAAACACCTAATAACTCATACTCATAAAAAATATAAAATATCCCAATACATTAATTTTATTTCAAAAAAAATAATTTGCATGAACAAAATGAAAATCCACAGTAGTAACCTCGAAGCACAAACCACTTTTGAATAAATCCATGAACATGTAATGTTCATCATGACCACCAACTAGATCATATGGCCTAAAAAATAGTTTATATAAATATAAAGTGATAATAATAGGTATAATAAGTTATTTCCTCATTTCATCCTCTCATTAAAAAGTTACAGAATGAATTTTAATTCCCTATGAAAAAGAAATTGCAGGCAACTCATCACATAGTCATTTTTTCTAAGTTTCCAATCTTACAATGGATCTATCACCATGTAATTAATGAAAGTAATAATTTAATAAACAACATAATATTAAATAAAGGTACCTGACTACCACTTCCACATTGTTTACAACTCTTCCCTAGCATCAGATTTCTAAATATATCTCCCACCAATAAATAATACTATTAAAAAATACCTAAGAAACTAGAATATATCATTAATCAAGTGCATCACACAACATCATCATTATCATCCCATCAATAGATAGTAACCAATTATATTTATGGGAGCCACCACTTCCTATATATCATGTATTATAACTCAACCCATCAAAACCTATACACAATATAACTATAATAATCCTTTGGATACTATATCTAATGATACATGTGTCAGAAATAACCACAATCCATTATGATCCTCGATACATTTATATAGTGAAGAAAAACACTAGGAATATTAACACATAAAACTATCAAGATAAGAGAGTAGGGAAATATTATTTCTTCAACAATCCATTTCCTTCCAACATAATGTCAGAGAAAATACCCTTCTAGTGTCTATTGGATTCAGTTTTTCCTTCCGATATAGATGTGGTTCTATAGGGAATCACATATCATAATGAGGTATATAATTTACAACCAAACTATTGTCAACTACATATTCCTAGGCCCATATATTGTTATCACCTCACATGAACTAGGCTGCATATCTTGGGGAATAAATATCCTATAAAAACAAAATTATTTAAATGAACCCTTTATTTAATTAATAATTTAATAATAACAGTAAATATCAACCAAAATCCATGAAATTTAGGAATAAAACACCATATTAAAAATTTTATCATGATATATCAACATTTACTATTCCATTAAGTCTCTAATCCCTATGGGATTAATTATTTTAGATTCATTATAATTCCATATTTCTAGGTACTCTAGGACTCATCCTAAGGTTAATTAAATGATACATAAAATAATCACAAGTAGTTGCATCATATAGTGGGGAAATGATTGAAAAAACAAGAAACATGGACATCCATCCATAAAGAATATTCATAAACAATGATCAACATGTCATTCAATGAAACAAACATCAGAAAAGCCTAGAATCATCCTAATTCATTATTCCTAGTGGAATCCTTAACACCACCATGAATATCACCAACCATCACTCGATCACAGAGACTAGCTGCTACCAATTACCTGAGAATCCCCACCCATGTATCTCTAACCCATTAACCACCACAGGCTCACATCATCACATGGCAATTATCCACATCTAGATAAATGACACAAAGAAGGAAAAAATGGACAGGTTAACTAGGCCCTATAACCAAGGAATATGTCCTTCATTACTGAATGAGCTCACTCATCCACAAATAATTTTTCTTATCAGACAACCAATTTTTTACCTATTGAATTAACAGATTCCTTTATCAAAAGTTTCAACCACACAAAACCTATGTAAACATCTATAAATATATATTAAATAATTTTAAACCTGATTCATGTATAACATTATCTTTTTATAAAAAATAATGAATAATGACACCAAATTATCATACCATTTCATTAATTTGTCATCAAGAATTACCAACGTTCTATTCGTTATTCCATATCCAAGAACCAAAAATATTTCAGCCATTGAAAAAGAAAATATATAATACTATCTAGAAAATATAGATTCAACCCATTAACATTTCATAAAAACATGTTATCTCTAAAACCCAACAATATTATTTCTATAATCCTATTTAATATTTTTATGTTAAAAGAAAAATATTCCCAAAGGGATAAATAATGATATAATTATGATTACACTTAACAATAAGGTAAAGAAATGTATCCCTATGTTTATATATAATATCAATATTCTTCAAGAAAGAATGGAAAATGGAGTATCAATCACCATAAAAAATGATGGAATATTTCCTAGAACATATTACTACTAAGACACCATGAAACCACACTCCTATATCTTCCCAAAACAATAAGTTAATCCGTAGAAATCCCTAATAAAAAAATAATAATGAAGGAGGGGATGAAAAAATAATAAAATATACCATAAATCAATATCAATTTATCCTACAAAATAAAAGGTTTTATAAAATTGAATGTTTCGATCATAGGGTACTAAGGGTGGTAAAAAAAATGCTTACCCAGTTATAGTTTTTTCAGTGGATCCTCAAAGAATGAAGATGGCCCAACCACACCTGAGGATCATTTGGAGCATCGTAAATTTAAGGAACATTCAATGAGAGGGTCATGGATCTATTTATATTTTAAATAATTAGATAAAAATTCATTTAGTAACCCTCATAAAAATTCATGAATTTTCCCTTTTGAACTAGTCAAGATCCCTAAAAAACAGAGGTAATTCAGTAGGAAAAATTCCAACTATCCATTGTTATGATATCCACCAAAACCATGTTGTATTGGATCTTTTCATCCTGACAAGGAATCCAATTTGGAATGTCACCAATCATTAGGATACTTTCCCATACCACAACCTCCACAATGGATTTGGGGAGGATACCATTGTTATAGAAGATATATTCTTTCCCTGTTCCTGTTCCCCTAGCCACACCCAAGAATTTCACATTTTTCGTAGCCTATTTTTGGATAAGACACCACTATGATTCCAAGACTACTTATATTCCCTTCACTAGGAATTTTATGTTTCCCATTTTAGATAAATGGACACAACCCATCCAACATGTCCTTTAAAATGATTTGACAAGTAATTATCTTCATCGTGGAATACCCCAACACCACAAAACCTACCATCAAGAAAATAATGCTCCAATCAACATTCAACACTACCAATATCTTAGTGTGGGGACTCATAAATAATTCCAATCCATTATCCTAGCCTCTAAAAGACCCCTAAAATCTTACACAATTCCACCAAGAATTGAGAAACCACATAGGCTAGAAAGGTATAAACAGTTACATAATTACACATTTGTAATATATTTACTTTATATTTTGTTGGGTTCTATAAATATTTGATATAAATTAAATATAAAATTATTCATACCTCAATTATTTTTCAACTTTTAATCATTTTTTATAACTCAATTTTCATCCATTGAGTTTTAAACAGACTTATTCAAACTATGATGTTCTGATATATATTTATATTAACTAATAAATACCTTGTATTGAATTTTAAATTTTTTAAGATGTTTAGAAATTATTCATTCTGACAAAATTCAATTTATTATAACCTCAATGATTATGTTACTCATAAGCATTATTTTTTATATTTTAAATCATTGAAACATGATTAGGTTTTACACCATATTTTTTATTGTATGATATACTTACTAACCCTTTGTAAAATTTATATCATGATTACCTCATTATTAATTGTATTTAATGTTCTATTTTAATTTCCATTCTTCATTGGATTTTTATTTCACTATTTCTAAATTCATATGTGTTATTTTTCTCGATTTTATATTTTGAGATACTTTCCTAATGTTTCACAACATATTTTCATTTATATGATTTATTCGATACACTACCCTCATAAATTATAACAAATATATTTAATTTCATTATATTTTAATTTTATGGAATTCCATTCATTCCTATTTAATATGAGGTATTTTCTACACCATGTCATTAAATAATAATTAATGTATTTCATTTTTTTTATATTTGAATTTATGTAATTATTGTTATTTATAATTGATTATTACCATATCGTTATTATAAGGTTTATTACATATCAATTTTTCCTCACTAAGATGTGATTCTTATTCACTGATGATTTCTTTTTTTAGATGTATATATTGATCAACTATTAGTTTATAAAACTATTTTAATATATTATATTGGGGGATAAAACTTATGTAAATTTATCAACAACATTTTCTTTCCAAATAATCCTCAATTGAAAGGCATAATTATTTTTAACTTATTTCCATTATGAAAAATAAATATTTCCTTACATTATTTTAAATGTGTTCACTAAAATTCCATAATCCAGTTTATGGGGGAAATTATTGAAATAACCATATAATAATTTCCCTACATGATTTTAGTGTGACAAATTATTAAATTTAAATATATTACATTTATTAGTTGGGGAATGATTGAAGATTAGATTATATCTTATTCTAATACTGATATTTAACGAATATTAAGGAATGTGGGTTATATATTGAAGAATGAATTGAACTTAATTAGTGATTGGTTATTGAAACCCACAATTTTCAAACAGAAATACTATATCTTATTAGTGGAATATCCAATACATATCAATATAATATATTCCTAATGTGTAATGGTTAATTATATTTGGAACCATGGATACATAAATGAATCCAACCAAAACAGTGAATCATGACATATATATTTTTCATAACTGAAGACATAAGTCATAAGGGAAAATAATAAAAAAAATATCATGTTCCATTGGAACATAAAATAATAATGAAATAGTTTTTGAAAAAAAATCATATAAAATCATTTCCTTAGGCATGTCTCACTTCCAAGATTGACATAGTGGATTAGGCTCACTACCCATTCCATCATTTCCATAAACAATGTTCACTCCAAATACTATATTATTAGAAAAATTATCTTACTAAACAAGGTTAGCTTTCCATTCCACTCCATATTATCATACAAAATATTCATATCTACCCAATTTATTAGAGGGATAAAAAATTCTGGCCTCACCTATCACATAATAAAAACCATACATATGTGTGTCGTAGTATCATTGATAACTCTTCAAGAAATCATATCATGGCCCTTGTAAGGGATAAAAGTATCATAAAAATTTCTCATTATAGTCATAAAACATAATGATAAATATTAAATATGGGAAAATTGGATCATATCCCCCAATAAATCATAAGGATCATCATATAATGCTATTATAAACAAAAATACCTTTAAAAGGTCACACAAAAAATTCTTGGACAAAAATACCTTTTTTATTTTGGAATTATATTTTTAAAATCAATTTTTTTTAATAATATTAAGGAAAATAATTCTTGGAAATAAAACATTATCTTATAAATTAATTATCAATGTTATGGGAATTCATGATTATGGGGATATATGTTCTTGTGATGTATGTTAAAATAAAAATTCATTTCACATTTTCAGTAATGAGTCAAAGATAAAATTTTTAGAAAATGATAATAATATTCCTTTTCAAACATGGTAATGAAAATAAATATAGTTAAAAACTAATTTAAAAATTATTTGGATAATTTTAAGACTATTCATTTAATTTTTATATTGAAAATAATTTCATGGAATAAATTATTCCAATTGGATGAGAAAAACTAGGTCATTTTTCCTCAAAAACAATATTTCAGAACCTACCATACATAACAAGGAGAAAATGAATGGAAGAAATTATATATAAATAAATAACCATACTATAAAAAAGGATTAATTAATTATATATATATATATATATCATATAATCTCATCATCGGATGTTTAATCTTAAATAATACTAAGGAAAAATAGATTATAACATGAAACCCTTACCTTAGGTATGTATATATTTTTACGTGATATAATCTTATGTATAATAAATTTAAATTTATTATTCTTTTATACAATAACAATATTCATACAAATAATACCACACTTTTTTTGTATAGAGCATCATATTAGTATTTCTTCAAAATTCATTTATTATCATCAACATTTCATTTGTTAAACAATTTGTATTTCATATATGCTTTAGTTCAAAAGTTTTTTACCTTGGAAAATTATCATTATTTCTTAATATCCTAATTTTAATCATGATATTAATATAATATATATCCATTATTTGTTTATGTATAACACTTTATATAAATAGTTGTGGAAAAAATCAGTAAATCTCATGGAGATAATATTATATACATACACACAAGTAGTTTTTCCATTTGTTAATAGATGTAATGAAAGAAAGGAAAACGATAATTCACCTATATATATCAATTATTATGTTATAAATAATATATATATATATATATATATTAAAAATATCATATTAACAACCCATTAATGATGTGGATGCCAAAGAAATCATATCGATACGTGGATGCAGTTTTCACAACCCAACCCACTGAGGTCTATCCAGTGACTACCCCAAGCCCCCTCTAATTGGAAAGGGGGTTGGAGACCTGTGTTGAGTCGGAATATCCCACAAATGGGAGGCATTGTTATAATGTTCATGCACACATCCCCAATCCTACACAATGATGAATATTAAAACTAATCAAAAACTGCATGAATATATCTATGAACCTATAGTATAGTGTGACAATAAAGTACTAAAAGTGGGAAAATAGGATAAATACATGTCCAATAAACTATGATCAGTCTAAAATGATCCATGGTAAAGGAATAAATTCAAAATATATGTAATGTTAACCACATCAATCTAAGAATCTCATGTTATAATCCACCTGGTCCTTGTCCTCCCAAGACACCATCAAAACTATTTTCCTCTACATACGACACGACACATATGGGAAAAGGCCATAAAGAGGTGATTATAAAAATTCCCACTAGGAAACCCCAAAATCTATAAACATGAATCACCAAGTACAGTAATCTCAATACATGATATAAATATTATTTTTTAACATAAACACCCAGATATAACTTGAAAAAACATGCTACCAAGAAATCATAGCGAACAAGAAGCCACAAGATTCTGCTTGATGAAATTCTCACCTCTAGATATTCTATTACATGATCAATTATGTCAATTTAAATACATTAAGAAGAGTTCTATATCATTTTTCCCTACCCAAGAAATCTCACTGGACTAATAAGACCCTGATACTCATATAGGGGTTCATGCCTAGAACTGCTAAGAGACACATTTAATCCAATATGGATCAATCCGTTATGTAGGGGATCATTTTTCAATGATACCACAAACCCTACTAAAATGACATACTAGATGGAGGATCAACACCATTCTCATGTAGGTCACATTGATTCCATAAACCCTTTCTAAGTAACAAGGATTATATAGGATCACCCTCCAGTCTCACTAAGGGACACCACAAATATATCTGAGACTCAGCCTCTAGAGTGGATCGCAATCATGTGATGTGGATTTAATGTCCTAATGTTCCTTCATGGGAAAGGACCAAGGGAATAAAGTCAACTTATGTTGGTCCCATCACAGGAATTAGAGAGCTTTAATCACTGTTGAATGGTGTATTTGAAAATTACTAGAGGTTAGAAAGAGAGTCTAGCAATCCCCAATTCTCTCTGTGTGGAAGAGATTCACACAATATTTATGTCTGAACATACTAGGTGTATAGAAGGAGTACAAGACATGTAAAGTCACATGAATCCCTTCCCATGTAAAAATGTTCATGTATACGTATAGTTTTCCATGTTTGTGTACCATCCCATGTACACATGTCCATGTTCGTGTCAAGGTACTCTGTGTTATAGGCTATGTACCTTTTCTCATTCTTGTTTATTTCCCAACAGACATGCCAAGACACATTTTAGGGGTCACATGGAATGGGATTGAGTCAAAAGGATTTTGAAATAGAAATATATTCAAAACCCTAGTACCATAGCTAGGGGGCCCACACTGCATGTAACAATACATTACATATTGTGTTTCTCAGTAATTTCAAGATCCATACGATTTTAATTTGTTATATCCATCATATTAAGGGAGCCTCCATGATCACCATAACATGTATATATCGGGCCATCTAGTCCTTTCCATCATTGTTTTAAGGGAACTGGGTGCCTGATCATATATTATAACCTTCCATTGAGTGATCCATCATTTAGTATCAAAATCATGAAGAACATAACACACAAAACCATATGATCTACCTCAGATCATACATCACTATTGTTGAACCTCGACCGCACCGTCAATCATGAACTGCACCTACAGTATATGTTTGTTCCACTAAAGGATGGTCACACAATTATCAAATACCGAGTATCCGTCGAACCATTAACCAAATAAAATTAATCTGATAAAAGTTTGAAGAACATGGAATGAATAGAAAAATCCAAAAAATGTGATGAATGAACCATGATAATTGTTCATTTTCACTTAATCCATTTTCAGGGATGACGATGAATGAATAAGAATAAATCAAAATGTAAAATAAAATATTTCGTATAATTAAATCTACTAATAAATAATGTATCAAATTTATTTGTGGAATTAATCCACATTATTCTCGGACTAAGAAAAAAGATAGAAATCACTAAAAAATATCATAGGAAGAGTTTGGATAGATCAATTATAATGAATTTGTTATAATCTTTGATATGATCCACAAACTCTGTTGGCACAATGATCCGTGATCTCATCCCAATTTATCATTATTCAATAATAATTCTATCCAACAGGTATAAGAATCTCTAGGATTTCAGTGACCAACCATGAGGAGATCTAATAATAGTATTTTTAATTAGGAAGTAGGTCACTGAATCACAAAAATAAAATAAATTCTTTGGTTAATTAATTTTATTAATTTCTCTCCCTCAACAACATTTACAATAATGTCACATGATGACAAATATTATATCGGTCCTAGAGTAAAATTCATATTTTAAACTCAAATGTTCCACAATATATATGATATGGGCCCCTATTTGAGAGTTATTACACCTTTCCAGGAAAACTATGCACATGTGAAATTTAATATATTTAATATATTTTACAAATTACATTAGGAACACCAGGTCTCCAAATAAGTCTCTATCTCAGTGCGTGGTTTTAAAAATAATATCTATAATATCTAAAATTAATACTTGGAATATATGTGTCATTTTAATTTACCGAAATCAGGTATTTTCAACATGAAAAGGGAAAACCTAATAAAATAGGTGAGGTTACTAGGCTTGATTCTGGGTCTTCCACTCCCAAGGGATCTCCTAATAGTTCATATGCGTCTATAGAACATGATCAATAGGATTCGATCACCCACTAAGGATCCCCTCATGCCAATCCATGACCTCTAATAAGTACATAGATAATATATTCCCATCCTTGATGTTTTTCCTCCGTAACTCAGAATGTGTGATGGGTCGTGTATGTATCTTATTAGTAGAGACACATACAATATGTCTTGTACCTGGTCTAACACTGGTAGTAGATCCATGTAGTACACCACCTCGCTATCTCTACATAATACCTAAAAAGGGCCAACGAATCATGGATATAACATTCCATGGTGGAAAATATCCACTATCCACATCGATCTGAGACCCTCATAAACACATGGTCACCCTCCTCAAACTCTACAGGTCTTTATAGAATCATTTTATAAGATATCTAATGTATCTTTTCATTCCCCAACAACCCATGGAAAATCATTTTTTTCAGTAGTAGATCTCCCCAACTCCCAGACCATGAGTGATGACTCACCTAGATATGTGAAACAAAGTGGCGACCTGCATCGTCTACAATAAAAAGGTTGGAATTATGACATACTAATGGTGCAATGGTAGTTTTTGTCCTATGAAAAATATTCCAATGGTAGGTGATCCACCTAACCATTTCCAATGTCTATCATGGAGGTCCATAGCTTTTCCTCCAAGACCTGGATGGTCCGATCTGTCTTTCTGTTAGTTTGGGTGTGAAATTTTTTTTTCACATGAAACTGAGCCACAAATTCCTCCTTAAATTCTGTCCAAAACTTATATGTGAAACGAGAATCACAGTCAGATATTATCATAATGGGAACTACATGTAGTTGTACTATCTCCTTCACATAGTGGTTCCTTTTTCTCTCTACTGATCGCTACACACAAATTTCTAGGAAGCTAGACGGTGAGGTTATCCAGTCTATGATCACTCTGATGTAATAATTTTCTATAAATGTACATGGTATTTAATTCATGAAGTCCCTAAAAATTCCATCCCACTTCCACTATAACACCTCATGGGGTGGAGATAAACATGTTGGATCTTGCCACTCTTCCTTAACCTTCTAACACATGAGGCATTGATGGAAAAACTCTACCAATCCATTCTTCTTGACTAGACACCAAAACAAATGATGGAGGTCATGGTATATCTTTTCACCAACTCTATGCTCTTACCAAGGGTATTCAGGAAACTCCAACATTACATACTACCACAACATGAAAGGTTCCATTTTTTTTCCTTGGAAAAGATAGAATTCAATCTACTAATAGAATATCAACCCTGATTATATCTGGTCGAAATCTTAGTACATATTGCCTCACAATTAGTATATATGTATTTTGGATCCTTAAAAATCTGTAAAATAGATGTGGTATATACCATTAATTGAAGATATGAAGCATTATCCTTGTCTATAAGGGAAATATTCAATAAATATAATTTTTTTATCACTCACCAAATAACATAGAACAAGATCTCTTACTAAGAGTGTATTCCACCACCTTTCCCTTTATAGGGGTATAAAGAATCTCAATGTCATATTCCTAGAGATACTCTACCCGTCACCTCTATCTCGCATTATGAACCATCTATGAGAGATATATATGGAACTATTATGAATAGAGTAAATGATAAAATGTCCTTCCATCAGGTAGTGTCACCACATATTCAATGAGATGACTCTCTTCAAACTAATGATCATGGTTCGTGTAGTTCTAATCATGTGGTATCAACTAATGTGAACCAAAGTCAATATCTACTTACCTCTCTTTTAGAACAAATCTATGTGTTTTCCCTTATTCATTGCATAACACTATGTACTCAACACCCTCTTCTAAAAATATGTTGATGGGATATCTCATCAACCTCTATCTCATCTCCTAAAATTGCTACTTTTACAATTCATTCAACATGAAGGGATTCCCCTTATGTGTCCAAAC
This sequence comes from Viscum album, assembly GCA_963277665.1. Classification (NCBI taxonomy): domain Eukaryota; kingdom Viridiplantae; phylum Streptophyta; class Magnoliopsida; order Santalales; family Viscaceae; genus Viscum; species Viscum album. The sequence continues at coordinate 452,685,645 of OY728120.1, read as the reverse complement.
TGTCAAAGGTGATACCATTCTAGATAATTTTGATAGAATCATCTAAATATACCCAACCATCCTATGGAATCTATGCACCACTATAACAATATTTGGTGGATCACAATATATCAATGCCTAAACCATTGTTGGGTCCACTACTAATATAGTCTCAGAGATTAAATGTCCTAGAAAATGGACCACATGAATATAAAAATGACACTTTGAGAGATTCCCATAATTTAGGTGGTATCATATTGGGTCTAGGACCATCCTGAAGTTACTCGTGTGACCCTGCTCAGATGTCTAATATAGTAGGATTTCAATGATAAAGAATACCACAAACTAATCTAAAAAGATATGAAGATAAGGTTCTTGAGTCCCATTAATATTTTGGGGGTGTTCTTCATAGATAATGGAATCTCCAAGTACACATAGTGACTATAAAAACACTGAATATCATCTTCGTCATATCTTTTTCATGTTCTCTTAGTTGGTGATTTCCTGATCCGAGGTTAATATTTGAGAACCATTATACCACTATAATATGATCAAAGTGTTCATCAATCCTTGGTAGTGGATACTATTATTTGTGTAAACCTGATTCAAGTGTTGTTAATCCGTAAATAATATCAATATCATCTATGCCTTTTAGGAGAACAACACTGGGCTTCCTAGTTAGAAACAATTGGTCATACAAACCCTTCTCTTGGAAGTCCTCGAACATAACCCTCATCTCTCAATGAACATCAAGATCCATCTGATATATTTGTGTAGATATTAATGTCATCCTATGATTAAAATAAATGTAAAGGTATAAATCATGATCATGAGGTAATCATGGTATATACCTAAGAAATCCCCCCTCATACTCCACCACCACGAAATGAAAATGATATCCCAAAGCATCAAATTCTTCAATATTCATTATAAAAAATAGTTTGTTAATGAAATAAACTCTCCAATTTTAGATGTCATAATTCTCTATCCGGGTATCCTTTTCACTCAAAAGGGAGAACCTAATTCTGTCGCTGAAATAAATAGAATACATACAATGCTCCAACATCCAAGCGCCAGATCATAATATTGACACATGTTCACAATCGGTGAGTCACATCCTATCAGAGTATCCAAATAGAAGGGATGATCCAATGGCTCAACTAGAATCCTTATGCCTTGAACTAGAGATGTTGAATGGATTTAATGAATCATGACTATGTTTATAAATACTATATCTAAAGTATAAAAGACACAAATCAGACCTCATATCAACCTTAGAGCCTCTAGATCATTGGAATCCATAGCTTGTGGCTGGCTATGACTATGCCACTAGGCACTCTGATCCTGGAATGGACCACCTGAGATGTAATGGTAATATGTTGAACCTACGACCACATCCTACTGCCCTTCCATCTGATATACCCCATCTACATACCTACATAACGCCATTCTCTTACAATTTTATCTATATTGGGGGTCCCTCAATTGTCTCACTATATGTTGTATGACTGGTTGGAAAATATTTAGTTAGATGTCCCCAACCTTCATAAGAGAAACATCTCCTCTCCCTTAGCTAATTAAAGCAACACTGACACAACAACACCACTGACTATACATCCCGAAATCTACTTCTAAATCATCTAACACGATTGGATCCCCATGATTCCATTGGATTATATCTAATGAGGTCTTATCTACTTGGTTCCCACTCTTAGTTATTACGCCCGGTGCCTTCTCTACCATAAATACCTCTTCCTCAAAGGCTTTCTCAAGCACCCCATCATAGTTTTTAATGAAAATAGTTACTAAGGAAGCCTTGATTCTTGGATAAAAACAATTATAAAAGGTGTTGCCTTTGTAGAAATAATCCTCCAATATATCAATCGAGTAATGCGAGAGATCAATAATCCTCATTGAGTACATTTCCACTATCATATTGTCTTTTTGTAGATGTATAAGCTCTTGTATGTCTACCAATAACTACTTGGCTTGATAAAACGCCTCCCTAAAGTGATACTCAATATTCGATGATGAGAGAGATTCCTCATCTTTTGACCCAGTCACTACTCTCCACTATCACCTAGAAGTTCATCGATTAAGAATAAACATAATGACCATCATCTCATCTATAGGAGTCCTCACTAGACAGAAAATGATAGTGAATATGAATATCTAGTCCCCAACCACCCGAGGGTTTTCCTCACCTAAAAACATGAAAGTTAAATTCCTCTAAAACATGGGAAATTCACTCACCATGGGTGCATCTTCAACATAATATATCTACACGATGTGCTATTATATAGGTGGTGGTATAGCAAGTAAATAAACAGAAGGTGTAATCTCCATTATAGGACCATGTAACAATGCATCAAGACTAAAAAGATCATCCATATGATCATTTAGTGCATTCCTTTGTTGATGTATATGTGTGGGAATCATTAAATGAAACAAGTTATACCTTGGTTGAAAGTGTATATAAAAGGAGATGAGTCTAGAAGGACATGGAAAACATAACCACTACTATATGATTATTGTTCCATAATCTCCCCTACATCCAATGATTAAATTTACTATGTTAAATGTAATGTAATTAGGGTTATGGTTTTTGGATATGTGGGCTTCCTGACCAACACTAGATTCCCCAACCAGAAAGAAGAACTCGAAAAAAATAAACACTTTTTCACCAAACCAATCTCACCAACATTAATCCTAAGGTATAACTAAATGATATGAAACCACTCTATCATGAAATGAGTCGTTGAGGTCCAACCTATTACTACCCAATCATACTTCCAACTCTCTAGGGGCAGACGACCAGCACCGAGTCAGTATATCGCACAGATGGGACACATTATCTTAAAGTACCTACACACCCCTACCCAAGAATACACAATATTGAAAATTAAAACAACTAAAAAAACCCATTAATACATCAAATTTCACACAATAAACCATGAAAGTAAAGTACATAAGGCCGAAAAAGTGTCCAAATACAGTCCTAAAAACTGTAAAGAGTCCACCATACTAAAAGGATGAGGATTAAAGTAAATTACATGCTCCATGTGACCACCTTGTTATAAAAATATAAATATATTATACACCCTCTTCATGTCCTCCTAGGACACCGTCAATAGGCTTTTTATCTACATAAGACATGACACATGTGGCAGAATCCCATGCAGGGATGAGTATAACAACACTTAGTAAGACACATGGAAAACACTAAAGAATAAGAAAAAAATTATATTCATACCAATGTATGCTATAAAAATCAATTTATAATCAGAAAATAATGATATACTCATGAAAAATACCACACAACTAGGTGGTCATCACATTCTAACGAGGAAGACATTTTTCATGAAGAAATTATTGTCCCATGAGAGTACACTCCGTAAGGAAATATATCATCATAGACACTATATGAAGAGGTATAGATCATTATTCCATACCCATGATATCTCATTGGTCAAAAAATACTCAATACTCAAATAGTGGTTCATGGCTAGAATCACTAGGGGATACCACAAACCCAATATGGATCAACCCACTACATTGATGATCATGTGTAAATGATGCCACAAAAACTACTGACGTGGAATGCTAGACCAAGGATCTATACCCTACCAAATAAGATTATGATGATTCTATCAACATAATCTATGGAACAAGGATAATAGAGTATCACACTACAGTCTAACAAATGGACACTATAACTCTATCAACTTCTAAAACTCTAGAGGGGTAAAAGTCATGTGATGTGGACGTAATGCCACACTATACCCTCAAGGGAAAAGATCATGGGGAAACACTAAACATATAAAGGTCTAAAAAATGTAAAGAATGCGTTATAAACAAACATAAAGGTAGTACACTATGTGTAACATAGGTTACATGACATGTCCAACTATCCCCAAGTCTACACCCATGGAAGAGATTCACACAGAATATATGTATCAAAATAAAAATATTATAGGATTAAAAGAAATGAAGAGACACATGAAAGCATTAACATGTCACCTGGCCATGCCTATGTATTAGTGCCCATGTCCTTGTACCATCCTGGGTTCACCTGGAAATGTTTGTGTCGAAGTACACACCGTGATACTAGTTGTTTCATTTTTCACACGACTGTGTATGTCTGAAAGTACTTGTAGATTATGAAGTAAGGGTCACATGGTGTGTGACTGGTCCATATATAATGTGATACATGAATACAACTAGAACCCTAGCATCATAGCAAGGTGGTATCACATGGTGGGTAATTCCACATTACACACAGTGTAACTCGGGAGATACCATATTTATTAGAAATTTATTTTTATTGTTCACTGCATTGAAAGATACTCTATACTCCCTTGGAATTTTAGTTACGGGGTTAGACGGTCCATTCCATCATTTCTAACTAGTATCTGGGTCCCTGATCTGCTCGAAAAACCATCCATCCTACGATCTATCACCGATCCTCAAAACTGGAAGCAACACAACCCACAAAACCATCCAATCTTTGTCTAATCATCCACCATTGACGTCACACCTTGATCACACCATCTATCATAAACCACACTTGTGGTGCTGATTTATTCCACAAAATACCCACTTTACAATGATCATATACGAGGTATTCATTGAATTGTAGAACAAAATAAAATTCCCATTATTAATGTGCAATGAAAGGGGGAAAAAATCCTAAAGACACAGAACATAAAGAATGAACCCTGATCCTTGTGCATTTTTTCAGGATGCATTATCATACATGGAGATGAAAGAAGAGGAATAAATCATAATGAAAATAAAAAATTCCATAAAATTAAATCTTCTGATGATGAGAATATCAATTCTATTTATGAAATTGATCTACACTCATTCAGGATTAATTAATGTGATGGATATCACAAAATACATCCTACATAGTGTTTGGATCGATCGTTGACAAATAATGGTTGTGTTTTCATTGTTGAAGAGATCCATGAACTCTTTTGGCACAATGATCCATGATTTGATCTCAATCGATTGTCTTTCACTAAGAAATTTCTCCAACGGTTATCAGAATCTCTATTGTGTGAGTGAAAAACCCTGAGGAAATACTATAACAACATACATAAATAAGATTCTAACACACTTTTTCGTAAAAATTAAATTAAATATTTAAATAATTAATTTTATGCTCGTTACATATTTTTAACAATCATATCGCACCGAAAATGATTTTATATCTCCTTCGATAAAACCCATTTTATAAACTTAATGGTGCATTCTAATTTCTGATTCGGGCATCCCTTAAATATTTATTCTATAATTTCAGGAGAGCTACACGTGCATGATATTTAATTTATTTTATATATTTTAAATATTTATTCTGGGAAAACCATGTCTCAGAATCACTTTTTCTCTTAGTGACTATTCAATGAAATAATCCATATAAAATATAAAAACAATATAAGGAAAATTAGATTGATCAGAGTAATACTCCACATTCCTGAAAGAAAAATTCTATAATCTTACATTTTCAAAAGAAGAGGTTATAAATGGTTGTAGAAACATTGAAATGACATATAATTATATACATTCCAATATTATTAATTCTATAATTGATACAATATTTTTAATTGAATAATAAGAATATCTAAAATTTAAATCTCATTGTTAATATTCATATATCATGATTGAGAGACTTGATTTGGCTAAAAACAAAATCCTTAAAGGATTTGAATTAATAAGAGAAGATAAGATATATGATGAAATGAAGGAATGTTGTATGTTTTTGATTAGATTTTTAGGGGAAATATGTTTTAAATGGATTGAATTAGTGGTGAGAGGAGGTTCCCTTTTTGAAGTGATTGGAGATATAGGCATGAAATTTCATTAAAATATTTCGACCATATAAGGTTATGTTCCTGGGAATGTTGGTCGAAACAAACAAGTATTCACATTTAGGACATTTTATGATTTAAATATCATAAAACAATAAGAATTGAGCAATATATGGTGGAAATCCAACCCTTATCCTTTATTTAAACCCAGAGTAATCCGGTTTTAACCTTAACCATGGTAGTTGTTTTTTAATGTTTTTAATATTAATTAAGAAAAAAATTAAGCTGAACCTATGGAATTATATTAAATATGATTAGGGAACATATGGATTCAAATTTACTAGATTCATTTTCTCGATGTAAAAAATATATAAATTATTGTATAAACTGCAATGAAAATAATTTTTTCCAAAATGAATTTTTAAAAGTAAAAATGAATGTACTTATTTAAATTAACTAGGGAAAACCATTAAATGGATTTTAAAATGTATAAATTAATATATTACCAATAAATTTAATTTAATAAATATATATATATATACATAAAATTTAAATATATAATGATAGAATCAAATTGCACACAAGAAAATAATTTTGAGGGAATCTATTTTTATGTCAAAAAACAATCTTACACAAAAATAGAGTTTATTGGAAATCACTATGTAATTATTTATGTTTTTTATTATGAAAATATAATAATGTTACATTAATATCATATTCAAAACAAAAAATTAATTTTACTGGAAAATAAATTACAATATTTATAATAATAGATATTTTTCAATACTAACTAAAAAATATAATTTAAGAAAAATCCTAAAAATTCACCATAAAATAATATTGTAAGGAGGATTAAAAAAGGATAGTAATTAATTGAAATATAATTTAAAAAATTTCATATATTAATTACTATTTACTTGTAAAAAATAAAATAAAACCTATTTTTTGAAAAAAAATATTTTTGAACCGTAAAAAGACTTTCAAAAAAAAATAAGTAACTTTTTTATGAATTAATAAATAAATATTTAATATTTATAACATTTATAATTATTTATATAATATTTTTATTACCATTTATAAAAACTAATTTAACATCTACTGAATAAAGGATTTATTCATTATGGTTCCTTTGGACATAAAATTCATATAATTAACGGTTTCAAATACATACAGTTTATTTCAAAGGAAATATTAATAAAATATTTGGGTGTTATTGTATAAATCGCATAAAATGAATTTTTTCCTTAAAATTCTATTACCATAATAAAAATATGAGGATATATCTACTTCATCACATCCTTGGTTTCCAATGTAGCTTCCTCTATTTTCTTATCCCTGTAATGAACATTGACCATATAATTAGTCTTCTTCAGTTTAACTTTATCTATATGATCTACAATTTATAAACATTATTCATTATGATAATGATAATGCTCAAGTGGAACAATTTATGATTTTATTTCATGTAAATTAACTACTTTGTACATCCTCAAGTGAGATACATGGACATAATCAAGAACTTGGGAGAGGTATAGTGGGATTTTTTAGTGATAGAGACTATCCTAATCTAACCAAGAATATGAAAAGGGCCAATATACCAGTGGATTTACATTTCAGTCTTTTATAATATCATAATATTTTTTGTTGATAAATTCACTCAAATACCTTCTTGGTTACATAAAATTCATTATCTCACCAATTCTTGTCAATATAACACTTCTAAAGAGACCATATCATTTACATATATTGTTATATGATTTTAAGAATAACTATCCAATAAATCTAAATAAAGGATAAAGAAATATAGTTTCTTTTGTCAAAGAGGTACATAATTTGAAAACCTATAACTAGAATAAACAATATTCTTATTTATATTCCTTGATTATGTCATAACATCCTTTATGATCCTTCATCTTAATAGGATAACCAGGGGATTTATAATACAAAGGGATGAGCTAAAAAGAACAGTAAGGGATTAAGCATGGAAAAGAAGCATAACACATTAGTCAAAGTCATAACATGATTACAAAATCTGAATGTAATATTAATAAACATATATTGGAATATAATTTACGAAATTGAGTCAAATGGTCATGGAAATATAAGAATGTGGAAGAAGCACATAACATGAAATAAATATGATTCAATGCTAACTGGAAAGATGGTATCACTTGGTGGACAAACTCATACAATGAATTAGTTTTACTCCCCCATCCCATACAATACATCTCTGGATACAAAATATTAACCAATGAATTAGAGTGATATCTGGGAACACCCATTATAAATTTCTAATTTATATGTCTCCATCATAATGAAATCAATCATAACAAATAAACATTGGGGATACCCATGGATGTAAATGTGTATCATAATCAGGCCAAAATACATAATCAAAGGAGGTATCCTAGTGGTATCAAGGAATGAATGAATTTAAACAATTACTTTACATTTATAATAGAAATATAAAATTATATGATGAATAATGATGACCAAATTATGTGAAAACAATAGACTGGTTACACAATTTTATAAATGTCCCACTTAAGCAATCTCTGAGGGAAAAAAATGAAGTTTTATTGAATACCATAAAAGAACAATTATCTCCATAAAAATAAAAATGAATTAAAATTTATTTTCATGATAAACATAGTGATTTTAGAAATATAATGGTGTATTAATATAGTTTGTGGAGTGTACATTAATAAGGGTATGAAATTGAGATGTTCCCTTTAATTGTGCTTGCATATCTTGGATAATTGAGAAGGGATCCTTTTAAAAATGTATTTCCCCAAAAAATAAGGAAAACATGATATTTATAAAATCTTTTATAACATATAATCATAATTTATAATAATTATATATGAATACTAAAGAAATAAATTTGTGTAAAGAGAGTGAAAGTGTATCCCAAATGAAAAAATGGTGGTTCATAGATATCCTTTACCTTATGTTTGAATGTGCTCTACACCTACACATAATTTTCTAGATAATCAGATTATATTCATTAATAAATAAATAATGAACATATTACACATATATATTATTTATTATATATTTATTAATTTAATTTATGACTATTTCAATGAGATATAAAATTTAATTTCATAATTTTGTGAGCATTTTTTTCACTATTTCATGGTTGGTTAACTTGGGTATATTTATGGATTTTCATGTCAATTCATATAATTACTCTTTAAGTTATATTTGTAAAGATCCGTAAAATTCAAGGGAAATTTTTTCATAATTTTCTTCGGAATTTTACAAGAACGAAGTTTTTGACGGCGCCTGATTCCGAGGCCCGGTGTGCCCAGAATTTCTATCCGAAGTTTAGCTCGGGTACGTTCAGTGAACGAACGAGCAGGAATTTATAACTTTTGAACCGGTGCCCGGAATCGAATTCCGAGGGCACCGATGGAACCACAACGCCGGTAATTTCTTAGGAACTCCTGTTTCGGAGTTGCGTTTACACGAGGGGAGTTATTAATTTTTGGGGTAGTTGAAAATAAAAATTAACAATTTTTATTTTCCCAACAAGGTAGTTTTAGCCTAAGTAAGGATGTTGGGGGTGGGACCCACCTGTGATAACCAACCTTGAGAGGATAATGTAGGGTGGGACACACATGAGCCCAACCCCTCACTTTCCTAACCCCTCTAAACCCCCCCATTTATGTTTTGTTAACTTATCACCTCATTAATTTTATAACATCTTATGTTAATAAATTAATTGAGTTAAAGTGGGTTTTGAATTTTCAAACTCATGAAATTCAAAACCTATGTTGGGTTAATAAATAAGTGGGTGGATTATTTTCTTTTGGGGTTAGTTGTTCTTGTGGTGGAGACTTGGGAGGGAAAGGATTAAGTTTGAAGTCTTCTTCTTCTTCAACTTCGACGAAGAATGTGAAGAACACCGTTCTTCAACGAAGAACACCTCCGATGAAGAACACTGTTCTTCAACGAAGAACATCTCTACCGAAGAATGCGGTGTCTTTTTCCAACGACGTTTCCTCTTCGAACGCACCTCGACGCCAACAGAATCGACGTTTGTTTTATATGACGCCTGACTTCCGCGACGCTCGTCTTCCGTGGCTCGTTAACGTGCACCGTTCCTGAACTGAGGTAGGGGTTTTATTTATTTATTTGTTCGTGAATACCAACTTGTTGATCTTCGTGGATTTAATTGCTTGTTATCGAATAACACGAGGGGGTCGAACCACACAAACACGGACGACCCTCCTCCTTATTTTTTTGATTGATTCCTTTGTGGATTGGTTCAGAAAGGCGTGGTGTCGTCGCACCACACGGAATCGAGTGAAAGGAAATGTGGGGCGCCGTCGCGCCGCACCGTGGAAAGAAGTTTAAGAATGCGACGCCGTCGCGCCGCGTCGAAGAAAACCGAAGACGCCGCGGCCGGAGCGGGGCCGCGATGTTGTCGCACCACGCCGGACGACAAGGGCCGCGACGGAGCAGGGTGACCGGCGGCCGGTACCGGGCCGCCGGTGACGGAGCTGGAAGGGGACCGGCCGTCTAGGTCGGGCCGGCCGGCCAAGCGGGAGCCAGGGGAATAAATTCCACCGGTTGGATTTCAAGTGGCCCCAATTAAAGGGGCCACCGTTTTCATAAAGGAGGGGCAACGCCCCTCCCTTGGCATGTGCGACACAAAGGCCGCGTTGGTCGTGCAGGCCGCGCTGGCCGCGCCGCCGCGCCACCGGCCGGGCCGGACCGAGTCGTCGGGCCGGGTCGCCGCCCGGGCCGGGTCGACCTGGTTCGGCCGACCCAGGGGGGTACTGGGCCGGGCCCAAACCCCCTATTTTCAGACTGAGTTTGTTCAAACGCCCATATCATGGGCTACGTACCTCCAATCGACGCACCGTCAGTTGCGTAGGAATCCATGGAACGAGATGGTCGTTTCGGTGTATCGTACTCAAAGTTTCAGAATACTTTGGGTTCCGCTAGGTTGGTTCGGATACGAAACAAACAAGGCCCTCTGAGCGGAAACACTCATAACTTGAGATCCGGACGTCCGATTGACGTGACGTCAACTTTGTTGGATTCCTCTTAGTGAGACGGATCTTTTGGCTTACTATGCTAGAGGTTTGGATGCCATCAGAGTGCAGTCGGGTTGGTTCGCTCACGAAACCAACCGGTCCCCTGGAACAAAAAAGCCAATAACTCACAGACCGGGCGTCCGATTGACGCAATGTCTATCTCGTTGTTTTCCCCTTGATGAGATGGAACTTTTGGCATACTTCACCCGAGTTTTGGTTTCTCTTGGATAGTGGCCGGGTTGGATGGTACCCGAAAACCAACCGAGCCCCTGGAACGGAAAAGCTGATATCTTTCAGACCAGACGTCCGTTTGACGAACCGTCAGCGGCGTTGGTGATCACGTTGAGAAACGATCCCTATGAGTATTCCCTATGAGAGTTTGGGGTAAAGTTGAGATACGTCCAGGTTGGTTCGCTCACGAAACCAACTGGGCCCCTGGGACGGAAAGGCTAATAACTCACAAACCGGGCGTCTGATTGACGCACAGTCTGTTGCGTTGAGACCCCTATGATGAGGCGGTCCTTTGAGATACTTATTTGTGGGACTTTGAGATACTTGGAGTTTTGACCAGTAGCTTGTGGAGCGGACCCTCCCGGAGACGAGCGTACGATGTACGAAGACCGTGTAGCCGGCTGAGACCTGACGACTGCTTGACCGACTCGACTTGGAGTGAGTCGACTAGCCCAGTGGACGGATCACCCATTATTTGGCGACAGACCCACGACAGATGGAGTGCCCGGTAGTTGGCCGAAAACCCGTGGTACTCGACAGGAGGAGTACCTCTGTTGGCTATTGGTGGGAGCGCCCGAAATTTGGCGACAGACCCAAAGCGGACGGAGCGCCCAGTAGTTGGCCACAGACCCACAGTACTTGACAGGAGGAGTACCTCAGCAATCTTAGGTTAGTGAGCAGTACCTCAGAGTCATGACAGGACCACTGTACACTCCAGAGACGGGGCTCTTCAGCAGTTATGGTTTCCTTGATGAAAATCCTGGTTTGAGCTGAGACTTTTGACCTTTGTGTTTACCTAATGATTGAGATGGGTCACTTGATAACATAGGTATATGTATGTGCATATACCTGGGTAGTGGTTATCTGTTGATTTCATGATCCTTGTGTTTCCTCATGATTGAGATGGGTTACTTGATAACTTAGGTATATGTATGGGCATATACCTAAGTTGAGGTTATCTGTTGAGATCTTCTTTGTGGTTAACCTTGTTGGTTTTAGTGAGACCTTGAGGGTCTTGGGGTCCCTACTGAGTATCGTTATACTCACCCCTGCACGGGTTATTCCCGCACCTCGTTGTGTTGGTTGTAGACGACGTGCAGTGATGACGAAGGCTGAGTGTTCGAGGACTGGACAGTACCCGGAGGCGGACTACACGACGAGTCAGTATCTGGAGGCGGACTTCACGGCGAGACGACACAAATATGAAGTTGACGGGCGAGAGAGTTGAGGAGGCTATCTGTACCTACCCATCAGGTAGGATCCGTGGTGGACGATCTAGGAGCTGCGCTATTTGTACCTACCCATCAGGTAGGATCCGAAGAGGACGACCCAAGAGCTTCTTCCTTCTTCCAGCTGTTTGTCTTTTTCTGTTTTACTTTCGTTCAGTTGTAGCTGCACTTTCAGTTGGGATTGTATTCTGGGCCATTTACTTTTCAGCACTTTCTTTTTTACTTAGTGTTTTTCTTCCGCTTGTACACTGTGGTGTTTTGTTTACTTTTATAAAGGCAATGCCTTCCCAGTTATCAGGATTTAGTCCTTTGGTGCTAGTCGCCAGCCCCTGGCCTATGGAAGGCGGGCTTGGGGTAGTCACTGCTCGGGCCCCGAGGACGGGTCGTGACAAATTGGTATCAGAGGAGTCGGTTCTGCCGCAGAACTTATAACTCTGATATTTTCTTTCTGTGAAGCAATAGTGTTAAGAGTACCGAGTGTGGTTTTCAGTTCAGGGAGTCCAGTGTTGGTGCGGGCGGCCGACGTATCCATACACCAGGACCCTGACAACTGAATTCCGACTTTGTGCACGAAAACACTGATTTTGTGTGTGTTCTTGAAGTTTTATTTAAATATCATCTCAAACCAGGTCAGATCACCAGGTATAAATCATTTGACCGTGTCACGTTGTTTCATTCGGGATTCCTCCCCGCGGACGACCAGCTAGAGCCCCTAGAGTTGTTCGTACTGACAGGCCGCTGAGCGACGTCCCCTCAGTACAGGGCCCTATTCCAGTTGAGGCACAAACAGAGGAACCAGCGGTGCTACTACCCGTTGGGCCACCAATGCCACCATCCCCAGCAGCAGAGGGTGCACGTCGCTTGAGCGCACTGCACGAGTTCCAGCGCTAGAGGCCACCCAGGTTCTAGGGAGGGACGGACCCGTAGGCGGCTGAGGATTAGCTGGAGGCTGTGGTGAGAGTCTTCAGGCTAGTGGGGATGCCGACAGACTTCATGGTGATCCTTGATGCCAGCCTTCTTCAGGCAGGAGCAGATAGATGGTGGAGCCTGATGCTCCAGATGCATGACGAGGTGACACTTCTTTGGGCAGCCTTCGAGTGCCTATTCCGGACAGAGTTTGTACCAGCCACCCTTCGAGCGGTGCGTATACAGGTGCTACATCAGCTGCGGCAAGGCAACATGATAGTGGCACAGTATTCTGCAAGGTTCACAGACCTCTCGCGCTACTCCACAGATATGGTACGAGATCCGTTCTTCAGGGCCCGAACCTTCAAGCAGGGGCTCAGGTGAGAGATTATAGATTCTGTTGTTTCTCACAACATTCTGACGCAGACAGGGGTGTTGGAGAGAGCCCTCTTAGTGGAGAGTTTCCTTGCTGATCAGTCTCCAGCAGCACGACCCACCACTAGCCAGCTTGTGACAGAGTCTTCTACAGCAGATAGTAGACAAATGTAGCAGAGGTCCAAGAGGACCAGACCTACCGGTGGCCGACTGCACGACTCAGGTTCAGTTGTGCGGGGGAACCAGGTTGGAGTCAGAGCCAGTCGTGCCAAGAGTGGACAGTGTTACTCCTGCGGCGGGATTGGTCACATGGCACGTGACTGTCCGACCCGCCATGCAGATGACCAACAGTTAAATGAAGAACCTCCCAGCCAGAGGCAGAGGTTCGATCAGGGCATACTGCAAGGAGCAGGCGACGATGGAAGAGGAGCTGGTCGTGCAGCTGGAGGTGGACGACGCTTCGGGGTGTTGCCACCCCCACCACCAGGAGGCCCACCCCGACCGCAGGGGACAGGAGGACATTGGAGAGCTCAGCTTCAGGCAGCTGAGGCCTATGGTCATGGAGCTCTGGAAGCAGATGGATAGGAGTGGGACTAGCTCCAGACCTGGAGGCTATGGATCCTGTTGCTTCTAGTTTTGTTGATGTTTGTTTGTAGTTTCTTCGTGTCTTTGTACTATGAGCTGCAATAATAAAAAGACACTTATCCTTGTGATGTTTGCTTTCCTGTCCTTTCTTTTGGTTGATACTGAGTGGTCCCGGTTAAAACTGTTGACTTGACCCTCACATTTGAGATTTCTACTAGAGGAGACCTAGTGACCTCACACTGATGCCGACAGTGTGACTCGACCCTTGGAGGTGAGAGTGACAGTTGGATCTCTTGGTAGTTACGTCGAAGCCTTACGGTGTCATCCATGGCATGAATTCATCATTCATGTCAGGGTTGACTGTATTAGGAAATGAATGTGGTTCATCCAGGGGATGAGACTGGATTTCTCTTATTGGAAAAGAAGAAATCATAGCAGCTCTTGTGAGACTAGAGAAGGTACAGGTCATCCAAGAGCGGATGAGGACATCAAAGGGCCTACAGTAGCCTTATGCTGACAGGACTTGGAGGTCTCTAGAGTTCGAGGATGATGATCACATCCTGAGACGGGTCTCACCTTGAAGAAGTTTATGAAGATGTGGCCAATGTGGCAAGTTATCTCCGAGGTTCAACGGACCTTTCTAGGTCCTCAGTTGGGTAGGCGGGGTGGTTTACCGCTTGACCCATCCACCTAAGTTGCACCAGGTGCAATGAGACTTCAACGTATCTCAACTGAGGAGATACGTGCTTGACCATTCACATATCATCGACCATGAGGAGCTGGACGATGTTGATGAGGTGTCTTTCACGGAGGTTCCAGTGGGGATCGAGGATCGACAGGAGCAGATCCTATAAGGATGATCGATTCCTCGAGTGCGCTTTCTCTGGTAGTATGGAATCTCCAGGTGAGCACATGAGAGCAGGAGACTCAGATGCGTGCTCAGTACCATTTTTGTATCCCTGGTTTGTGTTGTAGCTTTACAAGGACGTAAATCCCTGAGGTGGGAGTAATGTAAAGATCCGTAAAATTCAAGGGAAATTTTTTCTTAATTTTCTTTGAAATTTTACAAGAACGCAGTTTTTGAAGGCACCCGATTCCGAGGCACGTTGTGCCCAGAATTTCAATCCGAAGTTTAGCCTGGGTACGTTCAGTGGACGAACGAGTGGGAATTTCTAACTTTTGAACCGGTGCCCAGAATCGAATTTTGAAGGCACTGATGGAACTGCATCGCCGGTAATTTCTTAGGAACTCCTGTTTCGGAGTTGCGTTTACACGAGGGGAGTTATTAATTTTTGTGGTAGTTGAAAATAAAAATTAACAATTTTTTTCCCACTTGGTAGTTTTATCCTAAGTAAGGATGTTAGGGGGTGGGACCCACATGTGATAACCAACCTTGAGAGGATAAAGTAGGGTGGGACCCACACTAGCCCAACCCCTCACTTTCCTAACCCCTCTAATCCCCCCATTTAAGTTTTGTTAACTTATCACCTCATTAATTTTATAACATCTTATGTTAATAAATTAATTTAGTTAAAGTGGGTTTTGAATTTTCAAACTCTTGAAATTCAAAACCTATGTTGGGTTAATAAATAAGTGGGTGGGTTATTTTTTTTGGGGTTAGTTGTTCTTGTGGTGGAGACTTGGGAGAGAAAGGGCTAAGTTTGAAGTCTTCTTCTTCTTCAACTTCGACGAAGAACGTGAAGAACATCGTTCTTCAACGAAGAACACCTCCGACGAAGAACACCGTTCTTCAATGAAGAACATCTCCGACGAAGAACGCGACGTCTTCTTCCAACGACGTTTCCTCTTCGAATGCACCTCGACGACAACGGAATCGACGTTCATTTTCCACGACGCCCGACTTCCGCGACGCTCGTCTTCCGCGGCTCATTAACGTGCATCGTTCCTGAACCGAGGTAGGGGTTTTATTTATTTATTTGTTCGTGAATACCAACTTGTTGATCTTCGTGGATTTAACCGCTTGTTATCGATTAACGCGAGGGGGTCGGACCGCACAAACACGGCCGACCCTCCTCCTTATTTGTTTTTGTTTGATTCCTTTGTGGATTGGTTCAGGAAGGTGTGGTGTCGTCGCACCACATGGAATTGAGCGAAAGGAAACGTGCAGCGCCGTCGCGCCGCACCGTGGAAAGAATTTTAAGAACGCGATGCCGTCGCGCCGCGTCGAAGAAAACCGAAGACGCCGCAGCCGGAGTGGGGCCGCGATGGCGGGGCGCGGTGTCGTCGCACCGAGCCGGACGACAAGGGTCGCGGCCGGTTCCGGGCTGCAGCGGAGCAGGGTGACCGGCGGCCGGTACCGGGCCGCCGGCGACGGAGCTGGAAGGGGACCGGCCATTTCCTGTCCCGTTGAGCAGAAACCGGCTGGCCAGGTCGGGCCGGCCGGCCAAGGGGGATCCGGGGGAATTAATTCCCTCAGCTGGATTTCAAGCGGCCCCAATTAAAGGGCCCGCCGTTTTCATAAAGGAGGGGCAACGCCCCTCCCTTGGGATGCACGACACAAAGGCCGCACTGGCCGCGCAGGCCGCGCCGCCGGCTGGGCCGGGCCGGGTCGTCGGGCTGGGTCGCCGCCCGGGCCGGGTCAACCCAGTTCGGCCGACCGAGGGGGGTACTGGGCCGGGCCCAGACCCCCTATTTTCGGACTGAGTTGGTTCAAACGCCCATATCTTGGGCTACGGACCTCCGATTGACGCACCGTCAGTTGCGTAGCAATACTTGGAACGAGATGGTCCTTTCAGTATATCGCAATCAAGGTTTCAGAATACTTTGTGTTCGGCCAGTTTGGTTCGGATACGAAATCAACCGGGCCCTCGGAGCGGAAACACTCGTAACATGAGATCCGGACGTCCGATTGACATGCCGTCGACTTTGTTGGATTCCTCTTAGTGAGACGGATCTTTTGGCTTACTCCGCTCGAGGTTTGGATGCCGTCGGAGTGATGTCGGGTTGGTTCGCTCACGAAACCAACTGGGCCCCTGGAACGAAAAAGCCAATAACTCACAGACCGGGCGTCCGAATGACGCGCCGTCTGTCTCGTTGTTTTCCTCTTGATGAGATGGAACTTTTGGCATACTTCTCCCGAGTTTTGGTTGTTGTTGGATAGTGGCTGGGTTGGATGGTACCCGAAAACCAACTGGACCCCTGGAATGGAAAAACTGATATCTTTCAAACCAGACGTCCGTTTGACGAACCATCAGCGATGTTGGTGATCACGTTGAGAAACGGTCCCTATGAGTATACCCTATGAGAGTTCGAGGTACAGTTGAGATACGGCTGGGATGGTTCGCTCACGAAACCAACCGGGCCCCTGGGACGGAAAAGCTAATAACTCACAGACCGGGCGTCCGATTGACGCGCCGTCTGTTGCATTGAGACCCCTATGACAAGGCGGTCCTTTGAGATACTTCTTCGTGGGACTTTGAGATACTTGGAGTTTTGACCAGTATCGCGTGGTGCAGACCCTCCTGGAGACGAGCGTACGAAGTATGAAGATCTTGTAGCCGGCTGAGACCTGACGATTGCTTGACCGACTCGACTTGGAGTGAGTCGACTAGCCTAGTGGACGGAGCACCCAATATTTGGCGACAGACCCACGGCGGAAGGAGCTCCCGGTAGGTGGCCGCAAACCCGCGGTACTCGGCAGGAGGAGTACCTCTGTAGGCTATTGGGGGGAGCGCCTGACATTTGGCAACAGACCCACAGCGGACGGAGCGCCCAGTAGTTGGCCGCAGACCCGCAGTACTCGACAGGAGGAGTACCTTAGCAGTCTTAGGTTAGTGAGTAGTACCTCGGAGTCATGACAGGACCACTGTACACTCCAGAGACGGGGCTCTTCAGTAGTTACAGTTTCGTTGATGAAAATCCTGGTTTGAGCTGAGACTTTTGACCTTTGTGTTTACCTCATTATTGAGATGGGTCACTTGATAACTTACGTATTTGTATGGGAATATACCTGGGTAGTGATTATCTGTTGATTTCATGATCCTTGTGTTTCCTCATGATTGAGATGGGTTACTTGATAACTTAGGTATATGTATGGGCATATACCTAAGTAGAGGTTATCTGTTGAGATCTTCTTTGTGGTTAACCGTGTTGGTTTTAGTGAGACCTTGAGGGTCTCGGGGTCCCTACTGTGTATCGTTATACTCACCCCTTCACGGGCTATGCCCGCACCTCGTTGTGTTGGTTGCAGACGACAGGCAGTGCTGACGGAGGCCGAGTGTTCGAGGACTGGACAGTACCCGGAGGTGGACTACATGACGAGTCAATATCTGGAGGCGGACTTCACGGTGAGACGACACAAAGAGTAGGTTGACGGGCGAGAGTGTTGAGGAGGATATCTGTACCTACCCTTCAGGTAGGATCCATGGTGGACGATCCAGGAGCTGTGCTATCTGTACCTACCCTTCAGGTAGGATCCAAGGAGGACGACCCAAGAGCTGCTTCCTTCTTCCAGTTGTTTGTCTTTTTCTATTGTACTTTCATTCAGTTTTAACTGCACTTTCAGTTGGGTTTGTATTCTGGTCCATTTACTTATCAGCACTTTCTTTTGTACTTAGTGTTTTGCTTCCGCTTGTACTCTGTGGTGTTTTGTTTACTTTTATAAAGGCAATTCCTTCCCAGTTATCTGGATTTACGCCTTTGGTGCTAGTCGCCAGCCCCTGGCCTATGGAAGGCGGGCTTGGGGTAGTCACGGCTCGGGCCCCGAGGACGGGTTGTGACAATATTATTTTTATTAAGATATATATAGAAGTTTAAATGGACAAATATATCTTTTCAATTTTTGGTATGATGATGATTCCATTGATAAAACCTTAATGATAATTTTTTTTTTATTTTGGTGTTTTTTTACAATCCCGACCTAGTATTGTCTTATTCAATTTTTTGTCCATATATAGATTCTAGAATGAGGGAAAATATATTATTAATATAATTAATAAATTATAAAAAGAAATATATTTTAATATATAATGGAAGTGGACGTTTTAATGGGAATAAAAAACTCTTCATCCACGAAGGTTGTAAATCAACAAACCATTGAAGATGTTTTCATTTTTATGAATAAAAGAAGAAGAAAAGTTATTTCATTATGGATGTCCCATTAACAAAATAATAATATAGTATATATATGGATGTTGTGTAATCACAAATCCTTTTATAGGGGTGAGGATAAGGTAGTATAAATTAATAAATTTAAAATAGAAATGAGGAGGATTTTACCTCTTGAGTACGGTCTCCTTGAGAACCCTCTTAAAGAACATTGAATTGGTATTTTAGTGAGATAAGATAAAATAAGACTCGAGAAGATTAATGGGAGAGTAATTAATAAAGATATTTAAAATCCCCATGTGTTATAAGGTGTGAGTAAAAGGAGTGGTGGGGTTGTATTTTTAATGGGGGAGTGGGGTGTTTTTTATTATTGTATTCATTAGTTTACAACTTCAGCTCAAGAATATCAATAGTGATGATTCTTATGAGTATATATAGTTACTATTGAATGGTTTTTTTAGCTAATTGTTTATTAAATAATCCATGAATCCAAAATTCATTTATTTAGCATAAATGTTTAATATCATAAATTAGTGTATTTTACTATTCACTAAAATTTAAACTATTAAAAAAACCATCATACATCACCCCAACCATTTTCACCATGTAAATTAAAAAAATGGAATCCATTTAATGAAAATAATTCTATAAATGTAGAAAATTTAATTTTTATAACAAATTATCATTCATTAAAAAAACTACCAATTTTATTTTTATAATAAATTTTATAGACCATTAATTTTTTTGGTCTATTAAATTTATAATAAAATTATAATACAACTTAGTATTAATTTTTAAATATATTTTAGTTAAATAAAATATATTTTACATCATTATAACAATTATAATTTATATTAAAAAATTAATGATTTATAAAAATATAAGCATGTAATTTAACATTTTAAAAAAATTATTCACATATACCATAATATAAATATGTAATTATTTAATTTATAAGATACCTAAATATTATTTCACTCATTAATAAGTAAATTTACTATCCTAATGACTAAGAAAACCATTTTTAAGGGACATATTACTATTCAGAAAATCATGTTACTGTTATAATAGTCAAATCCTTATTCCAACAATAAGATTTATAATGGTCATATATGTTCCCTAATTTCTATAAATACCCATTATTTCATTTATTATTAATTAAAATATATTTTATATAATGGTTATTTATATTTTGATCTTAATAATTAATAGTGTAATAATAAAACTATATTTTATTTCTATATCATTGTTGATAAGTGAAGTCATTCTAGTGGTTTAAGAAGATCTATATTTTCCTATTCATATAATCTTATTTTCTATTTATTTCCCCAATATAATATCTGGGATTCATATTGTTTTATTTATTGAATAATATATATTTATTCATTTATGAAAATAAATTAAATTTTGATTCTCGACATTATAATTGTGAATTATAATATAAGACACAATTAAGACAATTGAAAGTACAATGGTAAAATTATGGGTTGTTACGTTCTTCCACCATTTTGAAATTTTACCTCAAAATTTCATTTTACATACTAAAGTGAGAATGGTGGGGGAAATTATCTTTCATCACATCATCTATTTCCTATGTCAAATATTCATATTTATGGTTCCTCTATTGTAATTTCACCTTGCGAGTAGTCACGTTGTGTAAAGGTTTATTGCTACGGTCCATGGTCTTCACCGGGTACTTAATATAAGAGAGATCATTATCCATCTATACCCCCTATAAATTAATAATTTGTGAGGTATATGTTATGTAATTATTTAATAGGGATACATGGAATATGTTATGTACTTGAGACATGGTTGTTATAAGTTCTAGTAGATAGGACATGGCTATGATGCAATCAACAATCTCAAATGGGCTGTTATACATGGATCTTAGCTTTATCTTAAACCCAAATCTCATAATTCTCTACATTGAAGATATACCAAGGAATATAATTTATCCACTATCATACTCATGGTAATGTGGATTATTTTATCGATAGATATTTTATCAAAATCAATCTTCCATGATGTGATGCTAAATGTTGACTAAATTTTCTACCAATTCATCAACAATTTTAGGAACCAACTGCTTACATTCACTGATTTAATCCTAGGATATTGATGTTATACATCATTTCCCATAATGGGAACCATATAAATCCATTTTTATTGTTGATAGGAAGATATTATTGTAAGATAACATGACCTATGGAGGATGTCGATCCCATTCACCATTGAAGTCCTTTGAGCATAATATCAACATATCGTCCAATGGATGAATAGTCTCATCAGGCTGGCAATCAGTCTGGGGTGGTAGGTTATTCTAATGTTCAAATTATTTTCTAGAGAATGTTGGATACTTTTTATGAGCATGGATTTAAATCTCATATCCAGACCAGATATAATCAATCATGGTAATTCATTTTTCCTCACCACTTCATTAATGTTTATTCATGTAATTTGATCGAGTGATAGGTCCTATTGGATTAAAATAAAGTGATCTATCTTTAAAATAAAATTTAAATAAATCCATACTTTTTTATTTCCTCTAGATGTCCTCACAAGTACTATGAAAAAGGTTGTGGTTATATATACCCATTTAAATGTACGTATAGGAAATAATTACATAATCTACTTCCACATTATTCTTTTAACCTTCACTTTCTAAGATACTTGGAACATTGATGAATATTCAGTGATCTTTTTCATCATATTGTCCCACCAATATTGATCATGGAGATCTTTATTCATATTTTTGCTTCTTGGGTGGATCTAGAATGCAAATCTATGTGCATTATTCAAAATCACCCTATTTGTTATAGGATTTGACTATACACATAGTCAAAAAAAAACAAATATAATTAACCCTTCATCATCAATTTTAATCTCCAATGAAATATCATTGTTGATATATTCCACATTAATCTTAATTTTAACAACATTTATTTAAAATCCTTTACCTTATCCCAAAGTGATGGTAGATAAATCATTTCATAAAGGATTTATGATGTTCATTTCCTTATAATTCCCATGGATATCATTTATATGTCTTTGAAGAATTGATCCTTTTCAATTCCCATTATTGAAAATGTTATCAGATCCTTTTTTACTTATGTAATCTACCACATTATGTATTTACGATGATGGTAGTGGTTTGATAATTTATAATGTTTGATGATCTCTAATCATCTTCACTGGAATATATTAGGCCCTTTCTATGTGAATATATATTTGAGGCTATTTGGATCCATATATATTTCAAAATTATTCCCAAATAGATAATGTTATATATTTTAAATTCAATGATAAGAACTACCAACCCTATATCATGTGTGGGGTAGTTTTTCTCATGAACATTAAGATTTATTGATGTGTATGCTATCACTTTATCAATTTACAATAGTACATGAAAAATATCCTTCTATGAGGAATCCTTGTATACCAAAATTAGTTCCCCACATAATGGTATTATTAATAATGCTGTAGTGATAAAACTCATTTTCAACTCATGAAATAGTTATTCACATTCACTGTTGTTGAAACAAATTACTCCCTTCTATGTCATCTTAGTTAGTCACTTTGGAAATTGTTGAAAATTATTCAGAAATAATTAGTAATACCTACTATGACTGAGGATACTATGAATTTCAATTTTATAAAATGTAATGCACCACTCCTCAACTTCCATTTCAATATATGGGACCAAATATATCCCTTTACCGGTGATAACATGCTCAAAACAAGATACATACTCCAATAAGAACTCACATTTACTATTCTTTTCATATTTTATACCCTTTCATGAATTATTTAGCATAGTGTTCAAATTTTCCTCACGCACCTCCTTTCTCTTGGAGAAAACCAAAATATCATGTATAAATAATACCATTACATTTTCAAGTTAATGTTTAAAGACTCAAAACATTATGTGAATAAAAATTTTAGATTATTAGGGAGTCCAAAATGTATAACTACGATATCCTAATTTCTGCACCATGTTTGAAATGTAGTTTTGAAAATATATTTCTTTTTTACCATTAATTGGTTATATAGTTATTGAAGGTTCACCTTAGGGAAAGATTTGGAACCATCTATTTGATAAAAATAGTAATCTAACCATGGAAGGGGATAATTGTTCTTTATCATTTATTTGTTGTTGTCATGGTAGTAAATGAGGATGCACATTGATCTATCCTTATACATGATGAAGAGGAGTGGAACATGACATGGTGGAGCACTTAGGTATACAAAACCACTATATATATTATCTTCTAATAGCCTCTTCTATTATTCGAACTCAGTGGTGGCTTTTATGTAAGGAGTCCTTGATATAGCCAATGATCCAGGTAAATTTCAATTGAGAACTAAACCTCTCAATCAAGATGAAGAATAGTAAATTCTATAAGTATCACATTAGTATAGTTCCTAAAAATGGGCATGTATTCAATCATGATCCACAAATTTTTCTCAATCACTTGAGCTTGATATTAATTTTCATTAGGTAATAGTATCCATGGTGGTGGAAAATATACCAAAGTATATGTATATTCCTCCTTACATTTTAACATAATTCGAGGATTCCTCATGACGTGAATAATGATCGACCATTCCTAATTTATTATGTTTCCTTCATATAAAGATCCCCAATCCTTGCCTAATAAATCATCAAACTCCAATAAAATAAGAATGGTGATATTTGTTTGGGAGGATAAGTCCACAAAAATTGGTCGGGGAGGAGTTATAAACTTGGGAGGATTTAATTTACTCTTTTTGGTTATTATAGATAACTCAACAGCCATATTTATGGTTTTTTAAATAGATATACTAAAAATTGATGATATGAATGAATTTGTAGAACCAGAATAAAATATTATGTTCTCTATTATTGAATGAATAACCATAATATCTGTCACCACATCATTATTGAGATCAAACAATGTCTTGGTGACAAATATTAACTTCCTTACTACATAAGAGTTTTCATTAATTTATTATCTCTGACAAACCTTGGTGTGGGGGATTGGATCAGCTAATTCCTTTGTTTCTTAAAGTTCAACCATTTTACTATTGGAACATTGTTACTCTAAAAAATATTTTCTTCATCAGATTATTTAGTTGTATTCCCATATATTCAACAATTATTCATATGATTCCCCTTATTTCTATATATAAGCTTCTCCTAAATCCCTTTATAAAATTTTCAAAATACTTTTTCCCACATTTTTCACATGTGGGATGCATGGGTTTCTTTACTCCATGGGATTTATATGTTGATACTCCTATATTAAAATAATCATCCGATGTTTAATATATGTGTCCATGTAACAACTGAGATTCTCCAATATCAATTTCAACCTTAAGGGAATGTTAGATAATTTCCTCATATCATTAAAAGCCTCGTATCTCAAATGATTTTCATATACATGGATTTAATCATCAAAAAATTAAACCTCTGACAAACAGTGTTCCTAAAAAATGCATATGTGTATCAAGAAAGTCTTGAATGGTTTTTGTTGTAGGACCCAATGGAATCATCTTCCATTTTTGTCAGTCATGGGGAATCCATATTTATTAAAATGGTGATTTTGAAGATAATATTTTTGGAAATATATTTCCTTGAATCCTTCTCAGTACATGGAATAAATTTCCTCATCATATTCAATGTTTTTTGATTAGTTTCTACCATTATTCAACTTCATTTTCAAATCTATATACCGACCACACATCTTAGATTCCTACGAGCTTTAGTGGGTAGAGAATATATTCTAAATAGTCATATTGCATTGTTTTTTTATGAGGGGATCATAATATCCACTAAATATAGGATTAATTTTTCAAACGAAGGATTCAACAACAACATTATATTTCTTTGAAGAAAGAGGGAATTCTATGTGATTCATTTTATTCTTCACAACATGATCCAGTTGAGCCAGTACTAACATGATGTTATGAGATCCCATTATCATCAGGTTTGGAATCTCATTATGGAAATCAGAAAAATTCCAATCACATTGGATGTATGCATGTGATATCATATTTTCATCAATTTACTTAAAAATAATGATAAAAATTTGGGGATTTCATATGTAGATAATAAGATTATAAAAATAAAACTATGAATATAGAAGGATAATCATATAAATTAAAAATATATCCTAACATGCAATTCATTAGGTTTTAATCGAGGATATAAATTATGAATGAGTTATAACTAGGGTTATTACTATAGTTTTCTATTCACTATCCCAAAAAAATATTGAGATCGTGCTCTCATACCAACAATAGTGTGTCTATCGTTTTATATATTTTATTTCATGATTTTAAGATTAATTATTCAATAAATAAAAATTAATGATAGAGTATTATAGTGTCTTTGAAAGGCTAGGTACATAATTAAAAAACCTAGAACGAGAAAAAAATATTCATTAATATTCTAAAATGATATCCTAACAACCTCTAATATCTTACATCTACATGGGATACTCATAGGACTACATAGACAAAGGGATGAGCTAACAATCCCAGTAAGGGAATACGCATGGAAATGAATCATATCACATGAGTCAAAGGCATTATATGATAACATAATAGGCAGGGAACGTGAATTAAAGCATAGTTATATATAAAATAAAACATTGAATTATATGATCTGGGAAATATAGGAATGTAAAATCAACACATAATATGAAATAAACAGAAGTCATGGAAAATTTCTCATATGATATCACTTGGTAGACAAAACCCAGTAATGGATTATGTACCTCCTTAATGCCATACATAACATACCCTAAAAAAATATGTATTTCTTTGGAGTTCTATATAAAAACACCCATAATAACATATTCATTCATATTGGTTTCACACAATTAAATGAAACATGATTAATTAACATAGGGGTTACCTATATATGGAAATGGGTATCTTAATCTTGATATAAAAAATAACCAAAGGGCTTATCATATTTATGTCCATGAAAAAGGGATTTAAATCACTATTTTATATTAATAGGGGAAATATAAAAATATTTCATGAATAAAAATATCCAATCTATGTGAAAAAATTAAAAAGTGTGGTTATGAAAATTGAAAAATGTCGCAATTAAGCATTGTTTTAGAGAAAGGAAAAAAGATTTATTTAGAAGGTAATGTAATAATTAAATCCATAACACCAAAAATGAGGTAAAATTATTTCTTCTGATAATATTATTTAATTTAGAAAAATATATGGGGCTGAAATTATTTTAAAGAGATTACTTGAAACATGTATGAAATAGTGAATTTCCCTTTAATTGGGCATTCATATTCAGAGGAATGGCTAATGGAACCATTATAAACATATATTTTGAAATAATATATGGATGGAATGAACTAGATAAATATGTGTGGAATATATATACATAATATAGACTAATTATATAAGAATAATGAATAAAATATTTTTGGTAAAGATGGAGAAATAATATCCTAATAGAAAAAATGGAGGTTTGTAAAGACCCCTTACCCCATGTTTGAATGTGTTATCAAAATTAACTTAATTTCATAGATAAAAAAATTTTATTAAATAAAAATTTAAATAAACACCTTTTACAAATTTATTTTATTCATTATATATTTATAAAGTTAATTTACGGATATTTTTAGGAGTTATGATGCTTAACTATGTTGTTTTGGGGTGATTGTTTTAGAGCTTCATGGTTGGTTAAATTGTCTATATTAGTGGATGTTATTAAAAATTGAAAACAATACTCTTGTAGTGAAATTATATGGTATTAATGTTCATTGAGAATTTTAAATTTCCTAATCAATCATTTTTCTATCTATTATGAGGACGATTCATTTGAAAAAATGTTGATCATGATTTTTTAGTTTATTTTTGATGTTTTTCTGACCATCATAAAATAGTTTGATTATATTTAAAAATATTTAAATATATTAATTGCATAATGTGATACCATATAATATATATGTTTTATTTTAAACCACTATACATGAATTTGATACTACTAGGAAAGCGGTAATGGGAAACAAAAAATCATTTTCCACGACGGTAGTGAATCAACATACTATAGATGATGTTTTCATTTTTAAGATTATAAAGTGAAATGAAGAGATTTGATTATAGATTTTAATCAAAATTATAATATTATATTATATATATGATACTAAATTTATCATTAAAAATTTAATAGGGGTTAGGATAAGGTAGAAGGAAGAATCAATTTAGAAGAGAATGAAGGAGTATTTTACCACTTGATATAGTATCCTTGAGAACCTACAAAATGAATATGAAAAAGGTATTTTTATAAGACCAGAAACACCAGGACATGGAGAAGAGGATTGGTAGACTAATTGGGTATAATATAGAAAATCTCCCATATATAGAAGGTGTGACGATAAGGGATGGTATTTATATGGTAAAGATGGGTGGGTTTGATTAGTATTTTAATTAATTATTATTTTTGCATCAAGAATATAAAAATTAATAATTATTATGACTATACACAATAAATAGTTCATGTGAGTGCTAAATAATTTGTTATTACTTCATCAATCACTCATAAATTCATATATTTGGCCTAAATGTTTAAATATCACAAATTATCACATTTCAATATTCACAAAAAATTCACCTTTTTTTGATAAATAAAAAAATAACCCTAAATTTTTCTAGATATATATTCAATAATGAAAACTATTTAAATAAAATTATATTATAAATATTTGAATTTTTTTTAATAAAAATCATTATTTAATTGAAAACCATGGATTTTGATATTTTAATTACTTTTACAGCCTTTTGAAAAATAATTTCCATTCTAATAAAATTATCATAAAATTACAAAAAATCATAATATAATTAGTTAAAAACATTATTGTAAATAAAATTTATTTTATATCATTATAATTATTATAAGTGTAATTAATTGTTTTTTTTTTATATAAATATACACTTAATATATAATTTTTAATTATAATTACATTCTAGTAATATGATATATATATATATATATATCATATTCTTATTTATAAGATAAAAAAATATTATTTCATATATGAATAATTGGGGTTACTATTCTATATTCCAGATTACTAATCCTAAGGGTCAGATTACTATTCCAATGGGCATGTTAATATTCTAATGGTCAGATTACTATTCCAAAGGTCCGATTTATAATGGTTATATAAGTTCATTATTTTCTATAAATACCACTTATTTCATTAATTATTTATTTAAATTTATTTTATCTCATGGTTATATATATATATTATTCATCAAAATTAATATTTTATTATTAACATTATCATTGATTTCTACCACTTTATTCGTGAGTGTAGTAATTCGTGCCGATCAAGCAGATCCAAATATTCCTACTCGTATTATAATATTTTTTTATTTACATCCACACACTAATATTTGTAATTCTTATTAGTTTATTTTTCTATCTATTTTATAAGTCCTAATTTATGATAATTTTTTGTTGGTTTCCCTATTTGATGTTTGTGCTTCATAATACATGAAAAAATTATAAGAAGTCAAATTATGTTGATAAAATTATGGGTTGTTAAATAAAATGTCCACAATGAAATTCCTTGATGTTCCATTGAATGGATATAAACATATCTTCCATTTTCTTTTCTAGTTTGGTTAAAAATTGTTTTTTTTCATCTTCATCCTACCATTTTAATGTTTTACACTTTTTTTCATAGAACGATTCATAATAATCCATCTCAATTATTGATTGAAATCAGTTATTGTATGAAAAATATATTAGATGATGTTATTTATCCCAAAAAACATTGAAATATAGATAATGGTATCTAAACCTATATTTTATGATTTTATTGGTCCTCTTAGGATGACCATATGTAGGATGATGATAGGATGTACTAAAACCCAACTCCATATCATGATAATGTATAATTCTTCTTTAAAACATTTATGTAAACTTCATATCTTCATGAGATACAATATAATGTAGTAATAAATTAAATATTACCACTCCCTTAATGTTAACAATGTTATTTTGATCAATATAAAAATATTCTCTAATATAAATTTGGTGTTCACACTTTGTATGGTGGTCAACAAGAACCCAAATAACATTATAACTATTATATGTTTTTAGATGTCCTGTGACAAAATCAATGGTGTTTTTCCCATTTACATTATGGTATAGGTATTGGTTGTACCATTAAATTATAATTCTATATCATTCACTTAATATTATAAAACACAGTTTATTGTGATACATATTCTGAAATAACATTCTTTTTGTTGTTACACCATAAATTGTCTTTAATATCTTTACAGATCATTTTACTTCCACAATGAATAGAGAATGATGTTCTATGTGCTTATTTCAATAGAAATTCCCTCAAGTGAAATATTTAAGAGACACATACTCATATATTGGACCATCTAATTCCATCATTATCAAGGTTAAACAAAATAACATTTCCCACCATATTTTACAGGAATACATCATCCTTCTTCACCTCTTAAATATTGACAGGGATAGATGGTTGAACACTCATTTCCAAAATTTCCTATTTATACCCTTTCTCTAATATTACAAGGTCCATAATTTTGAAATCCATTAACATTGGATCTTTAATGATCCACATTATAGAAAATATATTATAGTCCTTTTTATCAAAATCTTTAGCCACATTGTTGGCTTTCACACGGTGTAAATATAATGAGAATTCATAATAATTAATCAAATATAACCATATTTTATATAGTATATTCAACTATTTCTATATGAATATACAATTTATAAATTTATGATCCATATATATATATATCATATTCCTCTATAATAATAAGGCATATCTATCCTTAATTCAACAATTACCAGTACTTACTCCAATTCATTGGTTGAGTATTCTTTCCATAAGCCATCAATTGGAGTGTGGAATAAGATAAAAATAATAATTTTTCATAAGAAAACCTCCCAACCCCTTCATTGATGGATCAAAAAAATAAAAAACATGCGCCACTATTGGTTTGTGTGAGCATAAGTTCACTGAACAACCTTATTTTTAATTCCTTGAATGTTATATACATTCATCAGTATCAAGGATCTTAACTACCTTCTAGGATAACATGGTGAGTGGATTATATTTACATAAAACATTAATCACAATAAAAATATAATATTAATACAATCCAATGAATCTATGGATCTACATCATAATGGTTGTTATGTGCTAAGATTAAGCAACATATTACTTTGGAGGATACATAGATATACCCTCACATGAGATTATGTAATGTAAAAATCATTCTTTTTATCCCAAATTCACGCTTAATAAATATTTTATATAGATTCTCATTGAATATGGTATTGATTATAATCCAAAAGGGATCATAATGATCTTCCATTGTCTTGGAATATATAACAATATTACCTATAATGTCTAAAAAACCAATCAACCCAATCTTGAATGAATCAATTCAATAATTTAATGAATATAATGGGGTTATTAGTAAGACCAAAATTAATTACTTTTAATACCTATAATCCATACCTTTATTAAAAGGTTTTATTGTGTATGTATTCAAATTTTTACATTAACTAGTATTAGTAATAAAACATATCAATCTTGTAAAAATATTGACCTCCTCATAACCGGTCAGGAAAATAATAAATATGTGAAAATGATAGATATTATTTATCTTGATGATAATATATTCCTAATAACAAATTTATAGTAACATTTATCAAAATTTATATTGAAAAATTAAATAAATTTATTCATTACAAGGTAAAACACATGGATGAATGAATCTATTATAAATATTATACTGCAGATTCTTCTTTTATTCCAACATATCAATCGAGGCCATTATTTAAGGAGACATTAAAATAGGTGTTTCACCATGTTTGATATCAAACGGAAACTGAACATCAATATTTAGAGGAATAAAAGGAAACTCTTCTAAAAGTACATCAACAAAATACCATTCTACTGAAAAACCATTGATGATATGTTTCTCCCCAAGAATTGAAGATAAAAAACCACATTTGAAATAGAATCTAGGCCTATGAAATCGACATAATTTCTTTTGGATGTTCACATTTTTCCTCACCTAGATGAACAATCATAGGTTGGTCAGAATATGAAATGTGATTTCATTGTTTTATAAATATATAAGGTGTATGTATATAGGGATAGCCAATTTGATTTTGTTATTATAGAAATTTCCAATGGATCTATATAGAGGTAAATATCCAAGGATAATAATCACATAAAATTTCTCTAAATGATGAACAACATTGTTTTCATGTAGCGTATTATTATAAAAATGAACTTGTTATCCACAAAATTAGTTTTTGAAAATTTATCATGATTCAGTTTAGTGATAGACATAGTATATTAAATTCCATAGTATAGGATTTATCCATTGGATTAGGTCATTGACGTGGATAATGTCCATGTTACCCATAGTTAATACATTTAACTATATATGGTTCCCTATGATAACTTTGATTTACCTCTACAGAACTCTTTATTTATTTCTCTCTATTAGTTCCATTTTTATTTCCCTTTTAAACATAAATGATCTTCTTGTTGGTTTTATACATGTCCACTTGTTGTTTTTTTCAGATTCCTGACATGTAAAAAGATGAATCATTTTACAACAATGGTCTTCATAAAACTTTTTTTTTCTCATAATAGGTGTGTCAAAAAAATCACCTAAGTTTATATTTTAAATAATATAATGAAATAGCTAATTAGGTATAATTACAAGGTTTCACATTCAAAATATTATAACATTTGGTTCACTTGGGGGATAATTTATACATTTTCAATCACATTTGATGTTAAAATAGATCTTTTTGGATCCAACTATTGAATGAAAAAAATGAATATTATGAGCAACACTAATGATATTGTGAAAACAGATAATAATGAAAATAGTTTACAAGATACCAAAATTCAGCCACATTACTTTCTATCTATGACACCATAGTTCTAAAATAGGTCATCCATGGTTATCATTTATTTGAATCCATAATAATGGATAGTAAGGAAAATGGGAATTAACCAAAGGATACCCCTTATCAGTGTCAAACCATGTGTTCAACAAGGTAACATTCACCATAAACTAGAATGATGTTTACGATATAAATGGTATACTATTATCATGTTTTTTTCTACAAGATATATCTATTCCAAAATATTATCAACATGTAGTATTCATACCAATAATTATTTTTCATAAATCCATACTCATTTGATTACCATAACATGTTATGTTCTCAAATAACAAAGCTATATTAAGGGTTATGGATAAATGCTACTCATCCTTGTTTCAAAATTAGCTAATCCATTTCTCTAATACTGACTATAGGGAATAATGAATTACTTAAAAAATTCTATATATTATTAGTGGATTATAAATAACATTTTAATATTATCAATACCAAAAACATAATGGTTTAGTGTCTTTGAAAACATAGATATATAATGAAATGGTACATAAAATATCCAGACCATTTCCTATTAATTTCTCATAATTATCTCTATTCATAGACCTATCATACTCAAAACCATTCTTTTTAACTAGAGGAAAGGAAACATAAGAATTGGTGACCGTAGATTCTCATTAAGGGTAAATATAATAAATTTAAAATGATTGTCATAAATGAGAATATGATATGTTTAAATGTATAAGGATATAATCATAACATAAAAAAATAATTCCCAATAAAAAAAGTTTCATTAATCATGAACCTTGGGATATTTATTTTCCATAATAAATGTCATAATTCATATGTGTGTGGAATTATCCAAAATCAATCATTCTACGTGAGAAGATAACATTAGAATAAGGACTATGTTTTTGAAAAACACACATATATAGAAATTCATTCCCATTATCAATTATCACTTCCAAGAATATCATAGTGAACTATATTCACTACTCATTACATCATTTTTCTAGTCAGGGTTTACTCTCAATGTTGTTCTTTTGAACAAATTACCTTACTCAAATGGGTACACTCTCAATTATAGTATTATTAATCTCATTAGATATCCATAATTACCCAATTAATTGGAGGGATATATAATTTTGAGCCCACACTTCTCATAATGAAAACCATACATATGTGTTACACAATATCATTTAACCATCATTCGAAAATCATATCCTAAAATTTTGAAAGAAAATGAGTTTCATAAATTTTTCATCATCTAAAAAATAAATGATATAGGTAATAGTATATATGGTAATATTTTAATATATCCCAAATAAATTGTAACAAAAACTAAAGGATGTTTTCATCGATAAAAATACCATTAAAATATCACTATAATATTTCTCAAGGAAAATAATTTTCTAATTTTGAAATAATATATTTAATATCTATAAATTTCTAAGATTAAGTGAAAAAATTTTGAATTAAAAGAAATATTGTAGATTATAAAATAATTTTAAAATTAAATATTTTGTATAATGAAATGGAAATATATTCATGTGGTTTACATTAATATAAAAAACTCCTTAATATTTTTGGTAAAAATTCAAAAGTACCATGTTTGAAAAATGAAAAAAAAAATCATTTTAAAATTTATTAAGGAATTACCAATATAATTATAAATTAATTTAAATATTATCTAAATAATAAAAAAAATTATAAAATTTTAATGAAAATATCGAAATGTATGAAAACATTCATGGCTGAAGAGAAAGCAAGGTTAGTTTTCCTTAAAAACATTCTTTTTGTATATTGAGCATATGAATAGACAAAAAGGAATAAAAACAGGTAAAGTCAAAAGATAATAATAGCATATGAAAATTAAAAATAGTTTGGATAGATATATCTTTTTAATTTCAT
This sequence comes from Viscum album, assembly GCA_963277665.1. Lineage (NCBI taxonomy): Eukaryota > Viridiplantae > Streptophyta > Magnoliopsida > Santalales > Viscaceae > Viscum > Viscum album. The sequence continues at coordinate 452,651,561 of OY728120.1, read as the reverse complement.
AGTGATAAATTTATGCGTTAATAATTCCAATTATAATGAGATTGTGACATAAACACTTATCTCAGATCTATCTTCTTTCCTAAACTCTTTACGATCTAGTATAATAAATTTGATTTTTTTATTAATAAATAATATAAAAATATTCATAGTTATATTTCCAAAAAAATTACAAATATAATCATATCAACCATTCATTAACAAATAGTTATCGTCATCATCATTTTAGATGTTAACTGCTTCATTTTACAAGAATGTTTTTGTTTGTTAGTTATGGTAAATTATGTTTTATTATGCTAAATCATATAAATAATATAAATAATGATATAAAAATAGAATATATTCATTATATATATATATATATATTTATTACTACTACTATAAATAAATTATTAAAAACAACTAACATCAATATGAGGAGATGGTATTTTATAAGTATGCACTAGTGATATCTATATTCCTCAATGGATAAAATAAACGAATATAAAGTTATAATTTAGAATAAAAAACTCATTAATATATATTAATATAAAAAATTCATATATATAAACGAAATCTATTATAGTAACCATCCTTGAAAAATGTGGATGGAAAAACAACCATATCTCTACATGGAAGTTGTAGTCCACAGGTACGACAGATCAATACATTTTCCACCCATTTGATGTGGAAGAGGTGGTAAATTCATTATATATATGTTATCATAATAAAATCATAGTATATTTTGGATACGGAATTAATTTTTTTATTTTGCATAAAATATTTTTAGAGGAAGTATAATAATAAATAAAATTTAAAGTGATCAGTTAATATTAATCCCTCATCATTGAGAGACATCTTTGGCCTACACATTAAGTATTAAAGTATTTTTCTTTAGAGAAGAAATTAAGATCTATAATAATGGGAAGGAATATACAAATTATTATGATAAGGTATTTTCTATGATAAAAGTGTAAATTTTTTGACTAAGGGAGGAGAAGAGGTACCCTATTATATTTGAGGGGAGTGACACATATGGAATTTATTAAAATATTTCAATGATATAAGGTCACCTTCAAGGGAAATTGGATCTAAATGGAGAAGGAATAGAAGTTTTTTAATGTTAATTTTTATATATATTAAACCAATAATAATTATGAAGGTTTGAGGGGTAATCAAATCCTTATAAAAAGGTTTAACCACTGAGAAACCTATTTAAACCTTTACAAAGATTAGAATTAATTTACTATTTGTACTATTCAATATGAAAAAATAAATTTAAATTGTTAAAATATATTATTAATGTTAAATAGAAATATTTAATCTACATTAATATATTTAAATTTTATATGTTGAATAATTTAAATTAAAATTTTCATATAAACTGCAATGGAGACCTATTTTTGAAAAACATATTTTTTTCAGGTATCTTAATTTTCACCCATTACGTGCCCTTTATAAAATACGAAATGAATTATAAATTATATTAAAGAATATATTATAATTAAATTTATTTAAATAATTTAGTGAATATATATATATTTATTTTATTAAGGTAAAAATACATTACACAAAAAAAATAGTTTTTATAAAAATGTGTTCCAAATCACAAAAAATTAACTTTTAGAAAATTAAAATATAATGATGATTAATTTTTAATTAAATATATTATTTATAATTAAATTATTATTATGTTAATTTAAGATCAAATTAAAATCATAAAGGTTATTTTACTTAATAAATTTGAATTTTTTGTATGAAAATTGATATTTTTCACTATACATTGAAAAAAGAATTTTTTTCAAAAACTCAATCTAAGAAAAAATTGGAATATTGACTTATCCTTTTTACTAATTTATTCAAAATTATATTTATATCTATATTCTAATTTAATTTTAATTTTTGTTCACAAAATAAAAAAACCACTTTTTTATTAAACATATTATTGAAAAATAAAATTACATTACTAAAAATTGATTATTTACAAATTTTCCATTCACTTGTTTCCAATTGGCTTTAACATTTAATATATGATGTTGGTTTATAAAAATCCAATGAAAAAATATTTTTTAAACATTTTATCATCAATTATAACATTAATCTATGCTAATAATTTTTTAATTTTGTTTTTAGCATATTTTTTTAAAAACTGACACGCAAAACACCACCAAACATGATTTACGGTGTTGGTTTTTTATAATAATCAACACCATAGTTGGAAAAAAAATCTTCATCAGTTTCACTAAGAATATATGTTATAAATTATTCAAAAATTGTTGTTAATTTTCTTAATATCCAACACTGAAATGTTTTAAAAAAAATAAATGAACACAAAACCCACATTTTAATAGAACATTTAATCCTTCTCTCACTCGCAATGAGCCTGATAACAGCAACTTGGTGATCCTAAAATCTATTTTTGTTTATTTGATTTGATATTTTTCATCATTTCCTGATATTTGGTATTGATTCCTCATATTATATCATTATTTCTTCATCTATGGAATTATTTCTCTTTGAAATGAATATTCTAGTAGACCATCAATTGTAGTTTTATTTTATTTCTTTTCTCTTGACTACTATTCATTTCATCAAAAACATTTGTTTGATATTACAATGTTTGTTCTTACAAAAACATTTTGGGAGAATGTTCAAATTTGAGATCCATTTTCTTTTTGAAATCTGAATTTTGTTTGTTTTTTTAATTTTGAAGATAAATTATTTATTATTTCGTTATATTGTGGAGTTATTGTTCCAAATTTTTATATATAACAGATTCCTAATTATAAATGTAGTTCATCATGTTTGTTTATTTTATAAAGTTCTAATTTTATTAAATTATCATATGGTCATGATGATATAAACTGATTAATGTTTTTATGAAGTAATTATTTGTAAAATATATTACATTCATATTTTTTTTGACATTGTTATATGTGTTAAATATTGAATAATGTTTTGATGAAACTTCTATGATAAAGTGGTTGAACGTGATCTATTATGGTTGGATTCTTGAGGGGTTGTCGATAAATATAAAATTTCATTATTTTAGATAACCAAGGATATGTGTATGTTAGTCATCCAATTATGATGAATAAAGATGGATTTATAATAGGAAATTGGGAAAAATATTAGTAGTTGAATAAATTCACCTAATTCATGTGGTTTGAAGTTTATTTTTTGTTTTTTTATATTTTATTAATAACGATGACTTGAATAGTTGGAATGAAATGTTGGAATGATCTTGTTACTTGATAAATAACATTGTGATAAATTATGATGGGTGTTCGATGTGATTTTATATAATTATATTATAAATTATTTTTTGATAAGTTTATTCAATCATTGATATTATATTGGGATTTAGAAGTAATTTGATAATGTGATCAGACAAATATCACTATATTATTGATTGAGTTTTCTTAAAATTTATCTTACTATATATATATTTAAATATTTAAACGTTTTAATATATTCACCGAATATATTTTGATATCACTTATTGAATGGATCATAAGTGGAAAAATTTATGAGGAACAACTAGTGAGTATGATAGAGAGTTGATGAATTCTTGTAATTTTGTAAAAAAATATTCAAAACATATATTTGATTATATTTACATGGGTGAAATATGTTAGCATCAAAATGTTAAACTATAGATAAATCAAGGATAGTTTCATTCACTTTTATTTTAGCCTTAATTATACAGATTGGATCTTACATGGTGAATGAGCTAAAAATTCAAAATCAAATGTTGATGATAATATTCATAATTAGGAAGAAGATAATATTTAAGAATTAATTCATGATTTAGGTGTGGAAAACATCAAAAAAACAACATTTGTAAAATTGTATCGAGATTTTGAGAATCCATTTTTCCTTGTTTGTAGTAAATATAATGTGTAATCAGTAGTTTTGAGATTAGTTAATATGAATGCAAGAAATGGGTGGAGTGATAAAAAATTTTCCAACATACTTGGACATCTAAAAGAGATACTTCTAAAGGGAAACATGCTTCAAGATTCCAATTATGAGTTAATGAAGATATTATGCCCAAGGGGATCAGTTTATTAAAAGAAACATTCTTGCCCCCAATATTTTGTGTTGTATAGGAAATAATTTTAATATTTATCAAGATGTCATATATGTGGGCCATCATGCTATAATATGGATGAAAAAGTTAACCTAGATCCATTATTAGTTAATGAAATCTAACCCCATGTAAAAATAATTTTTTTTAACTTTCTAATGATATCGTCCAATAATTTATTCATAAAATTCTAATATTTCAACTGTGATTCATTCGTAGGTAGAAAAATCAATGAACCTTCAAAAATTAATCTTATAGCTTCCAATAATTCTCCATTTGAAGCATTTATTTGAAAATTCAATTGAGGACAAAAGGATAATATTCTCTTTAGATGAGTTCATATCTGATGTTAACATACATCACCATGTTGATTCACCACAGTGGAAGACATTTGAAAAAAAATCAAGATTTTTGATGTGGATATAGAATTCTCATAATAGGATGGGTACTGATAGAAGGAATCCATAAGAGATCTTAAGTAGCCAACATAATTCATGGCCTATTTTTTTGGTAGCTTACAACTTGTCCCCGCATCTTTATATGAAGAAAAAATATGTTATGATGAGATTGATGATTTCTACACTCAAATAGTCATGAAATGATATTGATATGTATCTCTCACCATTGATTTATGATTTGTAACTGATATAATAGAAATGTCTTAAAATTTTCAATACAAACAAGAAATAGTATTTTTTGTTGTGTGATATGATAATGTTTAGTATAAACTTCTTTAAAACATGAGGAAATGTATCTAGATACAGTGTTAAGGGACATAAATCATTTCCAATTTGTGAAGAAGGAAATTCAAATTATCAATTGAAGAATGGAAGAAAGTCATTGTACGTGGTACATTGAAGATTCTTTTCGAATTTATCATCCTTATCATTGATTAAAAAAATCATTTAATGGTTTTCATGAATACAACCTTCCTGCTCAACCATTATGAACTGAAGAATATTAAGATAGGGTGAAAAAATTTTATTCAACATTTGGATAGAAAAGAAATTATGGCCTTTAAAAAAATATATAGAAGAAGCCATCTATCTTTTTTGAACTACCTTATTGGATATTTTTAGAGATAAAACATAACATCGATGTTATTCATGTTTACAAAAACTGATGTGACTGTGTTATTGTAACTTTGTTAGATATAAAAGGAAAGATAAATGATGTATTTCATTTTAGATTCAACTTCATATAAATTGGAATACGTCTAAAGCAAGCACCCACTAAGAAAGGAAATGAAACATATTTACCTCTGACTTGACACAAATTAAGAGAGATTAAGAAGATTAAATTTTTTAGTGTATTCATGGTATTAAAGTACGCAGTGGTTATTCATCAAATTTTATGAATTTGGTGTCATTTAAGGATTGTAAATTAATAGTTATAATATCTCATTATTTTCATTTATTTATGCAACAACTTCTTCATGTTTTCCTACGTGATATATTCCCGAAAACCGTCAAAAACACTATCATCATGTTATGTAATTTTTTCAAATCCATTTTTAGAAAACTAGTTCATCCAAATTTTCTATATGTGTTAGAGAATGAAGAGGATATTATTATTTTTCAACTATAATTTTATTTCCTACCTATGTTTTTCGATATAATGGTTCATATGATGATTTATTTGGTGCATGAGATAAGAATATTTTTACCTATTTATTTACAATGGATGTATCCTTTTGAATGATATATAAATTTTTTGAAGAGATATATTAAATATCCTTATCAACAAGAGGCCTCAATTGTTCAAAAATATATATTGGAAGAGTGTTTTTAGATCTATACTAATTATTTGTCTGAAGAGGAGATTATTTTCCTACATATATCGTGAAATATGATCGTTTATAGTTATGTTAGAGGGATTCCAGGATTATTGGTAGATATCATTCCATTCGTGGATGTAATACTAGTAAATTTATACATTTTTTGCAACAAAAATGATGTAAATCATATTTATCATCACATATTTCAGATTTAATGTTACAATATTAAAAAAATGAATATTTGATGATGATTTAGGATAATAAAATCCATGGTTTAATGAAAAATCCACCACATATATGTCTATATTAGAAACATTAATGTGGTTGGTAGGGGGACCATCTCTTAATGTGATTACAGGATCTGGTTTTGATATTAATGTGTAGACATTTTACCCAAAGAAGTTGGATGACAACAGTACCATTTTAAATAGTGGGGTAATCATCGTCGATGAAGAACTTCATTTTTCTAGTGAAAAATATTAAAACCAAATTTCAAAATCAATGCCATATTTTGGAGTTCTTGAATACATATGTGAAATTAAATATATTAAATTTTGAGTGACCATATTTATGTGTAATTGTTTTCCAAGTAATATTTATGTGAAATAAGATTAATATGGGTTCAAACTAGTTCATTTGAAAAGATTTTGTAGTAATGAGGAACCATTTTCATGGATTGGCGTTCAAAAAAATATTTTATTTCATTGATCCATTAAATGACTGGTGGTCCATTATTTTTCTCGAGGAAAATTTTATTTGGATGATGTGGATGGTGATGATGATATTAATTTATATGAGGCTTCTTTATCTATCACACAATTTCTAGAAAAGAATGACTATAATTCCGACGTAGTTCATGCAATATGAAATCATTAGGCTGAAGGGATAAGGGAAAACACTAAATTACTCTTCTAATTAATCGTGTGATTATATACACTATAATTCTTTTATGAAATTTACATATGTAAAAACTATATTATTTAATAACTATTAGATATTTAATTATATATATTTTATTATTTAGTAGATTTTTTAAAATTTTGATATTACATGGTGATGGTTAACCATGTTTTAATTGAAATACATGATATGCATTATTATATTTTTGTTTAATTTTAACATATGACAACACAGTTTCAAACTTTTATATTAATTTTTTTAAATGATTATATATTTTTAAAAAGTAATGTTTATATTTAATAGTTCAACTTGCTTATTTGGTTAGGTTATTAATCAAAACATCATTACTTTTTGAAAACATACTCTTGTGTGCCACTTTTTATACTTACATATTCTTGTTTTTAAGTTTTCTAATTACCAAATTGACTAATAATATTTCGGTACAGAAGAATTTCATTACATTTTCCCTTTTATAATGAATGATACAGATAAAAAGTTAGAGTAACCCCTACCAAGCTGTTTTTCTTATTTCATATTATTTAATATCCAGTAATTTAATTAGTAAATTAAATAAATAAATTAATTTACAAAAAAATAATTTTTGGACTACTAATGAGGCTTTAGAGGGGGATTATTCTACATTTAGTATTCAGAAATTTAATTATTGAGTTGGTAAATATGACATTACAAATTTAACAAACCTTCCACATTATCAGGGATCCGAGTATTTATATACTTGTTTTGAGGATAATATAATACAACTATCATTGATACAATAAATTTTATCAAAAAAAAATTCATGCAGATCTGTTAAGGGATCTTAATTTTATATCCCAATTGGATGTTTGTTGAAAAGTTTGTGATAAATCAGATTTGGGAGAACGTGAAGGTAAAAAATATTAATTTATTTTTTATCTCATTTATTGAATATTATATATATTAAAGGAATGATATTTATGTTTTGTAATTACATATGACATTCAATTTTGAACAAACAAATGCTATTAAGAAAATATGACTTACATTAGTGGTGGTTCGATGGAGGTATTTCAAAACGAAGATGACAAAAAATTATGTATATATGATGAGACTAAATACAATCACATGCTTCAAGAATCCATTTTAGATGAAGATACATGGATGAAATTTGTTTCCACCTAACAAGATAAAAAAATTTAGGTATGATAATTATATTATATTATATTTTAAAATATCTTATTTATATAACTAATTACTTATTAGTTAACTTTTTATATAATAATCATTTATTGAAATCACATCAAGTCATCCAGTTGTATCATTTTCACCCTCAAACATTATCACATGGATGGTATTGTCAATTTTAGGAAAAATGATTGAGGTAAATTTGGAAGCACTATGAGCTCACACCACTAGTGGTTCTGATTAGGTTCAATTTGGTCCTCCATTTCCTCCCACATTCCATGAGAAATGGAAAATAGAAAGAAGAAAAAAAAATAAAAAGTATCTTATAGAGAAGGATAAGGATGTAGTTGAAAGAATTTTAAGTACATAGGTATTATTTTTCATGATATTTTTAATTTATAAATTATCAAATCTAATATTGAATTTTTATATTTCATTTTAGGATGAACTTGAGGAGTAATAAGCATAGGGAACTTTTATCCTTGAGGGTAGGATGGAAATCCGAGCCAATGAATTAGGAAATCCCAAACACCTCGGTTTCTTGGGAGGATTTGAGGAGACTTTTATTATTCAAAATATTTTTAGTCATCAAAAGAAACAATTAATAGATCCAAAAATTGAATCCTTAAAAGCACTACTAAAAGATATGAAACAGTCCATGGGAGATCAAATTCAAGCAGCTACACAGTAGGCTATGTTACAACAAATGACGAGATAGTCATAGTTTTCATAGCCTTCTAACCTGAAGAGTGTGCCTGTTTAGATCCTCCACATTCACACATAGACCAAACATTATATTGCGAGTTATATACAAGATATCCTAATGTACTTATTATAGGATTTAGAGTCTTGCACTTTTCATGGATTTTGTACATCACCATCCTATTAATATGGGTCAAGTTAGTGTATTGATACATTATATTATTGATCCTAATACTCTACTACAATTCCTAGCAATGAAGATTACAAAATTTTGGGATTGTATGAGTCATCTTTTATATTAGACATCTAGTTTTCATTATCATATTTCCCACAATGTACGTATTTTTTTAATATTAATTACATCTAATTACATTTTATTATAATTTCTTCTAGTATTTATCTTATATAGGAGTATCTAATATCAAAAGGAATGTAACAAAGGAAACAGAACATTCAAGAACAAATCAATTATAGATACTGTAGATAATTTTTTTGGGATAAAAATATTATCTCATGTCTTTTCTTCTTGGATAATATCTTTGTTTTTTAGAATTTTTTTGATTTATGTTGAAGAGACTATCCATTATAACTATTCATTCATGATATCATGGATCAAATTTATTTTAAATATCTCAGTGTGCCTATGTTGTAGTTGTTTTTGGTTGTAGTAAATTTATGTTTCTGTTATAATTATTTTTATTTCAAAATGTTTTAAATTGACTTACTATAATAATTTTTTTATTAGGTATATAAAAAATTTTCTTGTTCAAAATTACATTATAAGTATTTTTAGTTATGTAGATACATAATACATATCAATATATGTATAATATGTGTTATCTAAAAATAAAGTTGCATACATATGTGACAGGTTCTCAATGAGAGATATTGGTTGTTAGTTTATGCCATTTCATGATGGGTAAGATCAAAAACATAATTATGAACTAATGTTCACTATTATTTCATTAAATTTGAAATTTTTTTATTGTAGGGGAATTTGATGTTAGGCATATTCTGCCGAAGTGAAAACTGATTATATTGGTTTTTCTCTTTATTAGGTGGTGTTCGTAGAAATTTTACACCTTGTTAGACCGGTATGCTTTTTAATTTTTACAATCACATTATGTTTAATTCTCATTATTTATACATCCATTATTAATTGTTATATGATAAAATTCAGGTTGTGGGGAAAAAAATAAAAAAAATAGCACATGTAAATATAGAATCCAAATGCTATCAACAATGTGTAAGTAATGAAAATTATTTTCTAAATAAGATATTATTTTTATTTCTGAAAATATATGTATATACAATGGATTTTATTATCATGTTATGGTTTTATTGACTATTGTTCCGTCATCATCAAGGATATGTTTCATGGTGTTATTATGTTCTATAATTCATGAATGAGATCATCACAATAGGGGTAAGGACTTATTATTGTCAAGTAAGTCATCATATTTATTTTATATTCTCCTGTGTAGTATTATGTTTTTTAATCATATATCATAAAATTTCATTGTAGACATTCAATGATATTTATTTTTACATGAATGATGAATTTAACCATCTTATATCCTTGTTTGTGAACTAATTTTTTTAGTATGACTACGATTTAAGGTATGTATATTCTTATTTTTATGATTACTATTGCATTTTCCTAATAAAATGTGTTAAAAACTATTTATTTTGTTATAATAGGTGTTTGAACATAATGATAACAAAATAATGCATAAAAAATAACCAACAATGGTCATGTTGTAAATTTCTTGTATGTGTTTTTTAATTCTAATTTATAATATAAATGTGTAGATAATTTTTTGAATTTGTAGAAAAATGTATTCATGTATTTTTTATATTTTTAGTCAATGATACATTTTTTTATTCATGTATACTGTTTTTTAAATTATAGAGATTCTGATTATTAAGGGGATGTAATATTAAATATTTCTAAAAATTACAATTTTCAGCATCATTTTTTTTATTGAAACAGACGTTGAATCATTAAAAAAATATAATGGTTTTTGGCATCAGTTTTCATGAAAACTCATGCCTAAAATAGATTTTTATGTTCTCTTTTTAGAGATATCGATGCCTAAAACCACATTAATGACATAATTTTTTTATAAATTGACACCAAAAATAGTTTTTTATTTTGTATTCATTGTTATTTTGAATCAAAACTGTCATTGAAATCCTGTTTTCATCATTCGTTTTCTTCAGGAACTGACACCGAATATCAATTCAAAACCAAATTTTTACACCACCTAATTAAACATCATTTATAAACCAATAACTAAGTTGAAAAAATAGAAGTTATATGGTGCTTTTGTACTAGTGATTAATAGATAAATTTTATTTATTTAAAACCAAATTATACAATTTTCATAATTGTGTTTTAACTGTACATACCTATTGTTCTGACAACTAGGCTATAAAATATTATTTTATTTCCATTCAATTATTTTTTGGATTCTATATGTGGGAATATATCAAATACATCATGTTTATTTTAAACAAAACACATATAGAATAACGATTTATTTCATATGTGGGGTTTAAAATAGACGCTTTATGTAAAAATATTTCTTATGAAACAAACTAATTTTGATATTATTTTATGTTCCTATCTAGAATAAAATAATCACTAGAAATTGGCCCTTGATAGTAAGATTATGAGGTCATAAATCATGATGTCTTGGCATTGGGAATGGATTTGGGTTAAAAAAAATTCATTTCAATTATAAGGAATAATTTATTATTATTCATCTTTTACTTTTTTTATATATGAACTGTAACAGCAAAAGATCTTACAGTGTGTCTTGTTTTAAATATAATCTATCTATCTGATAGCTTACTTTTTAGAAAACGCTATGATTAAACCAAATCCAAAATAATATGATTTTAATAACCATTATCATCTAGAAATTACAATATATGGAACAAATGATATTAACTAGAATATGAAAATATAGTTTACACATATTTATAAAATCAATTTATTGGTTAATAATTAAATAGAAATTAAAATAAAAACCAATTAACCTAATGTATGTGTTGACAATAAAAACTAGTTTTATTTACAAAATAGAATTATATATTTAAATATAAAATTAATCACTATTAGTGAGAGATCATAATAAAATTTATATGTTATATATTCAATAATTTTTTTTTAATTTCATTAAATTTTTTTTATAAGATTAAGATATTAATAAATAAAATTTCAAGAATAAAATGATATTTTTTTCAAAATGATGTTTTCCCATTTTTATGGTGCACCTATTTTAAATATAAATTTTGAAATCTTTAAAGTATTTAATAGAAAAAATAAATCTCATTTTTAATTCATAATATTAAAATTATCTTAGAGTCAAATTTTGGAATTTTTTGGGGATGTTTTTTTGTTAAATTTTGAAAATACTAAATTGTAATTCAAACCTAAATTTTAAAATAATTTTTCTATATTGATAAATTAAATATTAAATTGGTTTAAATGTATAAATAGTTCAATTATATATCAATGAAATCAATTTAGATCATTGAAATTAATTTCATATTTAATTTGGTTTTAAAACAACTCAATCATTGGAAATATTAACTTTAAAAACCCACTTTTTTATTTTGTCTATGGGATTAACTTTTAAAATTATTTTTCTTTTAATTTAATTGAATTTGGTAAAATTGATTCCATATTTGGAATAATAAATTCATATATATTTTTAAATTTAAATCCTTTTTTTTGGCTTTAAAAGGGATCCATTTTAAAAAAATTATATATTGTAGTATAGGTAAAAATGGAATAATGCTAAACATGAAGTTTTAAGGGATTAAAATTCATAATATAAAAACAATTAATGGTTATTTGATATGTGGTAAACCATAAATAGACTATAAAATATAAATTTCTTTCCAAATTCATGGAAATTTATTCTGAATAAATGTGGGTGGATTTAAATATAAAGTAATTGTTATTTTATTCTCTTAAAACAATCTCTCCTCATGTATAAATAACACCCAATTTATACTCCTTAGGAATGTATCTTCTCAAATAAATTTCCAAAAATCTCCTCCTCTCTCTTCTTATTCCATTTTCTTATGTTCTAACCCAAACAACAAATCCATGTTCCACAAGGGTCTTTCATAATGGTTATATTTAAGAGGTAATTATCTCAAAACACCTCTCTTATTTTCCTTTCTTATTATTCCATATCCTAATATCATTTATCCATTAAGGAATTATAATTAAATACTCATTCACATACTATAATTTTATGTTTATTGTATAATATATTATATACCTCACTTTTATTACATCCTCTTATTCAATGAAACAAAATAGTTGTCTAAATTATGGTGATTAACCATCTCCAAGAATAATGATTTTGTTTTTTTCAATTAATACCAGCAAGGATGGTTATAAAAGTATTAATATAGTTATATAATATTATAATAATTATATAATAACCTATTTCATCTTATGGAACTATATATACTCATAATATTAAATAAATGAAAACTAGTTTATGGTATTCAAAAGAACCACCAAAATTAACTAAACACCTTTCTTCAAAATTTTATCAAATGAATCATACACATTTATGAAATAAAAAATATAATTTGGACCATGTAATATTTTTGAACTGAATTAATTGTGACACCATGAAAAGATAATGTAAGAACCTTGTATTCGATAGCATGCAAGACATACAACAACAAGTGCATAAGGTAATATAATATCAAGATACTTTATAATATATTTACTATTTCAAATAGATGCTATATATTTCACTACATGTGACATAGATTTATATTATTTTACACACAAGGTAAAAATTCCTCAATATTTTAGTTACATGAAAGAGAGACCTTCTTTGATAGCTTGTGTTACATTCATGAATGAGTTTCACCAAAAAGTAATACATTATTAATATCTTATTATTTAATATAATAAGACATAACCTAGTTTTTATGTTAGAGGTTATTAATAGTATTTTATAACTTATGAAAAAAAAATATTTTTTATTATAATATATGAATAATTCATAGGTGAAAAATGGATTTAGGATCTATTTGAATGTAAACAAAATGTTTTTATATAAACCCATTTTTATGCTCACGAATCTATTTTATCCTAATAAAATAAATTAACTATAATTAGTTCACTATTATAAAGAAATATATATTTTATATATTCAGTTTAATAATTATTATATTCATTGATTAGGTTTATATGCATAATTTTTTAACAAACTCTATTTTACATATAAAACCCAATATTTTGATGAAGGCAACATTATCACCTTTTAATAGAAAACACTTTTTTAATTTTTAATTTTGGTACTTTAATTGATAAAATATTTCAAAATAAAATTAATATTTGAAATATAAACACTAATATTATATTAGGGTAAATTTTTTATATTTTGTAGAAACATATCATTTTTTAAATATTTAAAAATACCGAATTTTAGTTCAAAACTGTTTTTAATCTATTTTATTAATAAGGATAAATTATAAATTGATTTTTTTTTTCAAAGACTAATTAGATAATAGTTTTATCAATTATTAAAATTTATTCTATTAGAATCAATTTCACATTGAAATTTATTAAAATAACGTTTTAAACTTTAGGTTATTTTTACACTAAAAACCCACATTGGCGTCTCGTCTGTGGGATTTAGTTTAATTTAATTTATGCTACTTTTGTGATTGTAATTTGGTAAAATGTATAAAATATTTGTAATCATAATAATTTATTTTTTTAATATGTTCAGCATTGTTTTTTACCAAAAATATTATTCAATGTAATTAAAGCTAATTATAACTATTAAGGTTAAATTAATCTTAATAAAAGACTAAACCATAAATTTAAGGCCACAATAGGCTTTTAAACATATCCAAAATCCTTTTTATGGCCACATATAGTCCCTATAATCAATTTTATTGACCATGTAACATTATGTGATCCACTTGAAACATGAAAAACGAGGGTGTAATTCCTTCATAAAATGTTTACAAGAGTGCCACTCCTCCACTATAAAAATCTACCACCTCTCCACATTACTCACACCTCTCAAATCATATATGTTCCACCATTATCTGATAAATAGATTCCCAATAATCCTAACCATTACCTTGAATCTTTCAATAGGGAATTTAATTTCAAAAGGAATGCTTTTGGTATAAACCAAAATAATTTACCCGCTAAGAGGTAACACATTCTCCCATTCTTTTTAGGATTCATTTCCATTCTCCACTACCTATACTCCTCTTATTATGTGATTACATAAAAACAACAGTATTATAAATAGACTTGGATGTTGTTATGATATGTTTTTGACCTATACATACACACACCTCTGTATAATGGGTAATGAACATACTGTTTTTGTGTAATGCGAACTACTGACTCACAAAATGTCGATTGTTACATTTTCCCCTTCCTCCTATAATGGGGGAAATTATGATGAGATATATTTTTATATTTGTTATATATGATATATAAAATTTAACTATTCGTATTTACTTTTATAATAAATACAGTTTAAACATTCCATTTTATGATAACAATGTTTGGGGAATTATGGACGACCTCCCTCTCAAGGTGATGTGATTCGTTCACACAATACATGGAATGTATACATGAATGGATATAATTAAATATATGTGGAAAAAAATAAATATTATATTAATGGAATAATTATAATTCAATAAATATTTTATATTGTTATCAAAAATATTTTTATTACCATTTCAGACACTTCAAAAGAGATAACGTCGTTCATGGACATGTGGAAAACTGTATCCTCGACATGATGTGATTCCTTTTACATAAAATAATTATATGTATAAGTATGTATGATTAAATATTATGGTATTTATAATATAATTATCATTATAAAATTATTGTATTTATTTACCTTCTTTCCACGATGATCATTTAAAATGTGGAATGTTACTCATACATACGTATGACCTACCATCTCCACGATTGTAAAGTTGGTTAATATAAAAACCCATATTTAATTATTCATTTTAAAATTATAATTTATTTCACAATATTATAATTATTTCATGTTTATTATTCTATATATGTCATATATTGTCCCCTTTGACCAGTGTTTACTAAAAATAGTTTTTTAACATACATTAAATTTGGTCAAAAACACCCGGCATAAACATAATAGTTTAAGTAGTGTAAAAAATATGGTTATAATTGAAATAAAATTATTTATAAATATGAAGAATTTTCTGAATAAAGTATAAAATTAAAATAAATTTATCATACAAGATGTTAATGGATGTTCATCAGAAAGGGAACACAATGTAAGGACATTTCATCTCACTTTTAGTATTCGTGAGATACATGTTTTGTTCACCACTCTTTAATTTTGTGTGGTGTATATACTACCATGATATTATTTTATGTTTATTATTTTTAAATTTAATGGTATTTAATTATCCATTTCATGATCCTTCATTCATAGGTTTTAATATTCAAAAGTTTCCAAATCAGTAAAATGTTTTGTCTCAATTTTCCTTCTTTGAGCTCTTGATTTATTATGCACCTAAACTCTTTTTTGAGGTGAATATATTTACATTTTACATGATATATAAATAATATAAATATTTATATTATATTATATTATTTTTATAATTTTACTTTCTTACATTTTGAATATGATCCTAGTACTGATTTAGATGATTTTATTAAGATAATCTAATCTCTTTCTCGAAATTGTTTATGTTTATGCTTCCTTTAATGAAATATTATGATCCATATCTCAAGAAAACTCATGAGTTTAATTTTTCTAATTTTATTTCAAGATATAATAATTTATTTTAACCATTTTATACTCTCTGTTACATAATATTTTTAAGAAAGTATTTCTAAACAATTCCATCTTTACCCTTTGTAGAGACCTGAAGCATGACGTACATGGAAATTACATTACTTTTGTGGAATACTTAATACATAACAAAAACAGACACAAAAGGATCGTAATAGTTTAGTGTCCTTGGAAACTTGGAATATAAACTTATAATCATGTTGAAAGATCTTCAATAACTCCCATAACGATCTTCCCCTTTTTGTTTCATTACCTAAAACCTTTCTTTATTTTTTGGGGAAAATAAAACATAAAATGGGTGAGCTCAAATTCTCAGTAAGGGAAAAAATAGAGAACATAAACCAATCAATAAAAATTTGAAAGAAAAAAACTTGAACATGAAATTTAAACATCAAAATCTTGAGCAAAGACATAAATCGTGGAAGTACGTAAGGCATATATCATAATGGAACATCAACCATGATAAAATATAATTGGAATAAAACTTGTAATTATGGAAAACATTCAGAACATTTAATGATTTCCATAGTAGCCAAGGCATTGCTGCCAAGACCATTTTAGTGGACAAAGTCCGTTTCTGAATCGAGTTCAGACCTTTTTTCAGTCCTATAATACTGAACCATATTAACTTACCATTCCATCTATGTCTATCTCATGAGATATAAATATTTACCCAATGCATTTCAGGGAGATATAGGTCCCACCCATCTCATAATGAAATAATTCTTACTTGTTCCACAACATGAACATAAATCATTCATTATTATCCAAAGTATAAAATGGGTTTCATAAACATCATCCCATCATAACATAATCCATACAAAACCAAATGGATATCATTTCATCATAAGAAAAGTGAAACCATGTAAATCATATAGAAATTATACTTGAAACATACACATATGAAATAATTCCATCATATATGGAAAATGATTTTGATAATACACTTGAGATGAATTCTTGAGGAAAATATCCTTTCTTCTTCAAAATCATTTTCTTTTCACAAAATTCCATGATATTTTAAATGAAAATGATTTTGTTGAAAATATTAATTAAATATTGTAGAGTAAGATTCATGAAAATAAGGCATTATGAAACCATAAAAATATGATCATGCCATATAAGTTAAAAAAATATTATTCTCGTACTTTTTCCGAAAATGTCAAAAAGTACCTTGTATGGTAAACAAAAGAAATATTCCTTACATACCATGTAATAAAAGTCAAAATGGTTAAAAAGGACTTTAAAAATACATGAATTAAAAGTAAAAATTTTATGAAAACATTTTGAGACCATATGGACATGGATAATAAACATAACCCCAGTATATACTTATGAATAAACAATCTCGGATAAGAATGAGATTGGAATAATTATCCCTTACCTTAGGTCTGATATGCTTTGTATGGATCGGAACCTCATGTATAATGATTTAATTAATATCATTGACTTTTTAAATAATTATATTCATTTTTATGATATATATGTTTCACTTATAACTTTATATTACACGTTCTTTTGTAAATTCCATGTAAAAGAAGCATTTTGGGTAAAATAATTTCATTTATCGTATGTGTTTCGACTTGTAATTATTGATATTATTACTTATATCCGGATTTACATAATTCTAGAATGTAAAAAATTATTTATATATAATATATATTCATCATATACATATACATTATAGATCGATAAAAGTAATGAAATACACCGTTCATGGAGACGGTAGGCCGTACGTACGCATGAACTCTGATTTCGTTTCCTTATTGAATTGAATGAAATTAAATAGATGACATAAATATATATATACATAAATAAAGTAGAATTATTATGTCAAATATTTCATTATTATTCATTATATATACTTTATAATCATTCTTTAATGGTTAATCATGGAAAATGAATCTAATCGCGTTCGTGGAGACGGTAGTCCGTACGTACGCACCATCGATGATATCATTCCCATGATTGTGGAATTGTATTGTAGTGTATGTATACTATTTCAGAATCAATATAACTTTACAATAATCATATATAGTCATTATTTACACCATTATACCCATCCAAGTAAGGTGGTGGTGGAAAATAGATTACACCACGGTGTGGAGACGGTATTCCGTACGTACGCATGTGCGGTGATTTAGTTTTCCGTAGGATGGATAGATGGTGAAATACGGTTGTTTCATACTTATAATAACATATAATCATATGAGTGATACTAATGTTATTACTTAATAATGAAAAAACTAAAGAATAAGAAGTAGAAGAAGAAATTAAGTTGAAAGAATCGGTAAGGTACATTACCTCTTCTTTGAAGCGCCTCTTTGAGACCTCCTCTTAGGGCATTAAAATTGGTATTTGAAGAAAACCAGGACCTCTAGGATGTTTCTAGGGAATTTTGGATGTGAAATGGGCAGAGTTTGGCTGATCTTCAAGGCTCAAAATGGTGTGAGGAAGAGAGGGAGGAGGTTCCCTTTTATAAGGGAGGAGAGGGGTACCTTTGGAAATATATGAAATATTAGTTTATATTAAATCCCAACCCCACATAAAAACCTCAAAAAATGACTCAATTATAATATTATAGGAGATATGGTTTTAATCTCATCAACCAATAACATTTAGACATGTAGGGAATGTATTTTAAACATTATCAACTTGATTTATCCTTATTTATTCTATTAAATTTTATTTGTGGTAATAAGATTCTAAACATGAAATTGTTATAAATAATTTCTTATGTGCTATGAATTATACAAAATTAGTAAATTTATGACATTATCGACTATATAAATTCAAATTGATAATTTTTAAATATATTTGTCGTTTTTAAACAATTTAATAATATGATATTTTTATAAAATAACAACAGTGTCAATTTTGACACTATTCATTTATTTGAATTTAAATTAAATCCAAAAAAAGGATATATTTGAACAAAAAAATTTAATAGGTTCACAACATGTCATAGTAATTTAGAAAGTTAGTGGAGTACCTTAAATATTTAATATAATATTTATTTTAATATTATTAAAACCATTTTATGGTATATCTCTTAATAAAATAATTAATACAACATTTTTGTATAATTATTAAATATACTTATTTGTTGCATAAAAATATAAAATAAATTACTTTTATGAAGATAAATATCAAAGATATTATAATAATAAATTTACTCTAATTTATCATCTTAAAATAACAACATGTAAATTGTTATCTTTGTTAAATTAGGAAGGTGACAACTTTGGAATCATTTAAAATAAAATATTATAAGTGTCATAATAGCTTTTATAAGGCTCCAAATGGTAATATATTAGACCATTGGACGATTATGGTTCACATTTACTTGACTGATACATTTTTTTCTGGGTTTTGGTGCCTTTTATGGTCACTATTAGTTTAATAAAAACTATATTCTTGATTTTTCACTAGATAAAAAATTTCTGCATCACTATTGTGTTATAATTAATGATAATTATTTGACCCCTAAAAATAATAAATAAATTCATATGATGTAGCTAATTTTATTATCCTTCTGGATACTATTCATGTTTGACGATTCATGAAGTTTATCACTAAATTAAAATTAATATACTTATAAGATTTAAGCGAGTGACATGTTGTCACTTTATCTGGTTTGAATAATAATTATATTACTTATTGGTCAAAATTCCATGAAATGAATCTAGTCCGACCATTAGGTGATATGGGTGTACTTTTATTCATCCAATCGGATTTTGGAAAGTGTTAGGGTAATTTTATAATCTTATTTTTACCATTAATTACCCGATTTACCGTTAACTATGGTAAATAAAATTTACCGTATTTACCAATAATTCTGAAAAATAAAAAGTATCTTATTAACATAATTTATACCCACTGATTCCAAATATGGAATCCATTTTTCCAAATTAAATACACAAAAGTATCATAAATTATATTAAAATTAATCCTGTTGTCGAAAGAAAACGGGTTTTTGTTTAAAACATTGCAAAAGATTGAATTGATTTAACCTATGCATTCAAGGTAAAATAAATGATAATGACATACATTATATTAAATGGTAAAAATATATTCTATTTATACTTTAATACCATTCAATATTATAGTTTAACCATATAAATTATTACGATGAAAAAAGTTGTTTTTAATTAAAATATAGCGTGTTTTTACTATTCATAAAAATATGAAAGTTATCAGAAAAATATCAAAACTTTACCCAATGTAAATTTTTATATCCTGATTCAAAAGAAGAAGTTTATTCTGAAAAATTAAACTTATAAACATGTCAAAAACTATATTTAATGTGGGTGTGCCATTAAAAGGCGGAAAAACTGCATTTTTAAAAAAATACTTATTTTACCCGAAAAATTTATTTTATTCACATACAATGTTCTAGAAAATGTGTAAGATGAATTAATAATGTTATAACATTAAAAATTTAGTTAATACTATTCATAATGGCTAGTTCATAATAATATTATAACCATATATCATTGTTTATTGAAACCTGGTGTTGCGTACAACACACGCTATCGAGGAAAGTCATGATCGCATGTAATGCAAGCCACGTCAGGGTTGCGTGTAGTGAAATATCCCTATGGTGTAGTGTAAAACACAAGACATAAATGAAATTAAAACAATATTCTTCATAAAATCTTGGGTTGTTACATTCTACCCCCCTTAAAATAAATTTTGTCCTCGAAATTCGTCGGTGTTATAAATCGTTCACTATTCACAGAAACCCACATCTTAAAATGGAACACTAAAATTTAATTTTAAAAACTAAAGTATTAAATTTAACGATTATCTAAAGTAACTCATCACTGGGTTTTCATATAGAAGAACATAGGTGAAAATATATATATGGACGAAAAATCTAACCATCATATTCTGATGGAGAGTGGTAGAGAACATGACTATGAAAAAGTCAAAAATCACAAATCCATTGATTTGTGATGATCTAAGGTACCATCTGATTCATCAGATAAAATACCACTAGGACAACATTTTTGGTTTTCGATATCATTTCCCTAAAGTTGAAAATTTTGAATGAAAATAAATACTTGCTTGATTTTGGTATAATCTCACTATTGTTCGTGATTTGAACAATTTACACTTAATCTCTTAAAGAAATGAAGTTGAATTTGTTATTTATGAAGTGTTAACAGATCATGTGATAGAATGATGGGTCATTCCATCTGTTTCAAAAAAAAGGTTAACAACAGTTATCAATTATACAAAAGTCCATCTATGGTGAGGTTAATCGTATACGATTCCAAAAATGACCTTATACTTCATATATCATATCGCTTAATAAAATAAAACTACTTTCTACTAACCAGGGATGTCCTGTAGGTCAGTGGGAGGCGATAAAGGCCAGTCGCACTTCGGTTGTGTGTTCGATTCCCACAGCCTTGTCCGACGCGAAGGGTTGTCACCCGTCCTTCAGGTTGTCCTTTTTCTAAAATTACATCATTTTGAAATTCCATCGATAATATCAAAAATAGTTCTAGCCTTAAACTAACTTATTTTCAACATAATCCATTTCAAATCTTTAGCCTTATCCAATATACTTCTATCCAAGCTTATATTATAAAGAAAACAATTACTAGAAATGTCATCTACTGAGCATGTGAATACCATCATTTATCCCCGATATATTTTGTTGAACACATTCCAATCATGTGAATACCTTAATCTTGTATTCTCTTGAAAAATAAATACGCATTTAACCTTAGTGAAAACATGAATGCTGTCAAAAGTTAACTCTTTCCACATACTAAAATCACAAAATTTCTATATACTCAAACCCTGATATCACTTTGTCCTTATTTTAGTCAAGACCTCATGATTACTATCATATTATTTTCTCCTTATCCCATCCATATGGGCATTTAATCTGCTTTCCAAAAATATTTCAATCACTATTTCATGGTTACCAGTGTCATATATTAATTGAAAACCATTACATAGATATTCCAAAATTCCATAATACCATAAATTAGATTCCATGATACTATTTTGAAATCCCATTACAAAAACACTTAATCATTACACAACATTATTTTCATACTCAACATCACAAATAGTGATCACATGAGACTTCCCTTTATCCTTTTCATTAAGAGGTTGCTCACGTTGATCATCATTAACCCGTGTATTATGGAATTTATTATCATAATTCCTCATTTCCTTGCACTTGAAGAATTGAACTATTGGTGGAGAGTTCTCTATAGTCTATTCTCTATTCAAATAATTAGAAACCTTTTTCCCATTACTTAGATAATCAATTGCTCGATGACTTTCGTTTCCACACTTAAAACATTTTCTAGTGCCGTTTAGGCAATCTCCACCATGCTTCAATCCACACTTTGATCATAAAGAATCATTCATCTTCTTTTCACCATTATTCTGATATTTCTCCTTGAACACCATCTTTCATTTTTGTAAAAACCATGAGATGGATATGTTACACCAACTTCTAGTTCTACCATGATTGCACAACACACAATTTCTTCATAGCTACTGAAGTCTCATATAGCTATTGCCCTTCGAAGACTTGGTTTTAAGCCACTGAAAAATCGATCAACTTTACTTTCAGGTTGGATGATGAAGCCAGATGCATACCTTGCAAGTCTTTTAAAATTCACTTCGTATATACCAACAGATTCACCATCCTTCTGCTTAAGCTCAAGAAACTCCTTTTTCATCTTTGTTTGAAGAATACGAGGGAAGTACATACTGAAAAAAAATGTTCCTGAACTCGTCCCATTCCATGGACTCGATTTCATCTCATTGCCTTGCATTCATGATAATATTCCACCATTGATCAGCATCACCTTCCAAACTATATACTACTAAAATGACTTTATCATGCTCAGAACATTGTAGAACTGAAAATATCTTTTTAGTGGTACTGATCCATTGTTCAGCCACTAAGGGATCAAAAGACTCGCTGAATAAAGGTGGACGCTGCCTCATGAAGGATTCAACCGAATGTTTCTCCTTTCTCTGCTCATTTTGATGTACATAAAGATTCATAGATTTTGTAAGTATAGAAATAAGATTGTGCACCCCATCTCCCATGACATTGGTTTGGTCATGAGGACAATCATTACATTGTCCATTACATTGATCAACATGGTTTTTTCGGGTTCCAGCCATCGTCTAAAACCCAAAAAAATAATAGTGTGAGAGGAAAATACCATGCTAGGGAAAAAACATAATAAAAGGGGAGTACCATCAATATCTAACATCTTAGGTTTAATTCTAACATCGTTAGCTCATTTCTTGGACTATAACCTATACGTACACTTAACCTTAGGGACATCCCTAGATATACCTTAGAAATATCTCTAGGTATTTCGCTAATGTTTTCACATCCTAGTTTCTGAAGGTTAACTAAAAATTTCCTCCGATACAAACAGTAGAGACTCGAAGCTTGACGTACATGGACATTACATTACTTTTGAAGAATACTTAATACATAACAAAAATAGACAAACAAGGATCGTAATATTTTAGTGTCTTTAGAAACATGGAATATAAACTTCTAATCATGTTGAGTGATCTTCAACAACTCCCATAATGATCTTCCCCTTTTTGTTTCCTTTCCTAAAACCTTTCTTTATTTCCTGGTGAAATTCAAACATAAAAAGGGTGGGCTAAAATTCTCAGTAAGGGCAAAAATAGAGAACATAAAATAATTCATATAAAATTGAGAGAGAAAACTTGAACATGAAATTTAAACATCAAAATCTTGAGCAATGACATAAATCTTGGAAGTACGTAAGGCATATATCATAATATAACATCAACCATGATAAAGTATAATGGGAATAAAACATGTAATTGTGGAAACCATTCAGTACATGTAATTAATTCCATAGTAGCCAAGACATTGCTGCCAAGACCATCTTAGTGGACAAAGTCCCTTTCTGAATCGAGTTCAAACCTTTTTTCAGTCCTGTAATACTGAACCGGATTAACTTACCTTTCCAGTTATGTCTATCTCATGATATATAAATATTTACCCAGTGCATTTCAGGGAGATATAGGTCCCACCCATCTCATAATGAAATCATTCTTTATTGTTCCATAACATGAACATAAATCATTCATCATTACCCAAAGTATAAAATGGGTTTCATAAACATCATCCCATCATAACATAATCCATACAAAACAAAATGGATATCATTTCATCATAAGAAAAGTGAAACCATGTAAATCATATATAAATTATACATGAAACATACACATATGAAATAATTCCATCATATATGGAAAATGGTTTTTATAATACACTTGAGATGAATTCTTGAGGAAAATATCCTTTCTTCTTCAAAATCATTTTCTTTTCACAAAATTCCATGATATATTAAAAGAAAATGATTTTGTTGAATATAGTAATTAAATATTGTAGAAGAAGCTTCATGAAAATAAGGCGTTATGAAACCGTAAAAATTTGTTCATGCCGGATAAGTTAAAAAAATATTATTGTCGTACTTTTGTTGGAAAAGTCAAAAAGTACCTCGTATGGTAAACAAAAGAAATATTCCTTACATACCATGTAATAAAAGGCTAAATGGGTAAAAAGGATTTTAAAAATACATGAATGAAAAGTAAACATTTTATGAAAACATTTTGAGACCATATGGACATGGATAATAAACATAACCCTAGTAAATACTTATGAATAAACAATCTCGGATAAGAATGAGATTGGAATAATTAACCCTTACATTAGGTTTGATATGCTTCGTATGGATCTGAACCTCTTGTATAATGATTTAAATAATGTCATTCACTTATTACATAATCATATTCATTATTATGATATATATGTTTCACTTAAGACTTTATATTACCCGTTCTTTTGTAAATTCCATGTAAAACCAGCGTTTTGGGTAAAATCATTTCATTTATCGTATGTGTTTCGACTTGTCATTCTTGATATTATTACTTATATCCTTATTTACATAATTCCAGAATATAAAAAAAGATTTATATATAATATATATTCATCATATACATATATATTATAGATCGATAAAAGGAATGAAATACACCGTTCATGTAGACGGTAGGCCATACATACGCATTAACGCTGTTTTCGTTTCCTTATTGAATTGAATGAAATTAAATAGATGACATAAATATATATATACAAAAATACAGTAGCATTATTATGTCATATATTTCATTATTATTCATTATATATACTTTATAATCATTCTTGAATGGTTAATCGTGGAAAATGAATCTCATCGAGTTCGCCGAGACGGTAGTCCGTACGTACGCACGAGTGATGATATCATTCCCATGATCATTGAATTGTATTGGAGTGTATGTATACTATTTATAAATAAATATAACTTTAAAATAATCATATATAGTCATTATTTACACCTTTATACCCATCCAAGTAAGGTGGTGGTGGAAAATAGATTACACCACACCGTGGAGACGGTATTCCATACGTTCGCACGCGCGGTGATTTCATTTTCCATAGGATGGATATATGATGAAATAGGGTTGTTTCATAAATATAATAACATATCAGAATATATGTGATACAGATGTTATTACTTCGTAATGAAACAACTAAATAAGAAGAAGTAGAAGAAAAAATAAAGTTGAAAGAATCGGTAACGGACATTACCTCTTCTTTGAAGCGCCTCTTTGAGACCTCCTCTTATGGCACTAAAATTGGTATTTGAAGAAGACCAGGACCTCTAAGATGTTTCTAGGGAATTGGGGAAGTGGAATGGGCATAGGTTGGCAGAGCTTCAAGTCTCAAAATGGTGTGAGGAAGAGAGGGAGGAGGTGACCTTTTATAAGGGAGGAGGGGGTCACCTTTGGTAATATAAGATATATTAGTTTATATTAAATCCCAACCCCACATAAAAACAACCAAAAAGAATCAATTCTAAGATTATATGAGATAGGGTTGTAATCTCATCAACCAATAAAATTTGTACATGTAGGGAATTTATTTTAAACATTATCAACTTGATTTATCCTTATTTAATCTATTAAATTTTATTTGTGGTAACAAGATTCTAAATTCTAAATTGTTATAAATAATTACATATGTGCTATGAATTATCCACAATTAGATAATTAATGACATTATCGACTATATAAATTTAAATTTATAATTTTTAAATATTTTTTTTGATTTTTAAACAATTTAATAATATGTTATTTTTATAAAATAACAATAGTGTCAATTTTGACACTATTAATTTATTTGAATTCAAATTAAATCCAAACAAAGTATATATTCAAAATAAAATATTTAATAGGTTTCTATAATGTCATAGTAATATAGAAAAGTAGTGTATTTCATTAAATAGTTCATATAATATTTATTTTTATATTTTTAAAACCATTTATTCGGTATATCTCTTAATAAAATAATTAGTACATCATTTTTGTATAATTATTTAATATACTTATTTGTTTTATAAAAATTAAAAATAAAATCCTTTGATGAAAATAAATATCAAATCTTTTATAATAATAATTTTATTCGAATTCATCATCTTAAAATAACAACATGTAAATTGTTATTTTTGTTAAATTATGAAGGTGACAACTTTGGAATCATTTATAATAAAAATATATAAGTGTCATAATCACTTTTATAAGGCTCCAAATGGTCAAATATTATACCATTGGACGATTATGGTTCACATTTACATGACCAATATGTTTTTCTGGTTTTTGGTGCCTTTTATTCTCACTATTAGTTTAATAAAAACTATATTCTTTATTTTTCACTAGATTAACAATTTCTGCATCACTATTGTGTCACAATTAATGATAATTATTTAATCCCTAAAAATTATAAATAAATTAATATGATGTAGATAATTTTATTATATTTCTGGAGACTATTCATGTTTGATGTTTCATGAATTTTATCACTAAATTAAAATTAATATACTTATAATATCTAAGAGAGTGACATGTTGTCACTTTCTTTGGTTTTAATTGTAATTATATTATTTCATGGTCAAAATTCCATGAAATGAATCTAGTCCGACCCTTAGGTGATATGGGTCGACTATTATTCATCCAATGGGATTTTGGCAAGTGTTATGGTGATTTTATAATCTTATTTTTACCCTTAATTACCCGATTTACCTTTAACTATGGTAAATAAAATTTACCGTAGTTACTATTGATAATGACCAAAAATAAAAAGTAGCTTATTAACCTAATTTGGACCCAATGATTCCAAATATGGAATCAATTTTTCCAAATTCAATACACAATAGTTGCATATATTAAATTAAAATTAATCCCATTGTTGAACGAAAACAGGTTTTTGTTTAAAACATTGCAAAAGATTGAATTGATTTAACCTACGAATTCAAAGAAAGATCAATGGTAATGACATAAATTATATTAAATGGTAAAATTATATTATATTTATAATTTAAAATCATTAAATATTATAACTTATCCATATAAATTATTACGATGAAAAAATTTGTTTTTCATTAAAATATAGCGTGTTTTACAATTCATTAAAATATGAAAGTTATCAGAAAAATATCAAAACTTTATCCAATGTAAATTTTTATATCCAGATTCAAAAGAAGAAGTTTATTTTGTAAAATTGAACTTATAAACATGTCAAAAACTAGATTTAATGTGTGTGCTCCATTAAAAGGAGGTAAAACTGCATTTTTTTAAAAATACTTATTTTACCCGAAAAATTTATTTTGTTCACATACCATGTTCTAGAAAATGTGTAAGATGAAATAATAAGGTTTTGACATTAAAATTTAGTTAATACTAGTCATAATGGCTAGTTCATAATAATATTATAACCATATATCGTTGTTTAGTGAAACTTGATATTGCGTACAACACACGCTATCAAGGAAAGTCGTGATTGCATGTAATGCAAGCCAAGTCAGGGTTGCGTGTAGTGAAATCTCCCTTTAGTGTAGTGTACAACACAAGACATCAATGAAATTAAAAGAATATTCTTCATAAAATCTCGAGGTGTTACACCCTATCTTTGGTTAGAATTATTTTTAAAACCATGTTTTTTGAAAATGGGTTAATAATAATATTTTTCCTTTAACCTGTAATATTTAAAATTAATTTTTATTATTTTTATCTTTTACCAACATATTCAAATTAATAATCTTGTTGCCTTCTAAATGATGAATTTTCTACGCTTTAACCATATAAATGGAATATTCATTTTATTTTATATGACATGACCATACTTATCCACCATCAATTCTTTGAAGCCTATTTCTCAAGTTAAAATGGTTTATTATTAAAATATATTTAAAAGGGATTTTCAATGAAAGTTATGTTCAAAATAAGATGATATTTCCTCGAGAATATTTTTAACAGTTATTTCATTGAAAAAGACAACCATCTATTTTACTATGCTCAGGATTTGTTGTATTGTTATAAACCTTAAGCTTCAACTGGATATTTTATGATTGATTTAGACAAGGATTTTATTCAAATTAAAATCCCAGATTAATTCTTGATGTCCCCATGAAATGATCAATTTCAAATAATCTTTGAGAATTGGATTTTTTTAATTATAAAAATCAATTATCATGGATATTACTATGGAATAAACCATATACCATTTTCCCATAGTGTTTAATTAGAATGTTATTTGATAAAATGAGCTATTATTGATAAATAAATATTCTTTATTCAATATATATAATTGATATGGATTATTATTTATTTGATTATTCAAAATTAGCTTTTTCATAAAACATGAGGGTTGCGGACCATTTAAGGAAATACATATGTGTTAGGGACTGGTGAATGAAATCATATCATTGCATTATAAGTCTCAGGAGATGGAATAGTTGGATGACTACCTAATATTGGGTTTTACATGATAGATAAGATATATTATAAAAGGTCTCAATGGTATGGGACTCATGTACCTAGAAAATATGGAGTCCAATAATTAAGCATTCACATCCTAATATTTTTAGTTATTATCAATCCATTTGATTTTTCATTGATGTATCTTTGAATAATTTTAATTTCAGTTCACTTATTAATGACATTAATTTTAGTTTCTTACCATTCATATTTATTTTTCTTTATCTCATAATTTTAATGGAATGTTTTTTCACTTAATTACCTTTTCATATTGACTGTACTTATTGGTTCAGTATTTCCTTTGGTATATTTTTCCTTACTGAGTATTTGAGATCAACATTTATTCATTTCATTCCTCTGGAATCCATGAAGCATACTATAAAAGATATGAATTAATATACTATATGGATTGGGGTTATCATCAATGTTTTTTTAGTTTTTTAGAATAACTAAATATGTTTTAAATAATGTATCCATTTGTAATACAATGCTCAGTTATGTAATGGGTTTTCCTAGACAACTAAACTAATTGGTTCATTGGGGATTTATTCCTTGTAATCATGCCAATATAATTTAATATAGACAACAAATATAGGGTATTTGTGGATGGGTCAATATAGTTTGTATCAAAGGATGTTTAGTAGAACCCTTCAAAACTAAATTTAGGGGAAAATATGATCAATAATGCAATCCAAAAATTTAAATTTAGGATTATTATAGATGAAAACACTATAATTTTGGTGATGTATAGACTATGTGGGTCTTTATTTAACTACATCCTATCCTGGACACTACCTGTGGACATGGTTCTGGGATAGATGTTCGTAGGAGTAAAATTTACAACAAGGTGTTTCGGTCCTGACTTGGAGTAATCTTGTACATTAAAAGAGTGATTACTGTGCACCTGGTTTGACACGCCTGGGAGATATTATTAGGATAATCCACATTTTCATTACAAACCATTATATAAAAAATGAAAGGATTTTTTAAATTAATAATCATAGTTAAACATAATTTTTTATATATTTAAAAATAATGTGTCATTATTTGGATATATAATAGATAATTATTCACTTTTATCACTATGAATATTGTTTCTTGCACTATTATTTCAGGTTTTAGTCAATGGATGTATCCTTGAGGAATCAAGATAACGTAAATATTGAAGGAAATGTGGTGAAAATGAGAAACCAAAAGAGTTGCTGATAGGTGTGAAGGATATTAATTATATTCTATATCAGTTTTTCTGAAATATGATTAGTAATATATAACTTCCCCAATATATGAGTTCACCAAAGTATAGAAGGATGGAGGATGATAAGAGCTCGAGTGGTGGAGATAGTGCAGAAAAAAGGGATCAACTTTTTAAATGTGAAAAGTGTGGAAGGAGACACCTAGGAAGGTGTCCTAATGTAACATGTAAATTCTATATGTGTGGTAAAGAATTAAATAATCAAAGGATTACTAAGGAGAATGGACGGTTACGATTGAAAGGAATGAACCACATCCTATGAAATCCTATATAGTTCCTTTTCATAAATGTGCAGATCCTGGATATTACCAAAGTCAATCCCTCACCTAGAGGATAAAATCTAGACCATGGAAGGATCTATGTGGAAATATGTGGATGAAGTATTTATGCTTTGAGGTTGTATTTAAAACCTTAGTTAATATGATATTTTGTGATTAATCAAATTTCAATGATATTCATCATATATATTTTGGGAATTAAATTAATATGGTTTTAGAAAACTACAATATATAATATGGGTGATGACTAACCTATTATTAAAAGGAAATGGGTCTAGAACCCATGATGGAAAGTGTAACACCCCCATATTTCATAGTGTGTTATTTCTTCAAAATAATTAAATAACTTGCACTACACGCAACACCGAGTTCAAGCGTACCGTGACTTACCAATCAAGATATTCAAAAGAGTCTATGAATATTAATAACTAAATTTTAAACTTTATATAATCCTTATAATTTTATATTATGAGTTTCTTAGACATAATGTAAGAACAAATTCTTTTTTTTCAAATAAAAGAAATATTTTTAAAAAATGCACTTTTACCAAATTTAATAGTGAACCTTTTTTAAATCCAATATTGTAAACTTTTATTCAATTTGACTAAATAAATATATTCGTTAGAATGCGGACATAAAAAAATTACAATGTAACACCCCATTCTTCCACGGTACGCTTCTCTTTGAATAATACAGTAGCGTGTGTTGTACTCTACTTCGAGTTCTTACACACACCATAACCAAAACAAACTAGCCATTATGAATAGTAATACATACTTTTAGAAATTTTATAAATTTTATCTCTCAAAATGGTCTTCATTTTTGTATTCGGAGTATTAAATTTTGCCTAAGGTGACATTTTGGTACTTTTTGGATAACTTTAATATTTTGATGAATAATGAAAATTACTAAATTTTAATTAAAAACAAATTTTAATTAAAAACAAATTATTTAGTGAAAATAATTAATAGTGATAAATTATGAATTTGAGTGGTTTTAAAGTATATTTAGAATATATTTTTACCATTTAATACAATGTTTATCATTGGACGTAATTTCACAATTAAACCGGACATAAACAAGTATCAATCTTTTGATAGTTATTATATCTTAGAAACACGCTTCTTGTTTTGACAGCGGGAATTAATTTTAAATTAATTTCTACCACTTCTGTGTTTTGAATTTGGAAGAATGGATTCCATATTTGGAATCAGGATGTACAAATTGTGTAAATAGGTAACTTTTATTTTTAGATATTTTGAATAATTACTTTGGTAAATATTTTATTTACTATGGATAAAGGGTAAATCTGGTAAATAAGGGTTAAAAAATAATATTATAATAATACTAAATTACCCTAAAATGTTTCCTAACCTTATTGGTGGATACCTGGCCGACCCTGGGCATCTTTGGGGAGATTTTGGGACCCCATGAAGGTGATCGGGACACTTTATTTTAATTAAGTTAAAATAAATACAAAAATCACATAAGGATATATCTTTTAGAAAAACAATTTTTAAATAGGGTTATATATGTTAGATGTTCGACTATAAATATTCATTAGAAATATAAAAATATTTAATACATAATGATATTTTATTTATAATTTTTAGACAACAAATAATTTAATTTATTTATGAAACAATGATGATGCAGTAATTACCATAATAGTAAAAAATTAAAATAATTGATATTATAAATACCCAAATAAATATAATTTGAGACTTTTAATGAATTAAAATAATTTTATAGGATAATATGAAATATTAAAATTTATTTAATTAACTTTGTTCGAAGTAATCATTCTGTTATGATTTTTACAAAAGTCAATTATTGAATAGTGTCAAAATTGACATAAAAGAGTTTTTAAAACAAATATTATATTATTAATTTATATTAAATTCTTAAAAATCTAAGGTTCTGTCAAGAACTTTATATCATGATATTTGTATCATTAATACACCAATTGGGGGTCTCTTGGATGAATATAGTTTGTTTATTAACCATATAATATAAAAATACAAAGAGACATTGTAAAAGTGAAACTAATTAACTTACAGTTAATACTTAAAGATAAGGTTACTATAGTAACCGAAACCTGTCTAAATTCTATTGGTTGAGTGGTTTTAGACCCATACCCACCTTAAACTTTAAATAATCAACTTTGTAGCCATTAGAAATCGAATATGAATTTATGATAAATTAATATTTCTATCGTTTCCAAAGGTGCCCCTCACCCCTCTTATAAAAGGGAACCCCCCTTCTCACTAATTCACACATTCAAAGCCTTTTGGTTCGGCCAACCCCTGCCCAAATACTCTCTAAACTTCCCTCACTAAAACCTAGAAGCCTTATTTTGATCAGAAAGCCATCCTACGGAACTCTTTTGATCAAATCAAAAGGAAGAACCCGAAGAAGAGGTAATGATTTCACCACCCATTTTCATGTTCTTTTCTTCTTCTACTAGTTCATTATTTGTTATTACCATTATAAAATAATAAATCCAGTATATTATATATAATTTGATGTTTTTATAAACATTGTACAACCATATTTCAGTATTCTATCCATCCTTTTAATGACATGTCACCATACGTGCGTACGTACGGCTTACCATCTCCACATCGTGGTGTAATTGTTATTCAAAACATTATTATTTGGATGGGTATAATAATTATGTGTAATTCATGTAAATAATAAATATAACCTGATAATGATTCTTTATATATGATATACTATACAATTATATATTATTTTAATATCAAAAGAATGATATTGTCACTCGTGCGTACGTACAGACTACCATCTCCACGAACGCGATGAGATTCATTCTCCATCATATCCATTCAAGTCTAAATCTCATTTGATGATATATAATAGTATATAAGGACTTGATATAACTCTGGATATGAATAAGATACAACCTATACATGACAAACATGGATTACATAACAAAACATATAAAAGAAAACGAGTAAGTAAACACCCGAAACAATGATAATACTAAGATAATATTAACAAATCAATGTTAAAAGATCATATATAATAACATATTGAGGTATATGATTCTTCTATAATTTAATAAAAATTATTTAACAATTATACAGGTGTTTAACCTACCCGCAACCATGGAAAAGTACAAGGTAAGGGTTTATTTCACAATCTCTTCATTATCTGAGGTTGTTTATACGTAAAAATATACCGGGATTTCTTTATCATCCACATCCACGTTTCTTCGAAATGTATTTCAAAACATTTTTACTATTTACAATGAATATGGGATAAAGACATTTATACCCATGTTTGACTTTTTATAAGAGGTTTATAAAGGAATCTTTCCATCGTTTTCCAAACAAGGTGCTTTTAATCTTTTCGACAAAATAAAGGTAAGAATTTTTTTTTACTTATACGGCGGGTGCGGCTATTCTCTGCCGATTAAAAATCGTCAAAGCTTCCCTTGCAATATTATAAGATTATTTTCAAATTAAATGTTTTATTTTATAATTATGTGACTTTTAAATTATTTCAATAGGAATATTTTAAGAATTTTGGAAAGGTACTCTTTTTCAAGATCATAATTTTAAATGTTTTAAAGATTTATCTTTCTAAATCTTTTAATTAATGTCCATGTTTTCAAAAGGATTTTATGGATTTATTTTTATGGACATGAATGTTTTGAAATGATATTTCTTTTCAAAAGTTTTAGAGTGGTATGGGACACTTTGATTCAAAAATCTCTTTTAAATTACTTCTTTTATAAATGTGTGACTTTTTAATGATTTCGAGAAAAGAGATATTTCTCTCAAATTGTTTTGATATCATCAATGTCAACATCCTTTGATGTATTTTATGCTTATTTGAAGTTGATTAATTATGATACAAATCTTTTGTATTGTATTGAATGTTTTGTGATATGTTTTACTGTGGATGTGTTATTTGTATACCATTCATGGTTTATGGAGAAAGTATTGACATTTCGTATGCTAGTTTTAATACGAATGTAGATGTTATGTTTAAACCTTTTCATATGGGAATGAATTGGACTTAGTAAGTGATGGGTGGAGCCCGCTATAGCTCCTCGATGCATCGTTAGGTCTCATAAGACAAACTAGTGTCTTGGCACAAGGCCTTGGAAAAATATTATTTGTAGTCTTGGCACGAGGCCTTGGCTATGAGGTTATGATAGTCTAGAATTATGCATCACATTATTATGAAAGTGGTTATTGATATTGCATGTGATTATTCAATTAGTAGAATATCCATGTGAATATGTAAATGGAATTCTTTCATTTTAATATTTCCATACTATGTTGAAGTTGAAGTTTAAAAGGCTTTTTTTTTTGTTATACATTGCCTTAAATGTTTATGCTTATTTATGAAAGTTTCTGTTGTATTTCTTACCCTTACGAAGCATTTGAGCTCACCCCTATCTATGTTTTATTTGTCCCAGGATCCCAAGAAGTATATTGTGATTGAAAAGAAGTGTTAAGACAAGGGAATAATGGCATTCATAAAGGATTATTTATGTTGTTTTGTATGTTATGAAGTGTAATGTAACATTCATGTATGAAATCTATTTTCCAAGACTGCTAAACCAATTGGTATTTCGAGATTATATATTTCTCATGATCATGCCAATATATTAAAATAATGTACCTACTCTGGGTAACTGGGGTTGGGGCGTTATAGTTGGTATCAGAGGAAGTTTAGAAATAACCTTGGAAACTAGATTTAGATAAACTCTGATTAGAGCACATAGCCCTAAGATAGACTTTGAGGATTAGTATTGAAGAACTTCCTAGATTTTTGGTATTGTAGAGATTTTGTGAGTTTTCCAAGAAATACATCCCTATCTGGATACGAGCAGGTAGAGGCGGCTCTGGCACAGATGTACCTAGGGGTAAAACCCGAAAACACCACTTTGAGCTAGACTCGAACGGGAACTGGTGGAGGACAACAGGCCTTGCTACACTCTTGGTTACGACACTACCGGGGGATATGCTTAGGATAACTCTCATTTTCATTACAAATCGTTATGAAGTGTTTATGAGTATATACTTTCTCAAAGAATTTTTTTTATGATTATGGATTATATCCATAAATAGTTCAATTTATGTTAAGTGTTTTACAAGTATGGAATTATGTATTTTGATTGATAAACTGATCTAGTTTATGAAGTTGTTTAGAAATGCCGGCCAATAGAAGGAATGAGAACTCCAACAATATAAATGATCCAAAGAGTAAGGAGGATCATATCTTTCATTGTCTTAATCCAGAATTTATAAGGGAAATAGTCTCCCACATATTATCATCATATGAAGAAATAGTATCATGTGTTGATAAGATAAGTGAAGAATTCTCAGAGTCCTATCGCTTTGAAGGGAAGCAAGAGAAGGAAAGGATGGTAGAGAGAAGGACAAATAAAAGGAATAAGGTAAAGAAGGATTTTCCGATATGTGATAACTGTGGGAAGAAACACCCTGTAACTTGCCTGAAAGGAATGGGAGTTTGTTATAAGTGTGGAGAAAAGGGCACAAAGTACGTGAATGAAAGGGTAAGAAAATGGTTTCAAATGTACAAATGCTTTTTTTGCAAGGAGTTTGGACACTATGCGAACCTATGTCCCAGTCATCAGACTATGCTTCAAATGATGCTATTGGATAATAATCAAGTTATGATACTATCACAGATAAAGAGGAATTATTATAGTTCTTATGTTGATTATGTCATTTGAGTGTTGTATCAACAATGTACTTGTTATAATAATTATGGAGTATATAAGGATTGTACTGCAGTACTATTTCATTATGGACGTGAGATTGTGTGGAACAAATAAAAGTGACTCAATAGCAGGATAAATTTTTGGAAAATATATGGTTGAGAGAATGACAAACAATAATATAGTTCTGATACCGAGGTAGTGATTTTGGAATAATACATGGTTAATTTGGATAAATTATATTGGATATTCTTGACTACCTTGAAATTGAATAATGATTTGTATATTCCATCATTGTTGGGGTTTACAACATTTTTGGATTGAAGGAGTATATCCATTATTATTTAAGGAATAAGGGATCATGAATGTAATCAATAAGGTTTTATGGGAATTTAGGATGTTGCAGTGTTTTAAAATAAAACATGATGAAGGTGTTCACATGTTATTACGCAGCAAAAAGGATCTTCATTTTTGGACTAAATCATTTTGGATAGTTCTAGTTTTGATTATTTTTTGATTTCCATAAAAGGACAACCCGAAGGTTGGACTGAAACCAGTCGCGTCCGGCAAGGCCGCGAGACTTGAACCCACATCCGAAGGGCGACAAGGGTGTATCACCTACCACTGGCCCAAGTAATGTCCATGATTAAATAATGTAGTTTTTTTAAAAGATATGGTAGATGAATTATAAATTCATTTTTATGGAACCCTATACGAATAGGATAAATAGAATATTTTTTTACGTTATATTTCCTTTTAGAGTGAAAGATGAGTTTGTGGTAGAAATTAGTTAAAGGATCGAACTCTACTTGTCAAGAATATATTTTTCTTCTTCTCTTATTCTATGAAGAAATTATTTCTTATACTTTATTTAAGGAATCCTAAAACCAAAAATGTGTTATCCTAATACCCCATGTTTTGTTGAACCGATGGTATTTTAAATCATCATAGATTGATGAATTTAAGGACCTCAATTTTATACTTTTTTGTGATTGATGACCTCAATCACTACCTATAAATATTTACGCGTTTCCTCCATTTATATGTCTCTAATTTCCACCAATTTTCTCCGAATAGAGATCATAATTTGGTGGTGACCCTTTCATTTATCTTTTCCTCATATTAAGACTAAATTTTAGTATCCCAATTTCCGATGTGGGTTTTCCCACAAAGATATTTTCTATTTTCAACCTTTTATTTTCGGAGAACAATTTCATATTGCAAGGACACAATTTATTGAAGGAGGGGAGAATGTAACACCCCATGATTTCATAGTTTGTTATTTCATCAAAATAATTCAATAACTTACACTACACACAACACTGAGTTCAAGCGCATCATGACATACCAAACAAGCTATTCAAAAGAGGCTATGAATAGTATTAACTAAATTTTAAATGTTATATAATCCTTATAATTTTATATTATGAGTTTCTTAGACATAATGTAAGAAAAATTGTTTTTCTTCAGATAAAAGAAGTATTTTTCAAAAATGCACTTTTACCAACTTTAATAGTGAACCTTTTTTAAATCCAATATTTTAATCTTTTATTCAATTTGACTAAATAAATTTATTCTTTAGAATGGGGAAATACACAATTTACAATGTAATACCCCATGCTTCCACGGTATGCTTCTCTTAGAATAATACAGTAGCGTGTGTTGTACGCAACTTCGAGTTCTAACACACACCGTAACCAAATCAAACTAGCCGTTATGAATAGTAATACCTACTTTTAGAAATTTTATAAATTTTATCTCTCAAAATGGACTTCGTTTTTGGATTTTGAGTATCGAATTTACCCTAAGGTGAAATTTTGGTACTTTTTGGATAACTTTAATATTTTGATGAATAGTGAAAATTACTAAATTTTAATTAAAAACAAATTTTTTAATCAAAATAATTAATAGTGATAAATTATGAATTTGAGTGGTTTTAAAGTATATTTAGAATATATTTTTACCATTTAATACAATTTTTTTCACTGGACATAATATCACAATTAAACCGAACATAAATAAGTATCAATCTTTTGATAGTTATTATATCTTAAAAACACGCTTTTTGTTTTGACACCAGGAATTAATTTTAAATTAATTTTTGCCACTTCTGTGTTTTTAATTTGAAAAAATGCATTCCATATTTGGAATCAGGATTTCCAAATTGTGTAAATAGATAACGTTTATTTTTAGATATTTTGAATAATTACTTCGGTAAATATTTTATTTAATACGGTTAAAGGGTAAATCTGGTAGATAAGGGTTAAAAAATAATATTATAATAACAATAAATTACCCTAAAACGTGTCTTAACCTTACTGGTGGATACATGGCCGACCATGGGCATCTTTGGGTCGATTTTGGGACCCCATGAAGGTGATAAGGACACATTATTTTAATTAAGTTAAAATAAACACAAAAATGACATAAGCATATAGCTTTTAGAAAAACAATTTTTATATAGGGTTATATATGTTAGATGTTCGACTATAAATATTAATTAGAAAGATAAAAAGATTTAATACATAATGATATTTTATTTATAATATTTAGACAAAAATTATTTAATTTATTTATGACACAATGATGATGCAGTAATTACCATAATAGTGAAAAATTAAAATAATTGATATTATAAATACCAAAATAAATATAATTTGATACTTTTAATGAACTAAAATAATTTTATAGGATAATATGACATAGTAGGATTGATTTAATTAACTCTTTTCGAAGTAATCATTCTGTTATGATTTTTACAAAAGTCAATTATTGAATAGTGTCAAAAATGACATAAAAGAGTTTTTAAAACAAATATTATATTATTTATTGATATTAAATTCCAAAAAATCTAAGGATCGGGAAGGATACTTATATCATGATAGGTGTATCATTAATGGATCAATTTCGGGTCGCTTGGATGTATATTGTATGTTTATTAACCATATAATATAAAAATACAAAGAGACATTGTAAAAGTGAAACTAATTAACTTAGAGTTAATACTTAAAGATAAGGTTAATATAGTAACCCAAACCTGTCTAGATTCTATTGGTTG
This sequence comes from Viscum album, assembly GCA_963277665.1. Taxonomy (NCBI): domain Eukaryota; kingdom Viridiplantae; phylum Streptophyta; class Magnoliopsida; order Santalales; family Viscaceae; genus Viscum; species Viscum album. The sequence continues at coordinate 452,611,901 of OY728120.1, read as the reverse complement.
AGTATTTTTCGACCCACCCACACCTTAACATTTAAATAATCAACTTTTTATCCATTAGAAACCGAATATGAATTTATTATAAATTAATATTTCTATCTTTTCCAAAGGTGCCCCTCACCCCTCTTATAAACGTGCACTCCCCCTTCTCACTAATTCAAACATTCAAATCCTTTTGGTTCGGCCAAACCCTGCCCAAATACTCTCTCAACTTCCCTCACTACAACCTAGAAGCCTTATTTTGATAATAAATCCAACCTATGGATCCATTTTGATCAAATCAAAAGGAACAACCCGAAGAAGAGGTAATGATTTCACCGCCCATTTTCAAGTTATTTTCTTCTTCCACTTATTCTTTCTTGGTTATTACCATTATAAAATAATAACTCCAGTATATTATATATACATTGATGTTATTATGAACATTGTACAACCATATTTCAGTATTCTATCTGTCCTTTTAATGACATGTCCCCATACGTGCGTACGTACGGCTTACCGTCTCCACGTCGTGGTGTAATTGTTATTTAAAAAATTATTATTTGGATGGGTATAATAATGAAGTGTAATTCATGTAAATAATAAATATAACATGATAATGATTCTTTATATATGATATAACATCCAATTATATATTATTTTAATATCAAAAGAATGATATTGTCGCTCGTGCATACGTACGGACTACCGTCTCCACGAACGCGATGAGATTCATTCTCCATTGTATCCATTCAAATCTAAATATCATTTGATGATTTATAATAGTATCTAAGGACTTGATATAATTCTGGATATTAATAAGATACAACCTATCCATGACAAACATGGATTATGTAAGAAAACATATAAAAGAAAACGAGTAAGTTAACACCCGAAAAAACTATAATACTAAGATAATATTAACAAATCAATGTTAAAAGATCATATATGATATCATATTGATATATGTGATTCTTGTATAATTTAATAACATTTATTTAACCATTATACATGAGGTTAACCTACCCCCAACCAAGGAAAAGTACAAGGTAATGGTTTATTTCGCAATCTCTTCATTATCCGAGGTTATTTATACGTAATAATCTACTGGGATTTCTTTATCATCCACATCCACATTTCTTCAAAATATATTTCAAAACATTTTTACTATTTACAAAGAATATGGGTTAAAGACATTTATAACCTTGTTTGACCTTTTATAAGAAGTTTATAAAGGAATATTTCCTTCGTTTTCCAAACAAGGTGATTTTAACCTTTTTGACAAAATTAAGGTACGAATGTTTTTTTAACTTATACGGTAGGTGCAGCTATTCTCCACTGATTAAAAAGCGTCAAATCTTCCCTTGAAACCATATAAGATTATTTTCAATTTAATTGTTTTATTTTATAATTATGTGACTTTTAAATGATTTCAAAATTAATATTTTAAGAATTTTTGAAAGGTACTCTTTTTCAAGATCATAATTTTAAATGTTTTAAAGATTTATCTTTCTAAATCTTTTAATTAATGTCCCTGTTTTCAAAATGATTTTATAGATTTATTTATATGGAAATGAATGTTTTGAAATGATATTTATTTTCAAGAGTTTCAAAGTGGTATGAGACACTTTGATTCAAAAATATCTTTTAAATTACTTCTTTTATAAATGTGTGACTTTTCAATGATTTCGAGAAAAGAGATATTTCTCTCAAATTGTTTTGATTTCATCTATGTCAACATCCATTGATGGATTTTAAGCTTATTTGAAGTTGATGTATTGTGATACAAAACTTTTGTATTGTATTGAATGTTTTGTGATATGTTTTACTGTGGATGTGTTATTTTTATACCATTCATGTTATATGAAGAAAGTATTGACATTTCGTATGCTAGTTTTAATATGAATGTTTATGTTATATTTATACCTTTTCATATGGGAATGCATTGGACAAAGTAAGTGATGGGTGGAGCCCGCTACAGCTCCTCGATGCATCAATAGGTCTCATGAGACAAACTAGTGTCTTGGCACAAGGCCTTGGAAACATTTTATTTGTATTCTTGGCACGATTCCTTGGCTATGTGGTTATCATAGTCTGGAATTATGCATTCCATTATTATGAAAGTGGTTATTGATATTGCATGTGATTATTTGATTAGTAGAATATCCATGTGAATAAGTAAATGTAATTATTTCATTTTTCTTTTGCCATACTATGTTGAAGTTCAAGTTTAAAAGCCTTTTGTTTTAGATATACATTTTCTTAAATGTTTATGCTTATTTATGAAAGTTTCTGATGTATTGCTTACCCTTACGGAGCGTTTGATATCACCCCTTTCTATGTTTTATTTTTCCCAGGATTCCAAGAAGTATATTGTGATTGATAAGAAGGGTTATAAAAAGGGAATAATGGAATTAATAAAGGATTATTTATGTTGTTTTGTATGTTATGAAGTGTAATGTAACATTCATGTATGAAATCTATTTTCCAAGACTGCTAAACCAATCGGTCATTCGAGATTTGATCTTTCCCGTGATCATGCCAATGTATTAAAATAATGCACCGACTATGGGTAACTGGGGTCAGGGTGTCACAGAAAGACGACAAGGGTTTCATGCCAACCACTGACTTGCATATTTTTTTTATTAATTTTAATTGTTTTTAATTAAAAAACATACTGAATATGTATTAATAATTAACCATCAGTAACAATTTTGTGGATGATAAATTAATCTATTAACCATTTTTATTTTGAGAGATAGTTAAGGATATATAATAAGGCCTTTCACACATTTATAGTCTTTATGATGCTTTAAAAGTTTATTTTAGTGATTCCAGTATAAAAAAATCATTATTTGTAAATAATTGTTTTAGGAGGAAAAGGTTGAAATATAATTTTGTCAAATTAGTAAAAAAAAAGTTAGGATTGTTCATAAGATATTTCAAACTATAATTTAAGAATATTTCTTTATATTTTGAGTTAGAAAAATAATTACACAACAATACAAAAATTACATAGAAATTAAATGTTCTTTTAATACATATCTTTTTAATAGATAGCCTTATAAATCATTAATGATTTATGGATTCAAGGCCCTAAAAATTGAATCAACCATTTACTTGTTTATGATTTAAAAATTATTTAAATATCTGTAAATATTTTATTTTTTCCTCCAAGAACATATATCTAATGTTCACATAAGATATTATACTTAGAGAACCAATTATATGGTATTCCATGTGACATTAGTTCTTTCCATTCTCTCTTATAGAGGATTACTTTTGGACCCTTATCAGGATGTGAGATTTGAAACATAGAAACTATAAAACAAAATATCCCCATGATTGTGTTCAAATTGAGAGTATGTAATTTAAATAAGGTGGATATAATGTGATGCCCCAAAAAAATATTGTAAGAACCCTGTATTTGATTGTGTGTACGACACACGAATATAAGCGTGTAAGATAATATAATATCCCAATACTTTATAATATATTTACTTTTGGAAATAGATTATATATATATATATCAATGTATGAGACACTATGTTAGACTATTTTACACGAATTACCAACCTTCCTCGACAGCATGAGTTACACACAAGAAAGTCCTTCCTCGGTAGATTTCATTACATGCAAGAACTAGTTTCACCAAATAACAATGAATTATTAAAATATTATTATTTAATATAATATTATATAACCTAGATGTTATGTTAGATTTTATGAATATTATTATGTAACTTATGAAAATATATGTTTTATAATACAGTAAGATTAATTCATAGGTTAAATATGAATCTTGGTAACAAATCTATATAAATAAAATGTTTTTATATAAAACCATTTTTATTCTCATGAAGCTGTTTTATCCAAATAAATTAATCTAATTCAAATTATTCAATTATATTAATGAGATTTATATGTTATGTATTCAATAAAATATTTTTGATATTAAAAAATTAGGTTTTACATTCATAAGATAATAACAAACCCCGTTTCAGACAAAAACCCTACATATCCACAAAGGCAATTTTACCATAGATTAAGAGAGAAAGAATTTTAAAATTGGATTTTGATACTTTAATTGATCTAATATGTCAAAATAAAAAACATATTTGAAATATAACTAGAAATAGAAAAAAAATTAGGGTAAATTTTTTATATTTATTCGAAACATGTCATTGTTTTATTTGATAAAATTAATGGATTTTAGTTGAAACCTTTAGTTTAAAATAATTTATTTATAAGTATAAATTATAAATTTAATTAGTTTTAATGATTAATTAGATAATATTTTTAACAAAAAAAAATATTTTGTCAACAGAATTAGTTTCACTATGAAAATTATTATAAAAACATATTAAACTTTTGGATATTTTTACTCTAAAACCAACATTGTCGTCCCTTCTGCGGGATTATTTTTAATTTAGTTGATAACACTTATGTGATGGTTATTTGAAAAAATGGATTAAATATTTTAAATAAAAATAATTTCATATTTCTAATACGGTCAACATTTTTTTAAAAAAAATATTAGTTAAGGTAATTAAATTTTATTAAAACAATGATGATTAAATTAAGATTAATAATAGACAATAATATAAATATAATGCCTAAAAATACCTATAAACTTGTCCAAAATCCAGTGGATGTCCATATTTAGGCGCTATAATAAATTTTATATAACTTGGTCCATTATTGGATCCACTTTCAACATGATGAATGTGGGTGGAATTATCACATCAAATATTCACAAGAGCGCCACTCCTCCTCTAGTATAAAAGTCCCCCACCTCTCCCCATTCCTCACGCCTATAAAACAACTTAGGTTCTGAAAATATATAACAATATAGCTTTGAAAAAAATACTCCCCTTGACCTTTAATCCTCCCTTAGAGATGAATTCCTCCCAACTAATCCTTTTGGAATAATCCAAAATAAGTTACCTAGTTAAGGGGTAATGCCTTCTCTTATACTTTTTAGTTTCACTACCATTCATGACTCCCTATACTCTTATTATTACATAACTATATAAAAAACTATTATCATCAATAGACTAGTATGTTTTTATTCTATGGTTTCTACTTAAACGTACTCACACCCCAATCTAATGGGTAATGAATAGAATCTTTCTCTCTACGATGAAATACTGCCATATGAAACGATGACTGTTCAATTTTCCCTACCTCCGCTCATGGTTGAAATTATGATGGGAACTATGTTTATATATTTTATATATGATAATAAATATTCATGTATTCTTTTTTACCTTAATAATACTTACATTTAACACATTCCATTCTATTATCACATAGTTTGAGGATGTGTGTACTACCACCCCCTCAAAGTGATGTGATTCGTTCACATGATACAAGAACTGTATTAATGAATGGTTATAATTAATCACACGTGAAATAAAAAACATAAATAACATTTTATTTAAATAATTTTAATTCTATAATTAATATATTCATAATCTCTTTTATTACCATTTCACACACTTCAAAAGAGATAATGTCATTTGTGGACATGTGGAATACCACCTCATCAACATGACGTGATTACTTGTACATCGATGAATTATATATATATATATATATTATATATGATTAGATAATATTTTATTTATTATATAATTATCTTTTTTAATGATTTTAGTTACTTACCTTCATTCCATAATGATCATTTAAAATTTGGAATGTTACTCATGCATACGTACTACCTATCATCTCCATGATTGTAATGTTTGATCATTTCCATAAAAATATATAATTATTTATTTCAAAAGAATAATGGATATAAAAAATTATAATTATGTCATTTTTATTATTCTACAGATTTTAAATAATGGCATTTTTGACAATAGTTGACCAGCAATAGTTGTTTCGATGAATAAAATAAATTTTGTCAAAAACACCCAACATAATTTTAATATTTGGTGTAGTGTACACACCATGGTTATAAGTGAAATAAATGTAATTATAAATAAGTAAATAGTTCTTAAGTAAGTATATAATTAACATAAATTTATTATACATGATTTGAAATGATGTTCACTAAAAAGGAAACACAAGTAAAGGGGATTACATATCATATTTAATTTCCATGAGATACATGTTATGTTTGCCACAATTTCATTTTTTTGTGTATTTACAAACATCAATTTATTATATATATATTATAATTAAATCTATTGTTTTTATCATATACATTTAATGATCCTTCATTCAGGGGGTTTAAAATTCAAAAGTTACCAAATTAAAACAAAAGTTTGGTTTCAATTATCCTTCTTCGAAATCATGTTTTATTATTCCCTGAAACTCTTCTGTGATGTGCATATATATACATTTTAAATGAAATATCATGAATATAAATATTTTTCGATATTATATGATTCATGAAATCTCCATTTCATATATGTATAGTATGATCTTAGAAACTAGTTAAAATGGTTTATTTAGACAATCTCATCCCATCCTCAAGATTATTAATGTTTATGATATCTTTGAGGAAATCAAATGATCCATCTCTTAAAAACACTCATGTGTTTCATTCTCCTTTTTTATTTCATGTTAGAATCATGTATTGGTACCATTATTGAATATTTGATACATAATATAGTTGAGATATTATTTCTAAGAAATCTCGACATTACGCTCTCTTCAGTCGAAAATATATTCATAATCATGTTTCCCCAAACGGATTTACTAGAATATTATTCCATTTCCCTATGATATTTTAATGGGAATTTTACCATTTTTTTCATCTACCAATATGTTCAATGAAATATTATTATCTATTTCCCAAAGAGGATTTTTATTCCCATTTATCATACAAAAAATAATCATTTTACCTCGTATGACATATAAAAATTTATCCTGTATCATTTCCTTCAAGACTAATTCTCAAGTTCTAAAGGTTTATTTTTAGAAAATCCTTAAAAGTTATTTTCAATGAAGAGTATTTTCAAACAATTTTTCAATAGAAAATTAAATTTTCATCAAAAATATTTTCATGTTTTATTTCATTGATTACAACAATCCTCTCTTTTACTCCACTTTTGATTTTATATATTGATATAGTCCTTAAACTTCCCCAAGATAGTTTATGACTGATTTTACTAAGGATAATTTTCATAATCATTAACATGATTCATTATTGAAGTCCCCTTGAAATGTTTAATTTCATATAATCATTGAGCATTGAATTTCTCCTAATTATCCAAATCATTTATCATGGATATTAACATTTCATAAACCATATAACATTTTACATACTATGTTTACTTTGATAGTTATTTTATATAATGAGGTATTATTGATAAATCCAAATTCTTTATTCAATATGGAATTATATATTCTTTATTATTTATTTGATTAATCAATACGAGGAATGCTTTGGACATTCAATATATCTGTTGGGGACCGACTATGGAAAGCCCAATGGTTTGAGGACAGATCAAGAAAATCCCCTTAATACATCTATTGTATTATGAGATGAAATAGTTGGCTAGACACCTAAGATGGTATTTACCCAAAGGGTAAACAAATATTTGATGTGTCTTGATGGTACTGGTTCCATTTACCTAGGATACATAGTTTCCAATAATTTAGCATTGATTTCATATAGTTTTAGTTATTATTCATCCTTGAGCTTTTTCATTGACATATCAATGGATACATTTCATTATAGTTCATTGATTAGTGAAATGTGTTTTAGTTTAATACATTTACATATATTTTTTTTCCATATATTGTTATTTCAATGACTTCTATTTCCCATTATTTACATTTCTATATTTATTATTCTCATTGATTACTAATTTTCCAGACTATATTTCTCGTTTATTGGGAAATTTATTTCACTGTTATTATGTTTCATTCCCAAAAATTCCAAGATGCATAAAATAAATGATATGTGGGAATATTAAAAATGGATTAGATTTATCCTCTATGTTTTATATAAGAAAAAAATATGTTGTAATTAGTGTATTAATTAGAAATACAATTCTCTTTTTTGTATCTAGTTTTTCTAGACTACTAAACAGATCGGTCCTTCAAGACATGATTCTATATAATCATGAAATTGTAGTTGATAGCCTACACTAGATATGGGATACCTTAGGCTAGGTTTCTACATGTATAATAGCTCATTTCTATTTAATATTTTTATATTTATTTGATGTGAAAATCCATAATTATAGACAAATGAATTGACATTTTAATTTTTTAAATGAACTCACCCAAACAATGGAAATCTGGAAATATTATTATTTAATGGGTGGTGAGATGTTATAAAAATATTATATAAGGTATTATAAATATAATTTTTATGCAATTAATGGATAACATTATTTAAACCATTATATAGGAGTTCGATTTAGACAAAACATATTGGAAGTATGAGCTAATGATTTTCTTGTCTCGCTTTTTCATTCATGAGATACATGCCTCGATGACAAATCATTTACTTTTTCATGTTGTATATAATAACTATTAATTTGATATAGGATCCTTATCCTTACATTTATTGATATTTACATATCAAATTTAATATATCTATTTCATGGGGTTTGTTGTTCAAAACATAACAATTTTGTATGGTAATTCTTTATTAATTGAGATTCCTTGAAAAAAATGTAATGCTTTAAACATATATTATTTTATGAGGTATATATAATTACATATGTCATATTATATCATTAATGTTGTTATTTCAATTATATTATGAGTTTTATTTATTATTATTCTCCCATGGATGAGATATTTATTTTGTTATAAATTATGTTCACTAAAAAGGTTTTGAATTATTTTAAAATGATATATGATAAATCGTCATTGAAATAGATTTAAAATATGTTTAAAATAGTTTTTAAAATATTTCATTATTTATTCATTTTTATTTTCATTGAAAAATATTTTCTAAATTTTTTATGATTTATAATTATTTTTTCAAAACAGAAAATATATTTTCCCCTATTTTATGACAAGTGATCTCTCAAAAATTATTTTCCATCTACGATAAAATTAATTGATATGACTTATTATTTATTAGAGATATTATTCGATTAAATTACTGTAATTAATTTAAGTTTGGTTTATTTTTGTATTTATAAAAACAATTTCTTTTTTATAGGTTCTTCTATGATGAATTTGTTTGGAAACCTATTTTTTATCGGATATGATATGATTTATATTATTTTGAAAAGACTATAATTGGTGTTCATCATAAATAATCATCATTTAGAGAAAAAATGATTATGAAATTATACTTTTCAAGTAGGTAATAATCCTTATGTTATTACAATAGGTAGTAAAATAATTTCTCAATATCAGGAAATGTTTTTTACAAAACAAATGTTATCTATTAAATTTTATCATTAGGCTTTTAACCCATCACATGTTTATAATTTTATGATATTTAACATTCCCATGATAATGTTCTATATAACTCTATATTATAATTTAATATTTAGTTTTATCTTCAATTTACATGTTCTTTTACAAGTAAATATAGTATGAGTTTTGTCAGGTTACTATACCACATACCGTTTTTTCTATTCGATAAAATGATTTATTGAACCTTTTTACGATATGGGTTTTTAACTAAGGAATTTTCAAATATCCACCATTTATTTTTTATATGAAATTTAAAATTTTTTAATATGCAATGTAGTGTAATTCTTTATCATATCGAAACATTGGATTAAAAATTAACGCTTCCACCGAACCACTCTAAAGTCCATGATGTGTTCAATGTATGTCTCTTGAGTAAGTACATACCATATCCTTAAAATGTACTAAACTGAGAGGTTATACCACTATGGAAATATATTAAAGATAAATATCAATTGGTGGAGATTTTGGATTATGGAGGTTATGTTTTATAAAACATGACCATTGACATGGTTATTTTTTTCATGTGAAACCACCAATTTGAGAAACCTATTAGTGAATCTGATGATGTGATGAGGAATATGTATCATCCTATATTTAAATCCAATTAAAAAATTACAAGGGAAAAATTAATTTTATTAGGGGTATAATGTAACACCCCAATATTTTATGGTATTTTTTCTAAAATATATTTATTTAAATTTATTTCTTCCTTTTCACAGAACACCAAGCTTAAAAGGTCTCTAAAATATTATCATTTTGACAATAGTAACCCCCTATATAAAATAATTAATGGAATAAATGATATTAAAATCATTATTAAATTATAGTTTTCACATGATTGTAAAACTAATCTATTTTTTACTAATTAAATAAATATGAGAATAAAATCCAATTGAAAATAAATATGGGGATTTTATTTGAAAATTTATTTTTGTTCCCACAATGGAATCATTGATCAAAAAATTAAATTAATAAAGATTAGTTAGAGATCATAATGGAATTTAAAAGAAATATATTAATTTAAATGGTTTTTAATTCTTTTTAAATTATTGATATACTTAGGATAGAAATAATTTAAATTTTTTATAATAAAATACTATATTTTTTTTCTAAAGGCAGATTTACCACCTTTGGATCGTGAAACTATTTTCCATCTCAATTTTTTCAATATTATAAATTTTTTTGAAAAAATAATTTTATTTTTTTGTATTATATTATCAAAATTTTATTATGGTTGAATTTTGGTATTTTTGGGGATGTTTCATTTTTTGAAGAATAATAAAAAATACAACATTTTAATTAAAAACTACTTTTTCGACTAATTGATTTACATAGAAATTTTTTAATTGGATTAAAAGTATAATTAAATAAATTAAACATCAATAATAATAATTTAGTTTAATTTAATCTACTCTAAAATGAAATTGGATTTATAATCATTTCAAACTTTTGAACTTTTCACTTTAGAAAACTTCATTTTCATTGTGTCTACAAGATTAATATTAAATATAATTTTTCCTATTATTTTAATTTAATATGGTAATAGAGATTCCATATTTTGAATACTGAGGAAAAAAATTTATTTTCAATTTCATTTCAATGAATTAAAAAATTTACCAGAGTAAAAAAATTATTTACCATGGGGTAGGTAAAAATAAATAATGTTAATTATAAAAAAGAAAAGGAATAAAATACCTAAAAATCAATCATTTATTGTTTTTTGAGGTGTGTATCCACCATAAAAATCTATCTAAAATATTAATTTCTACAAATAATTATGAGATTAAGGAAACCACACCATGGTTTTCTTTAAATATTAAATAATCATTATTTCAATCACTTAAACCCTCATATCCTTAAATATAGAAACCAACCATCACCCCCAAATTTAGACTGAAAATACTTATAGATACTCAAATATATGACCAATAATATCCTTCTAAATCTCCCCAATTTGATGTTTTTTTTTTGTCTCACTAAACGAACTAATTCATGGACCTCAAGGTTCTCTTAAGGAGGTGATATTCATGAGGTAATTTTCTCAAAATTTATCTTTTATTTTCTTTTCATTTTATACCTTATTATCATCTATATAATCCATGAAGGAATTATAATTCAAGAATAATTTATATAACTTTATTATATTTTTAAAATTTAATATATTATATCCATAAAATTTGTTACATCCTCGTATTCAATAAAAACCCGTTGATTGAATTATGGTGATTAACCTTCTCTGTGAATAATAATTTTGTTAGTTTTCCATTTCTTCCTTGATGGATGGTAATATATGTATTATTATGGTTATATAATATTATATTTTGTATATTATAACATATTTCATGATTTGGTGAAAATATACACTCAAAATACTAAATAAAATGAAAGTATTCTATCGTATTCAGATGAATAGACAAAATAAACAAAAAATTTATCATTAAAATTTTGTTAAATGAATAAATATCAAGTGTTAAATAAAAATGTTGATTTGGAAAATTTAAACATATTTATGTGAACTAATACTATTTCACTAGAATTCTGGGGTTTTATTTTCGTTTGACATGAAAATACACAGTCATACACAAATGAACCAATAATGAAAATTATGAGACAAACACACCAGAAATATTGGAAATAAAACAATATTATTAATTAAGGGGTGGTAAGATGTCATAAGAATATCATATAAGTTAATATAAATATGTATATGGTTCTTCAATGAATTAATAACGTTATTTAAACCATTATACATGATTTTTATGTATACAAAACTAAAGGGAAGAGTGAGGTAAGGATTTTCTCATCTCACTTTTTCTTTTGTGAGATATATGCCTTATTCATCAAGTACTTGTTTTATGTGGTATATATAATTTCCAATAATTAAATAAATTATATCTATCCTTTTTACTTTTTTTATTTAAATATCCATTTTATGATCTCTTTTTCGTGGGTTATACGGTTAAAAAATTACTAAATCGCTAAGGCAAATTTTCCCAATTTACATTCTTTTAGAATAATGTTATATTATAAACCTACATTAATTTATGAGGTTTATATATAATCCCTTGACTTATTTTATAATGAGTTTTCTTATTTTTATTATATTTTTAGTTTCAATAAATGTTATTGTTTTTTTGGACGAAAATTAGTTTTATTCATAAGATGTGTTTTCTTAAAATATTTTAAAATGATATTTTAAGAATTTTAATGGAAAATTATTTCAAGGATTATTATAATGGTATATATAAGACAAAATTATAAATTTTCAGGTTTATTTTCTATAAAAAGGTTTTATTAATGGTTTTTGATTTAAAAAATATTTTTCGAAATAGATAATCATTTTTCACGAATATTTATTTCAAGTGATATCTCAAAATTATTTTCCATAAAAGATAACATTATTTGATGTGAATTATTCTTTATTGGGGATAATATTTAGTTAAATTATCTTATTTTATTTATGGTTGGTTGATATTTATATTTATGAAATTCATTTCTTTTCTATTGGATATTTTATGAGGAAATATTTATGAAACCTATTTCTTCTTATAGGTTATAATATGATTTATGTTCTTATGTAACAGATATATATGGTTGTCATTATGTTATTGTTGTAACCTATATATCTCTCCAATTCATTAGGATATGATATTATATCTCATGAGATATACATCACTATAATGAGATGTTTTCTCGGTTCTAACTAGACTTTATGTGGATTTAAACCAGTTTAGTAAAGGACATTTTCCACCATGAACATAATGGGATTAAAACATGACTACAAAAATAGTTCGGGGAGTGAACCCAATCCACTATGATAGACATGGAAAATAGTCTTGACAACCAAAGGAAAGATTTTCTTTTTATGTGTTTTCTCCACGATATCATGTTTTATTCAATGTAATTGTTTTTTGTTTCATGCCATATGAATTAATATGATTTATTATATGAATTGAAATTTAGATATTTGATATGAATGTAATAATTCAAAAATGCTCTGATCAGGTTATCTTGATCTAATTCCCATGTTATGTTTTCATATCTCCTATGTTTATCCTAACTAGGCATCTAAGATTACCAATTATTATGTAATATTTCAATTATGTTAGGATGAATGATGTTAAATGATATTTGTGTAGAAGGATTACACATTATATATGGTGATGACCTGTTAAGGAGGTTAGGTAGAGGAGGGGAACATTTTTATCTTTATGAGCCAATTTTTATGATCCCTTTATGTTAAGAGTTTTTACTAATTATATAAAACTATAATGCAAGATGGTCATTGGGTAAGTGATTTATGTAATATTTCCTTTCGACGATTTCTGTTTTGTTGGAAAAAAATTGGATTACATTTAAATGTTTGAAATTCAGAAATGTAATATTTATAATTTTAGCACCAGATCTTGATGTTTTGATTCTGGGTTATTATGTGGATGATGTATATGTTATAATCACATGTTCTTTTGATAAAAAAATTATTTTCGTTATAAATTCCCCTAATATTTTTTATTCTTAGATTATTCTCAATTAAAATATTTCATTTTTTCCCTTATGTTTATCATTTCTCAATATTTTATTACACTAGTTCTTATGTTCCCATTTTCCTAGGTATTGAAGAAATGCATTATGCATGATATGTATAAATTAATAAATTGTGTGGGGAATATTAATGGATATATTAATTAATCATTATATATTACGTATTTTCTTATATAGTGGAAAAGAATTTCAATTTTATGAGATATTTATGGGATAAGTTAGTTAATTTTTCATCCAATATATTTAAAAATCTTAACCAAATAGGTCGTTTTAATATATGTGACACTATATTTTTTGGTGACATTTTAATTATTGATGGTTAAAATTGGATTGAATTAGTTCAATTGAATATCGGTATAAAAAGTAGGGGTTTATTCACACCTAATTGAATGAGTGTAGGTTAATAAAATCACACTCCATGAATAAATAATAATACAATAGAGCTTATCATTATCCAAAAAAATGAGATATAATTTGAGCTAGTATCTATGAAGTGTTTTAGTATTGTTTTCTCATAATGAATATGGATGGTAGGTATGTTGGCTCATCACAAATGAACTGATTCATTGGAACATAATAAATAATTGATATATTATCATCAAATAATTGGTCCATTGTATCATTGGCTCCTTATCAATAAAAATATATATTTTATGGAATGTTACTAGTGGAATTTTAAATAATTATGTTCACAATGGATTTATAATATATGTAGTTATCCTTTTCCGAGTTTTAATATCATCTAGTTTTGTAAATTTAGTGAGTATAGATTTTTTGGACCATTGTGAAGAATTATGGTATTCTATAGTATTTGTTTCATGGATGGTCCATGATTTTCACTGTAATTTAATGGTCTCCATGTTGAGTTGTGGATTATGTTATAGTTTAATAACATCAAAGATGGAAAATTGGGTTTCACTATAGTTTTTGGTTTTCCATTAATTTTTATGGACTACACTAGAGTTTATTGACATATTGGAATGAGTTTCAGCTTATATTTCTGTTTAAGGACCCATAAGAAGACTGAATACTATGAATGTGTTTAGAACCAACTTGATAGGGATATTGGGTCACATTCATTTTTTTCGAACACCTTGGAATTCTTAGGTAAATTTCGGAGTTTTGTTCCATCATGGAAGTAGAATCATTTAAGTTAAAGTTTAAGGAACAATGTATTCAGTTTTGAGACAATACAAGGATTCCAATTTATCATCCATTGTATGGAATTAAAACCCAAATTGTTTGGTACCATAGTTTTGTGCACTATAAAAAGGCGCATTACAAGTCATTTAAAAAATATCAATGAAATTTTAATTTCATCAATAATGAATAACATATCATTTGATTCTATAAATTTATTAAAATATTTATCTTATGGTTATATGATAATAACTAATGTTTTCCATTTTATGGAAATGAAAATAGAAGTAGTTGTGTTCCTTTTAATGTCCGAAAACTAAGGACATTGTATCTTACTTTTATAGTCATATGACTAGGGACATATATTAAAATGATGTTTAGAAGTTTTATGAGAATAGTAATTACATATAAGGATCCCTAGAAGATCTGGTCAATACAATGTAAAGTTTTAGGGGGATTATATTAAGGATTTGACTCTATAATATAATGTAATTAAAAAAATTAGTGTAGTTTTGGATAATATATCTAGATGTTATAACATTTAAAATAATATCATTCTCATGGGACATGGGAATAGAAAAAAAAATTGGCCCATTTTTTCGAAACCAATGATAGGAATGTTGATATTATACCATGGAGAAACACACATCAATTGACTAGCCTCAAGTTTCCAAATATACATTAAGAGGTGAATGATTGTAAATTCCACAAAACAATATTTTGTATTATAAATATTTTATCAAAGGTTTTTTAGATCAATAGTAATGTATATATATTCATCCAACCAAAAAAAGAGGAATATAAGATGAGTAGGATATATAAAAAAGTTGGCAATGGTTCTAGGACCTACAGTTAATCGTGGGACAGGTAGATGAAATCACAATAGGGAAACTCAAAATTCATCTTAGTTAATTGAAAATAGAAGATGGAGGGGGGATACCCCATATGGGAAGTGTAATATAATGATTTTAAAAGAAGAATATTATGGGTCATATAGTATAGTAAAGATAACAATGACCTTAAACAAAACATGAAATATTTTTATCTAAATATGTATTTTATAACCATGTATTTAAATTGGTATCTATTAAAATGATAAAACGTATATATATATATATATGATTTTTAAAGACCTAGAATTTCCATATAATTTTTTTAATTATATGGGAATTTTTTGAGTCCGCGAAAATTGACGGTGCGTGATTATGAGGTCCGTTGTGCCCGGAATGAATTTCTGAACATTTCTTCATGTACGTTTAGAAAACATGTAAGTAGGTTTTTGTAACATTTGAACTGGTGCTCAGAACTGAAATCTGAGGACATCGTTGAACTCGCAGTTCCTGTATTCGCTTAAGGAGACATTCCCCTTGATAGCAGTTAGTCGAGGGTGAAAGTTGGTTTTTGTATTTTTCATGAAAGAATAAAAAAAATTAAATTTTTTATTTTTTGAAACATCCCATGTGGATGTTATAAAGGTGGGGACCACCTGATCTAAAACCTCCCACTTTTATGTAATGGAGATGGGGACCACCGTGTCTAAAACCCATATTTTGAATTTCTAGTGGTGTGGACCACGTGAACCCTCTTAATAGGAGAAAGCCCTTTATCTCCCTCATTAATTAAGAGATAACTCATGGACTCCCTCCAACATTAATTATGCCTCCACTTTTTATTTAATTGAGTAAATTAATAGAGCTAATTAATTATTCAAACATTACTACATAATTAATTTACCCAATTTAAATTATATTAGAATCTCATTCCTTTGGGAAGATTTTGTTGGTGAAGGAGAATGGGAGATCTTGGATAACTTCTCGCCAATGAAGAACAAACTCAATCGAAGAATGATTATTTGAAAAATGAGCCTAGGATCAGAGGTGTGTGGCGGGCGTGATGAACATCGACATCTTCGAATTCTTTCTCACACCAACATCAATGAACCTTCGAGGTAGGGTTGTTGTTTGAATTTCCCCCCTTAACTATTATTGACAATTCGTCCTAAATCATGAAGAAATTATAGCCTATTGTTACCCCTCTAATGCGGAGAGTCTGGGCCAAAAAAACATGGCCTGACCTCTCTTCAATTCATGTGATTAAATGTTTTGTTTTTCATTATGGAGGAGAATGTCAACCAACACCTGTGGGCACAAGAATGGCGGTTGACTCTAGGGCTGGCCGTAATGATGGTGTTGTTGCTGCCACACCACCAGATGGAAGAGAACTACAGCTTGTGCCGCTATAGTGAAGGGAGGAGGGCTACCCATCTGGAAGTCCATGGCGAACCATAGCACCACGACCCCCGCGTGAGCCCAGGGACACACCACGGCCCTCGCACCGCCCATCCACCCCCGCGCCACCTCGCAGCCCCCGCGACCCCAACGCCGCCTCGAATCCCCCACACGACCCCGCCGACACTGCGCTGCACCGCGGCCCCCGTGCCATCGCACGACCCCCATGCCTCCATGTGTCCCCCACGCCGCACCACGCCCGCCCCACCACTAAACCAGGCTGCCCTTCATGGGTCGGGTCGGGGTAACCGGGTCAGACCAGACCCAGAACAACATTGACCCATGTCAACTATTTTGGCCATAACTTTGGCACCGAGTGTCTATTTGATGAACCATGTCTGGCGCTGGAAAACATGGAATTATATGGTCCCTTTGTTATAACCCACTATATATTGGGATAAAGTTTGGGAATTGTCGAGTTCGATTGAGCATGAATCCAACCATGCCCTCAGGACTAAACGACTAATAACTTACAGATCAGGCGTCAATTTGACGCGCCGTATGTTGCATTGATACCCCTCTGATGTGGAGGTCCTTTGGGATACATCCCCTTGGGACATAGTGATAGTTGGAGTATCTACCAGTGGCTTGATGAGTGGAACCTCCTGGAGACAAGCAAGCATAGTGCGGGAACCTTGTAGCTGGTTGTGATGATGTTATAACGATGTACTAGGATTTTATGTGGGTATGATGATGTACTAACAATTTACTAGGATCCTGTGTGGGTTTGACAATGTACTGACGATGTACTAGGATCCTGTGTGGTTATGACGACATAATGACGATGTACTACGATCATGTGTGGGTAAGACGACGTACTAAGGATGTACTAGGATCCTGTGTGGGACTGATGACTTACTGATGATGTACTAGGATCCTTTGTGGGTCTGAAGATGTACTGGGATCCTGTGTGGGTTTGATGATGTACTACGATCCTCTGTGAGTTTGATGATGATTTAGGATCCTTCGTGGGTCTCCCTTTTAATAGAGTAAGATGATTCAGTAGTTAAATCTAATCATCTTTACTAAAGCACATAATATATACCTAGTGTGAGATGAGTTCGTACCTGTGTGGTGCTTTCCCTTTGTGGTAATACTTTAGAGGTATTCTTCTGTGTGTCGTACCTGTGTGGTACTACCTTCATGGGACTCCTTCCTTTGTGGAATAGTTGAACTTTGGCTTTTGAGTTGAACTCTGTGTTCCCTCATGATTGATATGGGCATACTTGATAACTTAGGTATATGTATAGGCATATACCTAAGTAGGGTGGTAAGTTGTTTTCATGCTTTGTGGTTTATCCTTTGTGGATTTTGTTAGAGCTTGAGGGCATCGGGGTCCCTACGGAGTATCGTTATACTCACCCATGCATAGGCTATGCCTAAAACATGTTGTGTTCGGTGAAGATGACAGATATCCCTGACTGAGGACGAGGGTACCAGGATTTGATGGTGCCCGAAGGTGGACCATACAACATGTCAGTACGCAGAGGAGATGGGTTGACGTGGAGTTCTGAGGTGGTGATATGTACCTACCCTTCAGGTAGTAACACAGGAGGATGACCCAATAGCTGTCTTTCTATTTCTTCTATTGTATTGTAATTCAATTCTACTTATACCTTTACTATTGGGCGTGTATTCTGGCCCCTCATACGTTCAGCACTATTTTTTCTATTTCGTTTTACCTTTGTTCGTATCTCGTTGTGTGCTTGGTTGCGTGTGTTTATAGGTTATAAATTAATTCTTTTCCGGTTTTAGGGAATACATCGTTCGGTGCTAGTCTCCATCCCCAAGCCTATGGAAGGCGGGCATGGGGTAGACACGGCCTGGGCCCTGGGGGATGGGTTGTGACATGAATTAATAAAAATAAATTCATTATTATTTTGTAGGAAAACATTACTCAATTTTCAGTACTGTTATTTTATTCTTTATAAGTATTTCCAAAACAAAACTATTTTTATTAAATTTTTTCATAAAATTATTTTAATTATTTTATAATTTATTTTTAATATTTAATTGATAAAATTTATGGAAATTTTTATATCAAAATATGAAAAATATATTTGGGTCAATTTGGGAGATCTTTCGAAAATAATTTAATTTTTAGTAAATAATGAAAATATTATTTTAATTGAAAAAATTATTTTGGTTTCAAGAGTTTTTTGAATTACTTTTTTCAGGCTTCTAAATTAAATTTTGTTCTCTTATACTATCTATAATACAATTAAGATTATCTGAATAAATTTTACTGTTGAATTGGTTATTAAAATATTTTATTCTTAAAACACATATTTTCTAAAAAAATATTTTTTTGGTTTTAATTTTTTTTATTAATAATAAATAAACGTAGAGAAATAATTTTTATTTAAAATTAAAAAAATAATTTAATATTTAATATTAAAATATCAGAAACATGTATGTAGATTAATTTTAGTTTTTTATTTAATGAATAATAACCATGGTAAAATTAATCACCTCGTAAGTTTATTCTAGTAAAACTAGGATAAAATTGTGGTGTAACAGCATAAGGTCTCTCGAAAACATTTCCTAATATTTTTTTATAAGCCTATTTAATAAATAATCATTTAAATATATAACATAACAACTTTATAAATTTTTTCTTTGATAAGGACATAAATGTTATTTAAGTAATGTATAAAAACAAAATTTCATCATCACAATCTTTATTATTATTAAACTTTTGCAAAGGTAAAAGAGACAAACCAAAGTAGTCACAGAAGCCTCAAATAGTGTAGCCCAAGGGAATACCCCCGAACTAGATCTTATACTTCTGGAATAATGGAACCCAAGCTAGGAAAAAAAAGGGGCCTATCTTGAGAATCCATAGAATCAAGGAATTCAACAACATTATTTCCCTCACGATAGGTGTGATGCACGACCTTGTGGTTATCGATTTACCTTCTTTAACTCTGATGAGGTATTCAATTGACCATGGTGTAGTGAGGAATCCACATAGAGAATTATAAAATATTTTTGAGTCAATTTCCACCACGACAAGGAAAATATTGATCTACCTGCAAAGGGTAAGAACTACCAGCACTGCCCGGGCCTCTGCCTAAATGTAGTTACCGCTCCCTAAGAAGGTTGTGAATGAAAATACAACACCACCTTGGGTATCCCAAACCAAACTACCTCTACGCATAGTACAATAATAAAAAGAGACGTCGGTGTTTAATTTGAGTCATGTACTAGGAAGTATCCATCAAATCCACCTTCATTGGGGATTAGATGTGGAAATAAGAAGGGATATGATGGCCAATATGGGTCTGAATAAAGGTGTGTCGCCTCATGCCTTACGCTGATGAGAAAGATCAGTCAATAAATTTATTATTCATATCGTAAGAGCTATCATTGATATAGATACTCCCTCATGTCACTCTTTCTTCTTAGAAATCCAGATCGTCTAGCGGGCCACTAACAAGGTCACTTCCTACGCCTTCCTCTCATTACTCTTGTTTTCTACACCGTGAAACCAGTGTCCAAGAAAGGAAGCTCGTCCAGCCGACTGGTAGTGAATAGTTGTAATTTCGCCAACGAAATTCTAGATTGTGCAAGCCCATTCCCCATCAAAAAAATAAATGGGTGATGGATTCTTCATGGAAATAGGGGAATGAAATAACACTAGTAATCCAACTGAATACTTGTGTTCTTGATTTGATCATCAGTGGTAAGGGATTTGTTCAATATTTTCTATAAGAGGAAGTTGAATTTAGCGGATAGATCCTTACACCATAGCAGCTCCCCCTATGTGTCGAGCGGGTTAAGGGACGACACCATCAACCGAAAATCTTTTCCAAAAAAATATTAGATGTCAAACCAGTAAAAAAACCAATGTGGATCAATTGAAAGATCAATGAGGTCGATAAATCTAAATTTTTTCTCATCTAGGACCTCTTGAGTAAAGTGGGGATGGTCTTTAACAATCTTAAAGCTCATGTAGGGAAATGAGCATCCATGGCAGAAAATAGGTACCCCATACCAGTTTTCAGAACGAAATATATATTTCCTCTACCAATTATCCACCGAGTGTGATTGTGGAGGGTCATTAGGTGCATGTGGATTGGTTTCTATAAAATTGAAGAGGTATGACTTTGAGTTACAAATAATTCCCATATCTCTTCCCATGAATCATCCACAATTGGTTTTTCCCTTTAAAACAACCCATGCCAATTTTCGATGGACACCTTGCATCTCACCTGAAAAACTTCTAATATTTATACCACCCTCATTTTAGTGTTTATCCAACCTACACCACGACTCTCAATGGTGTTTCCCATCTGAGTGGTAATCCCATATGATTGAGACCATAATCATTTCTCTGCCTTTAATCACCAATTTGGAATCCTTGAGGTTTGAGAGTATGTTTATTGGAATAGAGGTGAGTACGCTATTGACCAAGGTGATTCTTCCACCAAAGTATAGAATATGATTCTTCAAATTATTGTCCCACCAAGTGATCTAGTTGACCACCTTATTGAAATGGTGAATGCTCATCCTACATGGGGTGATTGGGAAACATAGATATTTCAAAGAAAAACATCTCTAGTGAATTCCCAACTCCCTCTCTAGAATATTGACTCACCCAATCGTACATTGTTTTGAAAGGTACAAACAACATTTCTCACGATTCACCACTTAACCTCTCCAGTGACTGTATTCCTCAAGAATTTTGTTGATGCCACATATTGATTGTTTACTCCGATTAAAGAAAATTATAGAGTCATACACAAACATAAGGTGAGAGATAGTCCTTTCAAGTGATGGAATCAATATGGAAAAGTGTTCCTTTCTATAATTAATTTTTTGATAGGTCGATTGATGGTGTCATTCAAGAGAATAAACAGACTAGGGGACAGTGCGTCACTTTTCCTGAGCCCTCTTAATGATTTGAGGAAGTTATAGTTTTCCACAATAAAGATATAGAGAGCCATGGTAAGATGATACACCTATACAAAAGATCACAGGACCAAGTAGAGAAACCCATACTTTCGAGGAACCTGAGAATAAAGTTCCATTGAATCCTGGCATAAGGTTTATCGTTGAACAATTAAATTACTACAATAGAAACCAATACATTTGATAGTCCATATTATGTATAAATTTTTATTTTTGTTGATATTTTCAAATTTCTAGATATATAACAATGAACTCAGATTATTATACAATGTGTGGGAAAGTTGCGGAAAGTCAAAATAACATACTATATTTGTTTTTATAGTATGAATATGATTACATATTCCATATGAATTAATAAAAATGATAAAAATTATACAGAATAAATTTTTAATAGTATTTTTTTTTAAAAAAAATATAATTTTCTAAAACTCTTACACCGAGATGATGAGACATACATGAAAACTGTAAAACAATCAAATTTAAAAATTTAAATTATTAATAATGGAAATATTTTGATGTGTATGGTTATAAAATGATTTTTAAATATATTTATGAAGGATACATGATGATCCAAGTGATCATATTATAATTTTGTTTTTTCTAATGTTTTTTAAAGTTACATAAAATGATAAGTGGTGAAAAAGTACTTAAATTTGATTTAATATTTAAAATTTATTTTTAAATAATTATAAAATTATAAAAACTCGAATAATGACAGATGTGGATATTAAATTTTTTTTCATAATGTTCTTGATAATATTAGGATACAATTATCATTTTTATAATTTCCTTTATGACTCTTAAATATTGAAAAACTATGAAATGATCATTTATTTTTTCCTAATGAAAATTGACACATTTCATCAATTTTCACCTATTACTAATTCAGACATTATATCAAAACACTGAACAACACTATATTTAAACATCTCATACCATGGTTCATAATAATTATGGTGATCATAAACCTCTTCTATAAAGACCTTAGTAAGGGTTGTGACATAATGTTAAAACTAAGGGATTCTATTTCAATTTCATTTCATGGAGACGCATTTTAATGTTATAAATTTTTTATATAGTGTGTATAATGACCATTTTAAATTTAATATCATGAAACCTTCAAAATTTAGGGTATTTAATGTTTCAATTCAAAATATTTCACCATGTGGATTTAACATGAATTTTTTCAATTAGTAAGTGATTCACTGAATTTTCATTCATTTGGGTACATCATTTGTTCATCGATTGTATTTTTTCAACATTATACATAAAATTATATTTTTATTTATTTTATTTTTCCAATTTTTTTTTATTTTCATTTTTCACACATAATCAGTTCATTGATTAATTATCAATTAACTATTATGATTATAATAAGGGTTCTTTTTTCGAAAATTTCATTGTTTGTGTCATGTTTTATGATATATATATATATATATTAATTTATGAGGTATATATACTATCCCTTTGATATGATTTATCACAGATCCATTTATATTCCTAATATTGAATTTTTTTAATGTTTTGTCTTTCAATATTCGTATGATTCAAATGTTACCAACTTGGTTCATGATTTATGTTTCAATCTCATTTTAATAAGGATTGTTTATATTTTAATTTCTAATAAAATAAATTATATTTTTTATCACATATAACTTTTTATTTCTATTCTATATTGTTTAGTGATTAATACTTCAATTAGTAGTACCATCTTAATCTCTTTGATACATAAAATGATATAGATTTTTTTTAAATCTCTCCTTATATATCTCATCAGTCAAAAATCATTTTTCATCTAAATAAATTTTTTCTAAATGAAAATTAAATAATTATTCTTATATTATACAAGGACTTATTAAAGATATATTTACCCATGTTTTACTTTTATATAATGGTTTTAGAGTAATCATCATTTCATTTTCCTAACGTGGTACATTGTTTTATTTTCATATAAAAAATTGAAAGGAATATTTACTTTACCTTACTCAGAATGAATTTAATTCCCCACTGTCATTCCCAACCAATTCTTTGAAGGATCCTACAATATTTATAAACAATATTTTCAATGATAATATTTTTTACAATATTGATTAAATTTAATTTTTTTTAGTTAATTTCAAAATGAAAATGGTGTTTTATCAAGACTGTTTTTAATGATCATTTTATAGTATTTACATTAAAAAAAGAAAAAAACATTTATCCAACATATGATCCACTGGGTTTGTGTTGTAATGATATCATATTTATTATTACTTGTGATGGTTTATAATTAGTTTTATTTCTGGACACATTAACATTTCGTATTCTATTTTCTTGATGTGAATGTTTATGTTTACTACGTATTTAATTTTTATTTACCTCATTCATATAATCAATGAATTTGAAATAATATGTAATGGGTGGACCTTATTATTTTCCCTTTAGTGCATCAATAGGTCCCATTAGACAAACTAGTTTGGGTAATTGGTTGAGGACTTTCCAATTTCTGAATAAAGGCTTGGCATGATTCCTTATTTATATGACTATGATATCTCACAGAATAAATAAAATCAGTATGTGATCAGTTATTGACATCCATGTGATTATTTAAATTTTTATGATATCCATGTATAAGTTTCAAGATCTTTTTATTAGTTATATTTAATATTTTTTCAAAATTTATTCATTCCATATTATTTTTTCTTCACATGTTATTAAATAAATGACATCTTTCTTATGTTATTTATTCTTCTATATTTATTACGCCTTATTGACAAATGATATATTCCATTGTAAGTAACCGTTACTGACCACATGTTCTCACCATTATTTTTTTATTCCCAATGATATGAAGAAATATTATTTTAATGTGTTTAAGTATATATAATAATTACGTTAAATATACTATTTATTTTGTGTTTGTAGTTGTAATGTGAGATTCAATTATGTAAGTAGTTTACCAAAACTACTAAACTATTCTGTCTTTTTGGGATGTGTTTTCAAGTATTTTATACCAATATAAAAGTGTCACCACTAACTATTGGATACCAAGGTTGGGGTTTTTAGAGTTGGTAATGAAGAATGTTTTTTAGACACCTTGGGAAGTATATTTTGAAAAAAATAGATATGAATATACCAATATTATAGAATTTTGGTATATTCCATAAATAAATAAAATTTATTAATCAAGTTAGTAAAATTTATGATTTTTAGGCACTATAATTGGTTAATTAGTCAAATATTTATAACAGGTTTAAAATAATAGATACTCATATTTAGGTTTTATGTGATGAGAGTTTTAAATGATTAATGATATTATGGGAGACAGATATATGAATAAACCATTTTGTTTATTTTTTGTTTTAGTGAGAATAATATTGAAAGAATTATTTTCTTATATTTTGTTGAAATAATTTTATATTTTTTGACAACATATAGGGTTAATATTATAAATATTGTTAATGAAATAAAAGTCAATAAATATAATTTTTTGAAAAAATATGATTTAAAATAAAACAAAGTTGTTAAAAAGTTATATGATGACTAATGTTATTTTTTTGGATGTTCATAATATTTTTTATAATTTTATAGGAATTACCTTAATATTTTTTTAATAAAAGAAGGAACACATAGGATGAGTGGAAAACCATCACATATTGGAATGACATGAACCTCAATCCCACAAAGGAAAAGCCACATCAGTTCAATGCGTACCACTAGTTTATGAATTCTTTTACATAAATTATTATTTGGAAGAAAATAATTTTGGATTTGGAAAAATATTATATGATCAAATATTTTTTGAATACGTTTAATAATATTTCAGGACATATTTTTTTGAGTTGAGGTATATTTAGCCATTAGGTTTGATAAAAAAGGATTATTCAGGAAAAAATATGTATATGATGAAGGGTATGATATTTTCTTGGTGGTAATTTTTTTAATGTATATGTTATTGATGTTAATTTGGATATATGGATATTTATTTATTAGATGATCTATATCAAACATGTGGTTTTATTTTTTACTGTTATAGATTAATGTATTCTTTCTTCTTATGATGGTTCATTAAATTTTGATCTTATATCATGTTGTGAAACCCAATTTTTTATTAAAAATATGTGGAATATATTGTTATTATTATTTTTGGATTATATGATCCATTAAAATCTAATTTTGGTTATTAGAACTAAAAAAAATCATATTTTATATCCATTCCTTGGAGTCATAGAATAAGTGGAAAATAATTAAAGCACAACCAATAGATAAAATTTACCTTATGAAAGAAAAATACTTCAGGTTAGTATATTTAAATACATTTATAGGTAAGATGATAAAGGAATTACAAAAATAATGGAAAGGGAGCATGACACAATAAATTTATCCAATTACAATCAATTGTAATTAATTGATGGGATTTCACACATCATAGATTTATAGTTTTGTGGTTGTTAATATTCTCAGGATCATTTACTTTCTTATAATAAATGATATCTATTACTAAACATAATTTTTCGTAATTATTATTTTATATCATTTCCACATTTTTACAAATAACTAATTTTTTCCAACTTTAAAACCCAGTTTTTTATACAATATGACCTTCACACTTCTTCTTATATCTTTTCAAGAGGGGGTTTTTTTTAATTATTTCAATAATGAGATATTTTAACAAAGGTATTATTAGATTGAAAATTATTGAATATTTGGATAATGATGTACTATAATGAAGAAAATTAATTAATTGTAGGTATAATGTAACAACCTAGTGTTTTGGTATAATAACAATATATTAATTAGTATATAATGAACACAACACTATGTTTAATTGAACAAAATAATATTATTGATTGAATATAATCATCATAACCTAGTCATTGAACATCAAGTTATGAATCTGATTTCCCATATTATATATATATATATGATCTACTCAATAAGTTTTTCGATGATTATTTATTTGGGAAAGTAGTCAATTTTCATAACTATGTTTACTTTACAATGATTTTTTATTTCTTTTTAAGTGAAAATTTTATAAATTTTTTTCGAAACATATAGATAAATTATTAGAGAAATTGCAATTAATTTTTTTTAAATAATATGAAAATTATCTTATGTTTAATTTTTTGGATTTGTCTAAAAAATTTAATTTTCTCATGAATAGTGGAAAATAAATTTTTATGAGAATTATATTTTTATTTCAAGAATTTATAGAGTTAATTTTTTTTGTTTTAAATGGTTTAAAAGTAAAATTATATCTATTTTATTATTAAAAATATAATTATTTTACTTGAAATAAATTTTATGTTTCAAGTAATTGTAAAACAAAATACTGAAAAACACATTTTAAAAATTGTTTCATTTGTCATTTTAACATTAAATTAATTTTCAACCTTTGATTTGAATTAAAAATTGAAAAAATATTCCATATTTTGAATCAATATGTTTAAATTTTACAAATTTCACCTTTTTGATTTTGGCCATAATGAATAGTAAAAATTGTATGATTTATCACCTCGGCAAGGGTAAAGGAGTAAAACTAGGTAATAATTATGGTGTAAAACATTAATATCACCCAAAAACATTTCTTAATCATATTTTATGAGTTTCATTCATAATTAATCATAGAAACATAGAATATATATCAACCTCATTCCTTTTTTCATTGATAATTACATAAATATAGTTTAAGTGGTGTATAAAAAAAATGTTACTCAAATTGTTTTATTAAACAGTAATTTTTTATTAAAATTATTAAAATACATTATCGATGATAAAAATAAAATAAATCTAGTACTATCATATTATATTTATGAAATTAATTAGGCTATAATCTTTACACATATTATAATTACCTAGAGCACTTACACGTCTTTGATGAAGCGCTTTTACAATCATGTAAAATTTCTAATTTAAAAGATTTAAAAGTATTAAATTTGATGTATTTTAGATAATGTACTGTAATAAATAATTTTTATGCATATATATGTAAGGTAGTAAATTTTTTAACATGTTATATTTGTAAAAAATTATTTTCATGTGTTGTTTAATGTAATTTTTTTGCAAATAGTGGAAAAATATACTTTCTATGAGATTTAGTATATTTTATGATATTATCATAAAATAAATATGTCAAATAAATTTATGAAACCTATGTAAATACTAATTTATGATAAAATAGGAAAATATATCATACAATAATATTTCTAAACATATAAATTAGATGTTATTTTTTAGATTGATATTAAAAACATTTTCAATGAAAATGCACTGCTTTCCCAACGATGGAAAAGTAAAATCAAGTGTCGTGGTGATAAAAATTGAAAATGAAAAATGCTGGAATTAATTTTATAGAAACATTTTTGTATAAATTATGATTTTGAGTTAAATTTTTGAATTTATTAGTTATATGTCACGTATACTAATCATGTTCTTGTGCAATGCTTGTAAAAGGTGTGAAATGTCAAAATAATATATTATCTTTTTATCATGATATTAATGAGAATTGATATTGATTATAAATCAAAAAATATGATGAATATGATGTCAAAATAATATTTTTATGTTAATTTTTTTTAAATGTTAAAATTATTGTAGCAGATGATTTTAACCAGAAGATCTTGTTTGTTGAAGATACATTTTCCGAGTTCTTATGTGGTGGGCAAGACTTCCCATTTAGTGTGGCTGAGAGACATTTGATGTTGCCCTTCTTTGAGGATGTGACAACTTGGTCATGGAGGCTCATCTTTCTCTCAATGAAGGTACCCTACTGGTGTCTGTTTTTTTGCTGTGATTTGTAATCTCTAATTCCATGCTGGTGTAATTCCTTACTGGTGTAAGTATGTTACACCTCGAGCTTGTTTTGTAAACTCTTTTTGATATTAATAAATTCCTTTGGGGAATGTGCTAGGAAACCAGTTCATGTCCCCACCTTTAAAAAAAATATAAAAATAGTAAAATAAATAAATAAATAATTTTTTAAATATTAAAAATAATAAAATTTTGAATAGTTATTGTATAATATGAAATTTATAGATACTTAGTATGTATATTTCATTATATAATATAATATATATTAATTTGGTCTTTTTCTCACTGTTTTTAATGTCAACTATTGGGAATATAAATGAAGAATAATGAAAATAGTATTTAACATTTAGAAATTATAATTTAATCATAATATATTTTAAAAAAATATCTTCTTATGACTCATATATATATGTAAATTTTTTGAATATTATTCATAGTCCTGATGTGAAAATCTTTTTTATTTATATAATTACTTTTATGAACTGTATAGATTGAAAAATTGTGAAAATACCATTGATTTGTTCTTATAAAATGGGACTCACTTCGTCATTTTTAACAAAATATGATTTATCATTTTTCCTAAAAAAACATCCCATATACCTCAAAAAATTAATATTTCCATTCCCCTGGCCCCTTCTCCTTTCATAATCCACTTCTACAAAGGTCTTAAAATAGAGTTGAAACAAAGGAAAAAGTAAGGGATTTCATCTCAATTTCCTTTCAATATCGAATATTTCAATTTTATGAATTGATTATATATATATAGTTTATATACTTCCCCATTCACTTGTAACATCATGAACCCATCATAATTCATCATATTATAAAATTTCAATTCATATTATTTGATCCAATGGTATATTACTTGAATGTTAAAAAGTTGTAAGTGATTCATTGCTCAATTTTCATTCATTGGATTATAACATTTATTCATTGATTATATTTTTTCAATATTAATCATTAAAAAGTGTTTTTTTAATTTATTTTTTACTTAATATTTTTTATTAGATGTACATCTTTTATAGTAATCGTAACCTTGACTAATTATCACTTCAATGGTATTGTCATTGAAAGTGTTCTTAATCTCAAATTATCTGCTTTGGGACATAAGATATTATCTACACTTATCTTATTCTGTGAGGAGTATATACTTCACAATAGATAGTTTTTATTGTAAATCAATTTATATTCATGATATTTAATGTTCATTCCAAGTTATTTTATTCATGGGGATTACAATTCAATTTCTACCAAAGTGGTATGAGAGTTATGTTTCAATCTCATTTTAATCTGGATTGTTTATTCTTGAAAATTATGTCAGAAGAATATTTGGTATATTTATCTAATAAACTCTCTTTATTTTCCATCTTATACGATATATTTTTGAATTTTTCAAGTAATAGTTACACTTTTACCTATTTAGTACCTAAAATGATTATGAAAATAATTTTAATAAAATATGTCATTATTTCTGTCATTGGTAGAAAATCATTTTTCTTCCAAATGCATGTTTTATAAAAATTATTCCAAGAATGTTAATAATATTCTCCAATGATTATTAAATAAATTTTTACCCATGTTTTAAAATTAAAAAATGGTTTTAAATGAATATTCCAATATTTTTCTAAACATGGTAATTATTTTACTTTTATTTTAAAAATATAAAATGAATATTTATGTTAATTTAATTGGTTGGAATATTATTACCCACCATTATAACCACCTAACACTTAGATACTTCATTTAAAAGATTCCATGATTCTTTTCAATGAAAATATTTATCCTAAAATTCTTTAAATATTTATTTTATTAAATGTGGGTTTCAAAATGAAAATAGTATTATCCTCACGAATTTTATAATGTTTTTATGGACATTACATTCATTAAATAAAAAACCATTTTATTACAGAATTTACAGTGGGGATATGTTGTAATGATATAATAATTATTCTATCTCCAAATAGAGTTTTATTAGTTATATTAGGGAACTAATTATAATTTCATATTGTAGTTCTTTAATATGAATGTTTATTTAAATTATGTATTGAAATTTTATTCTAAATTTCATATGATGAATGAGTTATGATTGGTATGTGATCTTTGTGGACCATTATGTCCCCTCAATGCATTAGTAAGATCCATGAGAAAAAGTAGACATTGAATTTGGATAAGTCCTTACTAATTTATTAAAAACTTCTTATCATTATCCCATGATGATAAGTTTATAATTTTCATCATTATACCTTCCATAATTATGAGATTATTTGTTTATTTACATGTTATTAGTTGAATAGTTATTATATCTATAAATATGTTTCATGCTAATGTGATTTTTTATATGTAATGTTGTATCTTATTTTATTCTTACCAAACTATTCCTTTTTATCATGATATTGATTAAATAGAATATATTTTTAGGTTATTTACCAAACCATATTGATTTTGTTGTATTTAATAAAGATATATTCCACTATATGTAACCCTTAATAAAAATTTGAGCTCTCCGTTTTTTCCATCCCAAGGATATATACAAATAATAATTTAATTAGTTCAACGATTCATATTATTTACTATCACTATGTTACATTTTTTGTGTTCATGAATATTATGTGATATTCACATTTGAAACTATTTTACCAAGACTACAATATTATTATTTTCTTTGGGATGTGTTTTCTTCTATCCAGTACCAATATAATAAATTAATAACTAGATCATGGATATTAGGGTCAGGATCATTATGGTGAAAACATATATTTATTAAGAGGATTTTTTATAATGTTTGAATTTTTTTTAAAAAAAAATTAAAAAATTGGTACTTATTCATGAAATGACATTAATATTAATCATTTTTAAAAAAAAATTTTATTTAGGGTATGGTTTCATATAGTCTCGAATCATATGCAAGATGTTAAAAAGTCTATCATGCACATTTCCATGTTATAGGACATAAATATGTGTTTCGAATATATATTTTCTACAATTACTCTTATTTTATATTTAGAATGGATCCCATGAAGGGATTCAACAAGATATCAAGAAAAACTTCCCATATTTCATAGTCTTACAACTTGTATCAAGGGATGAAAATAGTGATGGGTAGACCGTTCCCTCAAGAATAAAACCTGGAGGTCATTCCCAAGAATACCAAATTTCCATCTCAACTCATCAAAAAAAAAAATAAATTCAACAATTATTATTGAAATAAAAGAGAGTGATGGGGGCCTCATAGTCTAGAATATAAATTAGTAAAACTATCTTCAAGAAGCATCAAAAAAATAATGGATAAATATTAGTTTATAATAAGTAAAATAATAATTTTTTAAATATACAACCCCACACTTTCCAATACATATTTTGAACAAGAACGAAAATAAAAATACATCATCCTCTGACAGAACTCAGATAATCACCCCATAAAATCCTTTAGATATATTTCATTATTGAGCAGAATCATATGTCCCAACACTATGTGTTACCTATAATTGAGAGAAAAAATGATGTCTTACCCACACACCTCAAAACTCATTCTTTGAACATGGGTATGGGTTATGTCCAATGACCCAGTAAAAATCATGAATGCCTCTATATATTAAATTTGTATTTGATCAAATTCATGTGCATGAAATCAATAAAAGTTTTAAATGTTCTGATTATGAAGGACACCCACCTTGATACATGACACACAATTCACACTCACACACATGTATCTAGTTTTTTTGGTACAAAATTGAAACCCTTGAACATTTCCTAACTTACATAATCCAACATTATTTATATATCTGTTGTAATAAAAAAAAATATTTTATTTAGATAAATTATTATTAATATCCATTCTCACGATTAATATAACAATCATTATGAAAAGGATTCATAATATACAATGCTAAGAAAAGGAGGAATCATGGAGTCCAATGAGTTATTTGAGGAGAAAATAATGATAGCTAATCTTCATAATGAGCCAAACTATCCCCTCATAGAAGGTTCCAAATGCAACATATATTACCCACTACTAAATATATGGAAACTAATATATGGATGGTATCCTGACATATTACATATCACATGCACATACCCACACAAACACAAGGTATTTCACATGGAAAATTGTATATACCAACATTGTATAAAGTGATATCCTTAGGAAATAACATTAACCCACCTCTCACACAAGATGAATCGTCTCCTTAGGGAATGGTCCCTATGATATTTCTCTTACCCACTGGTGAACATACACTATATAATCTGAGAATGAAATCTCAAAATCCAAGCTCTCTGATGAACCAAATAGTACAAATATATGTTTGGTTTGATGATATAATATAAACCAAAACATTTTTATGTGGCTAAAGTGGATGTTTTAAACAATTCATGATCAACCCTTAGGGTATGGTCCCATGAAAATACTTCTCTACCCACTAGTAAACATATACTAAGAGATCTGAGGAGGGAATCTCGAAATACATCCTACTCCATGGACAAATACCCACAAATTGAAGTTTTATTCGATGATATAATATAAACCAAACAATTTTTGGTCGATATTTTGGCTATTTAAATTGATATGTGATCTCACACCCTAAGACAATGTTGCACCTAAAAAAATCGATTTCTTTCCATCGCAATACAATTCACCATTCTATCAACCAATATGTGGTCAAAAAAATCAATATTAATTCATATCAAAATAGGAATCAAGACATCATAAATAAATGGGCATTAACATGTCATAAATGGACCAATAAGATATTATAAGAAAAAAATACTTATAGGGATATTCAATTTCATCTCCTATACCATCCTCTCAAGGATTCTCTCTCAGACCATATCCCTGGACTCAACTACTCTAAAAATAATGGTTTAATAAAAAAACCATGTTATATATCATTAGGTCTTTTAAACCTCAACCATCTCAGAATAAATTTATCTATGATGAAATTAAAAATGAGTACAAAAAATTATAACATTTTTTAGTCAGTCATGGTTCAATATAACTTCTAATATTTTACCCACCTCTATATCCTATGAATTATTTAAATAAAATCAGAACCAATGGGGCACTATGAAAATGAAATAATTATAATGTCAATCCCCCAAACAGATTCTTGATACATCAAAAAACAAAAATTACGTTTTGGAAAATAAAAATAAAAAAGCATATGCAATGGAAATATTGTTCTAAAAAATAATTCATTTTCCACATGAGGTAAAAAAATTTAAAAAAATATCTATGTAAACCCTCCTGACCCTCTCTTCAAAACAAAATCTAAATCCACATTATATTCCATTTATAAAATAAATCATGTGTTACGTTACTCACACTATCCCATTGGCCATAATATTATTTAAAACATTCCCTAGATACCCTAAAATGGATTCAGAATACTTTTTAAAAATAATTTCTAATGTCACAAATTTTAAATAAAAAAATAAATTCCAACCAAACCTATTTTAAAAGTATAAAATAAAAAATTAATGCCACTATATTTTTAAAAATTAAACTTAAAATATCATTCAGTATATAATGATTTCCACTAGAACCTATCTAACCAATGGCCCACCAATGATTAATTTAGTATGATATGATTTAATTTTTGTCTATTAGGTCAACATGATCCCACCATAACTTATGAGGCAGGATCACATAATCCATGAAACATGCTAGAAATAATAATAGTGATAGAATATTATCACAACTCACATAATATGAATGAGAATAAATAATTTTAAAACCAACAACCTAAAATTAAGGTCCATAAATCAATAATATGATCAAACTATCTTCCTATGATTCCTTGAGCACCAATCTCAATAATAAACACAATTAGATTATTAAACACGTCATTTAAAACCAGAATCCCAAATATGAATTACTGACTCAAAACACATCAAGTAATATAAAATCACTAATTCCTTGAAAAATGGGGAGTGTCCCACTAATGACATGAACATATATATAATCCATATAAAATAAAATATTTATCGAAATGAATTAATGATTAATTAAAAATATTCTCAAATAACTCTTAATAAATCTATGGGACAATATAATTCAAGGAAAACCTTCATCATCTACATGAACACCACCTCTAATGACTTTATCTAGAATATTAACATTATTGACACCTAAATCAAAATGATTTCTTCATGCTCTAGTGGAATTATATCCATCAAAATTAATCATGTGAAATAAAATAAGGTGGAAACAGAAGTGGAGAACAAACAGGATAATACAATAGATTTTACTATAAATACATGCAAGGAAACTAATCCAAGAATATTTAACAATGAGTGATAATGTGGGTGCTGATGGACGAATAATATCTCGACCTCCCCTACTCGTGAAAAACAAAATGTGTAAATTCTAAAGGGGTTTTCCATTTTGAACTCCCAAAAGTCCATTCAAGCTGTTAAAAATTTCAAATATTATTGGTCATGGTTGTTCATACTATTCTCTCTAAACGGTCATTCCCTATCATGTCATGGAGATCTTGGGTCATTAAAAAAAATTTACCCTAGAGAAGAGGATATGATACTAATGTTTTCCATCATAGTGTCACCATAGTATGTCATAGTACTACCATCCAATAATATAGGAATCAATTCCATTGAATGGAAATGAAATTGTGTAATCTAGATGGCCAAAATTTGAAAACCTACCCCTAGGTATAAATTATTTCCATAAAAATGTCTTCATGATTTGGTATCCTTCCTTAATGGTTCACACATCTCCCCACAACCCTCATTATTTCATGACTGACCGTTCTCATGGAAAAGATCACAAAGGAATTCATTAGGTTTTATTTCAATATATGTGAATTCCATATTGAAGGGCTCCAGAAATTTATTTCATTAAACATTCAATCACATTGAGATACCATATGTAAGGGTCATCGTGACACCATGAACCCCATTATTCATAATGTGACCTAACATTCACAGGACATGTGACAACTTTTATACTCTTGTGTAATCCCCTTTACAATGTATGTTCTTATGATTGACCCATCTATATAGCTAGACCATGAACCATTATTGTGTGATGAGCCACCTTAAAATATAAATTCAATATAATGACTTTTTAACAAATCTATGATCCTAAAATATGAAATTTCACTAGATTTTCACAAACCGGTAATGACACATGTCCTTAAAAACTACCCATAAAAATGATTCTCAGCCCTAGTAAACCAATTTAGTTACAATAAAATAAATCCCGACCTACCTCATTCATTAATTCACTTCTAACACTTAATTTCACTATAATCAAACACCCAACATGCTTCAACTATGTCATTTGAAACACAAATGTGAACTAGTCACCAAATCCAAGCTACCCTCTCTATGATCTCCCGATAACTATATCCATGACCACCATTACATATCTAGAATAATTCTATTTTATGCTATCTTGGGACCCTCCTCATGTATCCTCAGATTATGAAATGAAAATACACAAAAAAATTACATATACTCCTTCCATATCTGACTTCCCCCAAAAACACTTTACCTCACCTACCAAAAAATTCCAATATCCCCATATCATATTTCCTTTATTCCTATAGTAATTGTAGATTCATTTAAATACACACACTAATATATAAACCCAATACTAAGAGTAATTTTACTGTTTAATTTTAGGAATAAAATCTATGTTTTTACAAAATTCATGACTAGTAAAAATTTTATATATAATTCACTCTCAGATTTCTTTAAATACACATCACATAAATTTAAAAAAAATATTAATTGGATATAACCCCACCCCTCTCTATTGAATCCTATATTCTAATATGAAACATCATTCACAAAACACTATGATGGAGATGAACAACATTCTTACATCATGAAAATTTGATGTGACAAGCACCCCTTAAATCTACATTAAAAATGGGGGTTCAAAACCCATTGACCACTGGTACTCTAACAGTACTATAGCAGTGGCGACACTGTAGCAACAACGAGCTATATAGCAGTGGCAGGACACTGTAGCGGTGGCATAGTTTTGTAGCAGTGGCGGGTACTGTGCAGGACTGTATCAGTGTGCGTACTGTAGAAGTATTATTCACAGAATGGGCTTTCGGACAAAAAAATAGGCCTACAAGCCATGTAATGGGCTAAATGACCGCTGGGCCATAAGGATTTGTAATGGGTCTCCCTCTACCCAATTAAAAGAGGCATTTGATTTTTTAGTAATAAATGAGGATGTTACAATAATGGAATCATCTATGAGTTTCTGGTTCTCCCCACCATGAGAATCTACAAAAAACAGTTGATTCTGATTAATGGTTATCAACACCATAAGAATCATCTACTAAAATACAAATCTATTGGTTCAATACACGGAACTCATAAAATATCAAATTTGGAAACGATATTTAAACATTAAACATCTACCTAATGATATTACACACATAACTCTCTCAAAATAACCATAGAATACCCAATAATGAAAAATAAAAACCATAAAATTATCCATGATTTGTCTCAGGAAATCATCAATACCAATTCAATATCGGAACCGATTGATTTTTTCCAATATGAGACCACATCATCCCACAACCACCAGCATCACACACACATAACAGAATAACATAACATACTATCTTGAAAAAAAAATCAATCTTCTGGGATTATCCCATAAATAACATAAAATAATAGTGGATTATAATACATAAGTACTAGTCAGTTATTTATAAAAACACTCTAATAGTTTTCATCCACCAAAACAAAATCATGCTTGTCAAAACATCAATTTGATTCCTAGAATTACTTTGATCAAATTAGGAATATAAAACTCCATAACCTTATGATATTTTTATTTTACAAAAACCAATCCCATTTTCAAAATCCATTTTGAATTTAATTTTAAAATTATTTTTATAAGATTATCTCAATACTAAAAATCCCATAATATTTTAAAATACCATATCATTTTTCAATTTCTAGTACTAACTTATAAATCCCATCTATACATGGAACATCTCACTACATGGGTTTCTTTTTAATAACTAGTTTTATTATTTCACCATGGTTTTTCTAACAAACCAAACATATTAAAAATAACTTTTCTATTGAAAAATAGAACCACTATACATAATTAATAAAACAACCCACATTAAGTCACTTAAATTTGATTATCCCTTTTTACATATTATAAAAAATTATTATATTATAAGCATCATAAATTAGATTTGAGTTGAAATTTTACATTCAAAACTTTATAACATTATTTTGAGAAAAACTTCTTTAGATACATCAATTTACTATACCTTATATTTTCAATTTATTTAGAATTGTTTTTAGAAAAAAGAAAAAATTTATTGAATATTGAATACTTCATAAATCTGAGTAAACCTTTTTTATGTCTTCCAAATGAATTAAAATAAACCAAATATAATTTATTTATTTTATATGAATAAAAAATAATGAATCTTTATTAATTTAGTGGAATAATTCTTTTTTACATTGGATAGATGATATCATGGTAAATTGGAAGAAGGTATATAATTTCAATAATATGAATTAAAAAATATTACTTCAAGATGAATTTATATAAAGGTAAACATGATAACAGTACCTGACATAGTCAGACATGATCTTCAGAAGAATATTTACAATGACCTATATGGATGAACCATTTATATATTTTTGGATGAACACAAATAATTCTTCTATACATAAACATTTTGGAATTGTTATAGTTCTCTATCAAAATGTGACAAGTGAAAAAATATTTACTAAACCACATCATGTAGATATGAGACCATTATAAGTTGATTAAATCACCACTATAAAATGTGGAATATTACCATTAAAGAAATACAAAAAAGTAGATTATTCATTTGAATAGGAATAATAATATTCAATCTAAACTATCAAAAGTTCTTGTGATGATTTTTTGTAAAATGTTATTACTTTGAAATAATTTCATTGTGTGATTTTGAGAGTTTTTAAGTAACCCTGTTACGAGAGAATTTTTAAATTCCAATATATTTCAATGTTTTTAATTTTGTATCTAATCATATTCTTTATTGAGAGATTCTATGGATAATTAGATAGTGTTTCTTCTGATACATTTGATTAAAGGTTCCCAAGGCTTAGGAAATAGAAGTTATTTCGATTTTTTAACAAGTTTGTATTACTTTACTGTTGAAAGTCCTTTATAGTTTTCTAAAAACAATGGATACCTATTTTCTAATTGAAAAACATCCGTAGTGCTAATGGTTAAATCATATATTATTCTTATAAAACTTCTATAATTTTTCTTACTTGTTATATAGTGTTTACCTTTATTTTAATTTATATTTCTAATGTGCATATTAAAAAATGTATCATTTTATAATAATATTACTTAGATATTATTTTATATCATATTTTTAAAAAAAATATCTAATTAATTTAATTTACCAGAAAAAGGATTTTCTGAATTACCGGTAAATAGAGGATAAGTAAATTGGGAGTTTAATGATAAAAAATAGATTTATTCCCCTCTTGAATAAAACTAATTAGTATGTTTCCCAATATTAATAATATATCTGGTAACATGTCATATAAAATTTCACATAGGGGATTTTTTCATTAAATATACAAGAAACTATCATGATTCATGAAAACACACTATCTCCCAAAAATTATCTATGAATCATCATGTGTCACATCCATATTGAACTGTGATTCTTTTTTGAATAACTCACTCATCATATAATTTATATACCCTACACTAAAAATTCTTTCTAAGCCTGGGTTTCTACCAAATCCATTATTTTATGTAATTATACTTGTCTACCACCATAATTTCAATATCATAACTCCAAATCTAACTTACACCTTCTCAAATAAAATCATATTATGATACGATTTTTTAACTCCTTCACCCGGATAACCAACAAAAATCCCCAAAAAAGGATTCTACATGACCAAAAGTCTTACTTATATTATGTTACAGTCTAAAGACATGTTGTTGGGAAAAATAATTCTGAGGTGACTATTCACTCAAAAATAAAACCAAAGGGTCTTTATTTTCCCAAAAAATTTAATCATGTCTATTCTATATAAAATACATCTCAAAATACCTGTATACATAAAATTGATCTTAGAGGGGGTCCATATTATATAATAGAATGTGATAAAATTATATATATGATTCATTAAAAAATTAAACATCATGAGAAGTAGATAACAAATATAACAAAAATAATATAAATAAATAGTATTACACTAGCAAGAACATATGCTGAACAAGAACTGAAAGTATGCTACACTGACCTCTAGCGCGACCCACAAAAGTACTTTTCCAAATTCTCAGCCTATATAACATACTAGTACCAAATTATGTGTCAATCACTAAGACATACATATGACTATGTGAAAAACAAGAAGTCATATGAATGTTCATCGACAACCTTGTTTTTTTCATGGATAAGGGGTGTGTCTGATGAACTAGTATGAATAAAAAATTAATTAATTTACTAAATTATTTTTATGAACAAATGTATGTTCATGGAATAAATATATGGTGTAAATGTCATTCTCATGGAACACACCCACTCGAAAACATAAAACATAATAAATACATAATAAAATGAATCAGATTATATTTCTCTAACAATGACATGATGACACATGACCTCACATTATTTGGAGAATTACATTAG
The DNA here is from genome assembly GCA_963277665.1 of Viscum album. NCBI lineage: Eukaryota > Viridiplantae > Streptophyta > Magnoliopsida > Santalales > Viscaceae > Viscum > Viscum album. Next base: position 452,571,196 of record OY728120.1, on the reverse strand, counting down.
TATATGTTTTATATTTTCAACATAAGGAATCCTAGTGAGGAAAGGAATCAAAATATGCCTTCCATGGTATATTAGAATACTACACAGAGAAATAAATCATAGTAGATACTCCCAAGAATATTATAAAACCTCGTATAAAAAGAAATATGAAGAGTTAATATTCATAGCCAAAATATCACATGAGGACACCCAGAAAATTATGGTTATTTCCAATGGTGATATCAATAACTCACTAGTTAACATGAAATAAGATATTTGGTAAGGGAATCTAGATATCCAACCTATCACATGAGCTAAAAACACTAACCTTAGGTATGTCCAATGGATAATCATATACCTAAAAAAATTGGAATAATATGAGGAGTATTTTAGAATTGGAAACCTAGCACCCAATCTATAACATTCCCTATGATTAATGTTCTATTGATATATATATATATTACCTACAAGTCAATACACAAAATGTGAGATGAAGAGGGAATGAGAATATCTATCAATTTACAGGATACAAACCTCACCAACCAAAGTTAGTTTCCTTGGAATAATCCCAACTACACCCTCATTAGGTGGGTCACATGGAATTTCAAAAAAATAAATGACTACACCCTTACACTTAAGGTAGTTCTCAACATCCTTAATCACCTATAATCTAATGGGTCTGAGTATGTTGAAGATTATTTTTTGAATAATGGAAGAAGTGGTTTTCTCAAAGTTTTTTATTTTTTTGTCTTTATGAGAAATAAAATTAATTTTTTTGATGATGGGATGAAGGTGGTTTCAGACTCATAATATCATACATATATTTCTTAATATTTTCCACCAATTATAGTTTTATATAGTGATGATTTTTTCTAGATTAACTTATTTCTTGACTCAAATATTTAGAATGGAGTTTCTCATAACATTGTGTGGAGATGTACTAGATTTAGAATGTCATTAAAGGAGTTTAACATAACACAATCTAATTATTATTTACAATTATTAAGATTAATTACCTAATGATGAAGTCAGGATACAATAAGGAGTTTGTGGATCAATAGGGAAATTCCAATTTCTGGTGTTTCTATTAAGTTGATGTTTTCTAGATGAAATTAATTGGATCATGAAGTACCGAAAACATAAGTTCATTGGTGTTTGGGAGTTTGAATTTTCTAAAGTAAGTGGTTTTGAAAAAGTATTTATCAAACAATAAATTGAGTGAACAAATCCATGTAATTAACTGTAAGTTTTAGAGTTATTAAAAGAAATAATTTGACACACACACATGAACAATTGGAGTAGTTTCTAACACCAATACATTAGAAAAGTGGTTTACACAAAAAATAGATATAGAATCCCATTAGTGGAGGATCCTCAAACTACCCAAAGTCCATCATTTGAACAAGAGTTTTGGTTGTGAATGACAAGAGTTTTTGACACTGATTAAACAAGTGATCTTAAGAGAATGATCCATCATATAGGCATCAAATAATAATCAATAGTACATAACTAAAAAATATGTACTTCCATTCTAGTTTTTACTAAACCATCAGTGTAAGAATTAAATTTTCATTTTGTGGTTTAAGATAAAAAGTTATTAATTCATTAAATTAGGTTAATATTAATTATAAAATAATTGTCACTGGTAATTCTTTATATAGACTTTCATCTGCTACAGTTTCATCAGTATGAGGAGCAGTTTAATATTTTATAAAATCTGATGAATGGGTGAAACAAATTGAAGTTGTTATATAATTATAGTTTTAGGTTTCTAAATCCTTTGTAATATGAAATGATTTTGTTTGAAAATGCTAAATTTAGTTGGTTTAGAAATGCATAGTGATAATTTTTTTGGACTATCAAATTATTTATTGTGAATATAATTTGTTGATATTGAATGAGGAAAAAAATTTATATGGTTGGGAGAATTCAAAAAGATTCTATAAGAATAAAGAGAAATTGAACAACATTGACAAATGTCCCAATAATGATCTAATTTTCAAATTATTGTAGATTAATGAGTTATTTTCAGAGGTAAAATCATTTTTTAGTAATTCCTTTTTCTATTTCCAAGGAACCTGTAAATTGGAGTAAAAGTAAAATGAAAACCAATACTATTCATGTGTGAAAAAGTAAGAGTACTAGATTTTTATTTAGAGATGGAATATGTAGAGTAAGATTCCATGACTATTATAGTGATCAGAATAGTATTTGATAGGATTCACCTTAATGGATGGAGGATTCACCTTATTGGATTGTTCAATTAGACAGACAAATCAAACTAGTTTCTGAACTGCTGGGTTAGGAGGTTTTCTAAACTAAATAATCAGATCGGAGAATCAAATTAATTGATCAAACTATGATTTCATATTATATTAATGGAATTTATTCAAACCTTTTGCTGGGTAAGAAAATGATTGTGTTTTTCTAATGATTTTGAATATTTTAAGTTGTTGAAGTGACCCAGTGACAAGTTCTAATCCTATTGGTGATAGTTTCTATGAATATTAGAACATCATATTTACATTGTTCATAATTTAATAAATAAATTTACTATAGTATTGATCACATTTACTTATAATTGTAAGGGTATTTAATATTTGTTGTATATACACAAAAGGATTTTTTTCTAGTGGATTGTGTGGTATTTTATTGTTTCTAGAATCATGCTAAGTACTAGATACTTTTATTGGGTAGTGAACATGGTAAATACTTGTATTGATGTGGATGTGTTAATGTTTGGTTTTCAACAAAGTTATAAATCATTATTTGGAAGAGAAGGTTGTTATACATAAAAGATAATAGAATATAAAAAGATTTGAATTATTCACCCCACCCACATCTTTTTGGTTGAATTTATCATAGTTTGTCATGTTCTATTGGTGTGTGAGTGAATGTTTCCTTCCGTTACTACTTTTCTAATATTTTTAACGAAATTTAATGTAAAGAAACAAATTTTTTTTTAACAGTAAGGGGATTATATTTTTTTACGGAAAGAACAATCATATATGAAATGATATAATGATTGTATATCTTATTTATCTTTGTTATTATGTTTTGGAAGCTCCTATAGGTATATTTCTTCCTAATATTGAAAATGTACCTATTATATCTATTGATTAGAAAAATATTTAGAATGATGGAAGGGATATTATTTATTAAATTTCAAAAGTCTCTTATTGTTAATTTCGTAGAGAGAAGGGTTTTTGAACTGCCAAAGCTATTTGGGAATTTTTCAAAAAATATATATGAAGGTTATAGGATGGTGAAAACAGATAAAATACAAATCCAGATGCTAAAGAAAAATATGTCAAAATGGGTGGATATAAATCTCTTTGTTACTTCTTTATATGGTTACAAGATATGTTTATCACCTTAATATGTCTTGGTGAGAATGTATAATATTCATCTATTGTTGAAAAGATATTATTTTTGATTCCTGATAGGTTTGATTCTAGATCATCATATTTGGATGATAAAGATCCTAAAACACTATTGTAGATTGACTTACCCAGAGCTATAACTACTTATGAAATGAAAAGATAGAAAGTTATGAACAAAAAAGAGAACGTTGATTGAGAATGTTGAATAATATCTACCAACCATGGAAAATCCAAAAAAAAATATAAAACAAGAAGGATATAATGACTTCAAAACAATATATGTGGTTACTAAATTTTTTGAAAATGTTGATTCCATGTTTTCTAAAAATTTAAAAATAGGAACGGATATGTACATATGTAATTTAATATTGAGATTCATTGAATGTGTAGTTTTTGTGATTTTTGGTAAATTTATATTGAATAAAGGATGAATAATAAAGTGATGTAGTTGATATAAAGTCAAGAATATACTATAAGAAACATGTTAGCAATGGAAATTCTTATTCCTTGGTGAAAGAAACAAAATTATATAAATGAAAAATCAGTTTTCATAAAAATATGATGAATATTACGATATAGAAATTTAAGCTAAAAACTAAATAAATATTTTATAGAAACCAAATTTATTTTAAAATTTAATGAGGAATGTTTTTCGGGAGAAAAAACATAAGTTTTAAAGAAGAAGAGACTATCTTATAATTTTATTTCAAAAGTGAATAGGAATAATTTCTTTGAAAGGATTTATGACCTTAATGATAATTCATGAACATGAAAAAGGAAATTTATACATTAAACTATCAATAAAATTTCTTGAGGAGAAATATAAGTTGTTGGAAGAGAAGGTCAATTGAATAAATATATTGAAAATTAAAAGAATCATAATGAAAATATTTAAAGGATGATACATGTGAAAGAGGAAGAATCTATAATTGTTTAACAAATGTTCTCTAAAAGGGTGAAAGGTGTTACATCATTCAAATACTATATTTTTAAAATTGGTGAATGCTTTGAGAAGTGTTAACTCAGGATAGATCCATAAAATTTATCTTCAATGGTTGGAATAAAAATTAATTATTTAATGAAAAGAAGAATATTCCAAAATTATTTTATCTTTAAATAAACAATAATGTTAAAAAATTTCAATTTAAAAAAAATTAATATTTTATTAAAATGTTTTCAAAACTAGTTATTATAGTGACACAATACATTACATGTATCATTACATGATTTGATTCTTAATTTAACATTAAATTATAATACATGAATCTTAAAGTTAGTGTCTTGGGGATAAGACACATAATTAAAAATAATGATTCCAAAATATTAAAATATTTTATTTAATCTTCATAAATATATCTTAAATTACATAGATACTATACATTTACACAGGATAAACTAAGGATAACGTGAGAAAATATATGATATAAAATATCTGTATTGGAATAAACATAAGAATAATGTTTAGAACAAGGGTGAGAATGCCTAACATAATGATATAAAAAATAATGTAACATGATCAAACAAAATAAATCATTAAAAGGGATTATATATTCATAGGATCATTATAATGTGTTAGAAACAAAAAACATGACTTTTTCGTGAGACATGGATCATTGCACATCGATGAGCATGAGTCATGTTTAAACACTAAGACCACTTCACATGAAGCATGAGTCAAGTCTAACAACCAAGACTATTACACATAGTGTCACATGAGACTATACATTACCCAAAAATTAGAGTGCAATCTTGGTGCACCGATCATAATTTTTTTGAATATGTGTTCCATATACAAAATCATACAGAAGATATCCCACATAAAAATAAGGTTTACCCTTTAAAGAATTGGGAATCATAATCGTGTCATAAAGAATAATTATTGTGAGTGTCATAAAATTGTCTATAAAACAAAGGAATTAAATCATATGTGGGAATTAATACAGTAATATAGGCATTTATTATGATTATATTTGTCAAAATGAAGAGATAACTTGTAAAAAGGGTATTTAAGAATCCTTAGAATTAAAAACTTTTTGTGGGGTTTGAGGACAATGTTAAAGATCATTTAAAAAATGGAATAATTTTTTATATAAAATCATAAGTGAACTATGAATTTTTTCATGATAATATGATTAATTTTATAAAAATAACTATTTCTAAAAAGTTATTATAGATTCCACATGAAATTTGGTATTAATTAAGGAAGTTCCCTTCAACCGGGTTTCCTTATCAGGAATAATTTATTAGGAAACATGTTGAAAACATGTATATCTAAGAAAAAAATGAATAATAGATCATCATTCATGAGTATTGAACATACATATATCATTTATAAGGCTTACATAAAAATAAAACATAATTTCATTTTGGTAAAAATAAATAAAGTGTAACCCAAGGTAATAATGGATGTTTGGGTAGAATCCCATACCTCAAGTCTGAAGGTGTACTTCACATTATCTTAATGTTGTAAATTATCAAATTAGGTTCACTAATTAATAATTATATAACCCCTTGTATAATACTTTGATTTATTATAACTTTATTAAATTCAATAATCTTCTTTTTCATGGGTTAAGATATTTAATTTCATCATTTGGGAGCATTGGTTTCCTTGGTTTTCCAAATCGATTTAATTATATATATGATTAAAAGGTCATATAATGTGGGGGTAATTATATAGAATTAAACATATATGTTATTAATTATCATAGTGAAGATAAATTATTTTTAAATATCGTTTGTTTTTCCGGAATCAAGATGAATCATTTGATAAATAGTTAATGGTAATCACTTGGGGTTATTTTGGTGGTTTACAATCACAACAAACATTTTTTGTTTTATAAATTAATTTCACGAATAAAAAATTATTCTGTAACATTAAATAAAAAATAATACATATATTATAATATGTATCAACCAGAAAACTGGTTTCTTGACCATAATCGAATATGGTAATGAAAATTTAAAACTTCAACGTCATTGAATGTGATAAATTAACACATCAAAGATGATGTTTTCATTTTTAATATAATGTTAGTAGGAAATAGAGACAATGATAAATTATTACATTAGCATGAAAATATTATTGTATATGTAATGTAATAGGGTTATCATATAATTTTTTATGATGAGAGGTTATTATAGATAAATAAAATAAAGGCCATTGGAAATAAATAAAAAGAAAAAGAAGAGGGTTTTACATATCGATTCATTCCTCTTGAGAACCTCATCAGGTACTGGTATTCATATTTTTTTATGTAAAAAAGCTCTTCAATGTAGGTTAGGGTCTTGGGATGAGATTTTATCAAATGTTTTACTAGGATCGTGGCTTGACATGTGTGATGAGAAGAGGTAGCGAGGGTTGGTATTTATAGTTGAGGATAGGGGTGTTTTCTCATTATTTTACATTATATTTTACTATTTTTCTCAAGACAGGAAATAGTTATTATTATTGAGAATAAATAATGTAAATAATAAATAAGTATTATAAATACTATCCACATAAATTATCTATTAATCAATCATGACTCATAATTTAATTAATTTACTTATACTATGAATTATTATATTTCATTACTCAACAAAAATTCAAAAAAATTAGTAAAATACGAAAAATACACCATAACCATTTATTAACATGTAAAATTAATATAAAAACTCCATTTTTTGAAATTAATTTTCTAAATATGAGAAATTTTAATTTTTATTAAAATCATCATTCACTAGGAAAGAAATGACTTTAAAATTATAAATCCTTTTATATCACATTGAATAAATAACTAAAGTAACATAAAATTAACTATTAATCATAAGACGTCAAAAAAATAATTTATGAATACACCTTGTGAATGTAAATTTTCATTTAAATTATTAAATTAGCCGTAAAATTTTAATCAAATGTTTTTTAATTACAAATATACCAACACGTAATTAATAATTTTTCGATTATCTATTTACTAATTCAATGATATAATTATATCATATTTTCACTTATAAGATGGATAAATTTTAATTATAATTTCATTGGAGAGTTCTCTATTCAATAGCCTTATTTAGTATTCATTAGGTTCATGTTACTATTCTGAAGGTTTTGTTATTGTACCTTGGGTAAATGTTCCTTGACATATAGAAATTCCTTTCATTTCATTAATTCCTCATTAATAAAGTTTGTATTATGTTATTAATGTGATTTTATGTAATTATACTATATGAAATAATTATAAGAAGGTAATTTCCATTAATAATAGTTTTCGGTCATTACATTCTTCCCCCCATATGAAATTTTACCCTCAACATTTCATTTTACATTCTACATTGAAAACAGGTGTGTGTATTTTTTCTTCATCAATTCCTCCAGTTTCCATTTTGCCTTGTCATACTTATGGTTTGGACATATTACTTTTACCAGGTGAGTAGTATTTTAATATAGAACATTTTATCTGTGATCCATGATCTCTATTAGATGATGCTCATATGATATATCCTTCTCAAACTATACCACATATTAATTCAATTCATGTGAGGTATTTTCCATGTAAATCCTCAAGATGGATACATGGAAAACATATTGTACTTGAGTCATGATTGGTTGAAGTTCAAGTCGATAGAACACATATCTAACATGATCATGGATATAGAAGGGAGTAATGTACCTATGACATATCTTCCCTTTCATCCTAAATCTCATGATCCTCTTCCATGAATATATGCAATGGAATAACATGTCTCCATATTTAATCTCAAGGACCTGTTAATAATTGACTGCATAACTTTTTTTGTGGGAATTCCTTGATTTTATGATAAATGGTTTTCACCTTTTCCACTATTCCTTATACAATTTCAGTTCACGGAATATTATGTTCACCAACTTGAACCCACAAAGTCAGTTTTATATTAATTTTCTCTTAAATGGATTCATACGAAGCCATTCAGATGATCATGTGGAAACTATTATTTTAGGGGAACCCAACTAGAGGTAGATATTAGTCCCATCCCCTTTTGAAGTCCATATAACACGCTCAAAGCATTTCTTCCAGTATTTGAATAGTTTCCTCAAATTGGCCATCAGTTTGAGGATGATAGGTCGTACTAAAGTATGACTCATTATTTAGATCATTTTAAATAATTTTCCTGAACAACAAGGGGAATCTAGGATCTCTACTGGATACAATTTATAGTTTTACTTCATGCATCCATAACACTAATTTGATATATATCTCATAAATTTTATCCAATGAGGAGTCCACTTGAATTTAAGTAACGTGATCTATCATTGTATGATGAACCATAATAACCCATATAACATTGTTTCCTCTTGATGTCTTGAGATGTCCAGTGAAAAATTCCATGGTGATGTTCTCCCACTTCAATGAATCTATGGATATTTGTTCCATCATTTCATTCGAAATTTTATTTTTTATCCATAACTTACTTAAATACTAGGCACTTTGATTTATTTTCAGTGATCTCCTTTTTTATATTGTCCCACCAAAATATCTTATATAGATATCGATATATCATCATGTTCCCCAGGTGAATAGAGAAGGTGGATCTATGTCTTTCATTAAAAATATATTTCTCTATTATTTTATTGGAAGGAACACATATTCATTACCCAAATTTATGACTACATCCTCATTAGTCACGAACTTGGAGGATTTCCCATTATTGATAGATTCAAAAAAATAGAATTTCTACACAATTCCATCAAACATCCTTTATTTTCTTTATAAGAGATGGTTGATCCATAATTTGAGAATGGATTGATGATGTTATTCTCTTAATGACTCCATTTCTATCCTTTTTATGATTATAATTACTGGGACCTTCTCAATTATCATCATTATTAAAGATGTAGAATCCTTTATACATAGAGAAGTTTCCACCTTATTTGCCTTACTGGGATGGAAGTGGATTGGAAAATCACAGTCCTTAATAAAATCTTACCATCTTCACCAGAACATATAAAACAACTTATATGTGAATATATATTTTAGACTGTTGTGATCAATATATGTCTCAAACATCTCCCCAGATAGAAAATACCACTAGATTTTCAATGTGAGGATCATATCCTCCAACCCAAGATCATGTGTATGATAGTTTTATTCAGTAATGATCAATATAATGTGGTTTAGACTGTCATTTTATCATTTTACATCAGTAAAATGTCTACTAATTGATTTTAAGAATTGTTTTACATCAAAAAGTGTTTTAAAAATTTCAAGATTTATTTTTTTATTTCCATAGTGATTATCCTATTTTCTATCACCATAATGATTTCCTTGCCTTCTTCATTCTAGACAAACATCACTGCCATCATTTTCATCTTGGTTATTTGGTTTAACAATCATGAAATGTCCTTAAAAATCATCTGTAATAACAAGCTAGCCCAATGTAACTATAGATATCTATTGTATAAGGTGGCATGGGCCAGTCTTCGATTTCCATAGTCATAGAAGGGTCCAAATATATTCCACTACTAGTGAAAACATTCCCCAAGAATGATACTTCATCCTTCCAGAACACATCATTACTATAATTTTCATAATGATTATCCCTTATTAAAGTATGCAACATATTATTAATATTATTCCCATATTAATCCTTTCTCTTGGATTATATCAAAATATAATTGATGAAGACTATGAAAAATTTGTTGATTTAATCTCTAAAGTCTATATTTTCCATGTCCCAAAAAATTGTGGTTGAGTTAGTGAGTGAAAAGGAAAAAACTATGAAATAATAGTGTCCGTACATTGACCTAAAGTAAATCGTCCGAATATATTCATTCCTCACATTTAATTGGTGATATATTGACTGAAGTTCGACCATAACAAAATAACTAGCCCAACATAGCTGATCGAGCAAGTCATATATATAAGGAAGGAGGTACTTGTTATTATCTTTATTTTATTTAGATCATGATAATTAATGAAGAGGTGTATTTATTTGTCATTAATTTTGAAAATTTTGACTGGTGTACCCCATATTGCGGTGCTCAATTATATAAAATCGAAGACTGGATTCTCCATTAAATGCTTCTTCAGTTCTTTATACTAAATGGTGTCCATTTCATATCATGACTTTGATATAGGTAGAGATCTCAGAATAAGTTCAATTAAAAACTAAACTCTTGATTCAGAAAAAGTTCAAGAAATTCAGCAGGGAATACATTAGTATAATTTCTCATGATGTTCATGTCTTTAATACTGATCTTACCCTTTGCCTCAATCATTTTAGAGAGATATTATTTTTCATAACGCTGTAATATCCAAAATTGAGATGATGATTCATGAGGAGATTCATCTTCCTCCTTTCACATTTAATGAATTAGAGGATGTTTCGGGAAAGTAATAGTGATGTCCCTTTCCTGAAATTTGGTGTTTTCTTTGTATAAATATAGAAAATATGTGCCCAAAATTGCTTCAAAATCCACCAATAGTAGTGAAAAATTATTTTATGGGAGGTTTAGTTCAAAAAATGTTACTCGGGGGGGGGGGAGTCATATACATTGGATGCATAATATCACCATTAGTTGTATTCAGATATATCTCAACCACTATATTTTGAAGTGGTGTTTTAATGGTTTCACTTAATTGGAAAGTTATTAAATAATTCATATAACATAAATCAAATGGTATGGTTTCTATTCATTAATGAATAACTACTGTACTTGTCACCATAGAGTTGTTTGGATCCAATTTAGATTAAGTGATAGCATATATCCTTCCTTATATCCTTGGAGGTTTTTGTTGATTGAATATGATGACCCTGACTTAGGGTATAGGTTTGAAAATTCCCCTGTTCCTTGCAGTTGAAACACTGCACTATAGGATGAGTGTTGATATGAACCTTCCATTATTTTTCAAAATTAGTGAAATTAATCATGTCCCACTGACAGTTCTTATCTAGGTGCCTCATTTATCCACATTTGAATCATTTCATTATTCCCTTTAACCAGTTCAATGTATTCTTCTTCCAAAAATTTTCATATGCTGGAAAATATTTCTTCTTTCCATAATGGGATTTATTTTTTGATCCATCCATATTAGACTCTATTTTTAACTTTTTTCACCAGGACCATGATATAATTTAGTGTCCTTGATCTCCATTTCATCCTTGAGGGAACAACAAACAATATCATCATAAATATCGAAGTATCAAATTTCCAACACTTTTTGTAGACTCGCCTTCAGTCCACTAATGGAGTGATCCACTTTACATTCAGTGTTCGTGAAAAAGTATAAGGCATATCTTGTAGGCCATGTAATGTTTGTCTAATAGGACACAATAGAATCATATTCTTTTTTCTTATGCCTGAGGAACTCTATTTTCCATCTTGAGATGGAGGGTTTGGGGAAAATATTATTTCAAAAAAATTCCAGAATTCCTCCAAATCCAGGGAATCAGTTTCCTCCCAGTAATTCATATTTTTGATCAGTTTCTACCACTGATCAGCTTACCCATAAAAATGATAGAGATCAATAAAAAAAATTCTTCTTATGTGCACTTCAATATAAATTTTATCCTTTCAATGGAGTTAATCCACAGTTCAATGATTATGGGATCATAATATTAACTAAACATGGGAGGTCATTGGCTTGTGAAGGATTCAAAAAGAAGATTCTCATTCTATGGAGAAGGAGGGTGTTCCACATGATTCAAGTTATTATTCATAACATGAGTGAGTGAGGTAGTACTGTCATAATGTTTTTGAGAACTTTTTCCCTATGTTACAATCATATTAATCCACAATATGTTTCCTAAAATATATTTGTATGGGCATTTTATATTTCCACTTAATAATGGTTTGTAATGAGCTTATGAATATAGAAAATAAATTCCCCAGATAATGTCAAAAAAGGTTCACATTAAGGCCCATATTTTTATACCATGTTACCCTAATTGAAGCCCAAAACACAATGTTGTACTTACTACATCTAGTTACATCAGTTCCAGAACCACGTCTACATTTATTACCGAGACAGGGATGTATTTTATTGATAAACCACTTACCCTATACATACAAAAATTTATGGATGTTTTTAGAGATATATTATTATCCCTATGGTTTAGACTAAAGTACTTTATTACTAATTTCCAAAAATAAATATACCCTCCCCTAATAGAAAATATTATTAACCATGTATTTACACATATCATTACATTATTTTAAGCTTAATTAACCATAAAATTATAAGCCATGGATCATAAATTCTAGTGATTTGGGGATTAGGTGCATAATTAGACATCATGATTCCAAAATTGTAACATATTTTATTTAATATTCCTGAATATATATTAACTTCATTTGATCCATTACATAAAAACAGGATTACATGGGGATAATAATAACAAAGGGATGAGATAAAATCACAGTAATGAAATAACCATAATAATAAAGCTTGTCACATAGGTTACAAGGAATAAAATATAGTTATAAAAATTCATGGACAACTATTAAATATATGTAATCATAACATGGGAAAATAATATCATGGATTCATATAAATTTGGTATCAACAAATAACACAACATTAGCACAAGTGAAGGTTAACCACTAAGACTGTTGCATATGGAGCGTGAGTCAAAGCTACCCACAAAGACCATTGCATATAATGCCTCATGAGATTAACATTACCCCAAACAATATATTGATATCTAGGATGACTCATCTTAACATCTTAATGAATATTTCTTCCACATATGGAATCATACATAATAAATCAATCATAAACATAATGGTTTCCCATGTAAGTAATTGGTTATCATAATCATTTCATAATGCATAATAAATGGATGTATCATAAAAGTTTCCATGAAATAAAATAATTAAATAATACATGGAAATTAATTAATTAAATTATTCATAGATCATGATTATTAATTTCATATTTAATTGATAACATTTAAAACGAGTATTCATGAAGCATTATAATTAAAACATTTTAGTGTGGTGTGATGAAAATATTGAATAGAATTAAAAGATGAAAAAAATAATCTTCTATACTGAAACATAATCGAAATAAGATAATTTTTATAATAAGATTTGTGATTTTAGAAAAATAATGGTGTCTTAAAATAGATTATAGAGTGATTTAAACTTGGTTGGAATTTAGGATGTTTCCTTAAATCTGTCTTTCTTATCAAAAGAATTTTGTAGGGAACCTTTAAAAACATGTATATCCCATAAAAGTTGTATCAATTGTTTCTAATACCTGATTTTGGAATATAAAAACATAATTTATAATAAATAAATTAAAAATAATAATTTCATTTGGTTAAAAAGAGAGAATGAGTAGCCCGATGGAATAATGGAGGTTCGGGTGGAATCCCTTATATTAAGTACGATGGTGTTCTTCACATGATCAAAATGTCTTGATTTATTTAAAAAATCATATAATTATTAATAATATAACCCATTAAAAATTTATTTTTTTATTATAAATTTTTTAATATCATTTATGGACTTTTATATGGGTTAATATATTTAATTTCATCATTTAGGTGCGTTGGTTTCCTTGGTTTTCATGATTGGATTACATATATATATGGGTAAAAGGTCCTATAGAGTGGGGGAAATTATCCAGAATTGAACTTATATGATATTAATGATCAAATAATGGTTAAATTGGTCTTATATAATATTTTTCATTCAATTAATATCAATCAGTTAATAAATAGTTAACTATAATCATTTGGGTTTATTTTGGCAGTTTTCCATAAAAAAACATTTTGTTTTAGAAATTAATATCATTTTTACAATATAATTCCATCACATTACATGACATATATTACATATATTATAATATGTTTCATTTATAAAAATGGTTTTGTGACTAGCTTTGATGATGGTAATGTAAATTGAAAACATCTTGGTTCCTACATGTGATAAATTAACACGTCACAATTGATGTATTCCTTTTTAGTATAAAAGGATAGGGAAAGAGAGATGATGATGAATTGTTCAATTGAGATAAAAAATATTACTATATTTAATGTTTTTTGATTTTTCATACCATTTTTATGAGGGGAGGTGAGAATAGAAAAATAAAAAAGTACCTTGAAAAAAAATTAAAAGCAACAGAATATGGTTTTACCTCTTCATTCCTTCTTCATGAGAACCTCCTTAGGGGATTGGTATTGGAATTTTTTTAATAAAAAAATCTACTAGAAACTGGGGAGCATAATGGTAGGATATTTTATCACAAATTATACAAGGGTTAAGTCTTGATAGGTTTTAGGAGAAGAGGTGGTGATTGGTGGTATTTATAGTTGAAAAGAGGGATTTTCCCTCATTATTTTATTCTATATTTTATTATTTTTCTCAATACCAACAATAGTTATGATTCTTCAGAATAAATATAGTAATTAGATAATTTTAATTCATTACAGAGATCACTAACCTCATCCATGACTCATTCTGGACTCTAAAATTGAATTATTTAGCTATACTGTAAATTATCGTAAATCATTATTCACAAAAAATCAGGAACATTAGGAAAATCCCAAAAATTTATCCTAAATTTTTTTTGACATGTAAATTTAATTATTTAATTAAATTTTTTGAAAATAATTTTATAAATATTAGAAATTCTAATTTTAGTTAATATCATTAATTACATGGAAAATACATATTTTAAAAATAAAACTACTCTTATATCACATGGAAAATTTTACTATAGTCTCAAATAATAATCTTACCATAATAAGATATCATAATACTAATTTAGGAATAAATGTTAAGAAAATATTATTTTTTAAATTAATGAATTATTCATAAAATTGTAATTAAATATCTATGAATAACAAAAACACCAACAATTAATTAATAATTTTTAAAATGTATATTTACATATACGATGATATAATTATATGATATTTTCAAATATAATATGGATAAAGTTTTTGAATACTTTCACAGGTGAGTTTACTATTCAATTATCATGTTTACTATTCATAAGGGTTATGTAACCATTCTAAAGGTCAAGTTACTATTCCTTTGGAATATATTCCTTAACTTCTGAAAATGCCTTTTATTTCATTAATTAATTATTTATAATGTTTATATTATTTCCATAATATGAATTTATGTAATTATAATATATGAAATAATTATATGGTAATTTCCAATGCTAAATACTTTGGGTTTATATAGTGATTTCGTTTAATATGGGATGAAATCAAAATAAAAAAAGTATGATTTTAGAGAGAGAATAAATTTTGGGGCTCAATAATGTTCTAACCTGGAAAATAATAATTTTATAAAAAATATGATCACAACTCTAGACTTCATAGAATTCATGAGGGAATATATTATTTCAATGGCTACTGCCACAATTGAGGAGGATTTGGCCATAGATAAAATATGTTTTGGATCAACCATAAAAACAATAATTATCCCATGAACAACATGAATCAATGTATTTGGGGTATTAAATTGACTCAATAAATTAGCTCAAATAATGATTTTTTTCAAATTTGAAATTATATTTCAACCTATAGAAACAATTAATGAAATATTTCAATTTCCAGGAAATCATAATAAATGTTTTCTTGTTTTTATATTAGCAAAAAACATGTTTATAACATGTCTCATAAATGTGGGTGTAAAGGAAGATAATGGGAAATAGAAATATAAATTTTTTTAAACTACTCTCAATTTTATAAAAGGAGAATGACCTATGATTTTGGATAGTGGTTTCCCCTTACATGTGATAAAAATATTGAAGCTATTGAAGAATGTGAAAGTATCTAATGATGTAACATTGACTTTTATAAATTAAGGATCACTATTAATAAATGTTTTTTGATCTTATATTATTTTAGAAGAATAAATGAAATCCAAAACATATTTTTTTATGGGATGAAATTGAAATTTTTAATATTATAAGAAATATCTAATGAAGGTATTAATTTTTTTTAGAAAATTTGTTTTTTTAAGAGTTGAATATGTAAAAGTTATTATAACTGGCCAACAGACAATGGAATTTTTTTTCATGTTGGTGATTTCCAAAATTCATTTTATCTAAGCATAATTAAAGAAAATCATTTATTGTATAGATGTTTGTGGAATTGGTTTTAGTGGAATGTGAGAAAAATAGGAAGGGATACAATATTTGTTATATTCTTAATATAAATGAAGAGGATATTACCATTGTTCCATTTGATTGAAAGGGATTATTAAAAACATAGTACATGTGAATGTTTAAATTTATTCAACTCATCCCTTGGAACATATTCATTCTGATATTTGTGTTGCAATGAGTAATAAACTAAACCCTTGTAGATAATTTTTTCATTTCATTCATTGATTATTTAACTCATAGCACTTGTATTATGTATTAGAATCATAAATTAGAAGCTCTAAATTGTTTAGGAGTTTTAGGAGAAGCACTGAAAATTAATATGGATGTGTTATGAAGATGTTGTTAAATCATAATAGTAGTGAATAAGAAATTTATGAATTCAGAAGTTATCATGATTACATTGTACTCTTCATGAGTTTATTAAACCATACACACCACATTATAATTTTGTTTTTTAAATAAAATAATAAAATCGTGTGGGTGAACAATGTTGAATGAACGTGACATTTGTCATTATATCTCGAGGTAGGATATGAGTAAATTGATTAAACTCAATGTAGGAATTTTTTTATGTCATTTGTTTATATAACTCCATATGAAATGTGGTACAATAAAATTCCATGTTTAAAACACTTAAGGGTTTTAAAGATTCCGTTCATCATAAATAAAATAAGTGAAAATTTGCAATCAAATAGATGAAGTGTGAATATTTCATAGATATTCTCCAAATGGTTGATGTAATCGATATTTCAAAAAAAACATGAAGGATAATTGATTCTAATGATGTAATAGTTCTAGAAAAGAAAAAATAATATATTTCAGAAACACATGTTAAATATGGTGATGGATAATATGAAATATTTTTTTAGAATGTTGAAAATAACTACAACAATGGTGGTTCCTTGAAAATATAAGAAACAAGAACCCCTATTTTAGTAATGTGGTTATTCTTTTTACATCCCATCCTATGATAAGGAAACATATGAAATTACAATATATCCTTGGTGATAATTTTTTTTTCAAAATATAGTAAATTGAATTTTTATCACACATTCTTATTTTTATTCAATATTTGATCCAAAATATGTCAATAATGAATCCCCTCATTAAGATTGGTTTCATTTTATAAATTCAGAGTCTGGTCAAATTGATAATAATTTTATTTGAGAAATTTTACCCAATAAAAATGATAAAAAAATTGTTCGTGAAATTTTGGGGTTATGAACCATGTTAAATGAAGATGGATAAGTGATAAGAAAAAAATAATGATTTGTTTTTATGGGTTATACACCAATTGATGGTATCAATTTTGATGAGAATTTTAATCCTACTACAAGGTTAGAAACAATAATTATTTTTCTTGGGATTTATCCACAAAAAAAGTTATAAAATTTCTCATATGGCCCTAGGTATTATTTCTCAAAGGATAACATGATTAAAATTTTTACATTGAGAAACATTGTGTATTCATAATTAGAAAAGATGAATGTTATGTGTTTAGTTTGAATAAATATTTGTATGTATAATGTAAGCTATGAGAGAATAGTATTCCAAGTAGGATGTCTACTTAATGAATTTGAACATTACGAAATGAAGAATTGACACAAATAACTCTATAAATGAAAATTGGTTGATTTGTCTCATTGTAATTGTTCATGTTGATGATGTTTTCTTTACTAGTAATGATCAGAGAACTTTTGAAATTTTTTTAGAAGAGTGGAATAAATTTTTTAAATTTACATTCTTGGTGAAGTGAAACATTTTCATAGATAGAAATCTCACCATAGAAGATATACATTAATCTATATCAATAGAACTATTATAAGAACTTATAAATAATTTAGGAATGGAAAATTTAAAACTTTTTTCAACACCGTTTTCACAGGGAACCATGTTGTTTCATGGAGGGGGAGGAAAGGAAGTGGATTCTTAAGAATTTAAAATACTGGTTGGGAGATTGTTATATTTGACTACATTAATACAAGATATTGTGTATTTAATTAACTTATGGTTATGATTCACAATTTAACCAAATGACACTCTAATATTGGTAGGAAAAAAATTCTTATATTTTATAGAAACAAAAGTATTTCATATAAAATTTTATTTATCATGAAGAAATGAATGATTTGGTTGTAATGATTATGATTGGGTAGGATGTGTTGATGATATAAGATCGAGTTCGGATGTAGTTTTAATTATTAGAAAAATTTGTGCGTGTTGGAACACTAAAAGGAATAATTATATAACTCTTAGAACGACTAAAGATTAATATTTTGTGTCCTTTCAAGCTACAACACAATTTATGGTGGTCAAGACTCATTTGGATGATTTGTTAGTTGAAGTGAATTTACATTTTTTCATGGCTTTTGATAGTCAAAATGAAATAAATATGACAATAAATCTAGTGAAACATTTCATTTCAATGAATATTAATATAAAGTGTCACTTCATAAAAGAGAATGTTGAGAAAAATGAACTCTATTTGGAATATATTCCAAAAATGGAACATGATTTTTACATATCAACAAAACCTTTTCAAGCGGAAGAATTTAATAAATTGAGTATTAACATGGGAGTCCAATGTCCTTCTCTACAAGTTTTATGTAATGACCTGCTCAATCTCATAGTGATGAGAGTAAAATGAGTCATTACTAGACCTTAAGAGACACCCCCAAGATGCCAAATGATTGAAATAAATATTTGAGGGTTTCAATGAATGTCGGGGATGATTTAATCTTTAATGTTCGAAACCAACAACTCGACGAACATTCCACAAATAGATCACTATATTTTGAATGCAATAAAATAATACATTTCAAAACATTATCTTTAAAACAACCAACCAGGTTATGCTATAATGGAAGACAAAGCAACATAAAAGTAAATAGTGGAAATACAATGAATAAACTCCAAGATGGCAACGAGACTCCATGTTCCAAAATCTTCATGCTCCAACATCACCATGTTGTCCAACGTAACACAATGTGGTGCTAAAGAAGTGTGATAATTTACGATTTCCCATGTCCCAAAAGGGAGAATCAAAAAAATTACAAAAGTGCCAATGTTGGGGTGAGTATATAACTCATGAGGTTTTCCCAAATGACTTCCCAACTCAATACACTATGATAGAATGGTAGAACATTATAAAAAAAATAGTTTATATAATGAAATTTACCAAACCAGTTTATAGTCACATATATACAAGTTCGAAAAGAAATTATAACCAACTGAAAACAAAAGTAAATTAAAATAATATCCAGCATGTTATTTTTTTAGGAAATAACTAATCAAGCCTTAAATCCTAATTTTGATTGTCATTTTTTCATACCCATTCCTTGTTTCACAACACATCCACACATGCATGCTTCATTTGATAGTAACATACTCATGAGCAGTCAATCATCTAGTAATCTTGTGTCCTAATGACACATTCCCCTATTCTATGGTCACACACCTTGTACCTCAATGTTACAAGTCCCTAATTCAGGGACATGTCAAAAATTAACTCACTCAAAACCCATGTATTCCAAAATCATTCCAAATAACCATTTCAAACCATCTCAAAAAAACTATACAATTAATAAAAACCCGAGAATAAAAAAATTCAAAACAAAATATCTTTAAATAAAAAATCAACTTATTATAATAACCATATAATAAAATCCATGTGCAACAATTCCAAAAAATCCTCCTTTTAAAATCCATAATTCAAAACCATGAATAAAATCACTTTCTTCAAAACACCCAATTTACCAGATTTCCCCAATTTGCCAAGCAATCAAAAAGAAGGTTTTACAAAACATTGTAAATAGAAAAATAACATCCAATTCAACATGATATATTCTATTTTAAGGCATTCCCATCTATTCTACTAAGTGTATTCAATAGAAAAAAAACCTACCTCCAAGGTTTTGATGAAAATCAACACAGACGAAGAACTTTTAAGTAAACCAGGTTGACTCTTCATGGAACCTCCTTATATCTCCTCTCCTAGAAATATAAAGACAAAAAACACAACTTATATGGAATAACCACTCATAGATCTATCCATAATATGTGTGGATATGGGAAACCAATAATAGAGGAGAAGTGGATCCGAGTAGATCTATGAACCTGATCAAGAACCATGTTGAATGATCATAAACCTCAAGAATATAAGTTTGAAAAAACATAGGAAAACCATCATATTGACTTCAAATTTCATGGGAGATGTTCTTCTACCATCAAGGAAGAGAAATCCCGATTTGTTGCCACTTAAGAGAAAAACTGAGTCACTTAGCAGCCAAATCGTGTGAGATACACTTTTTAGGATATCACATAAAACATCTATACAGTGAGTTCACTAAGATAGACAAGCGTTGTTTAATCTACTTCCTATAGGGACCCTCGTATGGTGTCCTCACATGGTATCCTTAACTGTGCACACACTGTTCTAAATCTCTCTACCTCAAACCATCCATTTCGTATGGTTTTTACAAGGATGTCTGCACAGTTTGGATAAACCATGTCCAGCCCATATGCCACTCCTCTAGGACCAAAACCTTACTGAAAGTTCAAAAAACTCTTCCACAATTTCCACTTATACTATATATACATGAAAACACAATGATGTCATGATTACTGAAAAAATGGCGGTACAATATTCTCTCCTCCATCTATCTTTCGGCCCCCAGAAATTAGAAAACCACGGATTCTCTGAAATAGTTTGGTCCATTGATCTTTCATTTCCTTCTCCCATTCCCAAGTATCTTTTTGAATATGACCATGATATAGTAAAACCCATACAATACCAAAGCTTTTATTGTGAAATACATCCTCTTGTCTATCCAAAATCTATACTGGAATATGTATCAACAAAGCATCCGACTCTAGGTCAACGTGATCCCTTCAGATCACATGGTCTGGATCAGGCTAATACTTTTTCAACTAAGATACGTAGAACACATTATGCACCGAAATGAATCATGGTTGTTATTAAAACCAATATTCTACTTCTATGACCCATCACAATATCTCAAAAGGGCCAATGTATCTAGGATATATCTTTCCATACTTCCAGAAACGATGAAGTCCATGTCTTGGAGAGATCCTCAAGAACACATGATCACTCACCTCAAATGACAAATTCCTTTGATGATGATCTGCAATATGTTTTCAGATGAATATGAGTTGTCTCCATACTCTTTATAGTCAACTAGATCTTATTTATTATTTCATATACGAGGATTGGACCAACTAGTGAGGTTTCACCTATTTCCACCCATCAAAGTGGAGAACAACAAGGACGCCCATACAATGCATCAAACAAAGCAATATGTAATGAGGCCTGATATATGTTATTATATGAGAACTCCACAAAGGGTAATGGATCCTACCATAATCCCCCAAAATCAATTAGACTAGCCTAAAGAATGTATTCCTACGTTTATATCATCTATTATGATTTTCAATCCCTTTAAGAAGGATATGTTGTGCTCAAATTCAAATGAGTTGTAAGGTATTTCTATAAGGATTACCCTAAAATGTGACATGAATATTTTATCTCTTTCTAAGATGATTGAAATTGGTACACCATGCCTCTTTACCACTTATTGGGTATATATTTTATATTGATATTCCACTGTATGAGTTAGAGGTATTGGAATGAAATTGGTTGATTAGGTAAGTCAATCCAATATAACTCAAATGAAGTTGTGTTTCTGAACCATTATTGGAAGTCCCGTATAAAAATCCATCACAATATTCCCCCATTTCAAAACTGGGATCAGTAAAGACTGCAAAATACCCTTAGGTCTCTAATGCTTTGGCATTAACCTACAGTAAATTAAAGTATTGTGAGATAAAATCAACCACATTCAGTTTAATGTTGCTCCACCAAAACTACTCCTTTAATTCCGTGTACATCTTATGCGTACCTCAATGTAAACCCCACTTTGAATGGTAGTAATCATAAATATGTTGTTCCTAATAAGAAATAGGTACTAAAATTTGATGTTTAAAACACAAAACTGAACTTCCATCATGTTTCCAGCCCTCAATGGTCTCCCCACCATTAAGATTGGAACTCATAACTAATGATTCTAAATTAGTTGATTGTCCCTTTTGACCATATTTTCCAAATCAGGAACAAGAATAGCTGAAAATAAAAATATAAAATCATATCAGTATTTATATTCCACATTCATGTCCTCTAAAACTAACATCAACTACCATTCATCTGATGTTTCTTTCACCAACTGAGCATTGAATTTCTTCTCAATGCATCTGCTATTGAATTCCCTTTTCATTCTGTATACATAAAGTCAAACTCAAATATCTAGATATACTCTCTCCATATCACAATCCTCATATTCAAATCATGTTGTGAGAAAAGGTGTTTCAACCCATTATGATATGTATTCATAGTAAATTTCTCAACAAAGAGATAATGATGCCATGTTTTCAGTGCGAGGATGAATGCAGCTAACACCGAATCGTGTGTTGGGTAATTATTCATGTGCACCCACAACTACCTCAAAACATAAGAAACTACATGGTCTACTTACATGAGAAAAAAACCCAACCATGTTCCTGAAGCATCACAATACACCACATACCCCTATCATGATTCTGGAGAAATCAATATAGGTGCTAATGTGAGATAAACATTCAGTTCATGGAATGATTTCTGGCATTCCTTTGTCCATTGAAATAGAGAATTCTTTTATTCAATGATATAATTGGAGATGATATTCATGATAAATCATGGAAACCACATCGTTATTAACTTTCTATACCAATAAAACTTCATATATTGAAGACATTCTTTTGTTGTTGCCCTGAGATCACAACTTCTATCATTCCAGGATCCACTAAACCACCTTTTTTGAAATCACATGGCCATGAAATCATACATCCCGTATCCAAAAATCAAATTTAAATCATTTTTCATAGAAATTGAGATTTCCCTGGATTTGTAACATTGTCTCCAGTTGTTTCTTATGGTATTCCCTAGTCTTTAATAGTGTCCATATATACATCAAAAATAATTATTTGGAATATAATCCTTTCAAACTCACAATTACTGATATCTTGATCCCAATTCAATAATGGAGAACTATTGAGATCCCTTTAATTGATTGAAAAACTTATCAATGCATGGATGTGGGTGCCTGTTCATTATCGAAACATGGTTAATCTTATGATAATCAACACACAACTAAAGAGTTCCATCTTCTTTCTTCACGAACAAGACTACTGCAGCCCATGGAGACGTACTATTCCAATTAAAAACCTTTCTTTCCAGCTCCTCTAACTTCACTTACAATTCTCTTAACTCTATTGGTTCCATCCTATTGGACAGAATGGAAATATTATTGGTCCCCAATGGAGATCAATCGTAAACTGAACTTCACATAGAGGTGGTAAACCTTTGATGTTTTTGGGAAATAAATCTAGAAATTGATCAACACCTACTGGAAAACTAATTTCATATATCACCCCCTTTGATTCTGAATTCAACAACTTCTAATTGATAAGATATTGTTCCCACCATAGGTGCCAACAAGCTCTTTTCACATTTCATTGCCATCCTCTCCCCTTTGAAGAGATGCTCAATGACATCATTAGTCATGAAACAAACTATTATACTATAATAGTCAATGTGGGAATTTAACGTGGTCAACCAATCCGTACCAAATATTATGTTATAAGAATCCATGTCCAACACCGATAAGACCCATTTCAACTTAGATCCATCAACAGACACAACACATGATCTACACACAAAGGTTTGACATCCTCTTGCACCGAGAGGAGATTGAAATTTTAATACAAAAGGCATAATTTATAACAGTATACAATGAAAATAAAAAGAAAAAGTATCAATGAAAGTATGTGATGTACCTGTATAGATGATCACGTGGAAAAGGGTAACATTTAATAGAATTATACCTCTCACTGTAGGTGGTATAGCATAATTATAGAAATTCATCGGCTTAGCTCCATACAATTGCTTTTTCGTTGCATTGTTCCCCTTGGTTCCTTGTGGACAATACCCTGGTTAGGGAGTCATCACTACAAAATATTTCACTTTTTCCAATAGGAGAATATCTATTGGTAAAAGTAAATTATATATTGGTAAAACGTTTTACCATCGCATATGTCCCTATCACTAAATTGTGGGTAAACAGATTATCGCTAAATGTTTTTGCGACATATAAAATCATTTTGTAACAATTATAATAATACCAACAGATAAAATATATATTAGTTAAACTATTTAGAAACAAGTTATAATAACAATTTTTTCTATTGGTAAAAATATTACCAACATATAATATCTATTTATTAATTAAATTTGAATAAAAATTATAAATTTTAATTTATAGTAAACTTTTGTATTGTATTTTTTAATTTATCACATACAAGATTTTCACACAGGATCAAATTTTGAAAATAATAATAATTATATTAATAATGAAATTTAATACAAATGAATCAATACAAAATAACAAATTCATCCACCCAAAGGATCCATCACACACCCCCACAAACCCACAATAGTCCCCCCCCCCCCCCATGCTAGCGAACCAGTATCCCACCCATCCATGCCACACCAGGAAGTAGCGAGTGCCCCAGGACCAGTGAGCCAACATCAACCCATCCATTACCCAGGACCAATAAGCCATCACCATCTTATCCATGCCACCCTAGGGAAAATCAAGCACCAACAACTCATCCATGCATCGGGAAAAGCATGACAACTCCAACTCAAATTAGTGAAAAATTTCGTCATGATCAATGGTTGTTCCAAAGATAACCAACCCAAAAATTATTAGGCAATGTTTGGAATAAGAATTAATTCTCAATAGAAATGGAAAAGACAAACAATAGTCTTTTTAATAGTTTATTTGGAATACATGGAAAATGTGTGATGAAATATGTTATTTGAGAGTCATCAAAAAGACATCAAAAACACACATTGCAAGAGACCTATCTGAAATGGTGTGAATTCTTCATAAAAGTCATCGAAATTTAAAATAATAGAATATCCATTTGGAATAAACCACTCAGAAGAATGGACCTACCGCCACCCATAGTCATGTCCCCTGAAAAGCCAAATTGCATCCACCATCATGTAAAGAACATCCCAGTGAAAAACATTGTGACAACCCCCCAAATATAAGATTTCAATGTGATAAGACTCAAGAATAACTTTTAAGAGAAAACAAAGATGCAAAGGAGGTTCACATAAACACCGATCTCATCAGCTCCATGCATTGAACTATATTTTTCTAGTTGAAGAAGTTGTGTTTCCTAAAAACCCATAAATAAAAAGAACAAAAAAAAGAGTGATTAGGGAACCTTACAACAGATAAGCTGAAACTATTCATTTTACTAAAGATCATGTAAACAGATGTAGTTTAAGTGCCCGAAATAGAGTAAACCAGATCCTTGGGGAAACATTGGATCCATTATAATAATAACAACTGTAGCATTAACATCCGAGTATCTAGATAAAAGAGAAATAAACAGCCATTCAAGTACATCAAATGAAGTGAAAAATCACCACACAATCTACAAAAAAACCTTTTGAGCCCCAATTTTCCATGAAGCATTCAGAACCAGAGTTGAGAAAAAAATTCTAGTCATTCCTCAAGGAAATATGTGGGAATCATGACCAATTCCAAAGAGGATTCCTTTTAAAAACCATGTGCCTCCTGCTAAAATGAAACAGAAAAAAATGTATTATTCTCTAGAACTAGATAGTAACATCTGCTCCTTTGGACAGTAAATAACTCCCATCATACCTTAAATAGAAACCATGACATCCACTCATCACAACATCAAGGGAAAAGTAGCCTCAAATGTAAGGACCACACTAATATCATCATCTTCTCAAGTCCTATTTACAATGTCTCAAATACAAAAGTCCTTCATAGGAGACCACTCTTCAACAATTGAGGATCTAAGCACTAATTGACTATCATATGTCCAATGTAATCCATTGAGACCAATATAAAAATCGACCAAATGCAAGGTGATCATCAATTATAACAATTTCAAGGTGAAGTTAGCCATCATTGAAACATTATGATATTAAGAAGAAAAGTAACAATTTGATTGTTTCTCAACTGGTTAGTGTCGAGACGATAGAACAAAATAACTCAAAAAGAATCTATAATTTACCAACCATATTTCTTATTAATCTAATCCATGATTAGAAAAAATTTGTAGTTGTTTCCAAGTGGCAGAAAACATACCGGTTAGGTCATGAAATCACTGTGAAAATAAAAATTCCAAGTAAATATGAAAGTAATAAATCCACATCCCATGAAAAATCATAATTAAACAATCCCTTGGGGACTCATGAGAAAATACAAATAAAAAGATATAGTTGAAAAGACTATACCACAAAGAAATTTGTTCTTGAAAAGAAAATAATGATGATAGTTTGTGCATTTTTCATGTTTGCATTTAATGATCAAACTCCTAGAGTGAAAAAATATTAAATAACATGTATATTTCCTAAAATCATTAATTGAATTCCCATATAAGCATAGAGATTATCTTGGTATGTTTCTGTAAACATATATTACATTTTTATGTCCAAAAATCATAACAGAAAACCCCAAAAAATATTGACACCCACCTTCACTTCTTTTTCTATAACACCTTCTAACTAGTTTAATCCCTTAATCACAACTACTTAAAAATTTACTTAAAACACACCTACTTAAAAAAATAAAATTCAATTTAAAACTACATATAAAAAATAAGAAATAATTTTCAAAACATACGAATACATTACATCTCTAAAAGTTACGCTCAATGCTGATGTGAAATAAAAACATGAGGAACCTTCATATGTAATATCAAAGTACCTAAAACAAAAAAACAAAAATAATATTAATAATCATTCATAAATAAAAAACATGATAAAACAATATCATTTTAATAAGTCATGTGAATCAAAAACTAAAAAAAATAAAACAAAAAATGAGAGTATTTTTCCTCGCCAAGAATTTCCAATCCAAATTAATACAAATTTCAAACAATGGTAATTTGTGGTATTTGGTGAATTTTATATAGGATTAATAACCGTCCTAGAATTAGATAAGAACAATAATAGACTTAAATAATATATATTTGACATCATCGAATAGGTATAAAATAAAACACTTACTCGACCGCCTGTAAACTCATGTCGTTGATGGGTCGTACTCGACCCCCTATAAACTCATAGCAGTTTTCATGTTTTTCATAACAAGAAACATGTTACTTTCAAAAACAAATAACCACCCATTCTGAGTAGTTTTCAGATATTCCAGCACTCATTACAACAAATTTTTTGTTTAAAATTGTATAAAATTCATTATGATCATGAAGAAAACATTACCCAAGGAATTGAACAAATATAACATGGTATTTAAACACATATAAAAGTTCAAATACATATCAGTTTTCATGTTTTGCATAACAGTAATCATGTTATTTTTTTGTAAGAAATAACTACCCATTCTGACTAGATTTTAGAAATTCTATCACTTATTATAACCAATTATTTGTTTAAAAAATGTTTAAAATTCAATACGATCATCAAGAAAATATTATCGAGGCTTTAAAAAAATTCTAACATAGTATTTAAACAAGTTTCAATGTTTCAATATAAAATAATTTTCAAGATTTTCATTATGGGAATCAAGTGACCTTCAATACTAAATAACCACCTACATGGCGAAAAAAATATAACGCTTCAATGTAAATACATCTGAATTGCAACCCAAAAATTCAAATGTAACCCCTGATGGGGGCATTCCTATTACTAACACACTTGTATAATGAAATGATTCATATGTACACCTATTGTAATTTAATAATTGATCTTCTAAATAAACATACATTTCTTGTTTTTGGTGTCATACAGAGGATACTGTTGGTAGAGTGGGAGCTGCTGGAAGTGATATATTAGTTGATAGATTTTGGTCATGACATTTCTATAATTTGGTAGCTCATTATGGGTATCTTTTAGTTACATTGGTTCGGGGATGGATGGTGTTAGAGTGGTGGTGTATTGATGAAGAAACACATTGTTATTGGGTATGTCATAGTTCGTGGGGTTCAATGTGAGTATTTTGGAAAAGGGATACTCATACATATTTTTTGTAACCCATAAATAAATAATATTTAAACACTTTTTTCTTCCATAACTGATTTAATGGCTATGGAATGAATGGTTTTGATCATGGTATATAAGTGGCTGCAAGAAATATTTATATTTTCTAGTTTTTGGAAGCCATAGTGTTAGGGTTGGTTCATGGGGAAAGTGTTACCTAGGGAGTTTTGGTGTATTTTCTCAATTTTTCATCACTGTGTGGTCAGGGATGGCATTACATGGAGACCTAAGTTGATATTCAAGATTCTATTCACCTATATGTTATCACATTGTCATTATTTGGTTGTGAAAAGTTCCTCTCTTCTATATTCTAATTATTTTTATTGATTTTTTGGTCACAATACAACTATGGCCATCACTACATGAGCCCTAGGTGGATTGTTTTAGGAGATCACAACATTAGTTTTATAGTCATCTTATTATACACTATCTAAGACAATTGATATTGAAGAAATTTTTTTAAAAGAGGATCCAAGAGCTCTCTAATATTTTTTTATACAATGTATTGATGTTTTGTTCCTACATTTTCATTTTCAAAATATTGAGGGTCAAAATGTTATGAATAGTTTGACTGTAATCTTCATATTGTTTTAAATAATATACATAGATTGATAAAAAAATAGTTTAAACTAACAGTACTACAATGCATTGAATGTACATATACCAACATAATTCTATAGTTAGGGGAGTCTATGTAAATTTGTTTTTAATATAAAGTAAAACATAAAAGAAATTAACTATTACATACCACTGGCTGTGAAAATGAAATTACTGTAGAAATTGATACATTTCGACGAGAGGTTGCATCATAAGGCACAACCTGCAATGAAATGAACAGTAAAGAATTCTGATTGATAAATAATTGTATATGTTATATGAAAGAGGTATCAAGGACATACCTGGAATTCAATTGAAGAGTTATCAAAATATATGGATTGATTCACATTATCAGTTATAAAGACTACTTTTGAAGAATTATATTATAATGGTGAGTTGGCATTATGCTCATGTGCAATAATGGCATGTGAAACTATGCTCCCTCCCTTCATCACATGATCAAACCTCAGGTATCCCTCAAGTAGTACATCTCCCTTTCTTGAATAGATGGTCAATAGACCCAGGACAACATCTCAACAACAGAAATGTGAAGTAATCTAGCCACAAAAACAGACTAACTTACAAGATAGTAGTTCCATGGACCACTTAAACTGCAGTGAACCAACCTGGTTTGCATTGATCCCCTTGGCAGCCTCAACTAGCCTCCTTGGAATTGAATATGACCAACGTGATGATCCAAAGAAACACCAATCTAAATCCACCAACATTGATGGAATCTGTAGTGAATAGAAGATCCATACAGTAATGAAAATCAAGGATCCCTTGTAATATATAACACCACAGCCAGACTTTGAATAGACCTGATCTGGACCAGCCATTGTTGTAGTGTGACCCTCAGTGACCTACCACCATCATGCAGTCAAGAACCTTTGGTTTAGGACAAAATTTCATCACCAGCATCAACGGCACCCTGGACCTCAATAAAAAAGCACCCAATCCAGAAGGTAGTAGTGGGGACCAAACATTGGTAGCCCTGCAGTTCAAACAATAGTTCACAGGTTGCAGCATCTCCTTGTAATTTCAGAAGCAAACAGGAACCTATGAGAATCAATAATTAACACCCAACTGGACCTTGTTTCTAGAAAAAGGTCTCCTAAACATGCAACTCAGAACTGAAATTGCATCGACCTAGCATAGCGGTGTCTCGGCACCTTCCAGGTTGCAGCGGACAACACCTAAACCCATTGGTACTTGTTACAGTGATGCCCAACTCCCACAGTAGTGGTCCATATTTAGGAATCCTCCATGTTAAAGAAAGTACTCCTCTGCGAGCCTACCACCTACAGACCTGCCCAGACCCTCAAATCCATAACCCATGGACAACCCAGCTGTGATTGTCCCACCTCACCGTGTGAGGATGCTGGTCAAGGACAGGGAGGGGGTGGGGGGTTCGTATGATGATTTCTAAGGGGACACTGGTCGGGAATATGGAGGTGGTTCATGAGATGATTTCGGAGGTGGGTGACTTCTGGGAATGGGGAGGGTCTGGCGAGGTACAGGGTGGTAGGGTGTGGGGGGAAGGGTTGCAAGGAACAAGGGTAAGGTTTGGGGGAGGGAGTCGCGAGGAACGCATGGGTGGTTAGGGGCGAACATTTGGATTTTTTTGCGCATATATATAAATTTATGAATTTATATAAAAAAATATATTGTATAATGATTATGTTTATATATATATTATCAATAAATATTAATAAATTTTGTATATATTAGTTACCCATATATAATATATCAATATCAGGAAAAATGATTGATATAATTTAATAATTTATTACTAAGTAGTTTTTATAATGCTAAAATATTTTTTGATAATAATAAATAATAACATATTCATTTATCAATAAATCAATTATTGGTATTATTATGATAAGGTGACAAATTTAAATGTTAGTAAAAAATTTGTTTGTATTCAACTACTAATATAAACAGACATATCTGTTGGTAAAAATAATTCTTGGTACCTATAATTAATATCAATAGAATTTAATATTTGTTGGAATTAATCATCATTAACAATAGATATTTTATCTATAGATAGTTTTCTATTGGTAAAGGTCACATTTTTGTAGTGCATGGAACTTCAAGAATCCCCATGGATAGCTCTGTTCTGCTGATGAGACTAATTATTCTTTTCTCACAAGTATACGATGTTTGTGACATGTGAGAAGTTTCCCAAGCACCTGACCATGGATCAATTTGACAATAGCACTGATGATTCCCCATTTTATTGTATTTATGACATTCTCTAGGATATGTCGTACACTCAAACATTTTTTTGTCAAACGAGCCACAATGAAAACAACATACTTTTCTCTTGGGTCATAGAGGATGGTTCAATGATCCAACAATCTAATTATGATTTCCACATCCACCATGGAAATAGGATTCCCATTTCTAATTTCTCTCAATGTTAGAGTTCCAACCATTCCTTATAGGTATCATCATACCTCCTCCCAAAGATCATGATATATCACATTCAACCACAATCGCTCTATTTACCATCTATGTATAATTTTTAATATAGAGCACCACAACCTTAAATATAATCTTCTATCGTAACCCCAATTCAAAGCTGTGTGCCTTCAAGTACGCAGATGCCACAACATCTTGTGGAAAGTGAACGAAATTCAAGAATAGAGCCTCATATATCATGATAGATAGATTATCCAACTTCAGGCCAAACAATTATGTCATTTTCTGTATTCTGAACATGTGAGGATAGAATTTTTTGTTGAACAATTCCTTTAAATCCTCCCATGTAAGGCCTTCACCCAATTTACCATGCACCGATAAATCACATCGGTAGTGTGGATGATCCTTGAGTATATAAGATTCCATCTTGAATAGGAGCTCTGATGGTGTACTGATGGAGTAAAATATGTGATTCATCATACTCGGCCACACCTCCCCTTTTTCGGGTTCAACATCACCCTGAAAGTTATGTGGATTTTGGTTCATGAACTGGATGGTATAATCCACATGCATTGGCTCATTCATTTGGTTCCCTATATCAACATCTTTAAAAACTTCTACGATACTCTGAACTAGATCATGTTTCACTGGTGGTTTAGGTGCAACCGCATTCTCCATAGCTTCTTTGGGACGATTTGAATGACGCCTATCATGTGCAATTTTCTAAACCAACAATAAATTTCATCAAACTCACTCTCTAGAAACTAGTGTCTTAGCATTTCAAATTTTATCACATAAATGATCAAAAAATTGTTTTTCAAAAACAACCTTTTTACATTTTCAACCATTTTTGAAACTTTCAACTTTCTTTTTTAAAATTAATCCATTTTCAAAATGCCATAAGCATTTCCTATTTCAAAATATTTCATTTAAAAAAAATATCACACTTTTTCAATAAAAAGGATTTATACACAACATGAACCATTACCCAAAATGATGTATGAACTCTTAGTGGGAATTCATTCCTCTATAATGCATGTCATGCTCGTCCCATTGGCTAAACCCCTAACAATGAGGATTCAAAATTCTTAAAGTCTTTCCAATCCCTACTGTAACCAACTCCCTAGTAACATGATGTTCAGAATAAATTGTTTTCCTATGCCTTTTAAGCTATACATTTCATTTTTTATAATATTACTCCTTTCTAAATTTAATCCCAAGGAATAGAAAAGAATGAATTCCCACTCCAAGTCCAAGAACATTGATGACTACCTATTAGAAAACGACTGAAATAGATGATCCTTTTTATACCACAATGAGAGGACCATACTGATACCATTTGTAATGACCTGCACATTCTCATTGTCTTGAGTGTATAACAAGTCACTACTAGGCCATAAGTGACATCCCCAAGGTGAAAATGGCTGGAAATAAATTACTGAGGGTTTTAAAGCAAGTTCCGGATGATTTACCAATTAATTTCTAAAAAAACGTGAAGAACCATCCAAAAACAACACACTATATGATGAATGAATTAACCTAAGACATTTCAAAATATTCCCTATAAAAAACCAACTAGAGTATGCTACAGTTAAAGAGAAATCAAAATCAAAGGAAACAATGAAATGAAAATGAATAAACTCCAAGACGACAACAAGACTACATGCTCTACAATATCTATGCTCCAGTATAACCAAGTAGTCCAAAGTATCAAAACGTGGTGCTAAAGAAGTGTGATACTTTACCTTTTCCAATGTCCCAAAAGGTACAATATGAAAAACAACAAAAATTGAAAAAAATAGTGAGTATATAACTCAGTATCCATTCCAAAATGACTTCCCTACCCCTGAAACTATGATAAAATGATCTGAACATAATATAAAATAGTTTATATAAAGAAATTTTCCAAAATTGTTTATAACCAATACTGAACAAAATTGAAATACAATTATAACCAACTGAAAAAAAAAGTTAAATGAAAAAGATTTCCCGCAAGTAATTATTCAAGAAAATTACTAATCATTCCTTAAGACCTAATTATTATTATCATTTGGGCATACCCATTCCATGGTTCACAACATGCACACACATGCATGCTTCGTTTAATAGTTCAATAATCACAAACAGTCTCTTGTCTAATTATCTTGCGTCGCAAACACACACACACCCTATCTGGGGTCACAAACCTTTTACCCCAATAGTACGAGTCCATTATTCATGGGAATGTCAAACATGAACTTACACAAAATCCAATGTAGGAAAAAACCATTCCAAATATCCATTTCAATCAATTTCAATAAAACTGCACTTTTATAGGAAACCAATGACTAAATATTTTTTCAAAACAATCATCTCTATCAAAAAATTCCTCTTTTATTGAAACCAAGTAATAAAATACTTGTGTGAAAATTCCAGAAAATCCACATTTTAAAATATGTATTTCAAAACCATGAATAAAATCACATTATTCTAAACACCCAATTTTCTAGATTTCACCAATTTTCCAATCCATCACAAAGGAGGATCACCGATGATTTCAAAAAATCCAAATAAAAACCAATTCAACACAAGATATTCAATTTGAAAGCATTCCCAGTATTCCAACTTATTGGAGTCAAGAGAAAAGCCACCTACGTCAATGGTTTTGATGAAACATGTCATGGTCAAAGAACGTTTAAGAAAACCATCATAATTTTTCACAAAACATCCTTAAATATTTTTATCCTGGAATGATCAGGACCAAATATCAACTAATTTTCCATCTATACTCATATATATACCCATAAGTGGTGTACATATGACAAACCAAGAAGATATGAGAAGTTGATCTAAGAAACCGATCATGAATGATGACGAACTATCACAAACCTCTAGAATCTATGTTCGAAAAACCTTGGAATAAATTAGGATTAACTCCAAATCACTTGGGAGTGGTTCTTCTACCTTCAGGGAATATAAATCCAAGGTAACAGAAACATAGTTGAGAAAACGCACCCCTTAGAGGAAAAAATGTGAGAGATCCACTTTTTAGGATCTCTCTTAACCAATACACATGGTTAGTTCAAACGATTAGACAAACCGTGCACTATCTATGAATTAGCTACTATCTAGTGGGACCCCCATTGCGGCCTCCTTGTACAATAAACATAACCGTCTACACACCTTTCCAAAGATCTCTGCCATAATCCTTCCATTTATTATAGTATCTATAAGGATTTCTTCACGGTTTGGATAAACTGTGCATAGCCCATGTGCCTCTCATCTAGCCCCCAAAACATACTGAATGTTCATCATACTCTCCCAAATTTCCTCTTTATAATTTATATCCATAAAAACACAAAGAAAGGGTATTGTACTAGAAATAGGGGGTACTATATTAGAGGTTTTTTTTCTATCCCTACTCAAATGTAGTTATTAGATAATGTTTTCTAGGGGAGGAAAATGATGTTTCATTAATATATACCTTGGTATTTGATAAACCTTTTTAACAATTCATGTACTTTGGGGGACTGTTTAAAATGTTTAAGCTATGAAATCCATTTTTGAATTTTTTAAATTTATTTTAATAGTTTATCTATGTTATTATAAGAAATATTATATTTATAGAAATGTTGAGGAAGTTGTGAAGAGATACAAATTTAGAAATTTTTATTTTAATGAGATGTTATTAAGTCACTTATTTTGGATAGTATGGAATTTATTTCAATTATTGTTTTTTATTAAAATTATTTCACTCACATTGGCTTAAAATTATTGACTATTAACCTATAGATTGGGATAATAATTTTTATTGATTTTTCATGGTTGGTGGAAAATAATTTCCAATGAGTAAGATTGTTGGGAATGTGTTAGTTGAAGATGTTTTTTTGGATGCTAGAAGAATTGATCTGCTAAATGATTTTTTTTTGTCTTCATAAGAAATAACCATAAATTGTATATTTTGGATATCAGGTGAATGGAGTTTAAGACTCAAAATTATGGATGCATATTTCTTATGAAATTCAATCAATTAATGTTTTCAATTCAAAAGAATTATTCTAGATTAACGTGTCTCAAAACACAAATTTCTTGAATGGAGTTTTTTATAATATAGTGGGAACATGTTCATAATTATGAATAAAATTTGAGAACATCAAAATAAAAAAATTGGAAAAGGGTTTACTAATATTAAGGTTCTTATCATTTTGAATAAATCCTGATACAAGTAGGAGTTTGTAGAATAAAAGTGAGATGTGATATTCTGGTGTTTTTATCAAGTAGATGTTCTTGTGATGTAGTTCACCATATCATGAAGTACTATATGTAGATATTTTTTGGACACTGGGAGTGTTCTTTTTCTAAAGGAATAGGTTTTTAAAAATTTATGAACATTCGATCAATCAAAATAACTAATCCATCGAATGAAACATCAGTTTTTATGTAATTTAAATAAATATGTCAATATTAACAGTTAATCATCACGGAAATTTTAGGAACCAATTCATCAAACAAGTGATTAGAACTGATAAGGAATCTAATGAATAATTCCATCCTTGGTAGAACATCGGACTACACAAATCATGTCAGATGAACAAGAGTTGTTTATTTTGAATGAGAATAGTTATTGACATCGATCAATCTAGTGAGCTTCAGAGACTGATCCGTCTGATAAAAATCCAAGACCGGTCAATTAAATTGAATGAAATAGTGATGTCATCCATTTTCATTTGGCACAAATAATCAATGTAATAATTCATATTTTTCAGTGGGTTTAGAGAAAAGTTTTTGAATTATTTTAATTAGATCAAGATTTATCAGACAATCCATAACACTGGTAAAACATTAGATTAGGTGTTATCAGATGATTTTTCATCCACATGAGGATCAGTTGATAAAATGAAGAATCTAGATGAACAGGTGAAACATATTAATGCTTCTACCAATCTATTATTCTAGGATTCTGATTTCATTATAAGCAAAAAATATCATTTTTCAGAATTCGGTTTTAGTTGGTTTGGAAATTTAGAGTTAGAATGATTACAAAATATTAAATTTCATATTGAGCACTTGAGATGTCCTTATTCAGTGAGGTTTATAATTAATAATTTAATGAGAATTATTGTAAATATGAGAAAAATCTAAAGTAATTGAGAATAAGTGATAAATGGAATGATAAAGTTTATATTTTGGAAGTATTTCAAATATTTTATATTTTTTTAAGAAAGAAAATATTTTGTTCATTCGTGATTTTTTTCAGGGGAACCTATAAGTAGATGTCAAAGTAAAACATACACATAAACTATTTATATGCAAAAATGGGGGATCACAAGAATTTTATTTGGAGAATCAATTATTATTTTTTCAAATTGATGTAGTCATCAAGATATATGTTGTTAGGATTCACTAGATTATGTTGGACAATTATATTGATGAGTTAGACCGGTTTCTGGAATGATGAGCCAAACATGTCTCCAGAATAAATAATACCATAGAGGAATCAATATGGGAGATTATACTAAGACTTCATATTATGTCCAAGGAAGTTGATCCTACCTGTTATGGGGTATGAAAGTGAATAATTTTCTCTTAATAAATCCAATAGTGGAAGCTATTGAATAAACACAATGACAAGTTTAAATCTTATTTGTGAGGGTTTATAAACATTTTACAACATCTTATTTATATATTTGATGCCATAAGAAAAACATGAAATATTGTATTGATCATAGTGATACACAAGTTTAATGGTATTTCATACATGTTGTATCCACATAAAAGGAATATTTTTACTGGATTGTGTGATATTTCATTTTTTGCAGAACATTCCATGGAATTTTTTTTATTCAATAGTGAACCTTTTAAATAATTATGGTCATTTGGTTTTGTGAATATTTGTATTTCCTGAAATTTATTAATCATTAACTTGGGGATAATGTTTTTATACATGCAGTATAAAATAAATAAAAAAGTTATCATTGATTCTCCCCTCCCCTTATTAATGATTACATTGATCTCAGTTTTACCATTTCATTATAAAAACCCAAGACAGCATCCTCGGTCCCTAAATCTGTTCACCACCATCTCTCTTAACATCTCACGTAGTAGATATCAAGAAAAAAAAATATATAATCTTATTAAAGTCATCTATATCCTCACAAAACATTCTATAATTAAAATATTCATAGATACATGTCCAATCTTATCCCATACCAACCTAACATGGTTAACCCAATCGACCATATAAATGCACTAAAACCCTTTATAAATAGAGGCATTAATACAAAAAAATTGAATAACATAAATCAAGATATCATAAATAATAACTTGGACTTAAAAAAATTCTATTTGATGAACTCAACCTATTTGAAATAATGTCCCCACTTAATGGGATCTGGAAGGTCTATATAAAAACCAAGCCTTTTTACCCATATTTATCACATAAGGGTCATTTTCATCAACTTTGAAAAACATGGGCCCTTCGATACCAAAATAATCCCAAAATTAAATCCCACTCAAACATTCATCTTTCATCATGAAATATAAATATCATACTATTAAATAAAAATTTAAAAACACATACAATGGAAATAATTATTTATTAAATAAGTTATTGCCCACATGATTTCAAATGGACCCAATTAGATTTCAAGAGAATACCTCCAATAAATCTATTCAAAGAAAAATAAAAAATTCTATTTATAATCATTTTAAATAAGTCATCATGTATTATGAGAGGTTAAATTAAATTATTTTTATCCACAATTATTTGTTAAATTCCCTCGTATCCAATTTAAATCTGAGTAAAATTAACATTTTATGTTATATTTTGGTTTGAGGTTATTAATTATAATTGATCCTATTTTTTAATTTTCCATGAAATTTTATTCATCTTGAATTTTATTTTATTGACAATTCTAGGAATATATATGCTAAAATATAAACATGTATTCTTTTCATTAAAAAATTGATGTTGGTTCAAAAATATGAAATTTAACTAGTGAAACATAAAATTGGAATTAAAATTTTATTTTAGATGATTAACAGATATTAATTATATCTAATATAATATAGATATATACAGAAATTGCAATTTTAAAATTTTATTGAATAGGTAATTTAAGAATTTATCCTAGTTGAGAATTTTCTACTACCTTTGTGGGTGTTTTTCATTTAATAACATGTAAATGGATTTTTTACAATGTTAACCATCCATTTTAGTTTAATTGAGTACATTATAGTTGGGTCCAAATAGCTCAAACACCGAATTGTCCATAAAGTCAATGTGGTGCCCTGGGTTTGACCTCCCCTCCACAAGGAGTGTTTTTAACCCATTATAGATACACCTACCACATAAAATAGGTGGAAACCCTTGAAAAGTGAATAAACTTCTCACGGTCAACCACAATTATACCAACCAAGTGAAAACATATATAAGGGGACTGACCAAAAGGCTCGTAATTATTTTAAGATGATAATTCAAGCTACTATGAAAACCCATAAAAAAGTTGATCATATGATCATATTACCATTCCTCCAACAGAACAACTACTACTCATTCAGAACCTACCAAGATCAACTAGTTTCCCCTTTCAAACATACTTTATAAACCATACCATAGAGATAATGTATCATCCTTAATAGCCACCTACCTGCCATCCATGGATTGACAGAAACCTACCCTGATCCCACACAACTCCAATCTACAAGATCTCCATCTTCATTAACTAATTATTCATATCCATAGACTGCTTTCTCTTAGTAACTATGGTAATTTGATCAACCACAACACCCATGAAACACAAGAAATTTATTCCAAGTAGACAGTGACTTCTATTGTGTTAGTGATTAGGAAATAAAATGAAGTCAATATATATTCCTTATAATAATAATTGAATGCTATCAAAATCAGACTCTAATGAAACAATATTGAAGTACTTGGAAATTACAATTCTTCTACGGAATACATAATAAATTACACAAATATTGGCCAAAACACCGTATTATTTTAGTGACTTTGGAAACATGGAACATAAAATTGTACCTTGATTAGAGATCTTCAACATCTCCCGTAATGATCTTCACCTTTTGTTTTCCTACATAAAACCTGTATTTATATCCTAGGTAAAGTAAAACATAAGATGGGAGAGCTCAATTTCTCATTAAGGGTAAACATTGAGAACATAAAACATACCACAAACATAAGAATATAAAAACATGAACAAAATGTTTAAATATTAATATTAGGAGTCATGAAATAAATCTTGGAAGTACATAAGGCATAGATAATAATTGAAAATTAACGATGATAAAAATAGAATTGGAATAAAATATAGGATTGTGGTGAAAAAATTAAGACATAATATGATTTCCATAGTATCCAGGGCATTGCTTAGAAGACTATCATAGTGGAAAAAGTCCATTACCAGACCGGGTTTACCTGTCATTCCAACCTTTCATTAGTGAACATGATTTACATGGTTTCCAACTCTGTATTACTGAACCAAATTACTCTCCATTATAGTAATCTACATATCATGACATATAAATATTTACCCAATACATTTTAAGGAGATATAGGTCTCACCCATCTCATAATTAAATCATACATACATGTTCCAAAAAACATAAATCATTCATCTTAGCATAACCCATGAAAAAATAGGCTTCTTAAAGTTAATTTCATCATTAAATAATCCCTATAAAATAAAGTTCCATAATTAAAAATATCAAATCATAGTAATAATAGGGATGAAAATATAACCATATTAAAGAGGGTCATATTTTATGGAAAATAATTTTATAAAAAACATGAACATAATTCTTGAAACAAATATCTTGTCTTCTTCAGAAAAGTTTTATTTCCTCAAAATGGCATGAAATTTTAAATGAAATTAATTTAGTCAAAAATAAAAATGAAATCATGTAGAGGAATCTACTAGGAAATAAGTCATTATGAAGACGTAAAAATTTGTTCGTCTCATATAAGTTAAAAAAATTATTCTCAAACTCTTACTGGAATGTCAAAAATTATCTCATATGGAAAATAATAGAAAGATTTATTCCATACCGTTTAAAAAAATCACCAATGGGTAATATAGACTTCAAAAAATAGTATAAGAATATGAATAATATTATATATTTAGGTATCTTGTACATTAATTATTAATATACTCTAGTAAATACTTAAGAATAAATTATCTCAGATAATAATGAGATTACAAAATTATCCCTTAACTTTGGTCCAATTAGATCTGTATGTGTCTGAAACACCAGTATATTGGGCTTAAAAATTTTATTTACTTGTAATAGAACCCCAATAATATCGATTATATCATATATGATTCAATTATGATGTTATATTACATTTTTCATTATCAATTCCATGTAAAGAAACGTTTTTGGTAATAATCATTTTTTATCATACATGTTTTGAATTTATATTCTTTATATAATTAAATAGATCATGATTTACATAGATCTATAATGTAAAAAATTATTTGAATGTCATATATATTGAGTATATAAATGTATATAATTTATATATAAATGAAATAGAAAACACCGTTCATTGAGACAGTAGACCTTGTGTATGCAGGAACGATGTTACCATTTCCTTATTTAATTAAACAGAGGAAATTAAATGAAATATATATATATATCCAATAGCACTATTATGTCATATATTTCATTATTATTTATTATATATAAATTATAATCATTCTTGAAGGGTTAATGTGGAGAATGGATCCCATCACGTCGTAGAGACGATTGGTCGTACGTACGCTTGAGGGAAGATATCATTCACATTATAGTTAAAAGATATAGAACAGGATAGTATGTTAATTATAAATAATAATTTTCATGTTATAATAATTATTTAAATCCAATATACTCATCATCATACCCATCCAAATGATTTATTTATGAATAAAAAATTACTCCCTGATGTGGAGACGGTATGTTATACCTACGTACGCATGGTGATATTTTAATTCATAGGATATATATAAGGTTGTATATGTTAATCCCATAATTATAATATCATCTCAGAATGTATGATATAATTAAATTAGTACTTTTTTATGGAAACATCCTATGAAGAGGAAGTATAAGAAGAAAATAATTTTGAAAGCGTTGACAAAACAATTACCTCTTTTTTGGTATATCATTTTCATATGAATAAAAGGACTTCTTAGGATGGATTTATTCCCAAAA
The DNA here is from genome assembly GCA_963277665.1 of Viscum album. NCBI lineage: Eukaryota > Viridiplantae > Streptophyta > Magnoliopsida > Santalales > Viscaceae > Viscum > Viscum album. The sequence continues at coordinate 452,529,362 of OY728120.1, read as the reverse complement.
TATGTCCTATAGGATAAATTTAGGGAAGTTTTTAGGAGGTTTCTTCAAGTATTAACTGATCCAATGGGAATTTTTGGTGTAATTAAAAGTGAAAGAGAGGTTCCCTTTTATTAGAGGGGGGCACCTTTGGAATGTTATGAAATATTAATTTATTGTCAATTCATTTTCAATTTATAATTCTCCCTAAATAATTTATTTAGAATATATGATGATTATGATTTGAAATAATCATCGAAAATAAAATTTATAAATTTTTTTATTTTATTTTAAAACTTATCTTTTAGATTTATCATTATTAAATCTATTTAATTGTATTCGTGTTAATAATATTCTAAATATTAAATACATATAAATAATTAATTTATTATTTAAAATTGTAAATAATTGGATAATTTATGATATGTATTACCATATAATTTTAAATTTATAATTTTTAAATACTTTTTGGATTTTAAATAATTTAATAATATGTTATATGAATAAAATATTAATAGGGTCAATTGTGACACTATTCATTTATTTTAATTTATATAAAATACGCACCATAGATAAATTAAATAAATAATATTTAATACACTATTAACATGTCATATCCACCTATAAAATTATTTAAGAACATAAATTATTTCATATTGTAGTTTTTTATGTTTTCTAAAACCATTTATATGATATATTTATTAATAAAATAATTTCGACATAACTATCGTGTGAACATTAATGGTACATATTTAATCTCCAAAAACTATAAATAAATTCACATGATATAGATAATTTTATTATATTTTTGGAGAATAATTATGTTTTAATTTTTATGAATTTTATCACTATATTAATATTATTATACTCATGAGATAAATTAGATTGAAATGTTGTCACTTTCTTTTTTATTATTTATAATTACCTCACATTCATGGAAAAAAGTCCATTAAATTAATCAATTCCAACCCTCAGATGATATTGGTCGATTTAATTTTTTCCAATTGTATTTTTTTCAGGTTTTAGAGTAATTTTATTATCTTTACCATATTATTGGTTACACTAATTTACCTGATTTAGCTTTAACTATTGTAAATAAAAATTACATGGGTTAGTATTCATAATATCCAAAAAAGTAACCTAATAACATAATTTTGACCCACTAATTCCAAAAATGGAATCTATTTTTAAAAATTCCAAATAAACATTTCATTAATTAATTTAAAATGATTTCTCGTGGTGAAAACCAGAAAGTGTGATTCTAAGATATAAAAACAATCAAAAACTTGACATGGATTTGTTGGATATATAAATGTGAAATTAAATTTTTTTAAAACACTGGATTAAATGATAAAAATATAAAGCAATTACACTTTAAAACCAATTAAAATGATAATCTAACTATATCAATAAATCAGATGAAAAAGCATTTTTGAATTAAGATGTAGAATATTTCATTTTCAATTATAACATGATTTTTTTCGTAAAAATACAAAAAAAAACTAACCAAAGTAAATTTTATGTCTCAAATTACATATAATTAATATATTATGTCAAATATAATATATAAAATTGTTAAATACTAGAATTAAAATTGAATCTTGATTAAAAGGTGGTAAAACTAGTTATTTTAAAAAAATACATATTTTATTTGAAAAATTTAATTTGTTCCTATATCATGTTCTAGAAAATACACAAGATTAATGTTAATGTTATATAAACTAAAAATTTGTTTAATAGTAATTATTATTTCTAGTTTATATCACATTAAATTATAATATTTTAATAATATATCATTGTTTTGTGAAACTCCGTATTCCGTAAAACACAAGCTATCGAGGAAGGTCTCTCTTGTGTGTAATGCAAGAAAAGTCAGTGTTGCATTTAGTTCATGATTCCTTTGGTATTGTTTATAAGATAATCCAAATATAGTTATATTATATGTTGAAAAAAATATATACTCAGGGTTGTGTGAAATGCATTCTATCAAAAGAAACTGAAATTATCTATAACACAATCCATGAGTAAGGTTGAATCTACGATAATCTAATATGGTGCTCCATATAGCACAAGATAATCATGGTGTATCATCTAAAAAAACCATAAAAGATATTAAAAATAATCTGTCTCATAATATCTTGGTGTGTTATATTATATCTCACTCAAAATAAATTTCACCTGTAAAATTCATCGGTGATATAAAAGGTTTACTACTTGAAAGTTTCTTTCATAGATACCCACATCGTAAAATGGAATAAAAACATCATTTTTAAATGTAGATTTAGAAACATAATGGTTTCCCAATGTAACTGATCACAGGGTCGCCACATTGGAGAACATAGTTGGTATGTGAAAATATGGATATGGAAGAAAAATCTATCCATCATATTCTGATGGATAGTGATAAGGAACAAGGTTTGGAGAACGTAAACAAAAAAAACCCTAAATATTTAATTATTTAAGGGACCATATGAATCATTGGATACGAAGGTACAATGAAAAATTTTTGGTTCTCAATATCCTTTTCTTAAAGTTGATGAAGATGAGAAGAAAAACTTACTAGATTTAAGTATAATCTCATCTACTTCAATGAATTGAAAAATTTCCACTTCATATACTATTAAATGAAATGAAGTTGGATTTTTCATTCCAAAAGTGTTAGTAGATCATGATATCCATAAATTGAATGATAGGTCATTTTATTTGTCTTTATCCCAAAAAGGATTACATAAGTTATCAAATATACATAAGTCTATCTATGGTGATATTAATCGTAAATGGTTTCAAAAATGGACTTATACTTTCAAAATAATACCACATAATTAAAATAAAACTAATTTATACTGAGAAAGTAATTCCAATAGGCCAGTGGTGGGATATATAGTCTTATTGCACTTCAGTTGTGGGTTTGATTCCCACAGCCTTGTCCGACACGATGGGTTGTCGCCCATCCTACAGGTTGTCATTTATCTAAATATATGCTATTATAAAATTCTAGAAATAATATAAAAAAATTATTTTAGCCTTAAACAATACTGTCCAATTTCAAATTAATCCATTCAAACCTTTAGGCTTATCAAAATACATCTGTCCAAACTCACATTACAAAAAATCAATCATAAGAAAGGTCATATAACAATAATTTGAATATCTTCATTTATATCCAATATATCATAAGATATATCTTGTTAGTCACATTAAAAACATTTTAATGACATAATCAATCATTCTCTTGAGTCATTGTAATATCCTAAATTACCATATATCCTTATTTAAATCATACATGTCTACTTCTTTAAAAGTTTATTGAATATATTCCTTAAGTCCAAAAAGTTATATAATTCATCCATCATAAGATAACCCTCTTTTTAGTAACTCTATTATTAGATATTAGGAAAAAATCATCCAATTTACTTACTGAAATCCATCATTATCGTAATATAAGGGACATATTAAGGGTTATCTTCCCATTAATCACGTGTTCTCATATTATACCACCTTACCCAAAAATCACTTTTTTGTCTCCTTAAAACTATTCAATATATCCTTTCCAAACCATAATTAAAAACTTATACTAAAAAAATTATATATTTCATGATTCATAAAACATACTCTTTGTTATACGAAAGATATTCTCCAAAATAATAAAACATTATTGTTAAACCATTAATCAAGTTCAATCATCTTTTTCTTCCATAAAATTTGAATCATGGCCTATGGTTTCTCAACATCATGATTCTTAGGTTTAATGTAAACAATTCTAGAAGAACTTCACATACCTTCTACATTTCTTTTACAATCTCTTTATCATCCACAGTGTGACCAATACTCGTAACATCATCATAATTATCTTCATGATATTTACACTTAGTGAACCGATCTCAATTATTTATACAATTTACACATATAAATAATTCCATGGTTGACCATGTTCTATGAATTTCTGGCTATTTACTATGACTAGAATGAAAAGTCTAAGAAATTCATATCGGATATTGAAAACTAATTTTTATGGTAAATTACATTTAATATTTTAATCTATGATATCTTTCAAATAAACCTAGGTTATTCATGATAATTACAAGAAATCAATGATTTTATCATATACATGACAAATCTTTAGGACATCCCTGGGAATATCCATATAAATAAGTCAATGTATCTCACTAAATATTTCATATACTAGTTTCCAATGGTTGACTAAAACTTCGCTCGGATACCAACTCTAATGACCCAAACCTAATGTACATGGACATTACATGTATTTTTTTTAATAATTAATAAATTACAAAAACATGTTTCCAAATAACATATTATTTTAATTTTTTTGTAAACATATAACATAATCTTCTAATGTGGTGAAAGATATTCACCATCTCCCATAAATATCTTTCCCTTTATTTCTTACCTAAAACCATTCTTTATATCCTGGGGAAATTAAATAATATAAAGGTTTATTTTAAATTCTATGTAAGTGTAAACAATGGGAACATAAAACAAACTATATGCATAAGAATTTAAAAACATTAACATAAATCTTAAATATCAAAATCACGTGTCATTAAATAAATCTTGGTTGTACCTAAGGAATAGATCATAAAGGAACATTTACCATTATAAAATAAAATTTGAATAAAACATGGAATTTTGAAAAAAATCACTTAATGTGTTTTCAATATTATCCAAGTCATTGTGGCCAAGACCATTATAATGGTAACATCCATTACTAAACTAGGTTTACTTGTCGGTCTAGCCATGCATTACTGAACTGGATTTACTTATTGTTCCTACCCTATATTATTGAAGGGGATTTACATTTGATTCTAATCATGTTTATCTTATGAGATATAAATCTTTAATTAATACATTGGATGGAGATATAGGTCCCACTCATCAAATAATTAAACCATTCTTACATATTCTAAAAAAACCAAAATCATTCATTATAGAAAAACCCAAGAAATAATACCGGATTCTTAAACATCATTCCATCATAAAATAAAACATATAAAATATCATTCCATAATTAAAATAATTGAATCATAGTAATAATGGGTATAGAAAGAAATAATTATTTAAAGAGTTTCATATTATATTGAAATTAATTTTGAAAAAACACATGAAATTAATTAATCCGGAAAATTTCATTTCTTTTTAAAAAACGTTTTATTTTCTAAAAATGACACAAAAATTGAAAAGAAATGAATTCAGTTGAAAATAACTTGAAATTTTTTAGAGAAAATTTCATTGAAATAAATAATTATGAAGATGTAAAAAACATTCAATCTGAATATGTTAAAAAAACATTCTTTCGTACTCTTTCTATAAAGTCCAAAAGTGCTCCGTATGGAAAACGAAATAAAAATTCCTTTCAGGACAATTAGTAAAAATTAAAAAATAGGTAAAATTGAATTTAAAAAATAGTATAATAATGGAAATAATATTATATATTTAGGAAACATGGACATGGATTATATATATACCCCAGTAAATAGATAGGAATAAATAATCTCAGATAATAATGTGATTGAAATATTATCCCCAACCGTAGATTCAATTTCATATGTATGTATTCGAAACTCCAGTATAGTGGGTTTAAGCATATTCTTAACTTGTAAAAAACCACAATAATATCTATGATATCTTATATGATTCACTTAGGAAATTATATTACCCGTTTATTTATCAACTCAATGTTAAAGCAATGTTTTGGGTAATAATCATTTTATTTATCGTATGTATTTTGACAGGATATTCTTGATCTTATTACTAAGATCTTGATTAACTTAATTCAATAATGTAAAACAAGATTTATATATCATATATATTCCATATATATATAATTGATAGATATATAAAATGTAATACACCATTCAAGGAGATGATAGGTCGTACGTATGCATCAACATTGATTCTATTTCCTAATATAATTGAATGAAAAAAGGTAAATTAAATATATTAATCTAGTGCAATTATTATGTCTTATATTTCATTATAATTTATTATATAATGTTTATAATCATTTTTGAATGGTTACGTGGAGAACGAATCTCACCGCGTCATGGACACGATAGGTCGAATATTCGCACGAGCGATGATGTCATTCACATAATGGTTTAACGATATATAATTGGATGGTATATTAACTATAAAAAATAATTATCTTGTTTTATTCATTATTTAAATTCCTTATACACATCATTATACCCATCCAAATTTAGTGTTGTTATATAACAAATTACCCCATCACACAGAGACGGTAACCTGTATGTACGCATGCATGGTGATATTTTTATTCGTAGGGTGGATAAAAGAAGGTATAAGGTTGTACCATATTTATAATAACATATCATCATTTATAATACACTAAATTTATTAATTTAGTATGGAAACAACATAAAAATGTGAATTAAAAGAAGAAAATAATTTTGAATGAAGTGATAAAACAATTATCTATTTTTTCAGGTGTATCCTTTTGGTATACACAAAAGGACTCCATATGATGGCTTTCCACCCAATGGGTAGCCACTAGGATGAAGTAAGGGAATTTGGGATGGGATTTGGGTATTTTTTTTCCGAGCCAAAGGCCTTTAGAGGAGTGACTAAAAGAGAAAGAGAGGTGCCCATTTCTAAGAGAGGGGAGGGGATCCTTAGGAAGTATTGAAATATTAATTTATTATAAATTCATTTTAGGTTTATAATTCAAGAAACCTCATTATTTCATAATATAATATGAGTATGGGTAAAAATCATCTCATCCAATAAAATTTATATATGTTTTGATTTTATATTAAATCTTATCATTTTGATATGTTGTTATTTAATCTATTTGATTTTATTTGTTATTATAATATTCTAAATATTAAATTGTTATAAATATTTACATATTTTTTTTTTAAATTATAAATATTTGGATACAATATAAAATTTTATACCATATGATTTTTAATTGAAATTTTTTCAAAATTTTCTTGATTTTTAAATAATTTAAAAATAGGTATGTATTATATAATATCAATAGTGTTAATTTGAAACTATTCATTTTCTTGAAATTAAATAAAATACACACAAAAGATAAATTCAGAAAAAAATATTAAATACACTAATAAAATATCATAGTCACCTATAAAATTTTCAGAGAACATTATTTAGATCATATTATATTTTTTTAAATATTTTTAAAAACATTTTTTGATATTTTTATTAACAAAATAATTTCTACATCACTATCATGTCATCATTAATGTTAATTATTTAATCCCTTAATTTTTTTAAAAAATAACATGATGTAGATAATTTTATTAAATTTCTGTAGGCGATTTATGATTGATGTTTTATGTATTTTATCACTATATTAAAATTATTATTCTTATATGATATAAGAGAGTTACGTATTGTCACTTCCTTATGTTTTCATGATAATTACATAACATTCATGGAAAAGAGACCTTTAAATGAATCAACTCTTACCCTTAGGTGATATTGGTATACTTCAATTCATCTAATAGAGATTTATCAGGTGTTTGGGTAATTTTATTATCTTTATCATGTTGTTTGTTACCCTAATTCACCTGATTTACATTTAATTATGGTAAAGAAAATTTTTTGTAGAAGATATTCACAATATCCAAAAAAATAAAAATAACCTTTTAACATAACTTTTACCCACTAATTATAAATTTGGAATCCTTTTTTGAAAATTCAAAACACAGATGTTGAATTAATTAATTTAAAATTAATTCCCATTGTCAAAACCAGAAATAATGTTTTTATGAAGTAAAAACTAACAAGAGATTGACATGCGTTTATGTCCAATTTAAATGGGAAATTATTTTCATGGGACAAAATTGGATTAAATGATAAAAATAAAATCTAATTACACTTTAAAACTAATTAAAATGGTAATCTAACTGTATAATTAAATTCGATGAAAAAAAGTTTTGAATTAAAATACAATATATTTCAATGAAAATTAAAATAATAAAATTATCATAAAATTACAAAAAATTCACGAAAATTATATTTTTTTTCCCAAACCCAAATAAGTAATTTAATTTTTTCAATAGAATATATAAAGGAGTAAAAATAGATTTAAAATTAGTGTTCCATGAAAAGGTGGCAAAACTACATTTAAAAAATACTTCTTTTATCTGAAAAATTGAATTTTTTCAGATATTATATTTTAGAAAACAGATAAGATGAATGTCAATATTATATAAAATTAAAAATGTAGTTAAAATTATTCCTAATATCTAGTTTATATTCCATTAAATAAAAATTTAAATATTATATCGTTGTTTAGTGAAACTCGCTATTACTTACAACGCAAGCTATTGAGGAAGGTCGCACGTGCATGTAATGCAAGAAAAGTCTATGTTGTGTTTAGTGAAGGTTTTCTTTTGTTTTTTTGTACAAAAAAATCGCAACATAGTTATTTTATACATTGAAAAAATCTATACTCATTGTTTCATTAAATGAATTCTATAAAAAGAACATAAAATTGTGTGTAACACAACCCAATTATAGCGTTTCATATAATACAAGCTAACAATGTGTTGAATATAGAGTAAGGTAATATTTTTTTAGTGTACACCACAAGAGATAATGGAAATTAAAAAGAATATATCTCACAAAGTCTCGGTGTGTTACACAAACCATACATTGATGTTTATTCTGGATGATGAATGAATACAAAAACTAAGGATGTTGTCTGATGATCAATTTCTATGTTTATTCCCAATATGGATCCTATCATGACCCATCCATGACTCTTCCAAATAAACTATATTCATATTTGAAGTTGTGAACAGACAATATGTTCATCAATTTTCATCAAATAAAACAATGTTTCGACAAAAGGCTATTTATATAATCATTCCATGACCCCAAATTGCATGAAGATGTAATTGAATCCATTAACTTTGTTTTAATGAGAAAAAATCCTAGTTGGTAGTACAAAATGAATAATCTCCCCTTTCCAATAAACTCAATATTAAAGACTCCATCAAAATTAAATATTGTTGAGTATTATGCCATATTCTGGCACTTGCAATGCACTAATTCCCACTATAGAAACACCTTTCATCAACCTTTGTCAACCCATATTATGATTATTGAAATTATTTATAGACTCATCACCTAACCACACCAAGAACCCTAAAATAAAAAATTAATTCCCTCTAAAAGTCTCTAAAATATGTAATTCAATCAAATACATTGTTCTACAATCTTTAGTGTAGGGTAGTGATGTTATGTGCTACACCACCATGTAGACTAAGATTCACATGATATAAATCAAGGTTATAGTAGTGGGATCAAACATAATATTAAATCTTGTTTACATTTATAGGCTTATTTGTACCCATTTAATATACTATACATGATTTAAAATCCTATCAATGAAGCCAAAATTCATTAAATACCACAAAGAAAAGGAATACCATTCTAATTATACTTTGATTTACACATCTTACTTCTATTGAACTGAAATGTAGAGATGAAATATATTCAATATTATTCTTAAATTAGTATAAATTATTACCATTGGAGGATAGTTACACAATAATAAAGGATTCATATTCTCACCTTGTAAAATAAAAATAACTAGCGATAAACATGACAAAAATAAATGGATTGGAAGATGGGAATCTGAATTTGAGGAATGTTGTATGAATATTGGAATCCTTAGAGATGGAAAAGGGATACGTGATACTCACATTGAAATTTTCAGAACCATTCATAGATCCTATTTTTATTATTATATAAAAAATAATTTTTCCTTGAAGATAGTGGGAATCTTATGTGATTTCTTGAATAAATATCTCTATTGCTCATTATTTCATTCAATTATCCTATATAGTCTAACGTGATAGAATACTAGAAACATAGTTTTCATTATGATGGGATTCACATTCATCCCATATTAATGCATTCAATTATTAATTATCAATTATATTCAATTCAAATCATATAAACTCTTTTATTATTACAAACTATAGAAAATTAAAACTATATCTTGAATTTTAAATTCTTATTATCTCATGTTTAGTTTTCACAAAAAAGACACCTTTTGTAACAACCTAAAATCCATTAAAATAGAGTTATTGACTTATATAATGTATTGTTGTATGTTATAAGGGATCTCATCTAGAAGGACTAATCAGTTTTGTAGCCTTAGAGAACCAGATACATTCATGATTCCCTTATAACATGGGAAATATAAATGAAACGTACAACAAACAACATTCTTTCATCATTGATATTATTCATAATATCCTTCTACATATCTTGGGGAAAAGATAACAAAAAAATGGTGACCCCAGATTCTTTGTAATGGTTACATACATTTTCAGCTACTATCTCTTAATAAATCATAGTCAATATGGTATGGTAGATATCTTAATAAAAAATTTATATAATAAATAACTTCATCTTGAAATGAATATATGGATAATATCAATGTTTTAATCTCATGGATAATAATAATTGAATTCTAAATGAAGGAAATGCATAATGTGAGACATTATAATCTCATACATCAAGATATATTCTCTAACAGGGCCTTGTTAAATGATATTTTAATTGATGTGAAGGTAAAATCCAAAACCCCATTTAATATGGTCATCCTACTAATTTTTCTCATTATACTTATTGATAGATTGAGGCCCTATCTATCAGCATTCCCCACCCTTCACTAAAGGTCTAATGTATTCCTCATATACTGAATGATCAATTTAAATAATAGACAATATTCATTATCAATAGATATTTTTATTCAATAAAGAATATTAAGTATTTAGATGTCCCCATTCAATCAAATATCATTCAGATTAAAACACTATATATAAAAATGGAATATATTTTAAGAAATTAACATATCTATGACACAAATAATATGGTTATTTAAGAGAAATTTGAGGTCAATCATAATAAAATAGATTGTTTCAAGAGAACATTAATGGAAAAAATGATAATATATAAAATAATACCATTAATTTATTAAAAAAAATTAGGTACTGTAGTAAAATTATTCCATTTTTTGAATAGATTAAAATGGAAGAAAAACATTTTAAATTAAGTTTCACTGAATTATTTTGTTTTTAAATCCATTGAAAACATATATAAGAGGATAGATAGTGTAAAATGAATATGGAAGTGGGAAAATATTATAAGGTCATATATATTAACATGGACCATTCGTTTTTATTTTTTTAACGAAATTTCTAAATGAACCTTTTATCAAAAATTAATAATGATTTGTTAAAATATATTAAAAAGTCAAGGATATCCGAAAATGTTCATAATATATTAATTTCATTAATAAAAATGACTTGTAAAATAATTATTTGAAAAATGGGGACATATGAGAAAAATATATCTAATCAAAATAGAAAGAAAATGTTAATTTTTTTATTGAATATTTATTTTACTAATTAGTGTTTCAAAGTGAGTAATGGTTCAAATAACATAAATGTAATCCCCTAGATTCTAGTAAGTATTATTTTATTTATGTTTTTATGTTAGTAATGTGTTTATGTGATGTTAGTGATTGTTTGAAAGAATTTTTGAATGATTTGCGGCTTTTTTTAAATGTTCATGATTTAAAAATTGTTTGATGAAAAATGTGAAACTCTTGAAGGAAATAATTTTTAGAGAAATAGGGTATTCAATGTACGAGCAGAATTAAATGCATGGTTTTTTCAAACCGTGAAGCCGCATAAGGGAAACCTTGTAATGTGAGGTAGATGGCTTCTACATGGATAGTGCATGGTTTTTCTAATTGAATGTTCCAATCATATAGGGTGTTCCATGAAAAATAGGCTAGAGAATAGTCAGCACATTGTTTTCTTAATCATACAACTAACCATGTATGGTTTAAAAGTGTGATTGAAAAATGTTAATCTCACTCGTTTTCAATTACAAGCCGCTAGTTTTTAACCAATTTCAACATTGAGTCATTTTTTCTTCCTCCCAAATATTGCGGATTCTATCCCCTTCAAACCATATGTGATCCAAAGGATTTTATTTTTTTTTTCATTTACAATTTATTCCCTTGAAAAGTCATCATTTTTTTTATTTTAGATATACTACATTTACCTACCTAGGATTCTCATATGTAATTCGATGTGGATAGATTTATGGTTCTTGATAGAAATAATGATATTATATGTCTATGATTATGTATCAGAACGATATTAAAGTATGGTTTTTAAGGATTCAACATGGTTTTTTCTAAGAATTAGTGCCATTCTCCATTTTCACTTGAATCCCTAAGGTAGGCGACTTAACTCTCTACTACACTTATTTGAACATGAAGGCTATGTTTTAAATTGATAGTTTTTTGTTTGAAATTAATTTTGAATCTTTTATGAGATTTTTTAAGGAAATATTCTTTTGGGATAATTTATAGAACTGTGAAAAAAAAATTCATTGGTGGAAAGTGAAAATAATAACATGATTTTAAAATTATGGTTAAAAAATGGTTATATTATTTTTATGCATGGAAAAGTGTTTTCAACAAAATGATTAGTTTATTGAAATGGTTTGTCAATTATGTATTGTAATGTGATTTTCTTAAATGGTTTAGTATGATTTGAATGGGATGGATAATGCTCATAAAGTACCCCCATAAAAGGGATGGGTTATGGATGTATAGTTACACCACTAATGGTAACAAAAAAATTTGGTCGTCGAATGTATGTGTGTGTGTGTGGATATGTGAAATGGAATGGGTTACACCAATGTGAAATTTTATTACATGGTTAGTTGAATTGTTTGGTTACATTCATTGGGAATTGGTTTTGTTTTAAGAATATGGTATGGCTATTGAAATCGTTTTTATTTTGATATATAATTTTTAAAATTATTTATATAAATTAGATTATATAAATGTTCCAACATGTTTCATTATAGTGGAGTGATTAGGGAATTACTATGTAAAAAACTTACTAAGTTTCATTACTCATGCCTAAATCGGTACTCTTGTGATTTTGTAGATATTCATTATCAAGACACAAATAAAGGGAAATATCATATTTATTTAGTGGAACATAGTGATACATGGGAAATTTTGTGGAGTTAGAGTATGTATCATGTTTATTTTATGGAGTTATATTTTTGTGTCTTTGGGATTTGTTAGTCCTTTCTTTCTCTTTGCACATAGATCTAAGTAGTCTTCCACTATGGTACTCAATTGTAGATTGGTTTTCATATTAATGGTATTACATTGAGTTTCATTAAATTGTTATATTTAATCATTTAGTGGTTATTTTTATGTTGGGGGTTTTTAGTTGTTATAATTATTAAAGGTAAAATAACTCTACCATTGTATTGACGCCCATGGAAATTATTTCCAACAAATAGAATATTGGGGATGTCACTTATTTCCAAGTATAATTTCCACCCCATCTCAATCTAATGATGTGGTGTGCTACCTATGGTATCATTCCTATCAGATATGTATTTAATTTTGAAAAGTGGTATCATCTTCTTTGATCATTTGAATACATGTGGAATTAGTCCGGGATAGTCCTCAAACCTTTTGGGACAAGTTGTATGAGATTTTTGGCATTGGAGTTAATACTCTTCTCGGTTGGTCCTAGAGTTTGGATGGTCGAAATGAGTACGGTTACCATGACATTAAATGTAGACCATAAAAAATGTAAGAACGACATGATTTTTAATATTGATCTATAAAATCCTTTAAGTGATGGAGTATGTGGATATATTTTTGAATTTAGTCTTCTTGGAGCCCGAATTTGTTGTATCTTCATCCTTAAATGAACACATTTTTGAATCAGAGATAATGTCAGAGATTGGCTTGAAGAATTATTTGATTTTTATAACCAATTATATTGAGATGGTTAATATAGGGACAGTATTAGAAATGTACATATAATGAGCTATGATTGGAGGGATATTTCTGATACCGATGAGAAATGATGGGAATACTAGTGTTGGTAGTTAGTTGAAGAGGGACACATATTTCCAAGGTAGTGGGATTCCTCATAATAGGATAACAAAATTTGTAAATCTTCCTCAAATAAAAAAGATAATGATTGGATGTTTCCAATGTGGTTATTTGGCCTACATGATGCAGGATTGTATAATACCACCTAGAGCATGTTATAATTCCAACTATATGGGGAATCTTGAGATCTACAGTCACAATGTTCCATGATTAAGTGTTCAGGACACTTCTCCTCTATCATAGACATCGGGAAATAGAATCACTCTCATTAGTAGAATAGATTTAACTATACTGAATCTAGGAATACTATGACTCTTCAAAAATGGAAATATCAATAAGGAAATAAAGAATATAGTGCAGTTTGAAAGGAATTATATGGAGCTATAAATGTAATTATGGATAATCAGTCCGGACGTTCAATGGTGAGAAGAATGATTATTTTGAATTCTACCCTTACGAAATATTTATTTTATATGGATTCATCCCAATCTTCTATTACTTCTCATTCCATTGATTTCCTTATTCTAAATGTCGATATGATTCCTTCTAATTTAATGATGAAACAACCTCTTAGATAATGTGACCATCGATCAATTATGTGTAGAACATGTTCTATAACTACTAATGGAGATGAGTTGATAAATGATTTATACATTCTGATATTTATATCCTTAACATAATCCTAGGTATGGATTGGTTGATAATGTTCAAGGATCACATCGACTATTATACACAAAGTGTCAGTTTTATGACTGATAATGATGAAAAGTATCTCTTTAATGAAGACTGGAATGTAAATATTGGTGAAAAAGGGTTTTCTGCACTAGAAGATCAAATTACCTCATAGAAGTTTGTAGTATTGACATTGGAATTAATTTACAGGGTTGAGAATATCTATTTTCCATTTGTTGTTGATCAATTTCCAGATGTATTCCCGAAAACATTCTCTAGGTTTCCACCCAAAAGAGATGTGGAATTTAAAATTGATCTTATTTTAGGTAATATCTATATTTCACATCCTTTATACCAAATGGAACAAACATAATTAATTGAATTGAAATTTTAGTAAAAAGAAATATGTAACAAAGGTTTCATTAGGTCAACCTTGTCATTATGGGCAGCATGCGTCTTGTTTGTCAAATAGGAAGATGGAACTCGTTGGTTATTTTTGAATTTTCATAAGCCAAACCCTATCTTGATAAAGAATAAGTATCTATATCTACACATTAATGATCTATTTGATCACATTATGGTAGCCCATTGGTTCACTAAAATTGACTTGTGATCAGGATTTCACCAATTACAATTTCAAAAAAAGGATATACCGAAGTGATCATTCTGAAGTCGATATACACATTATGATAATGTGGTAATGACATTAAATCATAAAAATTTACTATATGTATTTATGGAATTGATGAATGAGTTATTTCAGAGTTCTCTTCATTCTTTTTTATGGTGATTGTGGATGATATATTATAGTATTCAAGGAAAAAGGATGAGCAAGAGAAACACTTGATGACAGTTCTATTTAACTTATGGGAACATATTCTGTATGAAAAAACTCCCAAAGTGTTATTTTTAGATATAATTAGTACATTTCCTTGGATATGTAATCTTGGAAATATGTGTTTTTGGGGATGCAAAAAAGATAAAAGATGTTATCTCATGGAAATATCCCAATAATGTCATCTAGATGTATAATTTTCGTGGTTTACCTTATTATTACAGAGGATTTGTATATGATTTTTCAAATCTAGATTCACCTATGATTTGTATTAAAAGTAATAATATCCCATTAATATTGAATGAATAATGATTTATATATATTAAAGTGATTAATGATCAACTTACATCAGCACATGTCATTTTATTGCTTGAATGAGGACAAGGGTACATGGTGTATTGTGATGCTTCATAATCTATGATGAGATGTTTTCTCATGCAGGGGGATAATGTGGTTTCTTATGGCTCATGGAAGATATGGTTTCCTAATAAGAACTACCCAACACATTATATAGAGTTACATGTCGTAGTCCATGCGTTGAATACTTAGAGTCATTACCACTTTTGTAAGAAATATATAGTTTTTATGGATGATAATATCAAGAAAAATAATTTATCACAGGGGGGTTTGAATCTAAGATGTATAATATAGATGGATTATCATCAAAATATTGAATTTTAATAGATCAAAACACCAGATCAAGGAAATTTTTTGGTAGATTCATTAAGAGTAATGTTATATGCTCGGTAGGAAAAATAAAATTTATACCAATTGAAGATGATGTCGATAATAGTAGACAAGAACCTAAAATGTGATGACTAGAGTGATGTTATGTTTTTTTATTTCCAGTCTCATAGGATTCTGATTTGGTTGAGATAGTTAAAGTTATATAGACATCAAATTCATAATATTTTACTAGGAGGTAAAAACTCAATGGTGCAGACTCCACTAAGGGATGAAGGATGGATGGGAGTTCATATTTGTGGTTTCGAAAATTTTATTGTCGTATATATCCCATTTCAGGAATTTTATTCATGATTACACAATTTTATATGTTTTTTCATCCGAAAATATAGAATATGTATAAGGCATTGAAACAACAGTTTTAGTCTGTTAGTAAGAAAATGAAGGTAGCTATGTCAGTATAGAGATACTTAAATTATTAACAGGTTAAGGAAGATCATCAACGACCATCATGTTTGTTATAGTATTTAACAATTAATGTTTGGAAATGAGATCCAATATCCATATATTTTGTCATAGGTCTCCTAGGAATTGTTCTAAAAATGATTACATTTGGGTGATAGTGGAGCAGTTCACAATGTCATCCTATTTCACCCCTCTTAGTTAATCTCAAACAAGGAATGAATTGTATAATATATATGTATATATATGATAATTATTAAAGATAAATTTCTACTTGTTTCGATAGTATCATACTAACATCCTAGGATTACATCTCATTTCTGGAAATCCTTATAGAAAGCCCTTGAGACTCATTTTACCATGATTACAGTGTATCATTCTCCGATTGATAGTTAATTTCAATGGATGATAAAATAATTAGAATACATCCCAATCACATATGTAGTGGATTTTGGTGGCTCATGGGAAGATCATGTAATATTTGTGGAGTTATCATATAAAAATAGTTACCAGACTTCGATACATATGGATCCTTTTGAAAAATTTTATGGTTTTACTTGTCGTTCTCTACTTTGATGGGAGAAAATAGACAAGACTTCATTGGTTGGACTAATCCCTTTATAATATTAAATGGATAATGTTAAACTGTTAGGAAATGTTTGGATATGGATCAATGTTATCATAAATCATATGAGGATCATTGTCGAGGAGAGTTGTCATTTGTGTTGAGTGATCATGTGTTCTCAAGAATCATTCTAGGTTTTCAACATTGTTGTTTTGTAATGAAAGGAATTTTATCTCCTTGATACATAAGCCTTTTGAGATACATGACTTGGTTAGATAGGTTGTGTATTGATTGGATTTTCCTCCAAGGTTCATTGTAGTGCATAATGTGGTTCATGTATCTTAGTTAAAAAATTGTTAGCATAATTATGAACATTTTATTCAATGGGATCACATTGAACAAGAACCAGATGATTCATTGGATACCACTCTAGTATGGATTATGGATTTTCAAGAGAAATGTTTTCATGGGAAACAGATCGATCTAGAACAGGTTTTGGTGAAACATGGTCAGATTCAAGATGAAATATTGGAATATGAGAAGAAATGATTGGGAATGGGCTATAACTCTATTAAGGAAATGAGAGTTTCCTACATTAAAAATACATAAAATATGATGCTGGGGAAAATGTAGAACCCCCAGTTTATATCATGTAACCCTTTATATATTTTTTCTATGTATGAAAACTATTGTGGGGAAGTTTGGAAGGGTATGAATGAATTTTTGAATGCATTCGAGGGACCTTATAATGATTAAAGGATTGAGAATGACTAGTGGAAATCATGATACTCCAATAGGAAGTAATTAAAAAATAAAATTGGGCTTTTGTGTAGGTGCACAGTTAGGTGTACGTTTTTCCAAGATAATGAATCATCCAAATAGAATCCATGAAAAGTATAGTATGGGGTTTCTGTATAGTATTTTCACAGTTTTTCTAACCATGTATGCCATCCATGTTAGGTTCTCCTTGATAAAAAGTCTAGAACATTGTATGGGTAGGGTTTTTCTAAACATTTAAGTAATAGCACATGGTTTAAAAGTGTGATCCTAAAAAATTAGATATCACTCGTGTCTACTTTTAGGCCTCATTATTTTCACCAACTTCGACAGGAATATGTTTTCCTTACTCCAAAAGGTTGTGGAATCTATCCCCTTGAAACCATAAGTGATATTAAGGATTTTTTGGTGTTTTGAATCCTGATTCCATTTGTAAGTCTCCAATATTGTTAGTTTTATATAGATCTACTTTCGTTCCCTCTTCCATTTATAGATATAGTCGTTTGTGAATTTATCTAAGGTTTCTGATTCCAGTCACAATGATATATAGTTTTGTTGATGTTAGGTAAATAGGTCTACGGTGGGTTATAAGATATTTAACCCAGTTTTTTAATAAATAGTTCCATTCATTGTTTTCTCCACAATCCAAAAGGTAGGTGGATTCAATCTTGCTCCTCATATTAGTAATTTAAGTCTATGTATCAAATTGATATTTTATTTCTTGAAATTTATTTTTATTTTTACTAAAATGATTTATAGAAAACATTTTCCTCAATATTTATAGAATTATAAATTTTTGGAGTTTTGGTTGCAAGTGAAAACAGTTATATGATTTTCTAATGATGGTTTTGAAATGGTTGATTTCTAATCATGAAAGTTTGTTTTCAATCATATATATGTTTTATTAAAAAATATTGGGAAATATATATTGTCATGTGATTGTATTAAATGGTGAAGCATGGGTTGAATGGGATGGTTAATGGTTGTGATGTACCCCCATAAAATGGATGGGTTATGGACATGAATTTCCACTATCTATTTTAACAACCATGTTTGGGTGAATTTTTGTGTGTGGATATGTGAAATGGAATGGTTTATGCCAACATGTAATGTTATAAAATGGCTAAATATATTGTTTTGTTACATTCCTTGGATTTTTTTTTGTATTGAGAAAAATATTTGGCTATGGAAATTCTATTATATTTTGATATAAACTATTTTTATTGTTTTATATAAATTTATTTAAATAAATGTTCTAACATGTTTATCCTAGTGTTTTGATTTTGGAAATCAATTGGGGAAAACCGGTTGAGTTTCATTAATCACCCTTTCATTATCACTTTGGTTCTTTTCAAAAAAAAATTACTGATACACAGGTAAAGGGAAAGTATTACATTTCTTTAGTGGTGTTTTGTGATACATGGGATGTTTTGTGGAATTGTATCATGGAACATGTTTGGAGCTACGGAGTTATGTCTTGGAGTCATTTGGTGTTGTTGGTTTTTTCTTCCAATTTGTACATTGATTTTAGTAGTCTTATAATGTAGTACTCTATTGTAGTTTGGATTTGATAACAATTGAATTACTTTGAGTTGTCATAAATTTTTTTCATTCATCATTTTGTGGTAATTTTTTTATAGTGGGTTCTTTTGTTTCATTTATTTATCAAATAGAAAAGTGTACCGCAACTATTTTGGGGCCCTTAGAATTTATTACTGACCTTTAGCATCTTTGGGGTATAAAATTAGGTGAAGTAGCATTTCCGTATCAACTCAAACTAATGAGGAGGGGTGGGAAGCTATAATATGTAAACTTATTAAATATATATAGTGTAATAAAATAGATGAAGTCTATAGTTTATCAATTATAATATTCAATAAATTAAAATAAGGGAAATCTCAAAAAATTAGATTGTAAAATAAATTCAAACCTCTTTGGTAAAATTTAATCTAAAAATCCTTAAATGTGTAAAATTTTATTGAAATAATAAATATCATTAATAAATATTTATTATTTTTAAATACATCGGTGGCGTAGTACATATGCAACAAAAAAGTAAAAATGTTCATAATACTAAATATATCATAATGGAGATGAAATAAAGATGAAATATAAAGATCTGAACATGAAACCTGGCATGAGCCCTTAAAAATGCATTGAGATTTTATTTTTATAATAGAATATTGAAATAAATACAAAACATTTATTACAATATAGGGTCATTACCAATCTCAGTTTTGGAGGATTACATACAAACTTCTTAGATTTATCATATTTTCAATAAGCATGAGATAAAACAATAAGCCTTCCATGCTTCCACGCATGCTATCACCAAAAACAAAGACGTCCAACATAGGCCATCAATGTTATTGTGAAAATAATTTATAGAAATTTGTGAACATTAAATTTCCCAATATGGGGTTTGAAAATAAACTAATAAATTATTTTAAAATGATTCTTGAAAATTAATTATATGTTCTGAAAGGCAATTCATTCTCTAACAAATTCTTACCTTTATAAAAAATTATTTTCACCAAAATAATAATATTTGAAAATTCATTTGGAATCCTCTTTTGAAAATATTAATTTATTTTGGATCATTAACAATACTTGGAAGACCATGTATAAAATCCATACAACAGGCTACTAGTCATATCTAAGACATACTGGTTCACTCATTGTAGCATCACCTACTTCACTACTGCTAATTTCCTGAAAAAAATTTCCCATGGACCTGTATTTTTCATATCCGACCCCAAACATTCCAAATATAAATATTAGTATTTTTATTAAAATAAAATTTTTATTATTCTCAGATTTCATCAAAGTTTTATCAATAGTTTCTAAAACCAATTTTTGGATAATCACATGATTAACATTAACATCATATTTGAGAATTAAAAATAATATGGAGAATGTAATAATGTACATTTGATTTTGTAAACTCCTATATAATTTTTCCTTCTTAAAATAATCATATGAATAAGTAATTTGGTGACTTATATGAAATTTTTATTAAAGAAACATCCAATGTAAAACTTGTAACATTTATTTTGTAGGCCAATATATATATATATATATATTAAATTATTCCACATTCATAATTTTATAATATATTCATAATTTTTTTGTTTGTGCAGTCATAAGATGTAAAAATTGTACCGTATGATGATATGTATATATATTTATACATATACATAATAACATAAAGCTATAAATTAATACACACATGGGTTTTGTGATACCCAAATCAGCATAATATCATTTTTACTCAAAACTCTAATAAATGAGGAATTTACTCATCACACCTACATAAATAAATTTACCTATAACAAGGATTGAAATAACATGGACAATTAATGATACACAACCATAAATCGTAATCATCGGACATTAACTCAAAAATCATTTATATATTTTAAACCATAAATTTATAATATATGTTAAAGAGTAGTTTCCCATAATTCTTATATGTGTATATATGTGTATATTTCTATATATATAAATGATATGAATTCTCATTTTGAAATATTTGCTGATTAACTCATGTTTATTCAAGGAATAAATAAAGAAAAATAAGAGTTTCTAGTAAAATATAGACATTGTTTTAGTTAATGAAACATACTATTTTCAAAGAAAATAATTCAACCAACATATTAAATTATGGTTTGATAGAAATAATTGATTAAATATTTAGTTTTACCATATAATTAAATAAAAAAATTGTATCGAAGAAAATATATGTTGCAATATAAATTATATATATAATTAAATAACTTTTGTAAGATTCATGTATTTGGGATCAATGAATAAATTTTTTACATTATTTTTATAAAAACATAGAAGAAAACATACTTATATAAAATGAAAAAAAAACTAACCCATACCATGATAAATATATAAAAAAGATCATAATACCATAATAATAAGTGGGTCGCAAAATGTTTCATGTAAAAATAATAAATGAAGAATATGTTTTAAACACATGGTATAGGTTTATTAAATCATCCCTCACCAGAAACATGTGATGATTACACCACAGATGGTGCAATGCTTAGATAGAGAAAGAAGGACCCCCAATAGTGTGTGCATGACCGAAGCAAGGTGAAGAACCAAGATGAAACCTAGCACAGATCCAAATAACAACAAAGGAACATCTATTTATAACCCAAATTTTCAGTTTAAATAGTATCAAAACTAAGCTTTCCATGATAGCTGAGCATAAATGTTTACAGATTCCATTAATGAAAAAAAAACGCAACAAAAATGACATAAATAATATAATAAAAATAGATAGTGACTGCCAAAATATACTCAATAAACTACAAAACACAAATCAATCCATGTAATTTAGAGACAAAAAGGAATTAAAAAGGTCCCCAAAATAAGTTGTTTATAGTACAAAATCAAATGGACAATAGATAATAGATGCCATTGATGGAAGGATAAATCAAAGAAAAAATACAAACACCTGAGTTAAACCAAATCAATCATCTAAAACAACAAAATCAAATACCTTCTTAGTGAGTGGAAGAGGAATCAGAACCCTCAAATAATGATCCAAAGAAAAAGAGAAAAACCCATACCTGGTTGATTTGAGAAGAATGGCCCCCCATCAAACCCTATCAGTGTACATACAATATTGTCGTGGATCAGATTCGACTAGAAGATAGAAAGCACGGAATCTACCCCTAGATGTAACACTCTATCTTGACCTGAAGCTCCCCAGTTCACCTTATATTCTTCTCCCTCAACGATACACTACTCGAAGTCATGGCTCTCCCATGAAGAAATCAAACCCTTGTTCGTTTTTTACCTCACCCGAGAACTGAAAACCCTTCTACCCTTAGTTGAACGTGATAGACTCCCCTAATTGGAAACCTTATATCCGATTTCTATTTTTTTATCATTTAATATTATTATTTATTCTATTTTTATGTAAATTTAACCAGATAATAAAATAAAACTAATTAAAATAATATGAAAATAATTTAATTATACATTATAGTTTAATAGTAATAATGATTAAATATATATTTAAATATAACATTTTTATGAAGGTCAAATATTATAAAACTAATTTAATTTTATAATTATTCTTATTATCATATTTTGGAAAAAATTGGTTTAAAAGTAAGATAATTTATAAATTTCAAAAGATTTATAAAAAATTTATAAAAAAATTATATATAATAAATAACATTTTTATTTTTTATATATTATATGCATAATAATAAAAGTATAATTTCCAAATTCTATTATATAAAAATATTTCAGAGTTTTACGAAAGAAATTTATAGTAGAATTGATAATATTTATAATTCATGTATAATTATATTTAATATATTAACTTTTATTTTAGATATTTTATTATTTGAAAATATCCTCAAAACCAATCAAATTAGATTATATTTATTTAGATAAAAAGTTTATTTCAAATATAATGTAATATTTTTATATTCAAAACCGATTTTGATCATAAAAAATATTTATAAATGTTTTTATTAATCATTTATTTGTTAGTCTTAATTAGTAAATTATTAAATAATTACAATTATAAAAAATTTGGATGTTACATTATCCAACCCTAAATATAATTTTGTCCTCAGAATTCATTTTGTTAGACTAAAACGAATTTGGAATTTCCATCTTCAAAATTGAGAAAAACAAGGACCGTTAGACTTATAGAATCTACCATTTTGATAACAACATCTAAAATCTAAATTTATCTTTATCATTACTCAGATACTAATTATATAGTCCTAAACCTGAAATAAGGGTTCAACCCTTACAAATGATGTAAAATAATATTTTTATAAAACAATCAAGAAATAAATAAAAAACATTTATTACAATAGAGGTCTTTACCAATATAGGTCTTGGGGGATTATAAAAAATTATCTTAAATTAATCAGAGTTAAAAAAATCATGAAATAAAATGATAATCCTTCCTTGTTTTTGTGCATGCTAACAACAAAAATAATGATGTGCAACTTAGGACATCCTAGTGACCTATGAAAGATAATTTAATGCAATGGATAAACATTAAATTTCTCAGTAAGGGGTTTGAAAATCAACTAATAGATTCTTTGAAAACAAATCTTGAAATTTAAATAAATTATCTTAAAGATAGTTTTTTTCTAAAACACCTACATACCATTAGGAAACAAGATTTTCATCAGAATAATTATATTTGAAAATTCATCAGAAAACCTCCTTTAAAAGTATTAATTTATTATGGGCCATTAATTATACATGGAAGACCATTTCTATAAACCATAAAAAATTACACTATTCATATCTAAGCCTTATGGGTTCACTCCACAAAACATCTCATACTTGCCCAGTGCCAATTTTTGAAATAGAATTTCCCCTGGACCTTCCATTTTCATCTCCATACAAAAGAAATTAATGTATACATACTATTATTTTCATTAAAAGAAAATAGTCCTTCACATCACATGCCGTCAACATTTTCTAAAGAGTTTCAGAACCAATTTTCATAGATTCCCTATGCTTAATATTAACATTTTACTTGTGAATTATATATAAAATAGAACATCAAATAATGCACATTTGATTTTGTAAACACCTATATAAATTTTCTTTCTTCAAATAATTATACAAATAAGTAATTATCTGACTCATATGAAATTTTTATTAAAGAACCGTCCTAATTAAAACATGTTACATTTATTTTGTATGTGGATATATACATATATACAAATATATATATATATATAACCTTATTCCACATTAATAATTATATCCCTTATTCTTATATGGTTTGTTTGTGAAATCAAAACCTATAACTATTGCTTAGTGTATATATTTGTCTGTATATATATATATATACATGTAATTAAATGACATAAATTCTGAAATTAATACATACATGGGTGTTGTGATACCTAAATTAGCCTAAAATCATTTTTTACACAAATCTGATAAATGGTGAATTTTTTCATCGCACATGCTCAAATAAATGTACCAACAAAAAGGTATGAAATAACATGGACCATTAATGATTCATGTCCATAAATAATAATAATTTAACATAAACTCAAAAATTAGTTATATATTTTTAAACCATAAATTTAAAATATAATTTGAAGAAAAGTTCCCCATAACTCGTGTAAACACACACACACACACACACACACATATATATATATATGTGTGTGTGTGTGATAAGAATTATCATTACATAACATCATGGATTAACTATTGTTTTTTCAAGACATAAATATATAAAAATAAGAGTTTCGAACAAAATAAATACATTGTTTCGGTTAATAGAACATACCATTTTCAAATAACATAATTTAATACCATGTATTAAATCATGATTTGATTGAAATAATTACTTAAATATTGAATTTGAAAATATAATTAAATAAGAAAAATAGTATTAAAGAAAATATTTTTTTCATCCTAAATTATGTACCTAATTATATAAATTATGGTAGATTCATATATTTGGAATCAAATAATAAATCCCTTACATAATTTTTATAAAAAAATATCAAAGAAAACCCACTTATCTAAATTAAAGACATAACTAAAACTGACCATGATAAATATATATAAACTATCATAAAACCAAAAACAACGGCATATTACATTATAGATTGTCCAATGCTTGGGCAGAGTATGTAAGACCCACAATAGTGTGTGTATAACATCATAAAGGTAAATTTAAGAGAGTAAGTAGAGCATAAACCTAGATAAAACCAATGGAACAACCATTTATAATAAATTTTTTCTATTTAAATAGTGAAAAAAAGCATTCCATGAATGCTAAGAAAAAATGTAGCATAGTCCATCGATGAAAAAATAACACAACAAAAATGGAATAAATAATATAATACAAACAGATAGATAATTACAAAACATACTCCATAAATTAACAAACTCATATCAATCCACATAAGTCAGAGACAAACATGAATTTAAATGGTCCAAAAAACAAGTGGTTCATAGTCCAAAATCAAAGGGACAAAACTTAACATGCAGCATTTGATGGAAGGAGAAATCAAATCAAAACACAAACACCTGAGTTAAACCAAATCACACATCTAAAACTATAAAATCTAATGCCTATATAGTAGGTTGAAGTATAATTATAACCCTTGAATCCAGATCTAGAGGCTATGAGAAAAACCCTACCTCATTGATCTTTGATGAGCAGTCCACCTCCGAACCCTATCCATGTACGTACCACGTCGACACAGATTGGAATCAAGTTGAGGTTGGAAGGTTCATATTCTACCCTTGGACAAAACCCCATGGCTCAACACATATATCTTTATCTCACCTTGGCTTCTTCTACCTTAGTGCTTCTCAATTCTATGTTGTGGCTCTCCCTTAAAGAAATCGATCCCTTATTCGTTTTTTACCTCACCTGAGAAACGCAATCCATACTCTCCTCAGTCTAACCTGATGGATTCAGCAAATCAGATACCATATATCATATTTCTTTTCTTTTTTTGTCATTTCATATCTATATGTCATCTCTTTTTATATAAATTAACTATTATTATAAAATAAATCTCATTAAGGTAATAAGAAAATAATTTAATGACACAATATAGTTCAAAACTAATAATGATTCCCTATGTATTTATATATATATATCATTTTTTGAAGGTCATAAATAATAAAATAGATTTAATTATATTTTTCATTTTATTATCATCATTCTGAAGAAATGAATTAAAATAAATATAATTTTTATATTTAAAAAACATTATAAATAAAATTATATTACAATTTTATATTAAATAACAGTTATATTTTTAATATAATATATTCATAATAGTAAAGGAATAATTTCAACATTCTATTACATAATAATATTTCATCATTTTAAGAAACAGAATATATATGAGTATTAATCATATTTATAATTCAATAATAATAATTTTCAATATATTACCTTTTATTTTAGTTATTTCATTATTTTCAAATATCATCTGATCTAATCATATATGTTTATATTTTATTAGATAAAAAAAGATATTTTACATAAAAAGTAATATCTATATATTCAAAGAATATTTTTTGGATTAAAAGATTCATAAATTTTTTATTAAATAATTTATTTTTATTTTTACTTCATTAATTATTAAAATTTCAAAATTTTAAAAATATTGGATGTTACATGAAATCACATACCTCATGATCACCGGGCCTCTTATGTGTTTTTAACTTCCTATATAAGAAGTTTAAATTTATTATATTTATATACATTAAGTACACAAAAAACTTTTATATCATATATGATCTATTTATAACATTTTTTATTAGTTTTCACATTATATTTTATTATTATAATTATTTCAGGTGTCAAATACTTCATTTTTTTATATTTTGATTCAATGGTTATGGTCCTTGTATCTTGATATAGGTTATATAACATGAATAATTTTATATATGGTATAAAATTTATACATATTAATTAAATATATATTTAAAATCATTCATGATTAATGGAGAGTAAAAAATGAATCACATCACTTTGTAGAGACAGTAGGTCATACATACAGAAATTTGACATTGTGAGTTTTTAATGGATTAAAGTGTAAGGAAGTAGATGAAATATTATACATATATAATTAAAATTATTTAATAATTATAATATATATATTACTTTTTCCATCATGATGACTTTCCATGTTATGTGGTAATGAAAAACAAAACAAATTGGTTCGCAAAGTGGTATTCTACCATACACATAAGTGACTATTTTATTTACCTTTTTCTGGAGATGAGGATAGATTACTATTATAAAATAAAAAATATAAAATAAAATTACATGGGATAAAATGATGTTTTTTTGTTTTAATAGTTAATATGTAGTTGAAGGTTTTGTGAGAAGATCAAAAATAAATGTTTATGTTGAAAATGATTACCTCATCATCGAAAGTGCATATAAAGATCTCCTCTTAAGGGTCATGGGATTGGATGTTTGGGATGTCAAAATCCTATTGGACATAAATGATGATTTTTAGAATAATTTTTCTATATGATTTGGTCTATATAATTTACTTTATGTAGTGTGTAGAAGATATTATTTGTAGTGCCTTTTTATACTGAATAGAATGGAAAACTTGGAATTAAAAATATCAACATAAAAAATTCATTTTCATGTGAATGAGGAACCATTTGGAAATAATTTAAAATATTACATATTATATATTTGATTTATTTTCAATAAATAAATATTGAATTCATTTAAGTGGTATTTTAATCCATATCTTTTAGTTTTACCCAATTTATTAAAAAATTTCACCTTAACTAAAGTAACCACTTTTTCAATCGTGATGTATTATAATTTTAAAAATAAGTTAAAAAATTTCTCATAAATGGTGAAGGGATGATATTTTAGACCAATTATCATTCTAATTGACTTATTTCATGTTTTTTATGTTTTTTAATTAATTTAATATGTTATTATTTAATTTCACATTTCATTTGTTTCATTTTGGATAGTATTAATTTAATTTGAATTTAATGACATCAATTAAAATATGATATTAAAATATAATAATTTCCACCATCCATAATACATAATTATTAAATATTAAATTATTTTATAAATAATTCATCAAAAAAATATTTGTTTTAATATTTTTAAATTAATTACGTTGATTTTAAATTGTTTTCAGAAACAATATATCCATCGTTTTTAAGAATTTTAGTTACCTGCCTGCAAGTCAATTTTTCCCAATTTTAAAAACCGGTTTATGGGTTGTCGGTACCCATACAATAGAAACCAGGTACCACAAATCACAAACAGGTTCAAATTAATTTCAAGGGAGTGAAATTCTGTATTTTCCCTTTTCATTAAAAAATAGAAATTTCATTATAAATGGAAAATGGAAACAAAATTGTCATATATAATAATATTCTATGGGGATGTTAGAAACTATATAAAATATTAGGAGTAATTTATATGTAATATATATTTTTAAAGCCCTATCACTTTATATATAACCATTATTACCTAATATACACTTACCATAGTAATTTTTAATACGGTTACTATTAATAATAATTAAAAAAAGAAGGTATATATTTTGTGAAATTAAACATAATAATTACTAATAATAAAAAATATGTCAAATACAATTCCAAATAGGTTAGTATTTTTTTTAAAATATAAACCAATAAAATGCAATAAAAATTTTTCCCTGAAAATTTGTTTTTAAGGATAAAAATTGATTTATATCAAAATATATTAAAATAAATATCCTAATGGATTTTATTTTATTTTTGTAAATAATTTTTTTTATATAACTTTAAAACCAATTCCAAAATATTATGGGACTTCTAAATTGATGGAAATTAAATGAGAGATTTAAAAAATCGTTATTTTCTATTATTCACTAAAGCATAAATAATATTTGAATACTCAATATAGTTTAAAAAATAAAATTCTTTTTAAAATTTTAAATTATTGAATTTTTAATAATTTAATAATAATATCCATTGCAAAAATAAATCATAATCATTTAAAAAACTTTTATTGAAGCATAAAATGGATATACTCAAAATTTAGAACATAGTTTATAAAAGTAAATTAATAAATTTTAATTAAATAAATAATATTTTATAATTTTTATAATTTTATTAATCTTATTCATACCCAAAAATCCAATGACTGGGAAATTACTATCATTAAATAATATTTCAATGGTTTTTCTTGGTTTATATAAACTCGGTGTTGTGTGTAAAAAATTCTACCAAAGAAATTATATTTTTTAGAGTGAATTATATCAAAAAAATATCTTGTTTCAAAATTATAGTCCAATTATAAAAATTTTCTATAAAAGTTATGTCACTCTAATATAAAAAATTTAGTATAATTATACCAAATAACATCATCATATTCCCACATAAATTCCTTTTTTTTATTGTGTTAACAAAAGACATTGAATATATAAGTGGACTTTTTCTATAGAATTTTACCTTTATGATATAGAATATACAACATTATTTCCTAATAATAAATACCATTCTCTAACTATATAACACTTGAGTTTATTAAATGTAAAAGGTACAGTTTTTACATCCTGAGAATAAATAAATGGAACACATTATCGACTTCAGAGAGATTCATTGGAAGTTCCAAGTGATACGTTACCATCCTGATACAATCAATAATTTCAAATGGATTTATATATCTTGGGATTAAATTTACCTTCATTCAAATAATCAAAACTGCCTTCTAAGGATATATTCATTGGAATACCTCTTCACTAACTTCAAACTCAATATATCTCTGACGATATCATCACAAATTTTGTTTCCTCACCAAATTACCCTTGTTGTTTTTTAAAGGATATAAACTTATCTTATATTTATTAAGATAGATAAGTTTTTACTATATTTATTTCTCCAGATTCATACCAACACATTGGATTTTTTCAATTCCTTTAGTAATGGGATTCAAAAGATCCTTCTGAATGCTTGAGTGAAAGATACTGTTATAAGTTAACACTATCATAGAAAGTTGTTGGTCCCAACTACATTTTAAATCTTTAGAGAAAACTCATAACATCAATTTAAAATATACATGGTCCTTTTGAAACTATCTATCCATCAATGGATGATATATTAATGAAACTCAACTATATAGGGAAAGCATACCAAATTCTCTTCTAGAATATCAAGGTAAACCTTGGATCCCAATTGGATACAAGTGAGACTAGAACACCATAAAATATCAAAAATTATATAATGTATAACTAAGTAAAAATATAAAGATGGAAATATTATCAAATAATAATAAAATTAACTATTTTTAATGTGATTGACTACAACCCAAATAACATTATGACCTTTATTTTTTGGGGAGTGTAGCTACAAAATACATGGTAATGTTTTATCTTTTCCATTCTATTTTGGGCAATGGTAATAACATCCAATTATAATTTTTTCACTTGACCTTAACTTGATGACACACTACGGATCAACATAAAAACCGTTCAATATCCATTTTCATGTATTCCCACCAAAAAATACTTCTTTAGATATCAATACATATTATTATTTTTGGGTGGAATATTGAATGATGAATTATGAGCTTCATCCTGTATCACCTTTTTGATGTCTGGTAGAGGTAGAAAATATAGTTTATTTCTAAAACTTATCACACTAACATGATCATGGTCAAACACATGAATATTTCTCACCTAATTTTGAATGTCCAATGCTTCCTTTTGTGCCTTCCTGATACCCTCATAGATGTATTGATTAAAATTATTCTAATAAATGTAATATTTGTACAATTTTCATATGATTTCAATATCCAAATTAAGAATGTCGATAATTATTTGATCACTTTCAATCCTCGTCATTGAAAAAAATTCTTCTTTTTTCTGACCCAACGAATCATCAACCTTGTATTCCTTCCCAGAGTGGTAACATATTGAGATGTCATTATAATTTATTTAATCAAAAAAATATTTTGTTAGTATTAAACTCATTATATGTAAATATATAGTTCAATTCTTTATAAAATATATATATTTATATATCACACCATTCAAAATATCAGTAATTCAACTATATATTCAATCAAAAAATTATGGCATCCAATCCCAAAAAATTATTCAGATAAATTTTCTCATGATTTTTTAATTAGAGAGATTCATAAGGTATCACTATATTATTCTAAATGAGGAACTAAATAAATCCCTTCATTGATACATCACAATATTTCACAAACCCTTATCTACTGTATAGAAGTGTTATCATAAGTCCATTGACCAAACATATATTTAGTTCTTTTAAATTCACCTCACATTCATCCTTCTAAATGAACATTACTCCCTTCAATATCATCTAAGTGAATGAATTCGATAGTATTGTGAAACCTCTAAAAATGGGTCATTTATATTCATCCAACACAAGAAAAAATATAGATCTTAATTACTGTAGTTTTCTAAGACATTGATCAATCAAATACATATCTAAAGAGTTCACTGATATACCGTCAATTGAAACTATATGAGATAATAATGTGGCTTTTTCTCCATAACACATATTTGGTAAATTTGGAATATAAATTCTCCTTCCCCTAAGTCATCTGTGCATTCCCCCAATATTATTCATGATATGCCTTGATATATATATATATATATATAAGACTGTAATCTATAGAGACAACTGAATACTGATCAAGGTAATCTATAAATAAATTATTCATTAAATCCAAGAATATAATAGGTATATTGTAATTTGTAAATGGAATTACTATAAATTCCTAATGACCATACCTCATACGAATGGTTTTCAGGTATATATCCTCCTTCTTGAACAATACCTGATTATATCCATATTGAAAACCAATCATGGGAAAATATATGGCTCCTAGTAATTAGTTAAACAAATAATCGATATTGAGTAAATGATACTTTCTGATAGTAATGGTCTGGTTATATTAACAATAATTAATGGAAAGTCTGATTGACCCATCATTCTTCTTAAAAAATAACACATTCAAACCTTGGTAAAACAATAGGGAGAATGATTAACTTATCTATATACTCCTAGAGTTTCATCTAAAATTATTTAACCTCAATTATGGACATTATATGAGGGGTATTCCAAATAGGTATAGACCCTGTTATGAGTTATATTGGAAACTCAAACTCACGATTCAAGTCAATACATACCACATGTTCTCGAAAGACAAAAAAAGCTATACAATTTGAATTTCTTCAATGCTGAGTTTTCCCCTAACAATATGATATAAATATCACTCATTAATATGTAATAAAACCCATTTAATAGAAGTACTATCTATTGGGTGGTTATGTTCACCTTTACAATGATTTACTATATTACGTTAATTTGTAAAATCAGATGCAACTTTCCAAAATCACAATAATCATTTTGAGGGAAATAATCCATTTCTAATATACCAATGGATTATAAATATCATTAAAAATTATCTACTTAATTCTCATAAAGAGATCCAACATACGAGAGTCATGAAATTAAATAATAGTTTACCCTATACCTGAATAGATATTCATTCTACTATACTCGATCTCATTCCAAATATTACAATTATAACTTCAGTAATTGATAATTATTTTATTATTTATTAAATTGGAATAAGAATCATTAGACATCATCTCGTAGTATTAATCAGTTTGGTAGTCTTGGAAAACCATATACTAACATTATTTCCATATTACAATTTAAATATTAAATAAATATAGAATAAGAATCATTACCACATACTTTATATTATTGTTAATATCCTTCATCATATCAAGTGGAAAAGAAAAAAAATAAATGGTGACATTCGATTTTTAGTAAGGGTTATGTTCTGTGATATTTATCATGATTAAATGTCAAAAGATCTATATGGAAATCTATATAACTGAATAAAAACTCTATTTAATCATTAACTTGATAATGAAATAAATATATGGATAATATAAATGAAATAGTATCATTTTTAATAATAACTAAATTATGAATGATGTGAATTGTTAATGTTGAATTCCATGATCTCAGACATCATGATATCTTTATCATCAAGTCCTTATGCCATGAAATTTTAATAAATCGGTAGGTATAGTCATAAAAACCAATTAACAAGGTTAGCTAATTATTTATCTCATGAGGCCTACCAATGCATTGAGAGGATATATTTAACCAATACCCACCTATCAATGCATGTACAATTAATTCAGTGTATATTTAATGAATATTTATATTCATAATAAACATGCATTATCAATAAATATCCTTATTTAGTATGTAATAAAAAAATTAATATTTCCCATTGTAATTAAATATCATTTTTAGTAGAATAAAATTTCTAGAAATGGAAAATATTTAGGAAATATTCATATTTACACAAATATAATATGGATATTTAAGTGAAATATAATTTCC
Organism: Viscum album; assembly: GCA_963277665.1. Classification (NCBI taxonomy): domain Eukaryota; kingdom Viridiplantae; phylum Streptophyta; class Magnoliopsida; order Santalales; family Viscaceae; genus Viscum; species Viscum album. The sequence continues at coordinate 452,495,501 of OY728120.1, read as the reverse complement.
GATAAAAAATGATCAAATTAAAGTAAATGCTTCTTGAGGATGTTAATGAACACAAAATTTATAAGAGATTAAATATGACCATCAATTCAATAAGAAAGTTGGATTTTTAGTAAATTTATGTATTTTGGAATATATTAGAAAATTTAATAGGTTCATTTACATTATATTTTAGATAAATAATTATCGTCATAAAACTTTTGAAAAATTCATTAAGAAGCTAAATAGTGAAAATCGGTTATAATAGTTGGAAAATCCATTAACACCGTATAAGTTAAAATAGAATCATTCCTCTGAATTTTTTTAAAATAAAATAAAAAAAACCCAATTTGGAAAACATTATTAATATTTTTTAAATCATTGTAAAATTTAAGTATCACATAAAATTCTGTTAGGAAATCATTTGATTAAAGCATAAATTTTTTTAAATCATTTTTGAGAAATATTGACATATTAGAAATGTATATCTTATAAAAAGTGAAATATGATTCGAATTTATTTTAAACAATCTTCGATTGGCTATTATTACAAAAAGATGAATCATTTGGGGTGGGGGGAATTTATGACCTTTAATTATATATATAAGATCATAAAATCGATTAATTTTATGATGGATATATTGTAATATTACATCAACTAAAATAAGAGAAATCCCCAAAAATTAGAGTGGATAATATATTATTAACTATTTGGTAACTTTTAAATTATAACATCTAGAAATATTAAAAATGAATTGTCAAATTAATTATAATTAAAAAATATAAATTCATTTTAAATACATCAAATACACCATACAAAAGTAAATAGGTCGATAATACCAAATATGTCCCAATGGAGTCTAAATTGAGACAAAATCACAGACATGAAGTTCAACATGCCTCATAAGTGATTTTAACATTCTCTATAATAAATCCAAATTTATTATAATTTTATAAAAAACCATATAAATATAAAAAAATTCTTTTGTGATCCATTTATATTATCTTATCACCGTTTTTATAACAATAATATATTATTATTGTTATAATTTAAAGGATTGAATACTCCATTTTTTTTTATTTTGATTCAGTAATTGTGGTACACATTACATGATCATTTTTATATATTATAAATAATATTAATCATGATATAAAAATCATAAAATATTTTTAATATATATAGTTTTAATAATTATTTAGAAACATACCTGAGAAATGAATCACATCACTTCAAGGAGACGGTAGGTCGTACGTACGAACAAGTTACATGATCATTTCAAATAGGTTTTAGGGAACAGAAAAAAATTATATATTGTACTTATAATAATATAATTATTTCATAATTATCAATTATATTCATTCGTCGAATTATTATGAAATACCATGTGAGGCGGTAATGGAAAACAGGTTACATCGGTTCGCGAGGCGGTAGTTCTTGTGCACATGAGAAACAGTTTTGATTCCTATTTGATAGAGAAAGATATGGATAAATATTATTAAATAAACATAATAACATCTTAGTATATTTTAGATAAATTGGTTACTATAATCTAATGGTTATTATTGAATTTAATTTTGTAAAGCAATAAGTAAAATGATAGTTATTGGTGAAGATTCTGTAAATTTTCTTCGTAATTGTTCCATTAAATATCCTATCAAGGGACCTAGGTTAGGTCTCCTTTGAAGATACATATATATATATATATAACATGTATAAGGATTATTAGAAGTGTTTTTGATGTTTTTAATCTTGATAGGGGGCTCCATGTGCTGTATATAAGACATGACTTTATGGTGCCCTTATATAGTGAAGGAAAGAACACATAGGGAATTAATAAAAATATTAAAATATAAAAAATTAATTTTCATTTGAATGTAGATTAATGCCGTAGTAATTTTAAAACTAATATATGATATGGTTTAAATCCTTTAGACCAATAAAACATGGATTTGTTTGAGTTCTATTTTATACCTTATCAATTAGTTTAACCTATTTATTAAATTTCATTAACAGTAATCGCAATAAATACATCTTCAATCCTAAGGTTTATAATTTTACTTATAAGGCATTGAATTTCCCACAAATGGATAAATAATTATATTCTATAAAAGTTATCATGTTACTTGTATTATTTTAATAATTTTATGAATTTTATATAAGTAAATAAAATATTATTCTATACAAAATAATTTTTTTTTCATTTTTGACACTATTCATTTACACCGATGTTAATGAAGTCAAGAAGAAGAAGGAATTACAATAAAATAATTTTAACCAAAAATGAAAAAAAATTTATAATAAAATTTTCTAAATATAATTAATCTCAATAAGATTAGTTATGTTGTATTTAAAATTTTTAACTTTTATTTTCCTAATAATTACAGATGCACTATTTTAGTATTGAGTAAGCTTATAAGGTAAATATAAAATTAATAAAAATTAGAAATAAATTTAAATAATAAAAAATAAATAAATTATGTTTAAAACAGATTTTATATTCATTCATTCCATTTTCTTATCCCTATATAACTATATAAGTGAAGGTAACTTCAAGTGAGTACCGATTTGTATTTATACTTTTCATAAAATAATATAAATGACATTCTCATAGAAAATTGCTCTATATTTTTATATATTAGTATATTGGGTTATTATTGTCGAATATAGCTCATCCAATACAAATAATGAAGGTGTTATAAAATTTTTTAATGCATTGCCATGATATTTGAATACCTTAATTGCTCGATTTACTCTTATGAAATAGATAACTATTACCATGGTAACCATTCATTGAGGATAAAAATAAAAACAAATTGTCATAAATAAATTAAACTATTAAATAAATAAATGGAATTAATTTTTTCAAATTTAATATCTATAATTTTTATAAGTTAATATAAAAATAAACAATAAAAATGAAATGAAAAATGGTTTTCTAGGAAAATACATTTTTTTTCATAATCACTAACTAATATAAAAATGATATAAAATGATGATCATAATGGAATTAATTATATTATTTTAAATAAATTTTATTTTCCATCACTTTAATAACAAATCCTATATAATATGAGACATGCAACTTAAAATTAATGTAATGACAGTTTTACAAAAATCCTTATTTTTCACACTTCAATGGAAAATAATTTTTTTATAAAATTTTTTAAACTTAAGATAATATTGAATTAGGGATTTAATAAATGATATCATTTATAAAAAATTAAATTTCATATAGTGGACAAAATTAATTATAATATTCGTGTGAAAAATGTGACATAAACATACTTGAAAAAAACAAATTATTGACAAATAAAATTTCATTACTCTAAATTGAGAACTAATTTCCTAAGAGGGAGGTAATAAATTTAAAGTAAATAATATATTTATAAATATCGTTTATAATGCTGTTAATATTTTTAATTCGTTATAATATAATGTTTTTGCAATAAATGTTATATTATTATTTTTCAGCAATATCAATTGGATCGTTTAAACTCAATGATACATGTAATATAATCGTTCAAAAAAATATTTAAAGAAAAATATATCATAAATGAATAGGGTTTTTACGCTACAACATCTTCATTGACTATTATAGCGAGTATTAAGATGAACCGAGTGTGATTTGAAATATTCAATTACTGGGCGAGGATGGGGTAAAGGTTATAGTGATCATAACATTACCTTGCCTAAGTTGAAGTAAGTGGGTGGTGTTGTTTAATGATATTTCATATAAATTGATGAAGAATTGAAAAAATTGAACTAGAATTCCATATTTGAATTTAAGGTATATCTTAGGTTAGACAACTTTTTTTTATTATCAATCTGATCCAATTGAACCATTGTTTCCACATACCAAGACCATTAAACAATGTAAAAACAAACCAGATAAATATTTCTCTATATATAAAGAAAAATTAAACTTCTATTACATTAATTAACATTCAAATTTTTTTCGGCCTCATGAAATACCACTAATTATCCAAGAACAACTTTTCTGCTGTATATTGTTCTATTTTACATTTTCTTTTAAATAAATCCAACCCGTGGTCAAATTTATTTAATCTCACATCACTCATTTTGATATATAGGTTGAGTAAACTGTTATGAAAAATATAATGAATTTAAAAATCATTGAATACTTGGATAGAAATTGTGAATTCATCACAATTCCATTGACTGACACTCCCTCCCAATATATATCATTCATTATAGTCACCGTATGTAATGAAAATATGAAATAAAATCATTATCATTTGAATTGTTTATTGATAAAACATTATTCACACAACTTCAATAAAAAAATATTCAACATAGAAAAATTATCAACTAGATTGTGATCTTATACCTATAATGATTGGTTTACATCCTAAATTTCATTACTTTTTGGATAATATCCCAATAGAAACATTTGGTAATTTAGTGAAATATTCAATAGTTTCAATCCCAATATGTCAAAAAGAAAACAATTAGTTGGAATTCTTTCCCCTTCTCTCTTGATAGATAATCCAAAAAATTGATCTAAAAATGTCATCATTGATAATTAACAACATTGGATGAGCTATAGAAAGCATTCATCTAAAAATACTTAAGTGATTTTATATGTACCCAACTATGTAAAAAAATGTCTTGAATAAAATCCTAATGGAGAGAAATTATATATTCGTTTTTTAGTTAGTTGGAAGTGGTGAGAACCCTCATATTTTGATTAGCACTTTTTAAGACCATCATTTCATTATATTCATTTACCAAGAGATAATATAATATATCTAGATCCTTATAGATACTTCCTATTGAGGAGAGATAATATAAATGTCTCTTGGTAAAGTCAGAGAACAAATTGAGTGGATTTATAATGATTTGAAAACGTTTGGTACAAGAACTACACCCATAGGTGTGCATGAGTTAAAAATTTCAATGTTTTCCTTACAAGAAAATTAAATTAAATAACTAATCACAATTAAAAAAAATTATCTAAGATAAAGTTATATAAAACACAAATTAAACCCCCTTAAGTCTGCTAACAGTATTTATCATTAGAGAACTACACTAAAGGGTTCCCATAGTTGTAAAAAATATATTACTCTAGATTCCAGTAACCATACTAGTAACAACATTAATTATTTATGGGATATATAAAGTATTCAAAAAATTAATTTAGGATTGGGTTCTAACAGCAGAAATTACCACCTTTTCAATGTGGTATTTCACAACCCTTTACGAGGTACAAATAAAGGTACAATCAGGATCCCCCTAAGAAAAACTATGTAAAATAGTATGTGGAGTCTCATGCCACTATTAAACAACTCTCAATGCTCAAAGAAAAATATTGATGTAGATGAAAATATAATAATAATGGATCATTACTACCATCAGTAACATAATATATAAATTTTCAAGAAAATTCCATGATCAGTCCATTTATAACCCTATATAGAATGTTATATTCATTTCACTAAGGAGTGGAAAGGAACTAAAGAAAAGTTGAGAATCGCTATCCCATGATAATTTTGGAATTGTAATTCCCATTAAACCTGATGAATATGTATAAAAAATTATCCAAAAGAATAATAACATGTGGAAACATCCCCCATGAAGACAGACATGGGAAACCCAAGATATATGAATCAAATCAGTCCTAACCCCTTCCCTACAAAATTGGACAACAATAAAACTATTCAATAATCCTTATAATAAGAGATTATGGAGATACTCAAAAGAGTGGAGATCAGTTTCCCATTGCAATTCCCCATCCAAAAAATCAAAATTTCATAAAGGTTAATCAATGAAATGAGGATCATTGAGAAGATATTTCCAGGATACTAAAATACATAATCAAGTAGTATTTTCTCTGCTAATGTTACTATACAAATAACCAGGACATATCAGTACTAAAATTTACTCCAAATCCCTTCTAAAATAAGGTAAATGACTTTTTCAAGTGAAATTTTGATTTGGAGGCATAAATAATTATAATTATATATTTAGATTATAATTCCATGTAGATATTATATACCAATCTCACAATAGTTATTGTAAAACATTATAAAAAAACCACTTTCTATATGGTTGTATTTTCAGAGGATATTTTGGAAATGTATATGGTTTTTTCACATTGTTAGCTTTTACATTTTATTCATGGAAGAAGAATGTGTTCAACTTCATTTCCCCTCATCTTAGGTAGAACATCTCTCATGACTGACTAGACAATAATAATTATCAATTGAGGAACACGTTCAATTACTTTTAGCGAGCCATCTATGAACATTGAAGTTCTAAATTAAATGTTTTTTCCACATTAGGAGAAAGATATATTTTAATTGAATTATTTTTTATTTCCGTATTACTAAAATGAATAAAATAAGATATTCAATTGCATAAATATATTATCATAAGCTTTAAAACACCATATTTCTGTTATGAATCTATTTTCTATTTTTAACATATTCAGGATTCTTTTTTATATACTAAAAAATGTGAGTAATATAATGAATGTTGTCTTGATAACTTAATCAGAAATAGTAATGAAACATTTACTTTAAATATGAAGCCTACAATCACAGAAAAAAATGTGTTGAAAATTTCATTAAACCCCAAACAATAACAAGAGTTGATGAACTCACCCTAAAACATAAAAAATTCTTTTCTTGGAATAATGATAATTTTCCTGTAATAACCCCAAAAACTTAAAATTCCAATAATTTAAAAATACTATAGTATATTCTAAACTAGAACATTATGTAAATAATTTATATATTTGGAAAAATCTTAGTTATTATCCATACCACCTATATACATATTTGTTTTCATTAATGTATTTCTAAACATATTGTAACAATCCTATGGATAGTCAACCCAACCCTACTGGTAGTTTTAAAAAGATAAGTATAAATAATTTAAGGATCTAGAATCATATAACAAATATAAAACTCTTATTGGGAGAGTCATATTCAATTACTCTAATGAAAATTGGATATAAAATTGTATAGAATTAGAATAAAGTGGTAGTGCCGAAAAGGGATAAAAATAGATGGAGAGGTGTCATTGACTAATTGAAATTGTTTCTTGTGACATGTAGGGATAACTTCCCCATTCCCATTATACACTATATATTAGTTAGACTAGATGAAAGGGGATATTAGTAGTTTCATGATAAATTTAATGGGTATTTTTATTTCCAAATAACTCTATGAGACATGAATAAAACCACATTGACATGAATATATGATACATTGGATTACTAAAGGATACACATTGAGCCTTGAATTGAACTGTGTACCTTTCAACATTTCATGGTATGTATCTCTTGTGATCTTATTTATTGTTACTTGTATGTGTCCATCGATTATTTTTCATTTTATATAATAATTTTTTAAACATTCCTTTAGGTTGTTCAATTTTTTTGAACATATTAATTGATAAAAAATCGTTATTGATTTAGAAAAATGACTTTTTAAAAGGGAAAATGGAAATTTTTAAACCTTATAATTTATAATGATGGTATTGAAGTGGAAATGTCTAAAATAAAAAATCATTCTTCACTACCATACCCCAACACATTAAGACATATAATATATTTTATAAACCATGATTGGTTTTATAAAATGACTATTTGGTCATTCAGTTTGATTTATTTACACCAAACAAAAAATTCAAGAAGAATAATTCCATTGAAATTAATGATTTATGAAGAATAAATTTTTATATGTTAAAATATAATCAAAACAAATTTCTTATAATACTACCACACAACTGGAATGAATCCTTTGATATATTTTACAATTATATAAACAATGATTTAGGAGTTATGTTTTCATAATAATTTTGAGGAAACAAAAACTAATAATAAAAACATCAAACACCTAGGACACAAATTAAATAAATTATATAACAAATGAAAATTATTTTTTTATAAATTTTTGTTTCCTTATAGAAATATCAAATTAACATTTTTGGATGTCAAGTAACTCTTTATTATGATCCTGATATACATAGGTATAATATCAATAATAGGATGTAAAGAAATATTTTGGGAGGTGGATGTCACTACTATAGGAGTTCGTATTAAAGATCTATAAAAAAGGGAAGCAACAATATAGTTTTGGATCACAGGAGAATATTTACTTATGGTACCTTGGTAGAACATCCAATAGAAACTAACATGTATTACTACAACCCTTGTGAAAAAAATTCAAATATCACCCTAGATTTTTTAAATAGTTTTATGAATATTTTTGTTGTATCAATTGTACCCCCTCTTTTACTAAGAATCAAAAATTTAAATTAAAATATATTTTTATTATTCATATCACGGTACATCAATATTTGTAGAAACATTTGGGAGTCCACATCATTATGAGATTCATACATGAGGAAGTGATTAAATCATTTCTTATTTTTTCTATTAACATTCAGGAGGAGGCCATTTTGAACCTTAGGAAACTACTGAAAAGGTGTTAGAATATGGTTTATTTTGGTCGTAACATTTTAAGTACTCGTAAATTTATTTAATATTGGTCAAAATATAAACTTATTGGTTGTGTATCCAATAGAAAATAAATTTCCAAACAATAAATAATATTTTTGAAAAGAGATTGATGTATAGGGGTTCGATTTTGTGGGTTTTCTTCCTGTACCTTTTGGTTTCACTTATATTATATCATTAATGTAATTTATATCAAAATAGATTGAAGAATAATAAATCAAAAATGATGATTCAATGGTTGTCATTGAATACCAAGAAACAATTTTTTTTGTAGATTTATAGTTCATAAATAAATATTTAGTTACAAATGTACACACTTCTACAATAAAAATATTGAACCCCGGATGAAGATTTATAGTGTGAATCATAATAAATGAACATTATATAACATGTACATTTATTAGAGAGTAGAAGATTCCAATGCATAAATAAATATGAATATATAGAAGAGAGTGAATCCCACCAGAATATACTAGAGTAAAAAGATAGTGGATATATTTTTGGTATACATAACTAACCAAAAAACCCGAGAATATACTATTATATAATTGTTTATAGAAAAAAATTTCATTTTTATCTTGAGATAAAACATTAAACCTATTGGGATATGAATAGAGTTAATCCATAATTTGTAAATGATGTGGAGTAACAGAATCCCTAGATGATTGATCATTAGGATATGATAATATTGCCTTATGAGAAATCACTAATGTACAATGGGAAGTTCGAATACATATTCTAAAAAATCATCCAAAGAAGATAAATTCAATTAATTGATAAGGTGATACTATTCAATTCTATAATTGATATATTGATTGTTAATCTTTAATCTACGTTGTCTAGGTTATACAATGTAGCAAAAAAATATTTTTTTGGTGTAGTAAAGTTGAATGGATATTATTCAAAGTACCTGTTTAAGGTGAATGACTAACTAGTGATGAATTAATTTGAATTATTATGGAGTGAAAAAATATATGAATCTAAACCTCTCCATGTTTTAAAAAAATAACGAATTTCTAGGTTGTCTAACCCTGCAAAAACCAATAATTCCCTTCTCAAACCCTAGTTATCTCCCAGATTTCCCGATGATTTCATTATGCCAGAATGTTCCTGATCTTCATCAGGGTGATCCTTAGTTATATATCTCTTAATAGGAGATTTTGGAAGCATTTATTCACTTGGACATAATGCTGGTAGCACGTTTTGATCGGAGAAGGCCTTTAGTTGATGATTTCAACCACTTCATCTTTCGTAAGTCGGATTTGCAAGAACGCACACTTTTTGGGAATCTTGACAAGCGCCAATTAATGATTTCGTTTTACGTAGAAGATGATTTGATATGAGCCTAGTCCAGTGCTCCTCATAGATTTGATGGGTTCTATTTCTTCCTCCTTCACTGGTTATTCGATTTATGCATGAATCGTGATCTGTCAACCATTGCGGCATGAGTTAGTCTTCCTCAGCTCCCTCTTTCTTTTTAAAATCATGCAATTATTCACTTGATTGGTAATATGGGGGGGGGGGAGATATCTCTGTTCTGACGACTGAATGTCCACTATAAGTCATCTAGTGAATCCTCGTCTCTATTTAGTGGTGGATGTCATAAGGCCCTCAGTCAATTGGGTATGGATTACCATTGGTGAGGATTTCAGATTGAGGCAACCCGTGGTTTTAGAATCTAGGGTAGGCTATTGTAATACCTGTTGTTATGGCTATGAAGTGTCACACTGCGGTGCTGAATAGAAGATTTTTTAATCTGAGGTAGAGAGTAGTCGAATCACCCAGGCCGAGGTTAATGTCTACTGGAGGTGTGGCTTATGGAACTGCGGATGATGCGGGGAATCGGGCTGAAGTACCTTTGAGGAGACAAACCCCTTTAAATCCAGAAGTGTCTGTAGTGTTCAGTAGGATTCGCCATGATATGCAGTTGGGTAATGGAGTGCTTCAAGCAAGTATAAAGAAGGATTCTAGTTCTAGCGAATGAGATGTCTAGCAGGTGTTAATGCTGTTGTGAAGGAGTAATAGCATGAGGTGTGTGTGCCTTTATCTATTTAAAAGGCTGGGAATTGGTTTAAGGGAGGTTTGAATGTGGTTGATGGAATGCTGAATTATGTTGGTGGTGGTAGTTGTCCTACGGAGGTTTCAGATGTTAGTAATGGGGCATAAGGAAGGGTTGTGGCTGATGGGGATGTGGGCTTCACAGTTGCTACTGGAAATCAGATCTAAGAGTTGGAGCAAGAGCTTGGATAAGAAAACACTCCAATGATTGAATTGTATCATGAGTCTCCATCATAGGAGGGTGGTAATGGATCAAAAGATGTGTAGTAGGGGACTTTGGTTAATCCGGAGACCTTGGAACAGCCAAGGTGTCTTGCTGTGATTGACACCAGTGGTCAATTTCAGAAGAGTAGTGGCGGAGAAGATAAATATCAGAAGGGGATCATCGATGGGAAATGGAAGAAATACACTAACAGTGACCAAGAAAATTATGGTGGTATGATCAAGACTTCTTTTAGTGATGTGTTCTAAGGTGGGTAGATGAAGATGATTGGGGCTCAAGAAATATTTTCTGCTCCACCGCGATGCAGGTCAAGGAAAGATTACTCATATTTTCCAAAGCCATTATCCACTAGGTTATCAGGTGGAAATGATGAGCTCTTATCCTTGGAACAGATGAATATGTGAAGGAAATATGCCAAGGTTATAATGCATTGTGATAGATCGGAATGGAAAACAGCTACTATGGAGGAAGATTATGGAGATGGGTATGGTTTTTGTGAAAGGTAACTTCTTTTATTTTTGGCATATAGAATTTAACTACTCTCTTTTTTTAATAAATAGTCAGGGGGTTATCCCCTAGCTGATATTTTCTAGTATAATGGAATTAATTAGAAATTGGTATGTGATAAGAGTGGGGATAGGGATAAACAATCATTTACTTCAAATGCATTTTTAATTTTTACTTTTAGTTTTAAAATTAAAATGTAATATATAAAATGGGCTAATAATATTTTTTTTTATTTTTATACTTAGTTTTTATGATGTTTTTATGTTTTTTCTATGTATCTATGTGTAGTAATACATTAACAGAATTTTATCATACCATGAATAAATATCATCCTATACTGGAGAGAGTTCATTAGATGTGAAATTTTGAGATTTCAATGACTGATTATTGAGTTTCACAACTATGTTCATGTAAAATATTTTCATAGAACATGGAAAAGGAATAAGAGTTAAATGATATTAATGGAATTGAAATTAAAAAATGAGGAAACTAAAATTTTGAACAGAATTCTAGTTAACTTTTAATTTGAGTAAAATAAAACCTTGGAGAGAAAACTCAAAATGAGTTGATATAATTCCTTTTAAATTGTTAAAAAATGGATAAATGGGATCCCAAGAATAATATCTGGGAAACTAGGAACTACGTGTATGAGTAATAAATTCCATCTAAAATTTCAATAAGTGATTCTTATAAATATATAATATGTTTTTTAAAAGATCACAATTTTTTAAAAAATAATTATTTTATGTGGGGGAGAAATAGAACATTGACGAAGAAGGAATAAATTTAATTATAAATTTTTCAATCAAGTTGTATCAATTATATTTTAATTCATATTATGGTTTATAGAACATATGAGAAAGGGATAAATAGAAGTGTCCCATTTTAATGATTTATTTCTACTTACAAGTATTTATTAAGCTTGTAGAACTAGAACATGAACATAATTAATGTTAGGATGTGAGGATCAATAATAATGTATTCATGATAATTCATATAATATAGTAAAATGTGATTTTCTTCCCCTTTGGATTATATAATCAACTATTTGAATTAAATATCTATTAAAATAAATATTTTTTTATATTTCACAATAGTTCAATATAACAAGTGTGTGATAATGACGAGAAGTTAAATTTTATTAATTTATATATGTAATCCAGTGCTTAATTTCACAGTTTTAGAATAATATTATAGTAAAATTCAAATTTTTATGTAATCATGTTTTTATAGGAAAATAATTATATTTGAAACTATTTTAATAATTGAAATTTAATTCATCTTGAATTTCATTTTGATGTTTATTTTGAGAAAAATATATCTTTTAAATAATTAAATTGTATTTTTTGAGGAATAAATTTAATTTAGTTTAAAACATTGAATTTTAAATAGAGAAACATCAATACAGAAATTAAATATTTATCTAGGAAATAAATAAGAATTAATTTTATTCCTTATATTATAGAAATATTTTAAAATTGAAATTTTATAGTGTGGTGGAATAAGTAATTGATGATTTTAAATCAAAGATTAGTTTTTTTATTTCTAATTTGGGTATTTTTTTTGTTTACTATACGTACATGGATTCTAAATTATGTTATGGGGCCTTATTTAGTTAATTTTTCCAATTATATCTCACTTTATCTTGGTCACCTGAACAAAAAAATCATCTAGGCCATGTAGTGAAACATGTTTGACCTCCCCTCTATAGCATGTTGTTCATAGCTAATGCTTTCTGCACCTACCATATGATCAAAGTGTCCAGCTGATCAAAGTTATAAAAACTCTCACAATTAACCATAATTACACCACCAAAGTGACCACATATACATGGTTATCGGCTGTGGGGATCCCGAATTATCACAAGAAGGATATTCAATCTACATCAATAATCCCTATCACATTCAACCACATAATCATCTTACTATGCATCCATTATTTCTATTATTATACCTTCAAAACCTTCAATAGAGAACATATTATTCTTTATAAACAGAATGTATGAAACTAAGCACAATAAATTATGCCTCCTATTCAATTGTCAACAATGTTCCATCCATTTATCAAGAATAACCTTTAATGAGACTAGAAAACTTTGAACAACCTCAATCCTTCCATTATAAACTAAGAACCATTGTATATCGATCATGATATCTTAGTGATTGTGGAGATGTTATACACCACAACTCCCATGCCACACAATACTAAGAATCCAAGAATATGGTGCATGATTTGGATTCGGTGAAGAGTTAAGGAAATGATGTCGACCTATTCCTTAATGAAGAAAAATGATTTTTTTGAAATAGGGATCAAAATTTTATACTGATGTTTGATTATGATTAGATACATATCTACGACCATGTCTAAAGTCTGAGGTAAAATTTTTAGTTCCATTACTTATGATGATTCGAATATGTAAGGGCCTTATATTTTCCTAATTTACTAGCTATAAAGAAAAAGGATGGAACATACAAAGAGTTTAGAAATTCAATTGAAATTAATCAATTATTCATACATGGAATAACCTTAAAGGTTTTACATCAACCATTCTTACATTAATCCACACCTGAACTCATAATCTATAGTTTCAGAAGAAATCAGACTATTACACTTCATGAATTGAGGCCACATATTTTAAACTAAGATAATTACTTAAGACTAAATAATCAAGATATCTAGGCATGGTTTATTCTAGATCATGGACCTTTTAAATGAACCAATTTACACAATGTAATTTCTTTTTTTAATCCTTCCATTTACCCATCATGTATTTATTTTTCTTCTATACATATTCACCACTTAGAAAACTTGAACACATTATAAATACACAATTGATAACATCATGATGCTGTGAATTTAAGGTGTTTAACTAAACGATTAATTCAACTATAACTAGTAATGTTTAATGATTTACAAACCTACCACACATGCCATTTCGAGATCTTTTTTCCATGTTTAAAGTCTATACTACTCAGATGAATTCCACTATTTAATCCCTCATCTATTGTGAGATTGATGCTAACTTATGTAATAGTCTATGATGGAATTAAAATACTATAACTTGAAATTTCTTTAATTAAATTCCACCAATAAAATAATACACATTGTTATTTCACAAAGGTTTCCAAATCCAAATTCAAGTGCTCTACAAGGTTTTGAAGCAATTTATCACTAATTCTTCCAATACATGTATGATGTTGGATCATGGGAGGACAGTGAAGAAAATAATATAAGATTCCTTTGCTCGCCTGGTGAAATCTCAACCATTTGGTCTTATATTTGGTGAAAATAAAAGTGTTTTATATTGTGCATAGATTTTGTGGAATCTTCAGGAAATAATAGAATCATTGGAGACATAAAATAGATCAGTGCTGCTAATAAAGATAAAATTTTAAAGCACATAAAGAATGACTGATCATTATAAGATAAATTAAAAGTTGTTTACCGAATCTATGGGTTACTTACATGACTTATTTATTCACTATATTTTTTCATTATTTCCTTTAATATAGTTGTAATGAAAATTATTATGGCACATTAAACCCTTTTTAGTCAAGATAAGAAGATTCCCCTTCACCCTTTGTCAATAAATTTAATTCTTAATTAATAGTTTCCTAATATATATATTTATGAAACTACTTATTTACTATAATTTATAGGATATTTCCACTATTTTATTCATTTTAATGTATTCCTCTGTCATATTTTGTTTTTAGAAACATGTTACCTATTAATTCGTCATTTCATAAAATATTTAATATCTATATGAACTAGGGGAAATTGAATATATTTGTAATGCCCCAGTTCCTTGTACTACCAAGAGGTTCCCTGTACCCGGTTGGTCACATGACTTCATGCACATTTCCCCAAACTCTAGAGGATGATGGATAGCAGAGAGGGACATAGGTGTGATAGTGGTGAAACTATTCCCTCATTGGTAGAGTAACGTAGTGGAAATAACAGATACACAATAGCAGAAGTAGTAATAACATGCGAATATGTAAACAACGGAAGACTAAATGAAATAAAAAACTAAAGAAAATATATAAAGGATGCTAGATATATATGATTAGGAAAACATCCAAACAAGCCACAATACTAGAATACAATACTAAAAAAATGTACACAGAAAAAAATAAACTCCAACATCATCGCAAGCATCAACTAGCTCACATGCTCTCCTGGTCCACAACAGTTATGTATCGAACGTATAAGGTCACATTACCATATCAATACCTGGAGTAATATAATTTTTTTGGGCCAAAAAACATGGCCCAAGAATGATATGAGACAAATCCTAGTAGGAAACTGCCAATGATATGTGCCTAACAGTCAGTGAGGATATATGGCAGGTAATAAAAAATGAATCAGTAAACAAGTACTCAATATTAAACAATCATACAGTATCAATTTCATTCATTTTCATATATCATGTAGGAAGCAAATAAAAAACATATAACCCTATTGGAAGTAATCACAACCTATCCCCTTTGTTTTAACCAATCAAACACAAGGAACCCATTAGGAAGTACTCACATTCCAACCCCTCTGGTTCAACTTTAGAAAAGACTATCTGAGGATTCACTCACCATTAATTCCTCTTGGGTCTCGTTTCGGTAACAATAGACACTCTGAGGGAGCACTCAATGTCCAATTCCCCCTGTGGTCTTACAACATGAAACTATAGACACTCTGAGGGAGCTCAATGTCCATCCTCTCTATAGTCTTGCAATGTAAAAGCAAACAAACACTTTGGAGAAGCCCTCAACATCCATTCTCCCAATGGTCTACTACACCAACTTCCCACATCCTTTTTTATGTCTATTGTGCACAATGATGTTCAATAGATAAAGTAAACATTAATAAATACATGGATAAAAAATTATAATAACTAGATGGATAAATAGATACAAGTATATAAAAACATCAGATAAAACATTCCAACCTAACAACACTGTGCATGGAAAGTAAGAAGCCTAACCAGCAAAGCTAGACGAAACAGTCAATATAAAAACAAACATGGGAAACACATCCAAAGCATTGAAAATGACCACATTCACAATCAAAAAACTTCTACTCATGCACGCAAGGCATAATAGGAATTAATAGGGATAAAATACCTAATCACGCAATACCCCATTCTAGGGTATTGGAAACATTTGCACATAATTTTCTATGGCTAACTATATAAAGGAACAATCTAGATACCTCGATGATTTATGATCGATATAGTAGAGTCCTAGTCTTTGAATAGACCTAGAAATCAATAGATCTACAAAAAAATATAAAAAACTCAACCAATAATATCTAATGAGAGAGAAGAAATTGAATGATAAGGCTCTAGAAGAAGGAAGAACTCACCAACGAGATTCCAATGCAACCGATGGAGTTCGACTCGGAGAACAGACGATGAGTTGGTGGGTTAGAGAAGATTCATCAGTATCTGTCACTCCAGGATAAGACAGACCAAGAAGAATGGTTTTATTCCAATTAGGTGTCACCCCTGTCTGATATAACAATTAAAAAGAAGCACACGATGTGTTCTTTAAAGGAACAATACATGAACTTTAATTAACCAACCTCCGCTTTAGGCAGTCTCCAGGTCACCCCACATAGCCATGAACTCATCCAGTACACTATCTCCTACTGAAATTGGGTATATGGTATGTACTCCAAAGTAAACGGCTTGTACTCCTTAAATTTTCAGATTCTCCACTTTATCTCAAAAATACCAGAAAAGAATACTCATACCTAAAAAGATGTTTTGGGTTTTTTCAAAATTCCCCTTAAAATATTTTTCCCTCAAAATTCCATAAGAATGTGGCATAGAAGAAGAATAGTCAAATAGCTTTGGTACTGTGAACGCACATCATCCTCCCTCTCCCAAGTCTCATCATGTAGTCTCTCTTGCTACCATAACAACCATACCAGAGGAACAGTCTGGCAACGTAGAACCCTTGCACTGCGATCAACAATTCGGATAGGATGCTCCTCGAACAATGTGTCCTCCTCTAGCTCAACCTCCTCAGGTTGATATATACGAGATGGGTCTAATATGTAACGTCATAGAAGAAAAATGTGGAAGACATCATTGATAACGTCGTACCTCTGAGGTAACTACAACTGACATGAGACTCCCTAACTATCTCCAAAACCTCAAAAGGTCCAACATTTCTCAGAGAAAACATTCCATGTCTTCTAATCCTCCAATTTCCCATCCTTTGTTTGACACGTAGGAAAACTTGATCTCTCTCCTCGAACTCCAGAGGTCATCTCTGTTGATCGACATAAGACTTCTATCATGAATTCTTAGTAGCTATCCTCTTCCCAATCAACTCCACCTGCTATTTAGTCTCCTGAACTGGATGAGGTCCCAGCATAGCTACCACTCCTCCTCTGCCCATCATAGGGTTGATCAACATTGTATACCGTACAAAGCCTCATAATTTTCCATTGGAATAGTTTCTTGAAAAATATTTTGTTAGACAAACTCCAAAAGATGTATGTGCATCTCCCAAGAACCACCAAAATATGGGACACATGCTCGACGCATGTCCTCTAGCACCTGAATATTATTCTCAGACTAACCATATGTCTAGGGATGGTAAGCCATACTCAGAAGTACCTAAGTACACACAGACCTCTTCAATCCCTGCCAAATGAGATAAGTAAAATGTGCATCCCTATCTAAAACAATAGAGTATGGAACCCCATGTAGATATAAAGTCTCCTAGATGTACAACCTCCCCATCTCATCAACATTGAATGTCTACTTGATGGGTAATATGTGATAATCCTTTCTTTGTATTTCAATGAAAACCCAAACTACATCATTCTCCCAAGGTGAACTTGGTAGAACTATCACAAGGTCGATCCCAACATCATTCCACTTCCTCTTAGGAATGGGTAACTATGGAAAAAGAATTTTTGGTTGTTGATGGTATGCCTTCAACTACTGACAGGTGTAACACCTCATCACATACTCAGTGAAATCTCTATTCATTGCTAGCCAACAATACCGCCAGTGTAGATCTTTATACATCTTGGGGACACAAAGATGAACATCCCAAGAAGATAAATGAAAATCTCACATCAGCTCCTCACATATTTCAACTGATACCAATACACATCCATGGAAACACAAGATCTAATCCTCACCTATTGTCCATATATATATATAGGTTCCTCCCCTGAAACACTCTCTCGTATGAACATGCCTTTATAATGTTATGTCTTCCTCCTTCGCACTCGATCAAGTAGGGTAGAGGTAACAACCATAGATGAATGAGATGTCTTCCCCTGTCTATTGTGAACCTCCAAATTAATCTCAGAGAACAGAGCCATAAGCCAACACCCACTACTAGACTCCCAAACTACATATCTCTGATTACTTCGACCCAATGCATCAACTAGTATGCTGCCTTTCCCAAGTGCATAAGAAATCTCATAGTTAAAAGATTGAAGGTACTCAACCCATATTCTTAGTCTCAGATTTAGATCATACTAAGTGAAGATATACTTGAGACTTTTCTGGATTGTGAAAACCATATAATGATCTCCCAACAGATAATGTCATCAATAGAGTAAGGCAGGAACAACTGCAGCCATCTCGAGAACATGTGTCAGGTAATTCCTCTCACGTAGCCTCAACTGCTGATACCCATAGACAATGACTCGTTCCCCTTACATAAGAATAGCTCATAGCTCGATACCTTATGCGTCATAGTAAAAAATATAACTCTTTCCTAGTTCTAGAAATACTAGTATCAGTGCAAATGTCAACCTCCCTTTTAACTCCTAATAGGATGACTCACAAAAACATGATCAAAAGTACTTCATGCCCTTCTTATTGACAATCGTCAGTGGGGTCTCTAAGTGTGAAATGTTCTGTATGAAACACCTATAGTAATCATCCAGACTAAGAAAACATTTTACCTCAAAGAAATTCTTCAATTGCTCCAAGGAAACTACTTCTCCCACTTTTTCTGGGCTTACTGATACTCCAATCTCTGAAATAATATGACCCAAGAAGTGAATTTTATTTATCTAAAAGGGGCATTTTGAGAGCATAGAATATAACAGATGCTCTCTCAGTTTACCCAAAACGATCTCAAGATGTAAGGCATGGTCTTTTGAAGTGTGAGATTACACCTAGATATCATCCATGTAGACTACCTCAATATAATCCAAGTATGGATGGAACACTCGGTTCATCGGTGCCATGAAAACGGCAGGCGCACTCGTGAGACCGAACAACATAAATACATACTTGTATAGTCTATACCAGTTTCGAAAGGCTGTAAGAGGTATATCATATTGTCAAATGTGAATGTGATGGTAACCAGATCTAAAGTAAATCTTTGTGAACTCCGAGGCTCCTCAAAGATTATCAAGGAGATCATAAGTCATTGGAAATGGATATCAGTTCTTGACCGTCAACTGGTTCATCTTCCAATAATCCACTAAAAGTATGAGGGTGTCGTTTGATTTATTCACAAGTAGGATAGGTGAATCCTAAGGAGATGTATTGGGTCAGATGAAACCCTTTCTCTGTAACTCCTCCAACTACTTCATAATCTCATGTAACTCTGGTGTAGTCATCTTATAAGGATGAATGGACATTGGTGCCTCCCCTGGAAGAAGATCAATAGAAAATTCTACCTCTTGCTCGGGTGGAAAAAATGAAAAGGCCTCTGGAAAGGAATCCCTGAAATGTTCCACCACTGGAGGAAAGTCTAACTATAAATTCCCCTGGTCATCTAGATATAGATAATAAATCTAGGCTATAAATCTTCTCGACGCATGATGCTCAGGTCCCTCTCTGCTTTCCACGACATCCCATTCTCCCTTATTTTTGAACAAACTACCCTCTAGTGATATAAAAATCACCCCTCGATGATTGTAGTTGAAAATAGCCTAAAATGGAACTAACCAGTCCATTCTAAGAATGACATCAAAACATGTCATATCTAAGACCCAGAGGTCCCATAAGAAGTGACACCCACCAACCTTATTAGGGAACTCTTTTCACTGACATACACTAGCCGTTCATTTCCACAATGGAATGTCCAGCATCAAGAAATTAGGAAAATTAATGACACATATCTCATGTATCTCCACAACAAAAATATATATGAATCTATAGGAATCCCATGTATCGAAAATTGTAGATTCTAAAAATGAGGAAACTAGGATTGTACCTCAAACTGTAGAGGGTCCTGGATCCTACTTCTTTTGGGATTGCCCCACTGAAAATGTCTCGCCTGTGTCAGAGACCTATGACCCTGCCTGACCACCCTGAGTTTATCCAAGCTTTTGTCACTAAATGACTTCTAACTAGCTACTACGTCCATGACCTCCACCTCAGCCTGAATGACTGGACGAGCTCCAGTTCCTTACCTAATGAGAAATGTGTGGACCTGCACTAGAACATGGAGTCAAAATAGATCTCATATCACCAGCTACTAGTGAGATGAACTAACATAAACATTCAAGATGACCCGTATTTCCTCCATATCATCCCTCCACAGGGTCTCAAGGGAAATGAAGCCTCATATGCCCGCTTTTCCCGCACTGGTAGCACAAAACCAGGATACCGGAAGTAGTATATCGTTTCCTCGGATCTCTGCATGTAGAATCCATATAGAAATTCATGTTGTCAGCCAGAGCGGTACCAACGTCAAATGCCTAGTAACCATTGCTCACATCTCTAGAGTCCCTCAGATTGCATTCCATGATAAGTGCCTAGTTGACTATAGAGGTGATGGAAGACAACCTAAAGATGTTCACCTATGATCAGATGTCAAGCCTGATACCATCCTCAAACATCCTCAGCAGGAATAACTCATTACATCCTAGGATGGGCGTGAAGCACTGCAGATCAGGGATATAAGATGAATACTCAATGATCCAGAGAGTACCCTATTCCAAATTCATGAACTCTAGGGCTCGATCGACCCTCAAAATATCCATGAAGATGTAATCATAGAAGGCACACTAGAACTCATCCCAATCCATTACCTACATGCATCCCTCCTGTGAGATCACATATGACCGTCTCTTGGTGGAATATCACAGCATTTATATAGAGGGTTTGACCATCCTCTCTAGAGGAATCTTCAGATGCTCAAAGATTGAATGCATGGCCTCTAACCATGATTCTGCAGCCTGAGGTCCTCCATCCCCCTAAGGGTTGGAGGATGCTACTTATGAAAAACCCACATCAAATATTCCATAGGCGGGGAAGAGGTGTTACTATTTATAAGGTCTACATAAACCTCATGAATCCTTCTCTGAACTATACATTAGCACCTGCATCCAGGATAACGACTGGTGCTAGGATAGGAAATACTGGAGGATCTTCTTGTAGTCAATATTCTAACATATATAGTGTCTTCTTGTTTCCTTGAATCTAGTGCAGGACAAGAGGATGTTGGGGTGGCATGACTCTACAAGTTCAATCACACACCTTAGCTCAAGATTATCAGGGACTAAAACGTAGAAGTGAAAGAAATGGAAAGGATATGGAAAGCATTCATGTTTTTCAAAATAGGGATTCAAGGAGTGTATAACCCCTATATGGTGTGTTCCTTTAATCCTTTACATGGGAAGTTACTTGAATCCTTTCCACTGATTGAGTTCTTCTACCCAACTAACCCATATATTTTGTCCTAAAACAAGACTACACGGCGTGTTCTCCTTAAACACGGCGTATATTACATAAGTTTCAACCACCTGTGTCATTAGACAATCTACGAGAGACATAATTCACTCTACACGGCATGTTTGTGCCAGACACGACATGTAATAGAAGTATTTAACCCACCCATGTCATTGTTCACACGTTAGGTTTCACAACTGACTCTACATGGCGTGTTTGTGCTAGACATGTTTTGTACTAACTACCAATAATCCACCCATCTTTTTCGTCCCATGGATAGACACATAGTCTACTCACACAGTGTGTACATCCCGTACACAACATGTGCCTCCAAGGATTTCCTAACCCCGTGTCTCAGCCCACACAGGTAGTTACACAGTTAGAGACTACATGAATTGTACCTAAAGTACATGGTGTGTACATAAGAAAAGGAGTTCCTTCCCAAACAGAAGGACACATGGTGTGTATTTAGCAACACACACCATGTATTGTATGTTTTTACAGACAGAAAGCTTCAAAAAGTACTCCATAACCTATAAAACAATGACACAAACATTAAAGTGCAAAATTCTGATCCGTGGGGGCCCATACACCTTACGAATCAACTTTTGGAATCTTGAATATGTCATAAACAAGAATAACAATGCAATGATCCCCCAAATTCTGATCCATGAGGACCCATAACACCTCAATAACCATAGTGTGGCATTAATTCAAATGAAACATTACAAAATCCCATACCCTATCAAATAGCGAGTATTCTATCAAGTCATTTATTACAACATCTTGTACATATATCACAACATCTATCACAACATCAATAAATCTGTAATGCACCCTAAATGTCATGGAAAGAATACATGACATGTGATCTCTAGAAAGTGCCTATGAGATTCATGGGTAGGTATACCCTCATCTCATCATGTTTCAATAGAAATAGAACCTCAATTATATCAATATTAATAGCACAAAATATGTGAATCACCCAACAGTGAAACCAAATCAACAATAATAATTGGAAAACTAGAAAAATTGCAATGTATGAGGTAAATTGGGTTTTACATGTACATAGGCTAGCTACTCCCAGGAACATCTTATTACCATGTACCAATTCCTTCATATCCTAGGATATAGGTCCCATACAGTAATTCAATAAGAAAATAATTCCACTAATACCACTTTGTAACATCTCGGTTCCAGGTTTTCCTAGAAGTTCCCTATACTCAGTTGGGCACATGGCCTCAAACACTTTTCCAAAAATAGAAAAGGCTATCGAACAGAAATGGGGGTATTGGGTGTGGTAGTGGGGAAACAATTCCCCTATTGGAAGAGTAATGCAACAGAAATAACAGATATACAATAGAGGAAGCTGTAATAACATGTAGAATGTAAAAAACAAAATACTGAAAGAAATAAACAAATGGAGAACATATAGAAATATTCGATGATAAATATGTCTAGGAAAATAGACAAAAAAGACACAATGATTGAATAAAGTACTAAACCAATATACAATGAATACAAATAAACTATAAAAACATCACAAGCCTCGGCTTGGTCCCATGCTCTCCAGTTCCACAGTAGTCATGTATCTGATGTAGAAGGGTGTTTTCCCTTATCAATACCCTCAACAATGTAATCTATTTGGGCCCAAAAGAATGTACCAAGCTGGGTGTGAGAAGAATCTCATTTTGAAATCACCCAAAGATCTCTTCCTAACAGTCAGTGAATATATATGCAAGGAAATAATAAAAATGAAGCAGTAAACTAATAAAATACTCAAAATTAATCAATATTTCTATTTCAATTACATTCCTTTTCATATATCATATAAGCATCTAATTAAAAACAAGTAACCCTATAAAAAGTTCTCACAGCCTATCCCCTCTGGTTCAAATAATCAAAAATAAGAAACCCTCTGAGATGTACTCATAGTATAACACCTCTGGTTCAGCTTTAGCAAAGAATCTATGTGGAAGCACTCACAGTCAATTCCCCTTGTGGTTTGTATCAGAAACCATAGACACTCTGAGGAAGTAATCGACGTCCAATTCCCCATATGGCTTCGCAACATGGGACTACAGACACTCTAACGGAGCATAAAGTACATCCCCCTATGGTCACACAACGTAAAAGTAATCAATCACTCTGGAGAAGCCATCAACATCCATTATCCCTATTGTCTACTTCACCAAGTTCCCACAACCATGTGTAAGTCAATCGTACACATCTATGTTCAATATCCAATTTAATCCTTAAGAACTACCTAGCTAATAGCTTTCATGAACTACATGGATAAAAGCTACAAGTATATAACAACATTAGATAAAAACTCCATTCTAACAACACTAGGCATGGAAAGTAAGCAGCCAAACCAGAAAAGCTAGACCAAACGGTCAACATAAAAATAAACATGGTCAACCCATCCATAGCATGGAATATAATACTTTTCACAATCAAACATCCTTAAATCGAGCACAAATGGCATAACAAACATTAACAGGGATAAAATACCTAAACACGCAATACCTCGTTCTAGGGTATTGGGATCTTTTTCACATAATATTTAAAGACGAACTACGGAAAGTCACAAAACACATACCTCGGTGTTGTATGAATGATATTGTTGAATCCCAACCATTGAATCGACATAGAACGCCAGATATCTACAAAAACATATAAAAATATTAACCAAGAATATCTCACGAGAGAGTAGAAATAAATATATGTGGTTGTAGAATAAGTAAGAACTCACTGATGTGATTCCAACACAAATGATGGAGTTCAATTCGGAGAATGGACTATGAGTCGGAGGACCGGAGAATATTTGTCGGTATATGTTGCTCCTGAAAGAGACAAACCTAGAAGAAGTGTGTTCTTCCAATTAGATGCAACCCCAGTCTGATATAACAATTAAATGAAAAGTATATGGTGTGTTTTATAAAAGTACATGATGTGTAATTTCCGTAACCGGTCTCCAATTTCGGTTGTCTCTATATCACCCCACACGACCTAGTATATGGCCTTTACACGACCAATACATGATCACCCACAGAAACTGGGTACGCAATGTTGAGTCCAATGTACACGGCATGTACACCATAAATTTTCAGCTTCTCTTATTTTTCTCAAAAACACCATAAAAGAAAACTCATACCTGAAAATAAAGTCAAGGATCTTACAATATTTTATCACTAATCTAGGATTGGGAAACATTTTTAATGATCATTTCATTCCACTAAATTGGGTAAAATAACTAGGTGTGGGCATAAATTGAGATCTCTATAATTATGGGTATAATAGCGAAGTAAAATTGGAATTATGACTTAGTTGAAAAATTTAGGAGATATACAATATAGAAAAACTTCATTTAATTTTGATTTTAAATCCATTCAAATTCAAACATTTGTTTAACACACTAAACCCAATTAATAAGATACAAACACGCACACAAAAATCAACTCTCAGAATAAAACCTAATTATAATACTACTGCATTAATTTTAGTTCAAATTTTTTTTCTACGTACCCAAGCACATGCTCTCTAAAATGTTTTGTCTTACTCATTCTAGGACCATTCCTAAATTCTTATTATTTCTATTCCATCGAAACTTCACCTTTGATTTGAAATACCTTTTCACAACCATTTTGGATTTCATATTGTATCCTTTAAATTTATTTAAAAATAATACCACATTTAATATATCATTTCTAAATGGAAATCGTAAATGATTTTTGAAACAAAACTCATTCCATCATAAAATAAAATATTAGGGCCAATGGAACATTTTTTACCAACGGTCCATCGATTAACCATTAAAAAATAAATGTAATCACTATTGTATTTAGGAAAATATAATCCAATACTAGTTTATTATTAGAGATCACTCATGTCATATAACAATATTGAAATTATCATAGTGATACCACACACATATAAAATCATCACATAGGAAAGTAACTTAATGATTTCAAATACACTAACCACAAATAATGATTTTAAAATTACTCATAATCTAATACCAACTTATTTTAAGTCCAAGAGCTTCAATCGTGACCATAAACGGTATCAAATGAAATAACTTATCATTTCAAACCAAAATTCCAAATTGGGATAACTAAGGTTAAAATCATCAGTTGACATAATAAAACCATAACCTTGAGAAATGGTGTGTGGTTACCACCCTACATGCACCCATATGTCATCAAAAAAATATCAACACTTTATCTCAATGTATCAATTGTTAATTTAACCAAATTTTTACATAAAAACAAAATAAAAATATTGGGGAAACATACATTGAGGGAAAATTTAACAACCTCATGAACACAACATTATAAGAACTCATCTATAAGACTCACATCAAATACACATGAATTATGATGATTTCACCTTACTAAAGTGTCCTTATGTCCAAAAAATCCTAAACTGGTTAAAAAAATCATATAGAAAAAATGGAGATGAAACAATAGGAGAATGTAATATATAACACATTAAATCTATGTAATTAATACCATTTGAATGATTAAGATAAGACAAATATATTCATAGAGAAAAATAGGGAATACAATCATGACTTCCCCTATATGAGGAGTCTTAAAAAGATGAAATCATGATGAGGCTTCCATTTTGAATTCCCAAACGACTATCTTTCCCCTTAAAAACCATAATATCTTAGTCATAACATGACTGTAATGGTAATTTCATAACACCTTTTCTGCTCATGCTCTATTATAGCATGACCCTAATGGGTCATGGAGTGACCTATCACCTATAAGAACATGGTCTTCTCTAATACAACACTATTGTAAAATGACCCATGTGCATCATGACATGAATATCCTTGGATAGAGGGCTTAACTCTATAGTAAGGAACTAAAATTGTGTGATCACTCTTGTAATGTTGTGCCTCTATACCTATAAGAAAAACCGAACGCACTAGACTAGGCCTTCCTAGAACGAGATCTTCACTTTATTCCCCATATCTCATATTTTTTTGAGACCCCTAGATTCATGGTGTGACTATACCCTTTCATTAAAGAAAAATTCATGCATATGGGATTACATCTTAATTTGGTAACCACATGCATGTGGATTCCCAACATTGACAATATAAAACCATGTTCGTAGGCCACATTATAGCCTTGACGCCATAGTTGCAAACCCATGACATGGTGTGACCTCCCATGTTACCCATCATCATTGTGTAACACCGACACATCATAGAGTGAGGATCCACCTATAACCAAAAATTGTATCTAAGGCCAACTCATCCAACTATAGTGCTAAAAGATCAAAATTCCTTATATTTTCACCAATATCTAATGAAACTGATCATTATAAGACCATTAAACATTATATTAGGTATAAATTCATTTAGAAATATGATATTTTATATCACATAAATGGACCATGATCATAATCCCTAGGTTAAGGGAATTCATAAGTAATATGAGAAAAATAATAATTATTTATAATTATTTATACAGTTATGGGAGATGATTTTGGTTTTTATTTTCACTCGGCATGTGTATATGTATGTGTTCAATAATAAATTGTTCTTTATATATTTTAATGGATTTACCATCTATTAGTGTTATTGAACATTTTTAAATTAGATATTTATGGTCTATTTTTATGTATTTTTCGTGGACACATGAAAGGGAAAGATGACAAGGACTAAAAAAATCTACGTGTCATAAAATTAAGAATGTAGATGTGAAATTGATTCATGAATATATGTTTTTAATAGATATGATACTAATGTGTTGATATAAAATATGTTCATGTTTGATACTTCATGTGATGTATCCTTCGTGAAACTATAGAGCCTAATTATTTTAGGAACAACACACCAAGGGACCTTTGTGACACATTAGAGTATGTTCATATGAGAGCATTCACAATATTGGATATTAAGAAAACTGGTGATTTATATTCCCCTATGTTTTACACTTTTCAAAAATAATTCCCATGAATGTGTAATATTTAGTTTACTTTTTATTTTTTTCCCTTTCAAAATTAATGTCGTTTTCTTAAATCCAAATAATCGATTCCACAACACATTATAGTGATTAAAAATTTCTTTCACACTCTATAAACATTATTTTCATCATCAAAAATTTCATGTGAGCGTCAATGTTACATAGTTTTCATGTAATTAAATGTCTAAGATCAATATATTTTGTATATTAGAAATGCATTCTTGAATGATTTATAAGACCAATAATATAATCCTTATTTTTAATAGAAATTTTTAAATAATAAACATTGATTATCAATAACAATAATATTTATTTTTAAATTATAATAATTCCCATTTTACACATATTAAAAACATTATTTTCCTACAAAATTGCTAAAAATTGTTTTACTAGTAGCATCAATTTGAAAACAACCATTTACCCAAAAACATTCTAAGAGTATCATATAAAAAAAATATAATATAAAATAAATTAAATGTCCCATAGATAATACATTTTTTAGTGAACATAATCTCAATTCACAGGCATCTTCTTATAAAAAAATAATTACAATTTGGTCCTTATATTACAATTTTTATTACAACCACACATATCACAATACTTTTTC
The DNA here is from genome assembly GCA_963277665.1 of Viscum album. NCBI lineage: Eukaryota > Viridiplantae > Streptophyta > Magnoliopsida > Santalales > Viscaceae > Viscum > Viscum album. The sequence goes on along the minus strand of OY728120.1, from coordinate 452,467,001 downwards.
CTTATAACCAAATTTTTTTATCATTTATTTAAATTACTATTTTTTTCAAAATTATCAACAGAATAGTTAGGTAGTCTCTATGAATCATTTCTATGAAAAATAATCTTTTAATTAAAAAATAAAATCCCTTAGTATAAAAAATTTATTATATTTATTAAAAACCAATCCTTTTAAAAAAATATTCCTATGTATAAAATGATGTTTTAGGAAAGAAATTAGTAATAAATTACCATTGATTCAAAATTACATAAATAATTAATATTAATATGGAGCAACATGTTAGTATAATATTGGAGGCACCTCAGTAGTTTTGTTCCCAAAAATTAATGGATTATTGAATTAAATATCTAATTTATCTAAATATTCAACCACAACTCATGATAAAAATATTTATATTAATTCATCATGAGGATAACCACCAAGGAATGATATTTTTCATAAAACCATGTCATTTTGAAAAGGATCCCATGTAACACTCATGAAGAAGAGTATATTAATTCTATTAGGATTCATGACACATGTTTTATATTAACTGGCCCCTATATTATTCATTTTTTAATGCTTTGAAGAATTTATCACCTAGGGTAAATATATATAATATCGAATAATTGAAAATTGATTACTTAAAATAATTTTTACACTAGAATGAATAAAATAAATAATTCAAGTTTATATATATATAATTAATTATATTTCATATCAATGTAATATTATCATTTTGGTCTTGTCACACTATCAAATTGATATTTCAGACATTCTAATTATCTAGAACTATCTAGACACACTTCAATCAACTAGTTGAACTAGTGATAATAGTTTTTTATCTTTCAACAACATGTATAATAAACATTACATTTTTATGAAACTAATCAATGAATTGAATGGATAAATATATAATTTATTTTAGTTAGGAAAAAGTTAGATATCCAATTATTTTAATTTAACACAATTCAATTTAACTCATCATAAATTACACATAAATAGTTATATGATTAATGATCCAACATTTCCCTTGATTAACATTACATATCCGATGTTGAACACACTTATATTGTCTTATAATGTAAATATAATTGTTTAAAATAAAAATAATCATTTCATATTAAGTCATTTTTAAATACATCCTCTAATTTCATCTGAAAAAACTAAAATACCACAAATTTTTATTAAAAAATTGATATCAAAATAATAATAATATAAATAATAATACTATTATTATTTATAATGTTAATAATAATAATAATATTGTATTATTTGGCTATTAGTAATTGAAAGGGGTTGGTTTGTTTATTAGATATATTTTTTTTAATCTTACAACACTAAAGATTGTGAATGAAATCATTATTTTAATCATGTTGATGTCAAAAAACATGTTTTCAGATTTGGGTATAAATTATTTTGTTGAAATGGATCCTATAGAATCTGAAAACATGTTATCATATAACATATTTTACTGTGATACTAATTAATATAGATAAGAAACTAAAGTGTTTTCTTTTGGGATTTTTTTTGGATTTTATAAAAGTTTACCTAAATTCTACATCGTTAGAAAAAAAATTATCCCTACAAAAAATGATTAACTAATGTATTAATATGATTGAATTATAAATTTTTTATCTAGGTCCAGCGTCATTAGATACTCTAAAGAAAACTGTCAGAAGTATAATTTTTTTTCCTTTTTCCCCAATGAGGTGAAAATAACTAAATGTGAAATATAACAATATTTGGCTCATTATAATATATGTAAATTATATTAAAAGGGATAAGTATGAGTTTGAACAGCCAAATTCATAGATGGGGATGAGGGGATACTTGAATTATGATGATTATTAATTAAATACAGATTTTTTTATAAATTTTCACAATGATTATTAGGTTACTACTATGTATGTATTTTTGAAACATATTTATAAGACAACACTTTAAGAGATAATTGTGAGTGGAATTATAGATTTTATAATAAAGTTATTTATCAATCTGATTAAAACTCAATTGATCTGAGTTCACATGTTGTATCATTGTCTGTAAAAATAGAATTTTTATATGAGAAATGGTGGGAAGAGAAATTTTTTTATTGATATTGGATATTTGAATAAGATTATAGTAGTGTAGAGTCTACTGGTAGGCCTACTAGTGGAGATAAAGTGATACAGTTACTACACTTGGTTAGTGGTCATGTTTTTAGGAATCCTTCTAATTAGGGTGTCTATGTTTTGAACAAGAATATATAAACTACAATAGTTAAAAATTCATGATGGTCCATATGTTGATGGTCATAGGAAGAATAGGGTTTATCATGATCAACATGATGATGTTAATGATCAATTATAAAAAAAATTGTAATGGGAATATCATAATATGTAACAAATCTTGATAAGCTTATCAGAAATTGTGTTGAAATTGGGCACATGTCATGTGATTTTAGATATAGTCCAAACAATTCGAGGAACCCTAATGAAGAGTATGTATAAATTGGAGGAATTTTATATCCCTCATATAAATTAAATTAAATAATAGAAATATTCATCACATTAAAAGAACATATCTAACAAATCTATATCTATCACTCAATCTCTGTCATATTTTCAAAATGATTTTTATTGGAATAACTAGGAAAATGTTCTTGGAAATGATTTAAATTATTACGATCGATAACATTGTCTCTATATGACTCTTTAATTTTTTGAGCTATAAGTTAATGTAGTATGAGGATATTTTTTCGATGTTTTGGAAAGCTATCTGATAACATACTTTACATGATTAGATTATGGTCTTATATTTTTTCAATTATGTATTGATGTAATAATATAATCTCTAAATCACAAAACCATATTAAAATTTAAAAATTATGTTATGTCATGTGTTTGTTTAAAGAATTCATGATTCGATATTTTATTTATGTTGATAATAATAATAATAATATTTCGCAAATTATGGCTTCAAGTGGGATTATGAAAAATAATTAAACTTTGATCTAGTGTAATGACACCGACCCAAGTATCCTGCAGATAGTGGTTACTTTGTTACATTGGTACCAGTTGTTGGTGATCATATACTGAAGGACCTGTTTAACTGACTTACAAAACTATATAAACAAACTACTCCATTTTACATTGGATATATAAATTTATATTATAATAAAAATCCTTTATAACTTTCTCTATGTCCTTATTTATATCAAAGAGATTGGAAAAATATTAAATTTAGTGTTAGATTATTTGTATTGGAATGAGAATAGAAGACAATACCAGTTATTAAATAATGCATAATCAATATGGAAAAGTTTGTGACAGGATTAAATTCACCTTTAATATATAACTGATGCATGAATATTAATATGGATTGAATAAATGGTGATCAAATAAATTCATATAAATAATCACTTGAGTTTGAATATTATCCATGGATATCGTAACAATTCATATTGTCACATGAAAATCAATAACTAGTTTCATAAATATAGAATTTATAATGTTGAACACCATAATCATGTCGTTAAGTAATTGTGCCAAGACGACATGTGTAAAAAGGAAAAGAAAAAATAAATACCCAAAATAATTTGTTTCATTATACCAATTATAGTGACACTTCTTTTCATTCTTAAATTATTAAATCATGTAAAAGAAAAACAAAACAAAATAATTATACAATAAAGATCCAATCGTTTATTGTCTTGAAAAAATAATACCATATATAAAATTTTAAAAATTAAATTTAAATATTTATTCCTAAGATATAGTGTCTTGTAAAAATTAGGACCATGAAAAACATTTAAAAAATATTACTTAACCATTTATTTTATTCCTTCTTCTCTAGCTTCTTATTGGCCATTGAATTGTCCTTTGTAAAAATAGTCACCTGAGGATATACGAAAAAATTGGGTGAAAAGAATACAAGAAAGAGGATAAATAATAACATTAAATGATATATCATGGGGTTAGAATAATCAAAATATCATAATACAAGTCATGAGAGGAAGAATTAGATAATTACAAGAACTACATAAATATATAAAATTGAAATGTAAAGTCATAACGGTAAACTACCACACATAGTTTCCATCAAAGCTAGTGTCATGTTAATGAATATTTCAGTTTTCTCATGATATTAATCACATTAAACAATACATTTTAATGCTATATAATTCTAAGTTCACCTGTCACATCATAACGTTTACATTGTTCTATAAAATTTTGGGTTCACCCTCACATCATAATATTAACATTATCATGCAAGAAACATAGAACATATATCAATTTTGGATAAAAAATTACCCATGGAAAGGAATGGATTTGATTTCATAAATAATTAATTCATAAAATTCTTTTTAGAAATGAGTTAGGTAATAACATTAATGATATAAGAATCATTAACTGTGAGTAAAGAATAAACAATCTCGAGAAGTAAAAGGTTCATTTTTTGATAGAATTCGTCTTTTGAAAAACATTATTTTTTTAATAAATTAAAATAAGAATAATTAATATCCCATATATGTTAAGATAAATATCAAGAAACTATATTCAATGAATATCCATACTGGAAAGTGGGTGAATGGCGGGAAACCCAATGAAATAGAGTTGGGTTCCTGAATTCCCCTTTTCCTGATTCTAAATGCATGCTTCACATTAATATCCTATATAATTAGAGTAGATTAATTAATAAAAAAAATTTATAACCATCTATACCTAAATATTATTAGATATGGTTTTATTGATTTCATATATGGGCATTATAATTAGTTATAGAGTTTAAGTTTACCACTCGGGAGCATTTTTTTTAATTGTTTTCATGATCAGTTCAATTGTATATATGAATGAATGTTTTTGTAAAATGCGGATAAATATCTAGAATTGTTATTATATGTTAGTAATGATATTCCATACGTTTTAGTGATCATATAAATAATTTTAATATATTCTATGAGGACTAATAAATATATAAATATTAATGATGATCGTTTAGGTTAGTTTTGGCATTTTTCGATAACAATGAACTTGTTTTGTTTTATAATTTAGTACTAAATATAACTAATTGATCCAAAAAATAAATATTGTTATAAAATATACTCTTAAATATTTCTTCAACTATTTAATGGTTCTATTTACATCCATATGGTGTTATGGAAAAATGACAGTGCATCATCCATGATGTGAGTCAATTGACACATCACATGCGATGATTTAATATTTAAAATAAAATAGAGGGAGGATGGAGTTTAAGGATTAATAATTCATTAAAATGATATAATTATAGTATATAAATCATTATTTTGTTGTAATTATATTTCTTTCAACTTGGGTGAGAGGAGATTTAGAAAAAATAAATAAATTGAAAGGAAGTTAAAAGGCAGAGAGAGAGGATTTACCTCTTCAATTTTTCCTCATTAAGAACCTCTCTAGGGAAATGTTTTTGGGATTTTTAGGATACCAAAAGATCCATAATGTGGGGGAGGGACACGGCAGAATATTGGGAAAAATTTAGGCAATAATCAAGGCTTTATTGGTGTTTGGATAAGAGGGGATGATGGGTGTTATTTATAGTGGAGGAGAGGGATGTTTTACACATATTATATTCATTAATTTACAACTTTATCTCAATACTATAAATATTTTAAGAATTATGACTATATATATTAAAATAGTGAAGGAATGTTCGGTATTTTTGGCATACATCATTCTTACATCCTTAATGACTCCATAATTCATGTATTTAGATTTTATTGCATATTATTATATTTTCTGATTAAAAAAAAATCAAATATTTATTATTAAAAAAGAACATTACACTAAATTTTTTTTGATATGTATAATCCAAAAATGATCTAAATTTAATGAAAATAATTTTCTAAATATGAGTAATTTGATTTTAAATTAAATTCATCATTTACCTAAAAAATACAAACATTATAATTATAACTGATTTTAAAATACTTTAAAAAATACTTAAGGCCTCATAGAACTATCATAAAATAATATGATACCAAAATATTAATCTGTGAATATATTTTATTATGAAAAATTTTCATTTAAATTATATAATTAATCATAAAATTTTAATACAATATTTATGACTTACAAAAATTTCAACAGTTAATTAATAACATTTACAACATTTATTTACTTATACTATGATATAATTATATGATAATTTCATTTATAAGATTCATAAATTTTATTTATTCTTTAATGGGTGAGGTTACTATTCATTTGGCTAGTTTACTATTCATAAGGGTCATATTACTATTCTTAAGTTCAAGTTACTATTTCATTAATATTGGTTTCTTAAAATATATAAATAAATTTTATTTTATTAATTATTCATTTGTATGGGATTAATTATGGTTCATAAGGGATTATATGTGATTATGACAATACTATTATAAGGGATAAATTATGTTGATAAATGTTTGGGTCATTACATTCTACCTCCCTTTTGAAATTTCACCCTCAAAATTTCAATTTAAATTAACAGGTAAGAGTACTTCTCCTTCATCACCTCTTCCAGTCAAAAGTTTCTTCTTTAAACATATAGCTCCTCCCAAACCCTTTGAAAATGAGGTTTGTCTTGTTTGATAGAATCAAATATCTCTAGTATAGAATCTTTACTGGCTACTTCTTATATGAGAGATCATATTCCAGCTACAACACTTCTAAGTTAATCACATGTGTTGGATTTGATATGTACTTCCTCAGGAGTGATATGTGTAACACATCATGAAAAAGGGCCATATTTAGTAGAAGTGAAAGACGATAAGACACAGATCCTATGTGATCAAGGATCTCATAGGGGCCACTGTACCTTGGGCATAGGTTCCCATTAATTCCTAACCACATGACTCTTTTCTAGGGTGATATTCAAAGGATGAATTTATATCCAAAATTGAACTCCATGTCCCTTAGATAGTTGTTAGAATATGTATTTTTTTGACACTATGAAGCTTTGATATTTTGATGGATGCATTGAACCTTCTTTGTTATCTTTTGCACCATAAAAAGTCTATGTAACTCTCTATCTCCAACTTCATCGCAACAAGATGGAGTTGTCCATTGCTTTTTATACAGATCATCATATGGATCCATCTGAATACTCGGGTGGAAGCTATTGTTTTATGAGAACTAAACCAACTGGTGATGCTAATCCCATACATCATTGAGTTATAAATATCATAATCTTAGCATATCTTCAAGCATCTGAATAAAAAATTCATATTGGACATTAGTTTGGTGGTTCAAGGAAATTCTTAAATTTAATTTAGTACTAAAAGCATGTTTAATAGTCCTCTAGAGTGTTGATGTGAACCTATGATGACGACTAGAAATAATCGATTGTGGAACTTCATTCAGTCTCACAACATCCTTCACATATATCTTTTATAGTTTTAAAGTGTGATATCTTTCCAAATAACGATAAAGTGGGAAGTCCTTGTACGTTAGTCCACCACAACCCATGTTATATTGTTTCCTTTGGATATATTCAAGAGACTAGTGACTAATTCCATTATGACATTATCCCATTTCCACATGTTTATAGGAAATTGTTTCATCATACATATTAAATTCTATCACTCCTTATTAACATTATTACATATAAAACACCATGATATATACTCTTCAATATCCTTCTTCATGTGATCCCACTAATTTTATTTAGAGATAATATTACATCTTCGTACCATGTGGATGGATAGAGATTTTTTACATGTGTGCAATATCTAATAGCTCATTCATTATCCAAGGTGATTAAGGAAAAAAAGATGTGTTCCAAACCAAATCAGACCATCATAATCGATATAGAACTCTTTCATATACCATTAAATTACTACATTAACCTTCTTTTGTAACTCTAGATCATCCCAATGGGCCTCCTTAATAGTCACCTATATATAAGTGTGGAAAATAATTTTGGGAAGGTAGTATGTATTCCCTACCATTATAATTTCCAAATCCATAATTTGTATATCTATGTCGATATAGTATTTATCATTCTACAACATGGATAGAGTAGCAGGTTCTTTTCTGATAAGATCATGCGCTACCTTGATTTTCTTTCTAGGATGATAGTTAATAGATAACTCATAGACTTTGATTAGCTCTAATTGTATTCTTTAATGCATATTGATCCCATTTTGCATGAATATATACTTTTGGCCCTTATGATTGGTATTTATGTCCACTTCTCATCATAGAAGTAGTGCCCCTAGCTTTTCATGGATAAATCACAGCTTCTAGCTCTAGATCTTATGATAGGTAGTTCTTCTCACAGATCTTCCACTAATGTGAGGCATAGGCAATAAAATATTCATTTTTCATGAGTACACAACCAATGTCTTTCATCGAAGAATCACTCTATACCACAAAAAAAATCATCCGATTTTTAGTAATGTGAGTACAGGTGCACTGATAAGATTTCACTTTATCTTATTGAGGATTTCCATGCATTCTTCTATTGAGACATATGTTACCCATTTCCTTGTTAATGTAGTTAGTGGGCTTGAAAATCATGATAAATTTCTCAAAAAACATATATAGTACCCTTCTATGACAAGATAACTATTGATTTCTGTGACACTAGATGGTATGTGAAATTCCTTAATTTCCATTGACATTGAAGGGTCCAGGAAAATTCACTCACTTGTGATCATAGACCTCATGAATGTGACTTGCTTCATCCAAAAGTCACACTCTCTAAACATGGTTTGTAATTTCTCCATCCATATTGTCACTTATACAAGCCTTATATGTTCTTCATGTTCCTCCTTTATGTCAAATTAGATGATAATATCATCCATACACACTAAAAAAAATTTTGAGGTGATTTCGAAACTCTGTATTCATAAAATCCATGAATATTGAAGGAGTGTTAGTATGGTCAGAGATAATCACCAAAAACTCATAGTGCACATACCATGTATGGAAGGCAGTCTTGTGAATAACATCCTTTATCACCATAAAATAATGTTATCTAGAACAATTATCCACCTTTAGAATGTATTTAGATCCTCTTAAATGGTCGAACCATTCATCTATCTTTCAAAGAGGATACTTGTTCTTTATGGTGACCTTATTGAGTCCCCGATAAACGATACCCAGCAGTATTGATCCTTCCTTATTCATGGAATATTTCATAGGTGGACCCCAAGGTGATCTCTATGTCACATGAACCCTTTGTACAGATTCTCTTAAAACTACTTATTTAACTTCTCTACTTTTATAGGAGACATCCTATAGGTACACATTGAGATATGTGCAGATTTTGGTTTAAGTTCAATTAAAAACTATACGTCATGATATGGGGGAAATCCAGCTAACATTCTAGGATGAACACCACTATATTCCAACATGATGGGAATTTCCACTTGGTTGATACCTTCATTTGATTAAACTATTTGGCTGAGGAATGATTCTTTAGAGGGAATAAACACCCACACCATTCAAGGATTTTCAAAATGATATTCATTATCTTCCTTGAATTTATAGAGGATAATGGGATCATCCAGAATATGAAATGATCTTTCATTTTACTAATAGTTTATATGTTCTCTTTATAACGAGAGCCAATCCATCCCCAATATTGCATTGAACTCTACCAAAGGATGTATATTGAGCTTCACTGGAAGAATATTCCCTCATACATAAATGGACTAGAGTCTGACACTTGGGTTACAATGATTGGACCACTATGTGTTTTACAGATATATCTACATGAAGGATTTTAATATTTGATTAAATAATTACAAAAAACATGTAGGATTTAACTAAATGTGTAGAAACAAAATCAAATAAGACTTTATCCATTATGGAGTGGATAGGATGTGTACCTTGTATTAATTTGTTTTTTCTCAACATCAACAGTTGTGATGAAATGATCATTTCCTTTCTCCTTCCTATTTGGTGGCTATTGACACTGATTACCATCGAGGACTCGAGGTTTAGTGAACTAGATTGCATAGTTCCCTTTCTCCCTGCAGTTATAGCATTGGACTTGGGGTGGTGCTCTCTTTTCATCCCCCACATCTTCATTTTTTCAAATATCTTTTCAATATTCATGATCTTGGTGTCCTCCAATCACACACTTGAATCACTTCTACATCCATTTTAGTAATTTCCCATGATGGTTCTTCCCACATTTTTAACATGTGGGTGGTTCATTTTTCTTTCCACATTTCCCTTGATATCATCATCTTGAAAATAAATCTTTCATTTCTTATCACCATAGCCAGAAAACCATTCTACAAACTCCATCTCTAATATGAGATCTCATTGAACAACTACTTCATAAATCCCAATTTCTATAATTGAAATATTCTTTCAAATGTTTTGTTTTAAACCATTAATGAAACTGTCACCTTTGATATCATTACAGATAATAAAACCCAAAGAACACCTTTGATGCCTTGAGATATTTTCTTCATTGGATGTGACAGATTCTCCATCATTTTGTTTTTTCTCAATGTATTCTATCTCTATATTTTTAAGAAGATTCTTGGGGAAATAATTGTTAAGAATCAATATATTAATTTTGTTCCCACTCCATCTCTTTAATTTCATCATTCAACATGATTTTCTTATTCAGATCCCACCATTGATTGGTGTGTCAATATTGATAATAAATAGTATGATTCACCATCTCCACCATAAAAAAGTGAATAAAATAAAATATCTCCATCGAGTTGACCCAATGTTTTTCAAATAGTGGATCGAAAGATCCACTAAACATTGATGGTCGTTTCCACATTAAAAAGATGATATAAAATTATTCCCTCTTTGGTGAGGGCGGATGTTCATCATTATTCAGGTTATTGTTCACAACCTAAGAACACTAGGTGATAATTTACATGAATTTTATAAATCCTCCTCCTAATGTATTGTGGATTTTTTTGGGAAATCATTGAATTCTCTATCATATGGATTATGAGCCTGGTTTCTCCAAGACCCCTCTATTTTTTAAAATAGAAACGTTAAGAAAAAAACATAAGACTACAAGTCATGGAAAATTTATTTCTTTGGGAAAATATTTCTAAAGAGATATCATGCTAGATGACTTTCTAAAACAACTATTTTTGGGTACTCACTTATACATAGTCTCATTCTTAGGGCCTTCACATAAGTTCACCAATCATATTTCCCAAATTAACTAAATCATCTTCTCATAATCTATATAGATACCATGTTCATCTATCATATATTATTACATCATTTTTTGTAAAAAAACATCATAAAATAATTACACAATGAAGATTCAAAGGTTTAGTGTCTTTGTAAAATTAACACCATACATAACATTTACAAAATAAAACATATTTTTTTTAATTCATTCTTCTCTAAATTATTATTAGCGCATGAATTATCCTCAGTAAAAGTAATCTCTTAAGGATATTAATCAAAAAGTGGTGTTCTAAAATCCTAGTAAGAGTATAGATAATAATATGAAACAAGATAACATGGGTGAGGTTAATCATATCATAATAATCATAATCATGATAGGAAATATTATATAATGGCATGGAATGTGGAAATAAAAAAAGAGACATCATGTATTAATGGTAAACTACCACACAAAATAGTGAATCTATTATCATGTTCATGAATATTTAACTTTTCTCATGAATTTCATCCTATTAACCAATTAATTGGAGTGAAATGTAATTTCAGGCACACCTATCAACATAACATTTTCATTGTGCTATAAAATTCAAGGATCTCTAGTAACATCATAACATTTAAATTATCATGCATTACACATTGCACGTATATAATTGTTTGAAATAAAATAACACATGGAAAAGAATGGGTTTTTTTAATAAAGGCACCATTCATAATAATTGGTTTAGTAAATTAATGGTGAAATAACATTCTTGATATAAGAATCATTAACCTTGAGTAATGAAGAATCAATCTCGATTAGTAAAAGGTTCATTTTTTTAAAAGGAGTTATTTTTGAATTTATTATGTTTTTCATAAAATGAATTATGAAATAATTATATCCCATATTAGGTAAAATAATTAAAATAAATGATTTTTAAAGAATACCCATAATAAAAACGGGGTTAAATATGGAAATCCCAAAGAAACATATTTGCTTTCAAGAATTCCCCTTACCTTGAGTTTATAGGATTTATTCACTTTATTATCATGTATCATCAGATTACATTCAATAATAAAAATATAAATAAGCTTTTATAAATTAATTTGATTCCTTATTGTTTTATTGAGTTAATTTATGGGCATTATAATGAGTTATACAGTTTAATTTCATCATTCAGGATCATTAATTTTAATGGTTTTCAAGATCGGCACACATATATACTTTAATGGATGTCTTTGTAAAATGATGATAAATATTAAGAATTTTTATAATATTATAGAAATGGTATTAAATAATTATAAATGATCTTATAAGAAATTTATTTCTTTATAATGATTATTAATCATTATATAAAATTTAGTGATGATTATTTAAGGTGTGTTTCGGTAGTTCTTTAATCACAACGAACTAGTTTTGTTTTATCATATATTATTTTGTATAAATGTTACATACATACAATAAATATGGTTATAAAATAAATTTTTTTTCAACCATTTAATGGTTCAATTAAAATCATTTATGGTGTCAATGTAAAATGAAATTTTATCACCCACGATGTAAGTAAATTGAAACATCATAGGAGATTATTTAATTTTTAAAATAATTGAGAAAGAGGGTGGATTTTATTGACTAATATTTTATAAGAATTAAATAATTAAACTATATAAAACATACTAGAGATATCATTCCATTTGGATGAAGGGATTTTAGGATATAATAAGAAATGAAATGAAATGGAAGGGAAATTAAAAGGAAAAGAGAGAGGATTTACTGTTTTAATTTATCCTCCTTGAGAACCTCCTTCATACAAGGATATGGTTTTTTGATCAGAAAAAGAGATCCTAAACGTGTGGGAGGGACTATGGAATAGGATTGGTCTAAATTTAGTTGTGTCCCAATGAACTATAGTTGTGAGGAGAAGAGGGGGTGAGGGTGGTATTTATTATGAAGGAGAGGTGTGTTTTAACAATATTATATTCATTAATTTACTATTTTAACTCAAGAATATGAATATATTGGGAATTATAAATAAATAGATTTAAATAATGATGTTTAGTTATCGATTTCGGGATTAAATCAACCATATATTGTCTATGACTCCATTATTCATGTATTTAGCTTTTATTGTAAATTATCGTATTTTGCAATTCATCACAAATTCAAGTAATTCAAAAATATACCATAAAGAAACCCTAACCATTTTTAACATATAGAATTAAAAAAATAACTCCATTTACTGAAAATAATTTTCTAAATATAATTAATTTAATTTTAAATTAAAATGATCATTAATATTTAAAATACAGTTTTTAAAAATTATAACTGATTTTAAAATACTTGGACAAAATAATTAGGGTCTCAAAAAATTATCTTAAAACCATATGCCATAAAAATATTAATATATGATTAAATTTTACTAAAAATAATTTTCTTTTATATTATTAAATTTATCATAATATTTTAATTAAATATTTTTTACATACAAAAATATCAACACTTAATTTATAATTTTAAAAACAATTATTTCCTTAGACTGTGATATAATTATACCATACATTCTTTTATAAAATTAAAAAATATTATTTTTACATTAATGGCTGATGTTATAATTAATTTTCATGATTACTTTTCATTAGTTTCATATTTTTATTCCTCATGTAATATTACTATAAAATTGGTATTAGTTCCCCAACGTCTAGATATACTTCATATTTTATTAATTCTTCATTTTGAATGTCTTTATTAGGGTCCCTTTGATGTTATATGTGATTACAATGTTAGTTTATAAAGGGAGTAATTTAATTGATGGAATTCGTGGTCATTATGTAGACCAATAATTATTGGTTCCATAACAGGATACTAACATCACATTCAATGTATAATTTATTTATTATATGAAATGGGGGAAACAAAAACAATGTAAGCATTCATATTGAAAAACATGAATAGAAATGTAAATATTTTACTCAATAAATTACTATAACATAATCATAAGTCATCCAAAGTAATATTTGTAATGTTATCAGATGATTATATCCTTAATAAATCATAATATTCAATAAAAATGAAGATACTATTAAAAACACATTAAACTGATAAATATTAAATTCATTAAGAAAAATACATTTTTCATTTTGAAATAACTTACTCAAAATACAAAAAAAAATACAATATATTATGAAAATATTTTTTCAATAAAAATAATCCTTAAAAACATTAGTTTATATAAAAATAATTGGTCGTTATTGACAAAAATACATTACATTCATGCAATGTATGTAAAAAATAGGGATTTCATTCACAAATCTGAAAAAGGAACCTCATTTGGAAAATTATAAGATGTTTCATTTCAAATATTTTTATAAATTTTCAAAATATGTATAAATTACCTTAATAAATCATTGGATAATAGATAATAGTTATTTAAATCAATTTATTGAAAATATAGACATAGAAAAAAAATTCCCAATAGAATGAAAAATAGGTTCGATTTTCCATAAAATCATTACTTTAGTATCTAGAGTGATTAAAATTAAGGGAAAATAATAATATTAAAAAATAAAAATATTTTATGAAAATATAATGCATTCAAAATAGAAACATTAAATAATTATCTAGAGAAGACTCAATCATAAAGTGTCCCAAATAATGACGAGACTGTGAAATAAACTCTTACCGCTTTGGTAACTTTTGAATGATAACCCCTTGTAAAAAAAATAAATTCAAATGAATCATTTACTACCATGAATATAAAAAGAATAATTTTATATCATATCAAATAATATTTACAAATACGAACTGAAAGAAACTGGTGGTGAATATGGAATAAGTTTCAAAATTGAGATGAGAAACCCTTACCAAAGGTCTGAATACCATTGTATATCTTTTAACATATAGTATAATAAATATATATTTCATATAAATCAATTATAGAACCATAATAATACCTATAATAGCATATATTATCTACTTAAATCCTTTTATCACCCATTTACAAACCGTTATTTATTAAAATCACTCCTCCTGGTGATAATTGTTGTTTTCATGTATGTTTTCTTTATATAGTATTGATCTTTGTACATTGATTATGGTTCTAAAAAATTAATAAATAAAATAATTATATAAATATGATATATATTTATTATATTCATACTTAATATCATCGATGAAATGTAGAGATAGAAAAATGAATTACACCGTTCATCGTGATTATTAGTCGTACACGTACATGAATGTTGTCTAAAATTTTCAATAGATGAAATTAAGAAATGTAAAATAATAATTAACCTTTTAAATAATTACAATATAATATATTTAATATATTTTCATTAAATCTATCATTGTTATCATCCATGTAAATTTGGAATGAAAAAAAGATCACACTACTTTATTGAGGTGGTAGTCCACACTTACGTGTGAGCGATGTTATAATTTTCTAATAGATCAGAAGGTAAGAAGGTAGATAAGATATTATAATTCCAAAAGAATTACTATTTCTTAAATATGATATATTTTCATTAGATACATCATTTTAACCATCTAATTAATTTGGTGATGAAATAATAATTACACTTTTATAAAGAGACAGTTAGTTATACATATTTAAGAGCATTTCTTCACTTTTGATATAATGGAAATGTATTGGGAAACGGTTTTGGAATAACCATAAAAAAATAATATTTTAATTGAGATCATTTATTTATTAATATAGGATGGATAAAAAATTATCAGGAGTATAAGAGTAAATAAATTTGAAGGACTCGGTAAAGATGATTACGACTTCTTCATTAAAGTATATTTAACTGCCATTTAAATGTGCCTTATAAGGGTATTTTTTTATGAATAAAAATATATTTAGTTTCTAGAAAATTTTAGAAGAGAATTATCATGGGTTTCTTGAGAAATATGTCTCAATGTGATGTGAATAATTTATAGAAAGTTTTTTCTTTTAATAACAGAGGGAAAGGACACATTTGAAATTTTTTGAAAGAATAAAATAGAAGTAACTAATTATTTATAAAAATTACACAAATTGGATATAGATTATATGAAAATGAGGATATTTTCAAAATATTATCATCTAGAGAAATTTTGACATGTTTTTCGGTAATTATAGTCATTCCCTTTTGTTTTATTCCCTTCATTTACCAATTTTAATATTAAATGTGGCAATTCCTTTCTCAATCATAAAGGGGGTATAATTTTACTTATAATATAAATATTGGTTCATAAAAGAAATAGGTATCATATGGGAGACCAATTATCATCCTAATTGTCTTTTTAAACTTTTTAGGATTTCAATATAATTCAACAACATACATTCATCATAAAATACTATTATTTCAATTTTAAGAACTATTCACATAATTGGATTTTTAAAACAACATGATCAAAATATAATTATAAAATAAAACTGTAAACCATCTCGAATAAGTTATTTTTACCTAAAAAATTTATTGAACATAATAAATCACATAAATTATAAAACTTATAACATTTTTTTATTTTTTATTTTATTTTTTATATTAATTGAATAAATTCTATATCGTTGTTGCGTACCCTTTTAAGGAAATTATTTAGTTACTAAAAATAATAAATAAATTAAAATGGTAATAAATTAATTTATCTTTCAAATAAAAATTTATAATAGAAATTATCCTCTTTTTATCATCATTTTAAAATTCTACAGATATTTAATTCAAGAGAGTTACATTTATTATTGTTGTTTCCATAAATTAATATAAAGGTAAAAATGAAAAAAATGCACCAATTGTCCACATAGTTTATAATAGAATATAAATTTATGAAATAAAACCATCCAATAAGATAATGAAATGTTTTTCATTTATTTTGAGACTTTATCTCATGTGTTTAACCCTATTTTTACATATTTTTTCATATTAAAGTGAAAAATATATACCAAAGCTTCTATTCATAATACATGAAAGTAAACATAACCTATTTCCCAAAACTGAACCTCTATATTACAAATTTTTTATCCAATTTTCATAATTAAATTTATATAAGTGATAGAAAATAATTAAAAATAAAATTTAAAAATGAAATGAAATAAAGTTTTCTAGAAAAATGCCTTTTAGGTATAAAAATATTTTTATATAAAATTTGAAAGTATAATTGAATCCAACGAAGATAATTGGATTAATATTATTATAATATATCTAATTAAAAATTGAATCCATTTTAAAACAATAAAAATATTTTTAAATTCTTGAAAAAAATATAATTTTCAATTAGACACAAAGTTTATCTATATTCAGCAGAAAATTGTTCTTAAAAAAACAAATTAAAAAATTCACTCTAAGATAATTTTTAAATTACTATAAAAAATATAACCTTTTTATTATATTAAATTTCATATATTTATATAAATTACTGAAAATATACTCTCACAAATAATAATAAAAACATGTTTTGGGAAAAAATTATTTTTTAAAATAAAATGTCATTACAAAATATTTAGTGCATATTTCTTTTGAATTAATAAATAAATCATTACTGACCATGTCCTTTATAATATTTAATAATTTTGAAATTATTATTCATACTATCCAACTAAATATATATTTAATAGGATTCATATTAAAATAATTATATTTCAATGTTTGTTTAAGATTAATGTTGTGGGTGGAGGTGAATTTCTGAGTTATTGTAGCAGTACTATTTTAGTACTGGAGCAGTCACTATAGTAGTAACTTTTTGGTACTATAGTAGCCAGAACTATTCACCCGATTTGGGCCTTTGGGCCATCGGTTTGGTCCTATGGGTCTCTAGGGACATCGGGTCATCAAAGGCCTTCAGGCCACATGGCCTTCGGGTCATGTAGACCATAGAGTAGCCCAGTTCATACAGAAAAGGCCCGAGAAGAGGATCAGAGGAGCAGGAGTAGCAGCCACCAGTTGCAGAGCTAACCAGATTGGAAGAATGGGAGGGTATGGCAGCCGCCATCAGGGCCAAGCACCGTGCAGCTTGGTACGGGGCAATGCTAGCCGATCAGCAATGCATGTTTGGGAGCTAATGTGATCAATGATGCAAGACACTGGGGAGGGGCAGTTCTAGTGGGCTAGGCCTACGGTTCATGTATCGGCATGGTATACCTCTGCGCCTTCGAGTCATGTATTGCGGGTCATGTCAGGCATTGTGCCTTGGCCCTACGGTTCATGTACGGGTTCCCCTTCAACCCTTAAAAGGGGGATTATCTATAATAAAATAAAAAGAAGTCCTTCAAGCCATTCAGAGGATATTATTATGAAGACCATATTTTATGATAAGTTCCATGAAAGGGAAAATAATTCTAATAAATATATCTATAATTATATTGATCAAAGGGTTAATAGTTGAAATATTTAGTTAATTAAAATTTTTAAATGAATGTGTAAATAATTTTATGAGTATTTAGGCAATATATAACCATCCAATATTATATATTTTCTTTGAAAAAAAGTTCTATGTGTTAATAGGTTATAGGATAATAATTTATACGTTATTATATATCTAGATACCCAAAAAGAATATGACATTATTTCAAAATTGATCCCATTAAAATCATTTTAAATATACTAATGGGGATTAAAAATCGTATATAATAGATTTAAATGTGAAATTAGTTCATTTTTAGGGTATATATACCGAGAGGATGGTTAAAATTTAAATTGTGTTTTCAATATCACTCTTAATAAAATAGAGTATTTGAATTTTTTTTGGAAATTATAATTTATTTTTTTAATCATGGGTTCTTTAAGTTGATGGTGAGAAATATTAATCATAATCCCCTTACTGAAAGGAAAACTAATTCTGAAATATGGATTCATCTTTATATATGATGTTTTTTGTTTTATGATAAAACATTCAATATGGGATACAAATATAAAATGGATAACCATACTATTTTTTGATAATTGAGATATTTTCCAAGAATAATCGTTGATAAAAATAGAAATTATAAACTAACAAAAAATTTACTCAATTTTTTAATAAATATAATTTAATGAACATTGAGTATAAATACCTTCCCTAATTTTTTATAAATTCTTATAAATTTCCAAAAAAGTAATTTCTAGTTGTTTTATGGATCAAAAATAAATCAATAAACTGGTATCTTTAAAAAATAGCACATGGAATCATGTCTGATTATCAGAAATAGTAACTGGGGATTCACATTGATAAAGGTGTGTCATCAAAATTAGAGAGATTAACAAAATGGTAAATAATAAAGTTTAAAATGAATGTATATGTGAGATGCTCAATAATAATTAAAATAATTGAAGAAGTAATTCATAAAATTAGATATATATGGAAGGAAAAAATAATTTCATTATTAATAATTTTGAATTATCATAAAATATTGGATTCTTGTTGTAGAGGTGGAAGGGGATTTGATTATTTGATATTTTTGTTTTATTTTAATTTAAACACAATATTAATTATTTTTTGATGAAGGTATCATTAATTATTTAGATTTATATGAATACATACCAATATATTGTGATAGATGAAGGAAAACCTCTTTATAATGATAATGAAATATATCGAACTGGTTGAAAAAATAGTTGTCCCATAATGTGAGGTCTAGTAATTAGTAAATGAATAATGTTAAAGTGGATACAGTTGTTTTATAGTAATTAGAAAATTATTTTGATAAAAATTAAAAAGTAATAATTTGATATATCATGCTGTCAATCTAATATTCTACATGATTCTGTAGTCAATGGTGGAAAATCATGTTTATAAAAATTAGATGCTCAAAATTATATCATTCCCAAATCCTATGTTGAGTCTACCAAACATCATGGTAACACTAAATATTCATCTTGAAATAAAAAGTTTTTATGTAAGAAGATAAAGGTAAATAAATATCAAATTTTTTTTTTCAAAATTTGACTGGATTAACTGTTCTAGAAATAGTTTTTCCCATAAAAGGCATATTATGAATCAAAATAATAGATTTATAGTTTTTGTTGAATGTATAACACATTATATATTGGAATTTTTATAGCTTTCTATAATTTGGGATATATAATTATTTTACTTAATGAAAAATGTTATTATATTGAAACTATATAAGTTATTAAACATAATTCAATAAATAATATTAGAGTGGAAAATACTAAACAACATATAGTTACTTATAGTCATATCCTATCAGATGAATATGTTTATGATATTTTGTTTTATTATTATAAAAGTTATATAGATATGCATTTTATTCAAAAATTTATTAATAATTTAATTATTTAATTTATATCCCATGGGTTATATTAATAAATTTATATATATATTCTTTATCATAAATAAAAAAGAATTTAAAATTGCTTATCTATTTTACTCAGGAAGCTCATAGAGTTCATCTATGGAAATGATCATTTGTAATTTAATTTAATTTCATAAAATTACACCAGTTAGTATAAAACTTTTAACAAAATGGTGTCTAGTAAATTATATTGGTTATGTTTTAGACATTGGTATTTTTAGATTTAGTAAATTCTGAGTATTAACAGAATTCCATTGTACAATTTTGACCATCATCCCATTAATGTCACTCTTTTTGTTATATAATATTTATTTACCAATCCCATCCACATAAATAATGTATTATCTAGAAATATATAATATAGGGTTATTGTGGAGGAAATATTTAAATGTTTTCACTCTATGAAATATTAACATTAGTATGATATGAATCTTGAACATTTAAAGGGACACAAATAGATTTAAAAGGTTTTTTTAATAAAATTTACCATGATATTTGTTTTATTAAATAAAATATATAAAAAATTAAATAATATTAACCCTTTAAAAAATATTACTATGATGATTCTAAAAAGTATGTGAATATATCTTATTGGTTTAATTCTTTTTGAACATGATATAAGATATTCAAGTGGGAATTCATAGACCAAAATTGATCATTGTGGTAGATAGAAGGCCAAATTTTATGCAGCATTGGAAAATTTAGAAAAAAATTAGAAATCACATATAGTTGAGAGGTATGGGTAAAATTATATATATGAAAAGGTAGATTCTAGATAAACATGATAAATATCCATAGGAAATTTTCAACGAAAATTAGAGAAAAGATAATTATATTAACAATGATATACTTTTTTAGTAGATAAAATGTATAATTGATTTTTTAGTATTTTCCTCAAGATAAAGGTAATAATTAATGTTTTATCATTCTTATGTTTGATAGTTCTCTAAGAAAATATGATTTCACTAAAATTTTCTTTGTTAAATATTGGACTATTATTCAATATAATGTTGAAATAGTGGGGAATATGTTTTTTGAAAATGGTATTATAGGAAGATGTAATAATTCAAAATTTATCATTTTTATGTCTAAAGTAGAAAATATTGGTCACATTAATCTCATAAACTAAATTTATTTATCAAATTAATCATCTAAAATTTTAATAAAAATTTTATTTTTTATTTGATCAAAAATAAAAAATTCTATTAAAATCATTTTGAATTCATTAAATTAATAAAAGTATTTGTTTGTATTATATCATCCTCAATGTTTATAAATATAAATTTGAAGGATTATTTAATATTGAATATTTCATTGAAAATTGATGTGAGGATACATTCAAATATTATAAATAAGAATTCAGCCATACTAGTTCTTTGGAAGTTTAAATTTAATAAATAATTTGAAAGATATGTTTAGATAATTTATAGATATATTAACATATTTGTTCATATAAATTGAACATTATAAGGATATTTTTCTAGTATAAGTGGATTTAACTCGGTGGTCCACATTCAGAATAATATTGTTATCATTGATGCCATTTTTTGACTATATATATTTTTAAATTTTTAAATATTAGTATGCTAAATTTTATTCAAGATTCTATAAATCATGAAACCAATTCTCACCTATTTTTTATCTAGATGATATTGTTTTTTTATCATATTGGAAGGTAAAAAATATAAATTCATAAAAACCCATTAGACATTAATGAAAGGGTTTCAGGTTCGGAGTTCAGTTAGCATAAATATTACATTTAATTTGAGATTGAATTTTTCAAATAAAAGAATTATGAGTAACTATTATAGTCTTATAATTATAAATGTTTCATTTCTATTAATATATTTTTAAGATTAAATATCTTCATGATATCCCAAAGTGAATTATTTATACGACATTTCATTTTAGAATCAAACATTCCATAATGAATTAAAATGAAATATCCTTTAATGGCATATTGTATTAGACTATAGAAATAAATTTTTAATTAAATGATTTTTCCTTAATAACGATTTATAAATAGACATGTTTTACATTAAAATATATATAAATTCTATTAAAAACATTTTTTGAGAGATATAATTTTTTTAAAAAATTACTTGTACAAAGCCAAGTAAATAATATTATAAACATGTGGAATATAGAGGGAAAGACATTAAAATTATAAAAAACATTAGAAATATTCTATATCCACATTTTATATAGAATCTTATTGTTGATACCTCTAAAGAATAAAATTTTAAAAAAATTAGTTATACTAATATTGCAACTTAAAAATCCTCATTATTTTCATTCTTTTGTCTCGTCCACACAAAGTGATTATTTTTAAATCAATTATATACACAAAATTCTTGGTCTACTATATTTAAAATATATAATTATAAGGATAAAATTATGAAGTAAATATTTAGCGGACCCACGTAATACCTTTTATTTTTGTTTCCTTAATTAATTCAACACTCAGTCATTAATTTATATTTTTACTATTTATATCTACATTTATACTATCTTTTCTACAATATCATTATTTATTTATTAGTTGATATTAATATTGATATGGTTATATGTTTTTAATTAGTATTCAGCAGTTTATATTTATTTTAATTATTTTTTATTCATGAGTTTTATTCTAAATTATTCACATTTTATGTTTGAGAAATGTTTATTTTAATAAATTATATTATATAAAAAAGTGATCATGGAACTCGAAATTATAGTGTTGTTAGAATTTATTTTTGATAAATTGTTGAATTCAAAATATTTTAGAATCTAGATGATATATTTGGCTATGTACAATATATTACACAGAGGATATGAAATGGAAAAATATATTATATATATATTATAGATTGGACGAGGAATTCTACACACTGTATGTTAATAATTTTATCCAATATTCATATCATTTACCTAAGAAGAAAAAATATGACACATAGAAGAAAAAATTAAATTCTAGGAGATTATATTTTTCAAGAAACAATTTCAAAAAATATGATAAGTAAATTATATTATATATTCTGAAAAGATGTTATTGACTAGATATTTTAATAAGTCAAATATATTACATGTTCTATAAAGTTGAAGAAATACATTATTCATGATGTAAATATTACACAGTATGAGAACAAACAATATTATTAGAGATTCAGAAAAGTAATGTACGTAATACATCATCTATGGGGAAATAGAATATATTTTAAATTTTTATTTCCATTAATTATAATATCGTACACATTCCAGTGAAGTTGAGAAAATATATTTCATATGAATTTATATGAATAGAAAATAAAATATAAAAGAAATATATTTTTTATATATATATTATTCGATTGTATTATAAATATCAAATAGAATTACAATTTTGAAGAAATATATCATTTTATATGTGCATTGGGATAATAATAATAATAATAATGAAGAATACCAGATTATGTTTGGATCAAGGTAAATTTATGTGATTCTATTAATTTTGAAATGAACATACAATGACGGAAAAATCACATAGTGGTGTTACAACAAATTTGATAAAAGAAGAAGATTCATGAAAATGGAATATATTGGTAGGCTATAAATAATTAGTATTTTATTGAATATTATTTAGAAATATTTTTATGGGGTTCTTGATTTTAATTTTTTTTATTTTTAATGGAAATAATTGTGTGATCTCAAGGATGATTCAATTCATAAAATAATATGTAAAATGTGTTTTTTTTAAATCAAAATTATAGGAATAATTTAAGATTTTGACCAATTTTAGGTCAAATACATCCAAGATTGTTTCCACAACTGTTCTTAAAATAGCTAAATTTCTGGATGCTTTCACTATGCTTATTTAAAATGAATGCGACATATTACAGTGACAATAGTATTTATTTATATATATAAATGTTTGTGTTCTTCTTGAATGGGGCCAAAATGGAAAATTGGGTTGAAAAGTTGGAATATTCATAAAAAGTCATACATGTTGAATGTTAAAATTATATACCCTTATTATTACTATTATATCATATTTTATAACATAAAGGACTATAAGAAAGAAAAGTATAATGAATGAAAGTGAAACATAACTATTATAACATAAAGGACATTTTCTTAATGTAATTTCATTAAATATCTTCATGAATATGTTTCCAGGGCCAGTAACTTGAAATTTAATTCAGTCTCATGAGGAAAAAACTAATATTATTTGTAGGAGTTGAAATTTTGAACTGAAACAATATTCAATTCAATATTTCATATATTCCTTTGAAATGACTACCTCATGTACTCAAGTTCAGATTAAGTGTTGGATTCTATTACCTAGTTGTGTTGATGTTTATTATATAAATACTAATTTTAAGTGTAAGTGAAAACTACTTTTATCTCATTTTGAGGTTCTTAAAAACATAATATAAAATCATTGTAGAACAATTTTTAAAAAAAGTGACTAATGCTTATATTTTTCTTGAGATCCGTAGAAAACAGATCGAAAAAAAATCTTCTAGACATCAAGGGGTCTTTATTTAGTGGTATATAGGAAGTTATTATTACCCTAAACCACCAAAAACATTGTTTGGTATTCTATTTATTTTTATAATTATTTGTACTGCATTAAATAATTAAAATAGAAGTGATGATTATAAAAATGTTAAGATGGATGTAAATTAGTGAAATTATTTAAATTAATTTGGTCACCAAACTCTTATTTCCTTTTCAACTACCTAGTTTGGATAACATGTGGCATAATAGATGTTCCCTTTGATTATTTACATTGGATGGTTAATTCTTGAAGATATATTTCAATTCATCATAATTATATCAATTAGTATTCATACCTTCTTTTGGATGTTTTATTTATTCATTCTCAATAAGAGAGAGATAAAATATATAGTGGGATAAACACATACTACAATGAATATACCTATAGAGTACATGTATATGTTTATATATATACATTTCAATTGTGGTAATTTTGGTCACAATATGTATAAAATGGTTATATATTTTAGCAATAGTTTTTTCAATGTTTTTATAAATATGATTAAATGTTATAAAATTAATACTAGATAAATTGAGACATGGAATTATACAGGAACATATTATTATGAATTATATTCATAATCAATATATTCAACCACATATGTCTTAGGATTGAATGAATGAAACAAATTTTCTCAATATTTCACTACCTATGAGAAGTGAGAGTGTATATTTGTTTCCAATGAATTAATTAAAAATGTAATACAATGAATATAAAACACTAAAGAATTGTTGTTTGATACTTTCATGATGGTT
Organism: Viscum album; assembly: GCA_963277665.1. Classification (NCBI taxonomy): domain Eukaryota; kingdom Viridiplantae; phylum Streptophyta; class Magnoliopsida; order Santalales; family Viscaceae; genus Viscum; species Viscum album. The sequence continues at coordinate 452,441,371 of OY728120.1, read as the reverse complement.
TATTAAGAAAATAGTATTCAAATGAATGGAAAACACATTGAGATAGTGAATGATGTAAATTATATGGGAATTTTCGTACCAAAACATTATCAATATTGAAATTAACATATAGGTTTATCTTATAAAGTGTGTATAATTTTATCCACTATATGAAACTCTACACCTTTTGAATCATCTTAAGGTTAATACCCTTATTGGAACTCTCCTGATACATAAATATGAGTATTTGATGATGTTAAAAATTATAAACCATTCAAGAAAGAAAATGTTTCACCTGAGGATTTTACATCATGGAATAGGATAAAGTCTATTGATACATATTCAGAATTATATATGAATATTCTGGTGGATTAAACACATGTGAATTACATTTATATATTACATTAAATTTAGTATGTAATATGAGAGTTTAAAAAAATTATTTCTGGTAAAATGATGGAAACGTGGTCATAATATATGAATAATAGAAATGATAACATGTGTTACCTAACAACCATTGAAATAAATATGAACAGAAAATAGAAATTCTCATTTTAAGAAGAAATTAAATAAATGTATTCAAAAATGGTTTAATTGATTATTTCCATTCGTTCATTGTGGGACAAAGTTCTATATAAATAGTATATATATATATCTTATGATATAGACAAGAGGGGTGAAATCATTATTTTATCTTAATTATGAATTTAAAAATTACTTTTTATGTACATAATTTTATTTATCGGAGAAAAATATGAAACATTAAATAAAAATATATAAATATATAAAAGACATATTATTTTTTCCTTCAAAAAAAATTTATAAGTTTATAAACTTTTTAAATTAATGTGTATGATTGAAAAAGGTTATGTCATATTGTTCCATTCATGATTATGGAGTTAAAAATCAGTTATGTGATGTTGATTCAATAAAATTATATTCTGAGAAATTTATTAACGGAAAGGATATCATAATAAAATACATAGAAATTTTTAATGAAATGAAGGTAGACATGGAATTAGAATTAATTTTGAAAAAATCTATGTTATATAGAAATTTTTTTATAAGGGGGTTTAAATGTAAAATAATGATCAAAATTACTTGTTTTCAATATTTTTTTTTAATTATTCTAATTATTATTATTGGAATATTTCATTATTCACCGCTAGGCATAGATATATGTTGTACTCGTTTTTTCACCCCTCTAAAGCGTGGAGGAACTGGCCAAGGGTTGAGTACCTTCATGCCCAATTTATTTCTATGTTCTGGAACATGTAACTTCTATTTTTTTGGGGCCACTAATGATATCATAAATGAAAACCAAATTTAATCCTATGACGATAGAGTCAAGTGGAACCCACCTGTTTTACCACTCTATTGGACATGGGAACTATACATGGTTTGAGTCCCTCTAGGAACAAATTATTTTAATCATATAGAATACATATTTTCAATGTTGGAACAAAAACTATAGAAAAATTAAATGAAAACCACATTTCCCCAAGGAATGGAATCAAGTAGAACCCACTGGTTATACCAAATTACTAAGTGAGAGAAATCGAACATGTTTGTGTTCATCTAAGATCAATTTGTTTATATGATGGGGAACAGGTAATTAGTGATTTAGAGAGCCTACTAATGTTATATTAAATTATAAAAAAAATTTCCATCATGAATTGACTAATATTTTACCCATTGGTTATACCATTCTCTAATATAGGGGAATTAGACAAGGTTTGAGTTCCCTTAGGATCCATATATTTCCAAGATAGTGAATATGTAATTCCTGGGTTATAAGGCCAACTAACATAACCTCAAAATGACAACCACTTTTTCTACTAGGAATTGATTCAATAGGTAAAAAATGGTTGTATCAATCTATTTCATGGGGGAACTAGTCATGGGTCAATTCCCACCAATATTTATTTATCTTTTAATTGCGGAATATATAATTTATGTGGTAGTGGGAATACAAATATAATCATAAATTAAATAACATTACTGTGAGTGGTGTGGATTTAGATGTTCTAAACATGGGTACTACATTAAGTGTTCATCATTAGTGATTTAGATCTCTATAAGTAGAGAATGACTGCAAAAAGTTTCTAAAATAAAATTTAGGAAATCACAATCTTGTAGTCTTGATGACCAAGTGGGTATATAATAAAATTCTTAAAATATAATTTATTATAATTTAACCCTTCTAACAATGGTCCTTTTGCCCATGTAATTTTAGATTCATTTTTCTTTTATGACCTTGGATTATGTTAAAGGTTCCCTCTGAACCCAATTAAAATGATTTTATTTTCTTGAAATAAAATTAAAAATTAATTTGAGGGTGAAAAAATTCCTTGATTCTATAGGGTTAAACATTCCAACACTTATAAATATTTATCTAAATTTAATATTGCAATTCTTATTAAAATATGAATATTTTTTTCTATATATCATAACTATAAACTATTATACCCATAATATTATGGGTATTAATTAAAAATATTTTCTAGAAAATTCTTAAGGAATGAACTACATCATTAGTAATTCTAAATGCTAAATGAATGGTGACATTATTTGAATGATTACTTTTCAAACTTCTATAACTTACCAATTTTTATGATCATTGTATAATTAATTCTAGAGGAAATATTATTAATATTTAATCTATGGGTGATCAATAATAAGTACTCTTAAATAGTTTTTTGTATGATAATGTTCACTAAACATTTTTTATATCTTTACAAGAAGTTTTTTTTAATTTATATTATATCTTTAGTAGTTGCTTGATGGGAACTATCTAGTTTATATATGAGATTATATTTTATAAAAATTTATCTTTTTTACATTCATCGTCATTTTTCAAATTTTGTGTGATTTTAGAAATTATATTATGTAATTATATCATATTTTTAATGTATTTTCATATAGGTATAATGAATACCCTTAATATTTCAATTTATTTATTTCTCCTGTGATGTAATTTATAAGAATATATTTTTTAAGTGATGATTTTTATTATATTTTAACATTTTTTGACTGACATTTACTATATTTTAATACTATATCATGTGATATATTGTAATGTCAGGTTTATTTTTTATAGTTCGTACATGTACTACGAGATTATTAGCTATATTTATTATTCAATACATCATATGAAATTATTCAATTCTGTAAAAATATTGGATGCATTTATATTTAGTTTCAGGGGTAGTTATCGTTAATTTTTAAAATGTATTGAACTTTTTTTTATTGGAATGAGAGAAAATCATTCATTTAAGTATTGTCCACTAATTTTAAAATTCCTTGAATAGTCTTAATATTTATTAGGTATCCTTGTTGTTAAATTCCTTATACATTTGGATTTAACTTTGATAAACATTAACTACCCAATCATTTCATGTTTAAAATGATTATATTGGAAGGGATATTTTTGTATTATATAATTTGGATTGTAGTTATTATATCATTTAATATACACTTGTTTAGGGGGACTTACCCTTTTATGTTGTAACATTTATATATAATAAGGATGAGAAATTTGTTATAATTATTTCTGACTGTTTAAAGAATTACAATTCAAGAATGACTATAAATATTTTAAGGTGTGTACAGATGCATTATTCTATTATACATCATTATTCATTAAAATAATGTTCAATTTTTTCATTATTAATTATTATAAGAGGATGAATTATGGTTTTATTAAAATAGTTTTATTAATTTCTTTGTAAAGCGATGGATGAATTACTTTTTGAATGACCCATTTACTTCTGTTTTTTCTTTTTAGTAAAAATGTGTTTATTATATTATATTTTTTATTTTTTTATTATTTAATATTTCTATTATTAAACATTAAAATTATTAAAAAAGGGGGTATATTGTGTTGAATGGGTGCAGGTTTTATAATAATCAATAAAGGGATAATATTGACAATATCATGGTTGTATATATTTATTTATGTTTTTATAATTACTTTTTCTTCATTAACTTATATATTTGTTACTAAAATATTATTTTTATGTTATCTTCATTATTATATATTTAATAAATTATTAATTGGAAGGAACATAGATCTTATAATACTTTATTAATTGGTATTAGCTATTATATATTAATTCTAATTATTTTTTTTGTAGTATATTTGTATATTATTCTTATTTTTTGGTTTGAGATGATTATTAGAATAGGTTTTATGGAATTAATAAAATCCCCTAAAATGAATGTTATAATATTTAATTATTTCATATTTATATAAGTATGGATTTTGTAATTTTTTATAACATAAAATTTATATTTGGGCAACTATTGAATATTAGACAAACTAGAAGAGTAATAAAATTATATGATATATTGTTATTAATTAGGAAAAATAATTATTTATATTTTATGCTCATAATTTTTTACATGTGTAATAAAATATAAATTAAAAGAAAATATATTATACATTTAGGAAAACCATATATATATAAAAAATTATGAAATGGAAGGTTTGAAGAAATTTCTACCTCCATTATATTACATATTCCAAAAATATTTTATGAACTGGATATTTTACAATGTAATTTATCTTACTTATTATAAGTCATTAATGAATTATATTACTCGTACATAAAAATATTAATATGTATTAGAAAACCCTTACATTTCCGGATACGGGAAAATAAATTATATAATTAATATTTCCTAGATTATGAAATAAATTATATATAAAACTTTTCCCAAAGGAGAACATCATATGAATCAGTAAACAATTGATAATTATATTAACTATGATATTATATTCATTAAAAATATATTATGTATAGGTATTTTTTATGAATACATATTATTGGATTATATTATCCATATGATTAAATTTGGAATATTTTTTTCATTTTAGATGAATATAATCATGACATTAATGAAGAATTTTATTCCATGGTGAGACCAATAGTAAATTTAGTTATTATTTTAATTAAGAAATGTTTGTTACATGAAAATTAAATCACAATGTGATACCTAGAACTATTTGGGAAGAAGAGAATGTTTTCATATTTGGAAAATAACATGGAATCCATTTGCGGGGGATGAATTCTAGTTAAAAATACAATTGAAATTTTTTCAACCACAGTAAACATTAAATAATCATAAGTTATAAATTATGTTATAAGGGAGTAATTAAAATTAAAAAAATTAATTAAAATATAAATAAAATTATCGATTGTTAAAAACTATACTGAGAAACAACACTCAATAATCTAAAATAATATTAATTTAATTCAAAATTAAAAATAGGTTATCATGTATTATATGAAAGTTAAACATACCCTTAAAAGATATTATTATAAAAAAATAAAGGAACGCTATGTATTTACTTATAAACTGATCTGGTATGTGGATCTGTAAACTGATTCTAAGGTAACAAATAAGATTTAAAGACAAAAACTTCTTCAACACATCTCATTAGAAGAAACAAATTCCACACCAAAAACATCAGGGATATAAATATTAGTAGTAGGTATGTTTATCCTCAACTACCTCTTTTATTTAACTAATAAACAACACATCCAATCACTATGGTGATCATCAAACTCATTGGTTGAGAAGAAGCATACCCTTAGCACCAACTTCTTAAGAATATCATTAATTTGATGTAGTATATTCTTTACATGAAATTTAATCAAACTATGAAGGTCAAATGATTTGAATATAATGAAAATACTAATATATTTAAAAATATTTTCCCAAACAAGGAATAACTGTTAAAAAATAAAATAAAATCATAGATATCATAAGTAGCGATATAATGAACAAGAACATGATTATTGGATTTATAGCCTTTTATATCCTATGAATCCTCAATTTAATTAATATATATAATTATAAAAAACCATAATGATAATGTTTTGAGTTCTTGGGATTAGGTTTAAATACCATTGAAAATTTTATGATCTACATCTAAATTTAACATAATCTTACGATACATAATTCAATGAACATCACAATATTCAGTACGTATCCATAGAACTTTGAAAAAAATAGTTCTATTTAATTAACCAAAATAAGTACAATCAAAATTTCTAATCTTCGAATAGATAAATCATAAAAAGTATTTCATTTTTAATCAATTTTGTTTTGAATTAATATTGATTTTCAAAAAAAATACGAAATTAGTATTTTTACTGAACATTCTACCACTTTTTAATAATAATAAAAACATGAATCCAAATGGTATGATTGGTTCAAATGTAAATTTTATACTCTTTATATGTTCTGATATAAACTTCCCCCCTACGTTTATCATCCAAACAAATTAATTTTAACCCCCTTTAAAACTCAACTTAAAAAACACATTGTAAAAATATAATCTCCCTATTAAAAAAGGTAATCATACTATTATCCTCAATATATCTCGTTTTTTATTTTCATGAAATTGTCCATTGAAAGAGAAATATTAAATGTGGTGAAGGAATAAACATAATACCTAGAATACCATAACATAAAATTTCTTCAATCTTTTTGATTCCTCTCCGAACGATGTATATTTCCTAGTGTGATTTTAAATAAATCATAGTTCATGGACTTTTCTTCTCTATAATTTCAATTAATATTCCAATGTATCATTCCACCCGAGTAAAAAAAATACTATAATCCATTTTTTAGATAATCGTAAATAAATAAAATAATTTAAAAATATTGAAAAATAAATAAATTAAAAAATCATTGATATTTGGAGAATTTAAAAACATTAAGAATTAACATATATTTATTTTTTCTATAAATATGGCTAGCAGAAGATATGTAATGAAAGTTAATTTACTCATAAGTTGTTATCAACTTTTAATGAAGATCTCTCTCCCATTATCATAAAATCATTTCATGCATCATATATGTTTTGATATAAATTTCAATGAATCCCCATTTTTATCATCCTTATAAATTTTAATAAATATATAAAATTTCAACACATTGATTAAAAGGAAAAACACAGTTCTATGATGAATTTATCTACTTAATTGATATAAAAGAATCAAAATATTATCTTTAGTTGACATATTGTGACCTTCAAATACTTTTAAAACAAAAAATAACATATATATAAATAATAAAAAATCTAGAATGATATTATTAAAATTTTCCAATGAAGGAATACTAAATTAATCATTCAAACTATTTTTTATTATGAAATAGACGAAGAAAAATAATTGAACCACTCAAAAGATTCCTTTAAAAGTATACCATTGATCATATTTCATAATTGATGGATTTTGAGGTGATTTAGGGATTATGTTCCTATTATTTTTAAAATATAATTTGAAAATAATTCAATACGTGATTTTTTTGAAAAACAAAATCCCCATCTATTACTAAATCAATGTATACAAAAAAAACATTCAATGCATAAAATATAAGCAAGAAAGTAAAAAAACCTCTATAAGGGTAAATAAGATAAATGAATGAGTAATGAAAATATTATATAAATGTATAAGCTTTGGTATTCTATCCCACATAATAGTAAATGAAAAATATTATCGTAATGAAATAAAATATAAAAGTAAAATTTAAAAAGAGAAAAATGTTATAGATAAACATATTATAATGGTGTGATTTCTTTGATTTGAAATTATAATCAATGAATTTGGACCTTCTTAGGTTTTTAGGCATATGTAAATAATAAATAAAATTCCCAAATACATTCATATCTTATTTTTTTAATTAAAATAAGAATCATTGATGTAAAATATCTATGTTTTCATAAGGATTTATATCATTCAATGATAAATTATTCTTCCAATTATCACCTATCTAATGATAAGAACATAATGGATTACTAATTTACATAAATTAATCTAAAAAATAAAGATATCATCAAGTTCATTTTCTACATAATAATGATGTTTTCATCTATGGTATCATAGGACTGTATTGTTTTTCAATATTCCTTGTAAAATTAAAATACGAAATAATCATTTTTAGATCTCAATATTTAATTAAGAAACCTATTTTTTACATTTTATGGACGCTCTAATTGTTCAATGACATACTATAGGTACTTCCCTGGTCCCCCGAGGTTGATAAAAATCATTATTGCAGAACAATTATACTATTGGGGATGATTTTACCTATAAACTTTAATTAATGCTAGTTAAATAATAAGAATGAATCATCCATATTATTGATTTACATGATAAAAAAATAGTTAATAGAAATAATTTAAATAATTTATACAAAATCAATCCCTCTACTAACCTCCAACACCAATTAAAATACCCCTCTTTAATTCAACATCCATATTTCAACATGAAAATAACCAATGATTATAAAAAAGTTAATTAAGAAAGGAAAAATTCAATGATTCCACTAATTCAAAAAAATTAATTTACACAATTAAATATGATTTCCCATGTGACTTGGGGTCGCAATCCTTCTATTGATCAACCCACTTCCTGCGAAACTAAGAACTGAACCTCAATCTGAAAAAGGACACTTGGCATGGAGACATTGAGTGGTTAATGTATGATGAGAGCATAATTAGCTCATTAATTACGATACATATAGTATGTAAGACCCTAATATTTTAGGATAAATTCTTATTCAAATAAACATAATTTATTCAATAGCATGCAATACATGAAACCATAACCCTAAATGAACTATTATAGAGTATACTGTTATAACATTGATATCAAATTGGAGGAGATTACATGATTAAACAAAATAAGAAAAAAAATTATTTTCTAAAAAAAATATAATATTAATTTAATAATATAAAATTAATTTTTAAATGATCATCTCAAAATAATATTATAGTGAATTTTTCAAAAAAAATTGTAAAATTTATTTTCCAAAGAATAGTGAAAAATAATGATTTTTGAAAAAAGGTATTTTATTTTATTCATTTTTAAAATATACATTTTTTAAAATGGTTTTAATAGAAAAATACATTATTATTAATATAATTTATTTGTTTTTAATTATTAATATTTTTCATTTAATTATAAAAACATTTGATTCAAATGATTTTTTTTGAAAACCCGATTTTCATCACGTTTTGCTGGATTAATTTTAAATAAAATTATGCCAAATAAATAACTGATTTTGATAAAATGGAATACATAATTTGAAATATATCACTAAAAATTAGTATTATTTTTATCATCATTTTTTTCATAAAGATTAGAAAAAATTGGTTGCCACAATTAATGTTAAAACAGGTTTACCACTTGTTAATCGATGTGATAAAAAAATGTTTTCCAATTAAACATGTGTAAATAAAATTTTAATTAAATATTTGTACCTCATAATGTCCCACCATTTAATATACTTCCCATTTAAAGCATTTTTATTCAGTATCAAAATATTATATTTTAATCTTTTATGAAATTCCAAGTGTGTTATCTACCATACTATAAAAAGATTGCCCTCATTTCTTTTCCTTACACACCATGAGACATTTAGATATAATAAACAAAACCAAATTATATTCCAAAACTCTCCATACACAAATAATAGGGATTGGTAATCTTAAAATACCATTCCATGTATCCTTAATAAAGTATCTAAAGGATAAAAAATGATGTATAGGTAATCATCCTACCAGACTTCTTTTAAATTATTTCTTATTTAACTCCAGTTATGATTTGTTATTAATAATATAATTAAAATTTTAGTATCCCAAATATAAGAAAATGTTATTTTGTTTTGGGAACCACCATTATTTACCATCTGTTCAGTAAAATAATTAGTTAAAGTATTGATTGTGTCTACGTGTGGACAACCTCCTCTACGTAGCGATCAAATTCATTTTCCATAATCATATTTCATGGATGGATATTATAATGGGTTTAATGTTTATAATATAAATTTATTTAATCATTATTATCCAATAATTATAATATCATATTTATCTCATTACCTTCTTATCCATTGTAATATGATAATGTTACTCATGCATATGTTTAGAAAACTACCTATGTGAAGGGTTGTGGTACATCTTTCAATTCTACTTTTCAAGCATGTCAATGAATATATATTTAATTGGAATATTATAAATATATATGTGATATAATAATTATTATATAAAGGAACAATTATTATATTATTTACATTCTATCCATTCATTGAAATGGGAAAAAAATTTTGTACGAATGTATAACCTACTGTCTCCATCAACGATATAATTTTTTATATATGTATTCATTTTATTAAAGACTATAAATATATATACAATAAATATATTTGATATTAAAGTCATTAATAAATTTATGGAGATGATGATACCCAGATCAAAGTACAAGGAATAGAACTATAGGCCTGAAATTCCAATAAAAATGATATAGTAAAAACCCGAAAATTATGATTTTTTTACTAAAATATAAATTAATAATTATTTAAATGTTACAGGTGGATCATATATTGTATGATAAGTGTTTAAATGGTTCGTTAATATAGTTTTTATAAATTTAAAATTATTGTATATGACATTAGTGAGACTTCAAGTCAAATCAATTGTGATATAAGATATTTTCATCTCAATTTTTTATTATTGGATACATGCTTGAGTGTGTACTTCATATTTTTATGTGGTGTTTTATCAAATGATTTTTCTGTTTGTGTATGTGCATATTTCCTTTAATTTTATTTCATATGATTTTGTTTGATTACTTTTATTATGTATTTTGATGATATAATTTTTTATGTTATTTGGATTTTTATGATTTTTATCACGTTTGAAATATAAGATATTTATCTATATTTAATTAGTTAATGAGGAATTCTGAAAATGCTTATCTATTTCTCATTATTTTCAATGAATTTTCTTCTATGTTTTTAGAAACTCTACATTTCACTATTTTAAAAAATTTATGTATTTATTTTACAAAAACATCTATAGTTTCCTGATTTTCATGAATCTTTATTATATGGAAATATAAAATTCTTATCTTGATTTCATTAGTTTACATCAATGTCTAAAAAAATCATTTGAATGGACTTTTAATTACATGAACTTATGATATGTTGTTTTGTAGTAGCAGTTTTTTCAGAATTGTTTTGCTTTTGTTTTTTAATGATTTCGGGATCTGTAGATGTCGGTTTTAATTGATTCTTTTTTTCTAGAAAGAAAATAAGCTTTTCTACAAATCATTAGTTTTGACGAAAGTCTGAATCTGCAGTTAATATCCCTTAAATATTCTTTGATGTTTGTAAAGGCATTCTGTCCAGGTTTTTATCAAAAGAATGGTTGATTTTTTCTCAAAAGTATGGTTCATTTTTTCACAAACCTATGGTTCTTTTTTTCAAAAGTATGGTTCATTTTTTTGTCAAAAGTATGGTTCATTTTTTATCAAAAATATTGTTCATTTTTTTTCAAAATTATGGTTCATTTTTTATCAAAAGTATGGTTCATTTTTTATCAAATGGATGGTTCACTTTTTTATCAAAAGTATGGTTCATTTTTTATCAAAAGTATGGTTCATTTTTTATCAAATGTATGGTTCATTTTTTGTCAAAATTATGTTTCATTTTTTATCTCAAAATTATGGTTTATTCTTTATCATACGAGAGTATGGTTTTCTGTTCATACACTATGTTACTGTTCATACCATAGTTTACTGTTTATACCCTATGTTACTATTCATACCTTACTTTACTGTTCATACCCTACATTACTGTTCATACCTTACTTTAATGTTCATACCATACATTACTGTTTATACCATACTTTACTGTTCATGCCCTACGTTACGTTACTGTTGGCTCCGAAGTTATTGTTCGCTCTGAAGTTATTATTCGTTCCGAAGTTATTATTCACTCTGATGTTACTGTTCACTCCGAAATTACTGTTCCCTCTGAATTTACTATTCACTTTGAACTTACTGTTCATTCCGAAGTTACTGTTCAATCCGTGCATTTTTTTTTTAAATTAATTTTTTGTAAAGATATGGATTATTTTTTAATGATTATTTTTTAATAAAATCCTCTTTAAATATAAGGATCGTAATGAAAGAGTTTTTAATGTTTTTGGTGCTATATTTAGAGAGAGAAATTAATAATGTTCTTCAATATCTTTTACAAATAAATTTGAACCTTTCAAGATTGTTTAAACTTAAATGTCTGAATTTAATTCCAGAATCTACTGCTTGTTTTTAGGAACTATTTTTACTTCATTTAAATCATTTTAAATGGATTTAAAATTATGGTTTGAATCATTCAATTCTTTTATTATTCTGGAGATTTTATTAGAAGACTTATTCAAAATATTTTGAATTCCTCTATTCGATATTTTATTCTACGGGAATAACGAATCAATAGAGCTGCTATTTTCAGGGAGATATTTATGGGATATTTTGACTCAATTAGTTTTGAATATCCTAAGGAAGCGGAGTTGCTGCACCTACTAGATATTTTTATTCTATATATATATATCTCTCTCTTGAAGGAAAAAAAATAACACAATACAAAGAGAAAGTTATGTGAACTTTGAATCTGCTGTGCATTTGCAACGTCATGTGACACACTGCTTCACCACATTCTTGGTCTCTCGTGTGGTGAAATAATTTTGCTTCAACTACAATTTCATTGACGAGACATGTTGAACTAAACCTCAAGAACCAATACATGTTCTTTAATTTTTATATTCTCTTTCATCTAGTTCTGAGTCTGTAACACTACTTCCAATCTCTCACATGTACTCTATTTTTCTATTTATGCTTTTACACACAAAAGAATTATTTGTTATTTTTTTCCTCGGGTTGTGACTCCCGGATTCTAAATTCAAGATCTTAGGTTTGTGACTCCCTATATCTAAAGTATAGACTATTTTGGTTGTGACTCCCAGTATCTAAAGTCAGGTTGTAAGGGTTGTGACTCTCCACACAAAAGTCATTGTCATAGTTATCCCTCCACTAGAAAAGGATTTTGTAATTGGTTTATGATTCCCCTTTAAAAATAATTTTTAGTGCACATGTATCTCTTGCTGAGTAGAGAGGCATAATAGTAGAGTATGACCACTTTGGACCGAACTACAATAAATGAAATCCTTGCGTTATTTAATTTTTCATCTTCTAATTAAATTTAATCATTAACTTTGATAATTAATTTATTTCATTAAATTTTTTAATCTGGTCTATTCAACCCCCCCTCTACACCATCTGCTATTACCCTGTCCGACCTAACATTTTAATCCATATATAAATGTGATGATTAAAGATGCGTATAAAGGATAATGTGGAGTGATAAAATAAAGTGATAAATTATCTTAAATTCAGCCTTTATGATTATTGATTGATATGATTCAAGAACCATGTATTTTTTCCCCATACTATATTTTAATAAGTTGATATTGGATAAATATTATATCTTATCATTATCTATTAATAATGGATTTATGAATGCTTTTAAAAACCTAAATGAGTATTTCTAGTGCGAAAACAAGAATTGATATATTGAAATGTATTTATCTCAGTGCTGGGTAAAAAAATATAAGGCTAAGAGACTAAATTATAAGGGTGTGTAACAACCACTACCCATACTATAATGGAAATAGGAAAAATCACCATTTATTTTCCAATTAGAATACCCAAATTATCTAAAGGCCTTAATTCTATTAGGGTCACATTTGATCACAATAAAAAGTTAGAACACATCATTTCCATTTGATAATATTTATCACTTACTCAAAAGTATGAATTATATATTATGTAAGTGGTAACATTGTATGGAGACTTACATTGTATAGTATTTTACCAGGATTGAATGCTTGCCTTAATGTTTTAGAAAATCCTCAGATGAATTTTGATTCATAGTTGTGTTTTGCTAAGTATGTTCATCCACACAGAATTTATTGGTATAAGGGAACCATTTAAACAATTTATGATATTATAAGGACTTATTAAATGGTTTTAAAAGGTTTTTCGGATCAAATAGTTCATCTATTTGAGTTTTCATGCAATAATTTCTTTCACTAGAGCATTCATATGTCTCCTTATGAATCCCTCTATGAAAATAAATGTGGAACTCCAATATGATGGGATGATGATAGAGAATTAAATCTATTGCGACATGGGATAGAAAATGAAACAACAGATAAATTCATACCAATTTAGAAATACCTCATGGAAACATAGAGTCAACAGAAAATTTTGGCAGACAATCATTAGTGAAATATGAAATTAAAATTTAGTGAGGGGGAATTACTATGAATTTATCCCTGGAATAAGGTATTAATAATTGAAAAGAAGAGAATGATGAGGCATGGTAATATTGTCCTATGATATTCTTGATCACATAGGGATTGTATCTTATCACTCAAAACACGTATTGAACCACTCTTAAGTTAATGATTTGTCACATGTATCTCTCCTAAGGAAGTATATACATGATACACCAAATTTATTAAACATATAAACTTCACCACTAGATGAAGATCATTCCAATTAATAATAAAAAAATAGAAATCATTAATTATATAGACAAAGATCTACAAAATAATACTACTAACTTGGTAAGAGTTTTTTGGAGGATTCTAAAATTTTAATACGATATATGGGAAATTGAGGATGTGATGAAACAACGATATCATCAATGTTTGTATCGAAGTGATGAAATTTCTCGGGTAAAATTCATTTAAGGTCTATAATTTGTCACCCAAATTTTTTATGATACAATTGTCATCAAATAAATTTATTTTCTTCAATAGCATGCGATATATGCAACCTCAACTCTAAATGAACACTGATATAATAAAATATAATGACCCAATAATTATGTTGGAGGAGTGAATAAATAATAAATAATTTTTTAAAAAATATTAATGTTACTGGATATTTATAAATAAAATATATTTCTAAATAAGTAATCAAATTTTAGTAAATCTATTATATACTTAAAAATATATTTTCCCTTAAAAATGGATATTATTTATTTTTCTATGAAAATAATATAACCAATTTCTAATAATGATTTGAATATAGTTTTCAAAATAAACATTTGTGTAGAAATAAAATTATTAAAGGTATAATAGGGATAATTTTTGATAATTTTCATAAAAGATTGATTTTTTGTTGATTAATGAAAAATAATGATTTTACTAGAAAATTTCATTTCATTTAAGAAATTTAAAAAGTTTAATTCTATTTTAAAATAATTATAAAATTAATATTATTTATTCTATGTAATAATAATCCTATTTTGGTTATTTTATGTAATTTTATTTTCTATTTTGTTAAAAAGTATTTTTATACATCTGAAAACATTTTTAAGGAAAACTATTTTTATCGACATTTATAGGTTTATTTTTAAATTATATTCAATCACATCAATAGATATAGAATTTAAAAATGGATTCAATAATTTTAACTGAAATATTAAATATATTTTAATAATTTCAAAAAAAATTGGATTATAATTATTGCTAAAAATAGTATAAATATAGTACCACAATTATTGTGAAAATATGTTTACTATGATGGGGTAAACCAAGAGATTAATATATAATCCCCAATTAAACAAATCTAAATCTATTTTCATAGAAATATTTATATATCATCATTCCCCATTAGAATATATAACCATTTATAAGTATTTTTTTATTATGACACAATTATATTTTAGTCTTTAATAAATTCCACGTTTGTCAAGACCTTCACACATAAAATAACCCCCCCACATTATATAAATTACACCACATTGAGAATTCTAGATCAACTAAACCCTAAAAAAATTATCTTCTAAACTTCCCTATAAAATAATTAAATCATCATTTCTTCTTAATATACTACACCAAGTATCCTTAATAATTGATCTAAATAAGAACTACCAAATGCGAGTTAATAATCATTACCAACCTCATTAAAAGTATTTCTTCTTTTAAATACTATTAAATTATATTATTTAACATTAAATACCACATTTAGTATCCTAAATATAGAGAAATTTATTTATGATTATGTAAAAACAATTATTCACCCTCTTTTCTTTCAAATTGGAAGTGAACACATCTATTCCACATAGGTGTGGACTATCTCATGCAAATAGAGAAACAACTCATTTAACATCCCCATATTTCATTGATGTGTATTAAAATGGTTATTATGTTTTTAAATTAAATTTATGAATGAATTATGCTCCTATAAGTATAGGATCATATCTAACTTTTTATCTTCTAGTACATTGGAAAATGATAACATTGTTCGTGGGTATGTGTGGAGTACCACCTTCACAAAGCGATGTGAATATTTTTTATTTCGTCATTACATAGATTGAAATATGGATTGATTAATTTAATATATATGATTTAATAATTATTTTTTAATTTTTATTATTATTTACCATTCTTTCATTCCATTCGTTGAAATCTAAAAACAGTTTTCATGCATACATATGGCCTACTATCTCCAAGATTGATGTAATTCATGTTCCAATATCAACTTTTAATTAATGCCTATTAAAATATAGATAATGAAAATATATGACATTTTTTCATTATTAACATTATTTATATTATGGAACCATGATCATTGTAAATTGAATAAAACTAATGAACCAAAACCCTCAAGAAAATGATACAATTAACAATCAGAAATGAGGATTTTAATAATAAATTGGTTCTGAATAGTAATAAGGGGGTCCAAATTGAAAATATATGTACATAAATGATTCTATATTAGTTTTATAAAAAATATAATTTTATTATATATATGTTTTTAATTATTTCAAAGAAATTTGAACTTGTTACTAGGGATTCTCAACTAAATATTATTTCTATGAGATACAAGTCACATTCATAAAATTTTTATTTTATAAGGTGTTTTTACCAACCATGAATGTATTTTATAATAATTTTCCTAAATTTAACTTGGATTTATATAAACATATAATATTATCTCCTCTATTTAGTCCTTATTTTAATGTTAAAAATGTTATAGAGCATCATGTTAGGATTTCATTATTTATTGGGATTTTTGGGGATTAAGTTTTCTATGATGAAATATAATGATCTACCACTCAATAATTTTCTTCAACTCAGTTATTTCATGTAATTTTCAATTAAAAATAATGTGTCATTCTATTTGGTAATTAATATTGTTGATTTTTGTAAGAAAAAAATACTTTATTTCATTTGGTTTCAGTAAACCTTTCCATCCATGTCCATGTTTTCCTTAAAATATTTTGAGGAAGATTTTTATATTATCCTATAATTATTTAAAGTCTTTTTATCCATTTTAACATTATAAATTATGATCTAAAATTAATATTATTATATGGTTTTAATGTCGATTGTTTTTAATTTTTACAAATTTTTTGAAATTAAAATTGTTTTAACATACACGATATAGGAAGAATTTCAACCAGTTATAGCCAATAAATGATTTAAAAAATCCTCAAAATGTTTCATGGGTTATTTTCAAGAAAAATAATCTATATAATTTTTTAAATTTTTATATTTTAATGAATTTAGTATAAATTGAAAAGTAGATTTTACAAATGATAAATTCCACATGATATTTGAAATAATTACCATTTATGATAACACCCATTGAGGTATCTTATGATTTACTTGTGAAATGATGAAATTCTACCATCCTTATTATTTATCACAGTGGTTTATGATTATGATTATGAGATATTTATTAAGCCCTTTTATTTTCTATCGGTTATCAAATGATAATTTTTTAAAATATTTATTAAACCCCTTTAATTTTTATGGGATATAATATACGATGATTGTTTTGTGATCTTATGTCCCTCATATAAATGGATTATGATTAAATAATGGATGGGGCAGCAATAATATATCAATAAAATGAATCTATTAAAGATTTATATCTCATGAGATAAGAATGATAATAATGTAGAGTAAACCTAGTTCAGTAAGGGAATCTGTCAACTATAATACTCTAGGGGTGAACCATAACTAAGGATATAATTAAATTGGGAGTGAAACCAATCCACAATGATAATTGTGGTGGTAAACCATGACTACAAAAATGGTTTATTTATTCTTATTTATAAACCACAAAATCATTTTATATTCAAATGTTATGATCACATGGATCTTGTTCTTTTATATCTTTATGATTAATGCCTTATAAACATCCATGCTTTATTCCATGACACAGAATTATGATCTATGATATGCTAGGTATGGTTTTAAAATGTTAAGCTCATATTATAATACCATATTTATAATTTTAGGATCAACTATTCATTTATATCTCCCTTATTTACAGGTTCTATAATTATTTAACTAGAAATTCTTATATTTAAATTTCCTAGGTTTTAATGAATGTTTTTATGTTTTTTAAGTGTATGATAGATTCTAGTTATGATGAACATAGTGGGAGATGATGTATATAAGTTATGAAAAAGTTTTTAATCTCTCCATATTTCTAAACACACTAACATATACTATAATACAGTGGATTGTGATTTTATTTATTGAATACTAATTTAATAATATTTAATGATTATGTATAAAAATTATGTGTCACTATTGAGTACATTTGATTTCCTTTTTCTAAACTAAAGATAAAAACTATTTGAAAATACAATATGATTTTATTTACTCTTGATTATATAAATCAAATATTAAATACAAATCACATCACCAAAATTAATATTTCATTATATGAAATAAAATAATTTACATTAAATATTCAATTCATTACCATGTGAAGCTGTTATAGAAAAACTATATTTGAAATCCTCATTCCAACCTATTTTAGAAACTATCCTTTCAAATGATTTCTCCATACAATTTAAATATGAAATCTAGAAGCATTAACAATAAAAAAAATTTGAATTAGGAAGAACCAAAATAAATGTTAACTCAAAAAAATAAATATTTTGTATTCAAATGGAATTTAATGTTATTCTATAGTAATAGGAACCCATGTAATAAATAACATAAAAAATATTTATGGGAGATAAATAGTTAATATTTTAATGGAATCTATAGTTAAATGTTTAACCATACAAATGAATGATCAATCTATCTGTGTGAACAATATTCTAAGGAGGGAATTCCTTGTCCTATTGTCATGGGTTAACATGTCCCTGACAACACATCCAATGCACTACTAATGAGTACATTTCTAGGACTAGTGGTGTAGTGTCACTAATCTATGACTCCAAGTCCATTATATATGCCTATAATATTTAGTTACTATGGTGTTTTCAATAGGGTTTACTTACAACTAAACTTTTATCTTATAATTATATCTTACCATGTGTTTTACCCATACTCAAATTAATTAACATTTCTATCAAAATGGGAATTACATCATCCCCCCATTTAAATTCCCATTATCAATAAAAAATTCATCATTTAACCATTTCATTTAATTAACCAAGGTAAAAAAATTTAAACTACCATAGGATATATAATGGATAATAAAATTCATAATCAATCACACATCTATCAGAAATACATTGTCACGACCCGTCCTCGGGGCCCATGTCGTGACTACCCCAAGCCCGCCTTCCATAGGCCAGGGGCTGGCGACTAGCACCAAAGGCGTAAATCCCGATAACTGGGAAGGCATTGCCTTTATAAAAGTAAACAAAACACCACAGAGTACAAGCAGAAGGAAAACACTAAGTACCAAAGAAAGTGCTGAAAAGTAAATGGGCCAGAATACAAACCCAAATGAAAGTACAACTACAACTGAACAAGTACAGCAGAAAAAGACAACAGTGGGAAGAACGGAAGTAGCTCCTCGGTCGTCCTCCTCGGATCCTACCTGAAGGGTAGGTACAGATGGTGCAGCTCTGGGATCGTCCACCACAGATCCTACCTGAAGGGTTGGTACAGATAGCCTCCTCAACGCTCTCGCCCGTCAACCTCCTCCGTGTGTCGTCTCGTCATGTAGTCCACCTCCGGGTACTGACTCATCGTGTAGTCCACCTCCGGGTACCGTCCAGTCCTCGAACACTCGGCCTCCGTCAGCACTTCCCATCATCTGCAACCAACACAACGAGGTGCGGGCATAGCCCGTCCAGGGGTGAGTATAACGATACTCAGTAGGGACCCCGAGACCCTCAAGTTCTCACTAAAACCAACATGGATAACCACAAAGAAGATCTCAACAGATAACCTCTACTTAGGTATATGTCCATGCATATACCAAAGTTATCAAGTAACCCATCTCAATCATGAGGAAAACACCAAGATCATGAAATCAACGGATAAACACTACCCAGGTATAAGCCCATACATATACCTAAGTTATCATGTGACCTATCTCAATCATGAGGTAAACACAAAGGTCAAAAGTCTCAGCTCAAACCAGGATTTTCATTAACGAAACTGTAACTGCTAAAGAGCCCCGTCTCTGAAGTGTACAGTGGTCCTGTCATGACTCCGAGGTACTGCTCACTAACCTAAGACTGCTGAGGTACTTCTCCTGTCGAGTACGGCGGGTCAGCCACCCAGACACAGTAGTGCTTCCTGCCGAGGTAGGTCACCCAAACACAGTAGTGCACACCCCCTAGTAGCATGATGAGGTACTCTCCGGATGAGTACCGCGGGTCTGCACTTTCACACAGGTAGTGCTCTGTCTGCCATGGGTCTGCACCCAAACAAGGTAGTGCTCCGTCCACTGGGCTAGTCGACTCACTCCAAGTCGAGTCGGTCAAGCAGTCGTCAGGTCTCAGTCGGCTACACGGTCTCCGTACTCCGCACGCTCATCTCCGGGAGGGTCCGCTCCACATGCTACAGTTCGATACTCTAAGTATATCAAAGTCCCACAAAGAAGTATCTCAAAGGACCGCCTCATCATAGGGGTCTCAACGAGACAGACGGCGCATCAATCGGACGCCCAGTCTGTGATTTATTGGCCTTTTCATTCCAGGGGCCCGATTGGTTTCGTGAGCGAACCAACCCAACCGTACTCCGCCGGCATACAAACCTTGAGCGGAGTGAGCCAAAAGAACCATATCACTTAGAGGAATCCATCAAAGTCGACGACACGTCAATCGGACGTCCGTAGCTCAAGATATGAGCGTTTCCGCTCCGAGGGCCCGGTTGGTTTCATGTACGAACCAACCCGGCCGAACCCAATGTATTCCTAAACCATGAGTGCGATATACCGAAACGACCTTTTCATTCCAAGGATTGCTACTCAACTGACGGTGCGTCGATCGGAGGTCCGTAGACCATGTTATGGGCAAAAGACCAAAGAGTGTCCGAAAACGGGGGTTTCGGGCCCGGACCGACCCGGCCCGAGGCCCCCCGATCGGCCCGAACTGGGTCGACCTGCCCCGGTTCCTGGTCGGCCTAGCCCGAAACAGCCCGGCCTGGCCCGGCCTGGGCACAGCGCACCGGCCAGCTCGTCCAACGGCCGAGAACTCGGTGTTCTTCATCGGAGACCTATGTTCTTCGAGTTCTTCGTCAAAGAAGAAGATGTTCTTCCCAAAACCTCTCAATGAAAAAACTCTAACAACAAAATAAAATAATCTCTTTTCTTATTTTATTAACACAACAAGCCTTTTTGAAATTCAGGAGTTTTAATTCCACATTAACTCACCTCATTAATTTCATAACTTAATAATCTTAAGTTAATAAAATTAATGGGAGTTGAGGAGGTTAGAGGATATGAATGGGTGGGGTTCATGTGGGCGCCACCTCCTTCATAACCATCAAAGGGAAGTTGGGTAGTTACCCAACTTCCTCCCAAAAGATAAAAACACTTAGAGAAAAAAAAAGTTGTTGTTAAATTTTTATTTTTAACTTCCACATTTTTTTATCAACTTCTCTCGAGTAAATGCAACTCCGGAATAGGAGTTCATAAGCAAATATCAGAGCTGCAGTTCCATCAGTGTCCTCGGAATTTGATTCTGAGACCAGTTCAAAAGTTAGAAAAACCCGCTCGTTCGTTCACTGAACGTACCTGAGCTAAACTTCGGAAAATGATTTCGGTCACACCGGGCCTCGGAATCAGGCGCCGTCAGAAACTTCATTCTTGTGAAATTCCAAAGAAAATTAAGAAAAAATTTCCCTTGAATTTTAGGTATCTTTACATTACTCCCACCTCAGGGCTTTACATCCCCGTAAATATACAACACAAACCAGGGATACAAAAACGGTACTGAGCATGCATCTGAGCCTCCTGCTCTCAGGTGCTCACCTAGAGGTTCCATACTGCCAGTGATAGCGCACCCGAGGAATCGATCGTCCTCGTAGGATCCGCTTTTGTCGATCCTCGATACCCACTGGAACCTCCGTGAATGACACCCCATCGCCATCGTCCAGCTCATCATGGTCAATGATATGCAAAGGGTCAAGCACATATCTCCTCAGTTGAGATACGTGGAAGTCGTCGTGCACCTGGTGCAACTGCGGTGGATGGGTCAAGCGGTAAACCACCCCGCCTACCCAGCTGAGGACCTAGGAAGGTCCGTCGAACCTCGGAGATAACTTTCCGCCTTGGCCACATCTCCATAAACCTCGTCGAGGTGAGACTCGTATAAGGACATGATCGTCATCCTTGAACTCTAGAGGTCTCCAATTCCTGTTAGAACTGAAACTCAAACGACTGATGCCACAAGGGTTGGGTTGACCGAATGAAGAGTGATCGGTCGCACCCTCCTATGAAAGAGTTTGTCATGTGCTGCCTGGGGTTTCCTTTTAGCTGACCAAGGAAAAACCATCCTGACGTTTTCCTAAAACCGTCAATTTGAGTATGAACAGTTATTTCCCATTCAATACTGAAACTAACGATGTAAGGCATCGACTATGCCACCAAGAGATTCCAACCGAAACTCTCACCTCGAGGGACTGACCACACCGTCGGCGTAAGTGTGATTAACGAGTCTCCTCCCAAGGTATCTCCAGACGTGAGGGTCAAGTCCACGACTTCCGGAAACACTAGGTCTGGAACAAGATTTGCGAAAGCAAGGAATGGTTCATGTCGACGTCTTTCACTACAACAGCTAGTAGTGGACACAGACTGTCCCTTGAATCATTTTTAGATCCATTGGGTCACACTCTTTGACCGCATGCAGCCGCACTCTTCCTCTGCCCTCCATCTCCCTGAACCTTGCGGGGATAACTAAGGCGGGTGGTTGTAACATGTTACGATGTACACCACCTCATGCAACTCTCCTAGATCTGCCTCCAAATCTGCTGCTCTGCAGACTCATCTCTCCATAAAGCTTCCTCTTCATCAAACATTTAACACGCTCGAGTCTCTAAGACTGGAGCCAGTTTCTTGTTTCTTACTGCACTTTGCAGTCTTCATCCGCTCCTGGATGATCTATACCTTCTTTGCATATGATCTGAAAGAGCTGCTAAAATTTCTCCTTATCCTAAAAGAGAATCTCGGTCTCATCCCCTGGATGAACCATGCCCATTTCCTAATACAGTCAATCCTGACATGAATGACGCATTCATGCCATGGATGACGTCGTAAGGCCTCAACATAACTACTAAGATATCCAACTGTCACTCTCACCTCCAAGGGTCGAGTCACACGGTCGGCATCAGTGTGAGGTCACTGGGTCTCCTCTAGTAGAAATCTCAAAAGTGAGGGTCAAGTCAACAGTTTTAACCGGGACCACTCAGTATCAACCAAACAAAAGGACAGAGAAAAAAACAAAGATAAGTGTCTATTTATTATTGCAGCTCATAGTACAAAGACACGAATACAATAGAACCGTGGAACTTGAAGTAAAAGGGACGTATCCACTAGTTCCTCTCATGTCCACCTGCTCTCGGAGCTCTACTGCCTTGTCCACTGCCCGGATGTTGCTCAAGCACTCGTCGCTGCTTCTGCCTTGGTGGCTCCTCTAACGCCTGCGGATCAACTGTACGAGGAGTCGGATAGTCACGTGCCAGGTGACCCTTCCCGCCGCATGAGTAACACTGTCCGTTTCTGGAACGCCTGGCTCTGACCCCACCCCGGGTGCCCCACACCACCGATCCTAAAACCCGAGATCTCCCAACTGCTGGTCTAGTCCTCCTGGATCTCTGCATTATCTGTCTACTGCCCACAAATGACTTGGCTACTGATCGAAAACCCTGCGACAAAGGTAGAAGCTCTGGTACATGCTTGGGGTGTAGAGCTACTGGCACAAACTCCAACCTGAAGAAGGTCTCGAAGTCTTCCCATGTGAAGGTCATCCTATCGCAAAACTGGAACAAGTGGCTCCACCACCTACCTGATGCTGCCTGAAGGAGGTTGGCAGCAAAGATCACCATGAAGTCTGCAGGGGTCCCCACTAGCCTAAAGACTCTCACCACAGCCTCCAGCCAAACCTCAGCCGCCTGCAGGTCCGTCTCTCCCTGGAACCTCAGCGGCCTCTGGCGCTGGAACTTGTGCAGCGCACTCATGTGGGGTGCATCGCCTACTGCTGGGGCTGGTGGTATCGGTGGCCCAACGTATGGTAGTACCACTGGTGCCTCCGCTGGTGCCTCAACTGCAAGAGGGCCCTATACCGAATCCTCGTCGCTCGGTAGGCTGTTAGTACACACATTCCTTTGGGATCTATCTGGTCGTCCGAGAAAAGGCATCTTGAAAGAAACAACGTGACACAGTCAAACGATTATACCTGGTGAGCTGACCTGGTTTGAGCTGATATTTAAATAAAACTTTTGGAAACACACATGCAATCCGTGTTTTCGTGCACAAAGTCGGAATTCAGTTGTTAGGGTCCTTGTGTAAGGATACTTCGGTCGCCCGCACCAACACTGGACTCCCTAAACTGAATACCACACTCAATACCCTTAACACTATTGCTTCACAGAAAGAAAATATCAGAGTTATAAGTTCTGCGGTAGAACCAACTCCTCTGATACCAATTTGTCACGACCCTTCCTCGGGGCCCGTGCCATGACTACCCCAAGCCCGCCTTCCACAGGCCAGGGGCTGGCGACTAGCACCAAAGGTGTAAATCCTGATAACTGGGAAGGCATTGCCTTTATAAAATTAAACAAAACACCACAGAGTACAAGCAGAAGAAAAACACTAAGTATCAAAGAAAGTGCTGAAAAGTAAATGGGTCAGAATACAAACCCAAATGAAAGTACAACTACAACTGAACAAGTACAACAGAAAAAGACAACAGTTGGAAGAACGGAAGCAACTCCCGGGTCGTCCTCCTCAGATCCTACCTGAAGGGTAGGTACAGATAGCGCAGCTCCTGGATCGTCCACCACGGATCCTACCTAAAGGGTAGGTACAGATAGCCTCCTCAACCCTCTCGCATGTCAACATCCTCCGTGTTTGTCTCGTCGTGTAGTCCACCTCCGGGTACTGACTCGTCGTGTAGTCCACCTCCGGGTACCGTCCAGTCCTCGAACACTCGGCCTCCGTCAGCACTGCCCGTCGTCTGCAACCAACACAATGAGGTGCGGGCCTAGGCCATGACGGGGTGAGTATAACGATACTCAGTAGGGACCCCGATACCCTCAAGGTATCACTAAAACCAACATGGATAACCACAAAGAAGATCTCATCAGATAACCTCTACTTAGGTATATGCCCATGCATATTACTAAGTTATCAAGTAACCCATCTCAATCATGAGGAAATCACCAAGATCATGAAATCAACGGATAACCACTGCCCAGGTATATTCCCATACATATACCTAAGTTATCAAATGACCCATCTCAATCATGAGGTAAACACAAAGGTCAAAAGTCTCAGCTCAAACCAGGATTTTCATTAACGAAACCATAACTACTGAAGAGCCCTATCTCTGAAGTGTATAGTGGTCCTGTCACGACTCCGAGGTACTACTCACTAACCTAAGACTGCTGAGGTACTCCTCTTGACGCGTACCGCGGGTCACCCACCAAGACACAGTAGTGCTTCCCGCCGAGGTATGTCACCCAAACACAGTAGTGAACACCCCCTAGTAGCCTGCTGAGGTACTCTCCGGACGAGTACCGCGGGTCTGCACTGTCACATAGGTAGTGCTCTGTCCGCCATGGGTCTGCAACCAAACAAGGTAGTGCTCCGTCCACTAGGCTAGTCAACTCACTCCAAGTCGAGACGGTCAAGCAGTCGTCAGGTCTCAGTCGGCTACACGGTCTCTTTACTCCCCACGCTCGTCTCCGGTAGGGTCCGCTCCACGAGCTACAGGTCGATACTCCAAGTATCTCAAAGTCCCACGAAGAAGTATCTCAAAGGACCGCCTTGTCATAGGGGTCTCAACGAGACATACGGCACGTCAATCGGAAACTCGGTCTGTGAGTTATTGGCTTTTTCGTTCCAAGGGCCCGGTTGGTTTCGTGAGTGAACCAACCCGACCGTACTCCAACGGCATCCAAACCTCAATCGGAGTAAGCCAAAAGATCTGTCTCACTTAGAGGAATCCATCAAAGTCGATAACATGACAATCAAACATCCGGACATCAAGATATGAGTGTTTCCGCTCCGAGGGCACGGTTGGTTTCGTGTACGAACCAACCCGGCCGAACCCAAATTATTCAGAAACCTTGAATGCGATATACCTAAATGACCGTTTTGTTCCAAGGATCGCTACGCAACAGACGGTGCGTCGATCGGAGGTCCGTAACCCATGTTATGGGAAAATACCAAAGGGTGTCCGAAAACGGGGGTTTCGGGCCCGGACCGACCCGGCCCGAGACCCCCCGGTCTGCCCAAACCGTGTCGACCCGCCCCAGGTCCGGGTCGGCCCGGCCTGGCACGGCCCGGCCCGGCCTGGGCACAGCGCGCCCAGTGCGCTGGTCGGCTCGGCCAATGGCCGAGCCGTTTTTGGCAAGGGGGGGGGGGGGCTGCCCCCCTGGTGTAACCGCCCCCCCCCCCCCAATTAAGGGGTCCGTTTTGTATCGCCGGCCAGGGGAATTAATTCCCCCAGCTCCCCTTTGTCCGGCCGACCTGCACCGGCCGGCCTGTTCTTTCCAACGAGGACCAGCGAGGTCCAGTCCTTCTTCCTTCGCTGACACCGGCGGCCCGGAACCGGCCGCCGGTCACCCTGCTCCACCGCGGCCCGGAACCGGCTACGACTTGGTTCGTCCGGCGCGGTGCGACGACACCACGCCCCTCCATTGTGGCCCCGCTCTGGCCACGGCGTCTTTGGTTTTCTTCGACATGGCGCAACGGCGTCGCGTCCTTGTTCATCTTCACGGCGCGGTGCGACGACATCACGTCCTTGTTCATCTTCACGGGGCGGCGCGGCGGCGTCGCGTCCTTGTTCATCTTCACGGCGTGGCGCGACGGCGTCACACATTACTTGCCGTGCAATTCCTGCGTGGTGCGACGGCACCACGCCATTCCGTACCATCCACAAAGAATCAAACATGGATAAAGGAGGGGAGTCGGCCGTGTTTGTGCGGCCCGACCCCCTCTCATTAATCGATATCATTTGGTCGTATTTTCACGAAGAACGACAAAGTGATAAACACGAACAAAATTAAATAAAAAAACCCTACCTCGAGCGCGGCTTGAATGAGGTTTTCATCGCGGAGGAATTTTTCGCGGGAAAACGTCGCGGGAAGAGATGTCGCGGAAGAAGACGTCAGCGGCGTAGCTGTAATCGGTTTCCGAGAACTCGGTGTTCTTCGTCGGAGACCGATGTTCTTCGAGTTCTTCGTCAAAGAAGAAGATGTTCTTCCCAAAACCTCTCAATGACAAAAATATAACAACAAAATAAAATAAGCTCCTTTCTTAATTTATTAACACAACAAGCCTTTTTGAAATTCAAGAGTTTGAATTCCACATTAACTCATCTCATTAATTCCATAACTTAATAATCATAAGTTAATAAAATTAATGGGAGTTGAGGAGGTTAGAGGATATGAAGAGGTGTGGTTCGTGTGGGCCCCACCTCCTTCATAACCTAGAAAGGGAATTTGCGTAGTTACCCAACTTCCTCCCAAAGGATAAAAACATATAGAGAAAAAAAATTGTTGTTACATTTTTATTTTTAACTTCCACAATTTTTTATCAACTTCTCTCGAGTAAACGCAACTCCGGAATAGGCGTTCATAAGAAAATATCGGCGCTGTGGTTCCATCGGTGCCCTCAGAATTTGATTCCAAACACCGGTTCAAAAGTTTGAAGAACCCGCTCGTTCGTTCACTGAACGTACCCGAGCTAAACTTCGGAAAATGATTCCGGGCACACCGGGCCTCGGAATCAGGCGCCGTCAGAAACTGCGTTCTTGTAAAATTCCAAATAAAATTAAGATTAAATTTCCCTTGAATTTTACGGATCTTTACATACATGTGTATTTATGAAACGGGGTTGAGATTTTAGATGATCATTTAGTCAAAATTACAAGAGGGGAAAATGTTTAGAATTTTCCATTGTATTTTCTTAAAAATTATTAATGACTCATTTCCAAAGAAACACTATTATTATAAATTACAATTATGATGTGGTAAATTGATATTTTTTTGATAAAAAATAGGTATTCATGTAATATTGAGTAAATAAATGAATATATATATATATGTAATTAGGAAAATACATTTACTTGGGTATATATACACATGTACATGTATATATATATAAATATATATATTCATGCAAGCATTTCCCCACACTCACACAAACCCAAACACACACACACTTATATTATTAGAAGAAATATTTAAATCATGAGTCTTTTTAAATAACTTTTGAAATCAAGAAGAAAACCTTTTTTTAAAATCAACATGTCCTAAAAAAACAATGAAGTATACCATGTTAATTAAATAATTGTTATATTGCAACAACAATGAACAATTAATTACAAGTACAAGTATAATTATAAACACGCTAAAATATTTGTGTAAAAATAATTATCATTCCAAGAGCCATTAAAACCCATTAAAATCCCACATAGAATTAAATAGAAACCAATTTAATTATTAAATTTCATGTAAAACACCTTTGAAACATTTAATTACACATTCATCATATAAACTTTTATAGGGAAACCCATTATGGATTATTAAAAAATGAATATTTAATAAAAATTTAAATTAATGGAAACCCTTACCATAAACATGTGAATATAAAGTATACCCCTCAACTAAGGTGATTATTATACTAAACAAAGATCCATTCCTTATGGATAAAATAAATAAGATATCTACATTTGAACCAATAAGAGGTTATACCTAGGGAATGACACAGTAAGAGCTGGGGTGATGCACATAAATTGGAGAGGGAAAATGAGATATTGGGGTGGAAATCATAACTAGGTATAATTCCATAAAAATATGAGAAGGTATGGACATATATTAGAGGATATTTGAGGGGGAGTGGTGTGCATGGGGGGATCAGATATCTTTTTCAAGAGGGAAGTACCATTTGAGTGGGATACATGATTTTAGGTATTAAAAAAAATAGGAAACTATAATTTAATTTTAACAAATTGTTTAGTTATTCACAGCCATTGTATGGTTTTAACAGATAGTGGTTTGGTGAACCCCCATTTGGCCAAGAAGAAATGCAAATAGAGAATCACCACGATAAGGGTGAATCACACCATTTGAGGCATGGGGAACCATGTGTATTCCACTAATAGATAAAAAAATTATTGATCCACTATATTGGTTCAAAATTTCTTTATTTTATGTATTAAATCATGGGGATGTATATTTGTCACATTAGGAACACGATCACTTATTTTTTCACAATAATTCAAAAATAAATGGGCTGAAAAAAAATATAATACCACAAAAAAATCATTAAGAATATATAGGTTTGTGGTTAATATAACTCCACACCATGAATAAATCTTCCCCTACAAATTCAATAATGTATCTATATTTGAAAAAAATTCACATAATAAGAGATAACCCAAAGTCCATCCTAATTGTAAGTGATCATTTATTATCAAAATATATATCATCACCCATATCTAATGAATCAATGCCCAAAAGGGTGATTAAGTAAAAAATATTCAAGGGATATAATCCAAAACCAAGAAATATCAAGAGGAATATCCACAATATAGGACATCCACATGTAATTATTTTTTGAACAAAACATCATTCCTCTGGAAGGCATGACGTAAAACCACCTACCCTTAATAATATAGGAAACCTAATATCGAACATCAAACAAAAAATATCGTGAAAAATATCATTATGGAATACATGAATCACTCAAAAATAGAATAGGAGATTAAAGGATAACTGTTTAGGGGACTTCTATGATAATTCATAAATACTAAAAATACTATAAAAACATTCAGCAATGGATCATGACTTCTCAAGAAAAATAAAAACTCCACAATCAACCTTATTATCTTGATGTGGTTAAATACATGAGGGATATACTACCCTTAATAAAGATGACTTTAGAATCCTATTTCAGAAAAATAGTGATATAAGGCTGAGAGTTCCAAGAGAAATAAGTATCCTTAATGTATTCAGTTTGGGCTCTAGCCTCAGATAAAGGGAATAAGACTAAATGATAAAATAATCATCAAGGCTCACCAAAGAAAAAGTTTTCAATCACTAAAATAATCAACATTCTACAATTAATAACCTAATGGACACATAGTGGAACATAACTTAAAAACTTCTACCCAAAATATGAACTACATTAACTTGACACATGATATCCGCATACATATATAGTCATTAGAAATTCCTAAAATCAAAAACCTTTAGACAATCAAGGGAGAAAATCCTATGACAGTACTATCCACCTTTTTTTGAGGATTTCCTAGGGTTTAATAATAATAAAATGATACATGTATCCATAAATTTGTTTTTCCCATATTAAATTCAATGATTCCTACACAAATTAGAAAATAAAATAAAAAATAATAACACATTTTTGAAAAATAACAATTCCATTCCATTATTTTATCTTTTTTGAAAAAATAAATTAAATTAATTTCACAATCTTTTATAAGAAAAATATTTAACCTACATTCTTATGGGGTTCATGAAATTTATGAAAATACACATCCATATTGATATGTTTTCTAAATTCCAATCAAATAACCAATGAAGTCAAATAAAAATTTTACTATAAAAACAAAACATTATTAATTTTTTTGAAACATTTCATGTTTATACCATTTTGAAAATCCGATCATTTCAGTAGATAACATAATTTTAATTTCCATTTCATTTCTAAATTCATTCTGTATATTCAATCCCCCTCCAAATTTTATTATAAAAACTTTTATAAAATTTATATATAAATTTAAAGAACTATGTTTCTCACCATTTAAAACATGATTTAGAGATCAATAACTAATAAAATCATACCAATATCAATAATAACCCATAAATGTTACTATATTATATAAAAAATAATAGTATAACATATCTGAAAACAAACCCTATGAAAGAGAAACCAAAAAAAATATTTATGTATGGACTAGTTTTTATACACATTTTTTGCACATGTCTTGATGGACCATGTTCTAACAATGAAGCTTCTACTGGAAACTTCATGAGATAATACACAAGGGATATGTACTTTTTAATAGATCAGGTGAGATAACTTTTCACCTCATGTATAAATACCATTTTCACCACAAATGTCATAAAATCGCAAAATATTCCATAGATCACTCACAAAACCAAAATAACATAAATAAAAATAAACAATAATTTTGAAAGTGTCCAAAAAATAATATAATCAATCATTCAATTTGATAACCCATGGATACCCATGTATACTCATGATTGATAGTGATCAAGAACTAATCTATGATCTACCTTTTTAGTATAAATTATCCTAACTCAAATCTACAATTATTTCCCAAATTATAATAATTTCTCCAAAACATCAGACCACTTCAGAACAATGGATCTGATATAATTGATTTATGAACCAACCCAGGGTGTCTATATATAAAACACCCAATCCATACGTTGACATAATTTAGTGGCCTATCAATTCCCTCGGGCTGACGATGGGCATCATCAGAATGAAATTAAACCGATGTGGATTACTTTTTGATTAAATAAATTAAACTAACAATGAGAAACTGGAGTAAATAATCCATTTGTTAGATGAAAAAGCTAAAATATAATAATAAATATAAAATAATATAAAATAATTAATCAAAATACATCAATTTTCCCTCTTCATACTCCATCACACAAAACACGCACCTTTAATTCAATATCTATAATTCCAAATGCATAAAACCACTAATTATAAAAAAAATGGAAATATATATTTATCAAATACTAATAATGAATTAAAATAAAATTGATATACATGAATATGATATCCCATGTGAAATGGGGTAAAAATTTATTTATATATCTACTTGAAACCAAGGGATTAAGAACTGAATTTGAATATAAAAACACTTTCTACAACACTAAGTGGTGTTAGTAGTGTGTGATCATAAATAACTCTATACATAAGCACCATAGATTCTTATGTGATTTCGTTTTTAAAAATATGATGTAAATTCTATTTTTAAAATAGAATATGATACAATAATGAAAATATAAAGCCAATGTGTTATCAAATTAATTTCAGCAATATTCCATTTCATTTTCTCAAATAAAAAAATCTCACATAAAAAAATAATTTCATTAAACTAATCCAATATTAATGGGAATCCAATTTGTAAACCATACTACAAAAAAACAATTTCATTTATTTTTATAAAAACAGTAAATAATAAAAGAAAAAACATGAAAAAAAACAACTTGTTTGTGTAGTTGAAATATAAGAAAACAGTTAAATATAAAGAGTATGTTATCATAAAAATTATAATATAAAGACAAATTAATATAAAACTGTACAATTAATAAAAAAACAAACCATGGAAGACCCCTAGGGAATTGATGATTTTAGGAGACATTAGTCCCTATATTATCATGTCAACTAATGATCAATCCAAGTGTCTAGGAATTGCCTAATAAGGATACACCTTATTCTAGGTGCATTGTTTCTCCAATCTATAACCACAAATCCAATCCATCATTAAGGAGGTCATATTGTGACCAAGAGATAATGTTTCACCTATCCAAACAACCTTGAACTGTTTTCAAAAATATAATATTTTGTTAGTGTGTAATTTTTCAGAGGGGATAATCAATTTCATTATTTCCACTTATATACCTGGATTCCCTTATAGATTACCAATTTCAATTCATTCCACATTTCATTCAAAAGGTTCATTTCATCAACCCACTAAAACAACATCAGTTATCAATAAAAACATAATTTTTTTTTAAATGAAGGGAACAAACATAAACCACAGTGGGATTTGTAACAAAACATAATTTCTATAACTATAAAATATCCAACATAATTCAATACAGAATTAGGTATGGGTGTCATGATATTAAAAGATTGTTTACTCAAAATTCTAGCGATGAATTATTTTTAAAAATAAACCATGAATTTTATGAAACAAACTTTAAGAGGAATTTGGAATGAAAATTGATTATTTGAAAATAAATATTCATGTGTCAATCATGGATTTTTCTTAAAAAAACTAATCGTTATTAAAATATAACTACAAATTTATTATGTATAAAATAAATGAAAATGTGTATATATATATATATTGGAAAACACATTCACATGTATATATAAATACATACATATGTATACATATATATATATATAATCATGATAATAATTAAATAAATATATATACATATAATCTATTGTATTCCCAATTGAAATCTTGAAACCCTTGAATAAGGTTATAAAATATTGAAGAAAAACTATTGCTAAAAAACATGGACTAAAAGAACTATATTAATGAATAATAAATTCATTAAAACATAATTCTATCACCACAACTAGGATTTCTTAATAATGAACATATAAATATTCAACAAAAAACAAAAAAAATATGTAAAATTAATTCCCAACCAAAATAAATCCCATTTTAAATATAAAAGATATTAGAAAACATATACTAAACATTTAATAAAATATTAAATATGTAAAGTTTCTTGGGAAAATAATCTTGAAAGATCATGGATATTTTTTTCAAAAAAATAGAAACACATGGAATCTTATAATTGGAACATGCATATAAGAAACACACCCAACAATTATGGTCAATGGATGACCCAAAGTGAAAGATACATTCCATGTGAATCAATTCTATAAAAAATAACAAACCAAATCATATCTAACATAGATCATAATGTGTGAGTGAAGGGATTAATATAAGGAAAAAATAGGGGAAGGCAAAGGTGTATGGGGTTAAATCTGAACCATGGATGATTCCACTAGAAATTAGGGAATATAAGGCCATAAATCAGATTAGAGGTTAAGGGGAGTGGTACATGCTAGTTGGGGTTGGGTAATGTATCCCACAAGAGGAGGGGGGATATATTTTCTTTGGTATTAAATCGTAAGAGTAATTAAATTAAATTTTATTTATTTTATTTCTCTTTTTTAGATCTTATAAATTCATAAATATGGTGTCACTCCATTGGGCATAGTAGAAATGACACCAGGTGTGAACTATTTTGAGGGGGAACCACTTTGTTTCAAATAGTTGGCACCCCAAGCATACCATTGGGAGATATACGGTGTTTGGATCCATGTAGTGGATCCAAATGGCCATCTCATAGGGGCTATTGTATGGGGATGTCTTTTTTGGAACATTGGAAAATTATCCCCCCTTTTTTCTAGAATATTCCCAAAAAATGTCCAATTATATAAATATATAACCATAAACCTATTTATAAATAATATATTTTATAATATATGGGTTTTTGTGTGATACAACTTATATCGTTATATCAATCAGTTCACTTCTATCAAACGAATGAATGAAAATAAACATAAATTTTAAATAATAAATAAAGTTTGTAAATTTTATGTTATTTTTTTCATTTTTAACATCCCATTACTCAACAATAAATTTTTTTATAAAATATCTTTATTATATTTAACAAGAAATACCATTTTTTTGTGATTCCTTCTATATGTAAAATATAGATATTAATGTGTCTTTGATAGGCTCTTTAAAATTAACCAATATAACTCTATATTCATCACAAAAGTTTTCACTGTAGTCATAAAATCATTCATTCTCTTATAATTAAAATCAATATTTTATTTAATTTATATTGTCAATGGATTATTTTGTTACCATCCCCTTGAAAAAAAAACTATAAGGATCATTAAAATAATATCTACTAATTTTACAATTATCCCTTATGACATCTGATGAACAATCAGAAGATCTTTACCCACAGGAATTCCAAATTTCAATACTCATGTTGAAATATTTACAAATTTTTATCTTTAATGTTATTCAAGACTCATTTTATTCAATATTTTATACTCATGCCTAATGTATCTTGGTTTTATTCCTTCAAAATAAATAAAATTAGAATATTGTTCCTTTCTATTTTTCACATTATTTTGGTATTTTGTGTCTTTTTTAAAATCAATTTGGAAATTATTTCTACCAATATTACTTATATAAAATTGCAAAAATCATCCACCTATAAGTCTCAAGTAACTATCATCAAAAAAATTCCATGTGTTTATTTCAATTTATTTGGGTAAGATATTTTATCTCAATATGCTAAATCTACATAAGAAAATGAAAATATGACTCAATTTTCATTTTATATTATTCAAATTACTTATTCCATTGATTATCATAATTAATAAACATATCTATCATATCTTCTATTCTATTAATAATTATATGATTAAATTAATCATTTTCCATTATTTTCTATTTGCATTATTTTGGTATGATGTCAATAAATTTTTCCACTAGTTTTTTTCATACAACAATTGATTTCTAGAAATCAAAAATAGCCATAAAAAATTGATTCATATATTTAAGAAATTCCTCATTTTAATGTTCAAAAATCTATCAATCTTTCTAGAGCATCTCTATCTTTTTCTCCCAAACATTTGCGGTTCCAATGTGTGTTTAATCATTATTTTTCTATATTACAAAAAAAATAGGATGAAATATGAATATATATTTTTATTTTAATATTTAAATATAAGTTATTTTGTATATGTAAATTTAGTTAGATTACATTTCATTAATCATGAGATAAAATTGAAACATTTTTCTCTATAATTTTTTAATTTTCATTAAGAATTATAAAATTATTAGAACTAGTATTTATCACATATGACTCTATCATGTCATGCTAATACTCATAATAAGATCCATCAAAAATATGTTTTCTACTTGGATTTAGATTTTTTAATTTTCTAATTTGAAGAGTTCATTTCCTATAAAAAATGAAATGATATTTTATTTAAAAAACATTAGTGTATAGAAATTGAAATGTCTTTCAATCAAATATGAAAGATGTACATGTTTAAAATGAATATATACAATAGAACAAAGATACTAACACAGATTAAAAAGGTATATAAAAATAATATAAATTTTTCCTCTAATATGTAGCATATCAGATAATATAATAGGGGATGTATTTGAGACGATATTTTATTTTTGTATGTAAATAATGTGAAAATTATAGGAATATATAAACTATATTTTCGAAGATAATTGAAATAATTTTGATGATCTAAAATTTAAAGGATCAATATTTATAAGTTATGATAATTTATAGTAATCAATGTAAAATCACTATACACATGTTATAAATAAAAAAATATGTAGTTAAAAACTGAGTACCAACATACAATAATCAATAAGAATGTTAAAAAGAAAAAAAATGAAGAAAAAGTTCACAACGTTTCAAATGAAAATTTGAATACACAATAGATGACATTATTAAAATACACATATATTTTTGGGATGTTTTCCCCTTAAACAAAGGATTATGTGGATAATTAAACCAAATCCAAGTTATCAACAATTTCCAAAATCCAAAAAATATTTTCCTATTCTAACCAACAAAAACAATATTATGTCCAGTTATTATTTTATTGAATCGTTATTGGAATATTTCTCTAACCCTATGAAACAATATGATACCACTAATCATTAGTATGTCTTAGAGGTTGTGAATTATTCAAACTCCATAGTTTATAACAATGATACATCTATCGCTATAAATGTTTTGATTTGAATGATTAGAAGAAGTATATTCCCCAACATAATTTCATAATTAATATAGAATAAATATGTAAATACAATAGAAAAATAAATTTATTTTATAAATATTCTTTTAAAAATATAATATATATAAAAACACTAAAAAAATATAATCATTGCTCTTAAAATCAACCTTATTTTTCATAAGAACTAGATTTCAGGATTACAAGTCTCTTTCATTCAAATAAGACATTGTCCAATTAATAGATGAAATTTCCAAATATATTAGTCGTATCATTTTGTGATCTAAAGGATTTGTTGAAATTAAATTTTAGGCTACATCATCTATCAATGGAAATTTGTTTATCTTCTGATGAAACATTCAACACACTTTAAATCATTCAACACGTCCACATAGAAATATAGGTATTAAATGAATTATCTAGTTCATATAAACATGTATAATAGGATTTTATAATCAAAACATACAAACACAGAGTAATCATGTCACAATAATCATAATTATTGTATTCTTATTCTCAGAAAAATGGATCGAAAAGGTATATTTTAGAACAAAAAATATGATTTAGGTTCATTAAATAGATTGACACGCCATTATGATATGTTTTTTACATTGAATAATATTTAAAAATATTATTATATTTTTAATGAGACAAAAAATTCAAAATTTTCATTTTTTAATCGAAACAATAGAGATATTTTAGATATGATAATACAGTTTATAAGAATATTTAATTGAAGATATTTTTTACATTTTATATGATGGAGATTGTTAAATATTTTTTCCTCGTTTTTTTAAATTATTATCCATTAAATCTGTAATGGCTGTTATTAAATAATAATTCAATATATAGATTCATTTATAGTAATTTTTCATAAGAAAGAATAATATTGCAGTGGTCATTTTATTTAGTTATTATATATTTATATTTTCCTTCATAGACTAAAAATCAATCATTGGGGTACAAAGATAAAATATATTTTCAAACCATACATGATAAAAAATGCATTTTTTGTCTTATTTTTTACTTTTATATCATATTTAATGGATTGAATAAACATAAGAAGAAACAAAATAACAATTACAAATTAATAATCATTTATATGTTATCTATGAAATAATTTTTTTGTTTTCAATTTATAAAATTTATATAAAATTATTTAAATAGAGTTAAAACTTGATGTTTCATTCTTTCTAATATGGAATAATATATTATTAATTGTAGTAATTGAAATAGAAACTTTAATAATATTTAATTTTACATATTTTCAATATATTTTAAGTTAAAAATGATTATAATCTACTGTGGGATATGTTTCAGTTCCCTATACACAGTTTCATTGATGTGTTGGATAATTATAATTAGTTGTTGAGTAATAGTACCTAGTAAAAGGACTGGGAGGCCTAACAAAATCCATGTCATACTAAGTGAAAATTTCAAGAACTCAATTGGTAGATCATGAGGAAATTTATCTTAATAAAAAAACCAGTCTTGTATTCGGTGTTTGTGGAGTAGACTAGTGGTAATTGTTATTCCCTTAAACAACTACAAACACCTACCATGTATTTCTATTTATATTGTAATTTATTTCTACTTTTCTAATTTATTAACAGACAATGAAATATTCTAACTACATTAATAGTGATGTTTAACAGAAGTACAATTATTTAATGGACTAAATTAGCCCCATATCAAGTATTTTTCTACTACCTATTTGGGAAAAAAATATGCATTCGATTAATATTGATGGAATTATATATATTTTGAATGACCATTATATTAGTGATTAATAAATTTTAGAAACTTTTCATCATCATTTTCTCTCTGATATAGGCCATGTCATATATTAATTGAATTTTCTAAAAAAAGGAAATATTCTAATATTGGAACTTAATTAGAATATACTTATTAACTACACTATTTATTAGCTGTTCCTTATTTCCAACCAATATATTTATTTTTTATTTCTTTATCTCATTAATAAACTATGAATCAAACAATATAGATAAATTTTTATATAATGTATTATAATAAATTTAATTTATACTAATTTTGGAGTGTATTAGTTTATATTATATATTTGTTAATATCATAATTTTTTAAAGAATAAATTAATGATGAAGACCATCGATGTATCAAATTTCTAGTAAAAAATTCCTATAAAAAGTTTTTTCTATTCTATTTTAAGTGAAAAATATATTTTTAATTGAGTCATTGAAATTTTTTTATATTTTGTGAAATTTGATTCTTGAAAATAACTACAAACATTTGTTATTGGTATTGCATTTAATATTTTACACAATATATGGAGGTGTAGTAATATTTTATAAATTTAGAAATGTTATTTTATTTATGATTATTCTTACATTCACATTATTCTAGTTTCTATAGAGTTTAACTTAATAATGTAAGGGAATATAATAATTTGAATCTAGTGAAAATATATGAAAAAAAATTCATTTTTTTTTTGAATTTTTATAAATAAAATGCCACTAATTAATTTGTTTAAAAGCCTCTAATTTTTGGATTGAGAAAGATTTCTAAAAATAAAACCCTAATGGGGCCCTAGGGTAGCTTGATTTTGTGTTGTATTCAAAACAAATAAGGGTATCCTTATTAGAACCTTTTAAATAATTTATGGGGTCACTTATGGTCTTATATTTTAAATAAAGGGACTGATCATAGATTATTAAAATTACAATAAACATGGTTAAAAAATATCTTTCCTAGAAAAATTTACCCATACATTATTCATGAAGTCAAGGCAATGAATTTTCACCTATAATATAACCTAATTCACCTAATTTTTTAACTATATTGATCATATTAGTTCTATTTTTTAGCTCACACCCCTCTCATAAGGTAAATTATTAAACTAACTATCTCCCAATAAATATTATTTTTATAAATATTTTTATTTGGATGGACAATACATTAGTGGATATGTTTAATATACATGAATATTATCATTATAAAACAACTTCCCTAAACCTCTTATAATTATTTTTTTGTTAATATATTCAATAGATCTCATGACTCTTTAGTAATGATTATTATTTAAAATTATTATTTTATATTATAGTTTCACACAATTACATTGATTTATAAATATCTTATAATGATTTATTATATGGTGAAGAAAGAACATAATTGAAATGTCTATACTTTAATAATCTAAACATTTCCTATATTGGAAATATATTATTAATTTTTATTTTTCAAATTATTTAAAAAATTGGAATGAAAAGTCAATTCTTGACCATACAATTTCACAGATAGAGAAACATAAAATACATTTCTCTTCTAAAATACAAAAATAAATTAATTATATAATCTATACAATATTAAAATTATTATTCCAATATTAATAACACTTGGTTGATACATTTTTTAATGTTTTAAATATTTTATCATGAGACATAAAGAAAAATAAATAAATAAAGTGGCATATACACTATAAATCATTTCATAGGATTTCTATTTTATTCATTTTGTTATGATCATAAAATATAATATTACCATATCATTCTCTAAAAACATCATGATCAAATGAAAAATTAATCCCCCTCTCATTATTTACAATTCTATAATTTTTACTCAAACTTATTTTTTCATTTTAATAATGAAGATGTTCAAGGGTTAAGAAAATACTTGTATCCAACTGATTTTCTTTTAAAAAAATAAATTCAAAGGATAATTAGTATAATATTATCCACCATCAATCGTTCATATATTTTATCATTGATTTTATTTATTTTTTTGAACCATATAAATATTGGTATAATGATCCAATATGTGTTTGATTTTTAGAATAAACTTTAAATGGAGAGGGGAATTGTTTTCCATTTCCAATTATTGAAATTATATATTTATATGGGAAAATGAATTAATTATGTTAGCCCCTCATAATATTTATTTATACATTAATACATTATATTTATATTTTAAAATTTTCTTATCCAAATATTTTAGATAAACTAGTTTTATTTATCTAACAAATATGTATAATTAGATTACTTAGTTAAATTTATCATGATTGTCATTAATTATATTTTATCTAAATGTATTAATATTTCATATGTTAATGATTATTTTTACATAACTATATGAATATTAAAAATTATTGTCTCGAATATATTTATTCTTATATTGATACATGATTTATCTTTTTAATATTATTATTTTTATATTTTCTCAAGCATTAGGTATTCCATTATAATTTTTTTAATTATTATTATTTTAATGTCGATTTTGTGGAATACCTTTATAAGGTTATTTAAACGACCATAAATTTTTTTAACAAATTAAATTGGTATTTTTTAAAATAAGTATTTATTTTAGTTCATACTTTTTTAAATAAACTTTTATTGATATAAAAATAAAATAAATATTAATATATCATTAAGAAAAAAATGTTGAATATTAGTGTAATATATTGATTTTTCCATATAATTTAATTGTTCTAAATATTGAAAACCCTTGGAATCATCCAATTTTTTTTATAATGACTAAATATCATAGTATTAGAATTTTTTAGAAAAATGATTAATCGAAAACTTATTTATTATATGATATTTTGTCATGATATATCATTGTAATTTATGTAGATAATTTAATGGTTATAGAGATAAATTTATCCACTACAAAGGAAAACTCATAATATTCAATTTTCTTTTAAATTTCTATATATAAAATATTTAATTTCTTTCTCATAGAGAGTGATAATTTTTTAAATTGTTTTATCTATAAAAACTCTTTCTAGGACTCAAACATAACCATAAATGAGTAATAGTGGGAACCAAAAATATTTCCATCAATAGGCCATGTGTTAGTGACTATCACAAATGTT
The DNA here is from genome assembly GCA_963277665.1 of Viscum album. Lineage (NCBI taxonomy): Eukaryota > Viridiplantae > Streptophyta > Magnoliopsida > Santalales > Viscaceae > Viscum > Viscum album. Next base: position 452,399,641 of record OY728120.1, on the reverse strand, counting down.
ATAATGTAATAATAATTTATATTAGGAATTAATCCATATTATAAAACTACATTGCATTAGGATAACTATAAACGATAAATACAATTATAGTAAATTAATAACACATTACAGTGAATATAAAGTCATATATACAAAACTAAAACTGGAAATGATACAGAAAAATATTATTTCTTCTATACTAATAAATTCCATGCATAAGAAAAATTTTAAACCATTTATTAATAAGAGAGGTAAATTAAAGTGGATTATAGGGTCAAACAAGAATAATCACCCTCATCTACCAAAAAAATAGGTCTAGATAACATAGTATGACATAACATTTCCATAATCACAGTCAACAATAGTCTCCCACTCATATTGAGAATTGTAACTATTTAAAATCTTAAAGATATCTAAATCTACCTTCCTTGACACCATAGAAGACAATATATAAGAAATGTTCCTAGGATGATTATAATAATTTTTGTGTGGTCTCTTATTTGATGGAATTGAGGTGAAACCCCCACTATCACTCATTATTTCCTTTCAACATAATAATGCACCCTTGAAAGAGGCAGTCCAACCAATTCTCAAAGCCCTAATAGGGGTACCGACATTACCCCTTTCATTATCAGAAACATTTCCCGATTTCAAAAATACATCAGATGATTGAAAGATCTCCTAGATTTAATGATGACAGTGAAAATGTAGTTTCACATCATTTTGATTGGAGACATTACCCTGAGAGGGATTATGTGTCGCTAATCTTAGAGACCATGTACGGTGTCCTAAACAGAAGTAACCACTTTAACTAAATCAACCCGAGTACTAGAAGGGACACTATGTTCTATCACCAAAGATGCATCCACTAGTATCCATTTTCCTTCAACTATTTTTATATAATGGAATAGTGTAGTCATTATCTACTACAAATTATCACATGTCAAAGGAAAAGGTATCCTAATACCACTACCACCAACTCAACCCGAATAATATTAAAATAAGTATATATATATCTAAATAGAAAATTTAAATTTACATATTTGGTTCTTCACAAAAACTAACATGTACCATTATGAGCTAAAATACTTATGGGAATATTTATGGAATCAAAAAATAAAAAAAACACTCTATCATCACCAAATGATCACACAAAAATCCACTTATATTCCAGCCCCATCATCACACATTCAAATCATCTCTACATCCGGATTGAATGTAATTTTATAACATCTTCTTTAACAACTACCATCACCTACCCATATTTATGTCGTATAGCCTCATGCTCATAGAAGTGTTCTGTTTTCAAAGAGAATTTGAATTTTTCAATTATTGGATGTGCTGATTTTCTATTGTAGATTGAAAATGGAAATCCAACAATGTAGATGTATCGATGTGATTTTTTTTATAATTGTAATGAGTCTTAGAATGTATCTTGGGATCACTGGTGGGCCTTAGGTATTTCATGAAATGTTTTTTAGGATTGGGTGGGGGGGTCCCAGGGAGAAAGATTTATGTTGTGTGGTTTAGTTGAAGCCATGTGGAACCCTAAAGTTCATGATGTTCTTAGTGGTTTTTATATTGAGAATAAATTTCTTGATCGATTAGAGAATGGTTAACAGAAAACAATTAAAGGTTGTATATAAACTTATGTGACACTTTCATCGGGGTTGTAGAGTCGTCCACATGGATGAAACATGGATTAGTAAATAGTATGAGAAAACCATGAGAGGGGGTTTACAAATATCCATAGCTAATTGAATTATTGGTGCATGTTTTATCCAACCGTGAATCCAAAACAGATATCCTATTAAAACGGAAGAAATTTACTATCCTCTCCCCTCCTAAAATTTTAATGGGGGTATCCCTCTTCTCCAATGTTTTCATATTGAATGAGTATACTTTCCATGTCCCTTTGAACATTCCTTAAAACATACTAACCATTTGTTTTTCATAATATACTCCATCAATTTGAGGTATTTTTCATATACTTACAATATGCATGTATCTCCAACTCCCGACCATGATAATTTTAATAATAATAATTAGGGTTGTTGATTCATATTCCATTAGAGCATTGTGGAGTCAAACATTTAAAATGGGGAATTAATATAGACATGAATGGTGACACTCTCATATGGCATCCACACACCATTTTTCGTAGTGTCATAAAAAATAGAAAATAGTGTGTAATATACTTTTTAAATTAAGACTAAAAAAATTTAATTATGGAAATGGTTCTAGTGCCTATGGTTTTGGTTTGGAAATATGTACGGAGTCCCCTATTGATATTCCATGAGTTATTAGAATTTTTTATTGTGTGGTGTAATGATCTAGTGAGTTATATGGATGTAAGTTGAGTATAAAATGGGTTAATTAATTAATTATAAATGTTATAATTGATTAATTAGTGGTGTTAATCTTGATACCTAGGTTTAGATGGTTGAATTTTGCTTTTTGATCTTAAACATTGTTAGATAGGCCTTGGATGAAATTTACAGCCCTTTAAATTTTTGGAAAGCATTGAATAAGGGTAGGCGGTGTCTTATACAGGCCATGTGGTTGATGTTTCATGATAATATTTTGTTTACATGCTAATGATTTCCATTTATGGTAATAATATTAATTGATTTAATTAAATAGAAATCATTAATGGAATTAAAATGTTTAATTATTGTGAATAATCACTAGTGGTCATGAATAACCATTGTGTGTTAGCTTATTTCCTCATCCACTAATGATTAGAGCTATAAATTTTGAGATATCAGGTGGCCTCCACACCTATAGAGATGTGGGGTCAGACCAAATGAGACTATTTATCCCATTAGTTTCCTCTGGAGACTCTTCCATAATAGAGGTGTGTTTGGACATATAGATACTATGGTGATTATCCCTATGCGGGAAAGATTTATACTTTGGAACTATTGAAATTTATTGAAGTGAGTATGGGAAAATAAATCCATGCACTTTCAATGTGATAAGGCCATGGTGGTTTGACCGTGGTCATATCAGGATTGGGTTAGCTGATCGGTCTGACTAAGAGGGACCTTAAAAAAAGATTTATTTTATCCTTTATAATTACTATTTTCTATGTGGAAAGACATTACCTAGGCCAAAAGGTAGTGATTCCTTATTTAAGATGTCATGGGATGAGATTTCCATAGACTATAATGTGTTGAACCAAAACCCAGCTACATCCAAGGATAAAGAAAACCAGACATAACATTCAAATATATTACATCATTTTATATTAATATTCCTCACATTACAAACAATCATGCCTGATGACCGAAATATTTTAGTGTCCTGGGAACATGTAACACATTATTATGGTTTTGTTCAAGAACTTAAATATATCCAATAAAAATATTCCCCTTATGTAATCCTACATAAAACCTTTCTTCTTGAATTAGGGAAAAAGAAACACTGAAAAGAGGTCTTGTCAAATTCTAATTAAGAATAAATAATGGAAATACATAAGAATAACATAAGTATATGGGTGTGGGAACATGATCGTAACATTTGAAGATCGTACCCTATATAAAAATAACATAGTCATGTTACATGGAATGAATATTGAATTTTCATAAGACATGAATCATTATATAATCAAAAACATTAACCATGTACTCATATAAAATTCATAATGAAAATAATTTTTGGAAAATACATGAACATGTAACAACATTCCCTATAAGTCAGTGATTGTTGCTAAAATCTTATCAAGGTACATCATGGGGACTACACTAATTAGTTGGGACAGACCAACATCCCCAGTAATTGTCCCTTCCATATAAGGGATCATTTTTTCCCATCTTCCCAAAGTGGATCAAGTTTCTCTATCATCCCATAGTGGATCGGTTTGGACCATCTTCCAATAGTGGATCAGGACACATCTCTTTCCCATTTTGGATCACGATGCACCTCCTTCCCATTTGGGATCAATCCCATCAACTTATTTCTCAAAATTATGTCATGAGATACAAATCTTTTCTCAATGAATTGAGGTAGATATATGTTCTAACCATCTCATAATTAAGTCATTCAAACTTTTTCCATAAAACAGTTTTTCTTATCATGACCCTCTAAAATAGATGGGTTACATAAAAATTATATCATAACCCATGAAATGAAATAAGTATCATAAAAAAAAAATATCATAACCTAGGAAAAATATATTGGATTCTTAACCATTTTATCCTAGACTATCTTATTAATGGAAGAATGTTTCATAATCATTTATCATGGTATAACCCATTAAAGGGAAATGGGTTTCATAAAAATCATGCCATCAAAACATATACAGTTTATACAAATTATATTAATGGTATCCTTGGATCATATACCTAGTAAATCCTAAAATATAACAAAGTATATCATCTTATATGGAGAAGGATTTTTAAAATACAATTGGAATATAACCTTTCATATAAAATAGAATTTTAAAACATAGAAAATTTTCAAATTCCTTTTCCTTCAAACAACTTTGAAAAAATATAATGGAATCCTGAAAAAATATTTTGAAATTTTATTGAGGAAAATATCTTCTTCAAATTGTATTTTTTTTTGAAAAAAATATAATAAATTTTAAAGATAATTTTTCTAGAGAATAACCAGGATGAAATAAAAATATGCTTGAAAATATTTGAAAACATTTTTCCTTGAAAACATCTAATAGAATCTTAAAAACATTTGGAAAACCAATTTATTTCAATATACATTGAAAAAAATATAAATGAAGAATTGTAATCATTTAAATCCTTTTCATGGAAATAATATTTTGATAACATATGAAAGAATATTTGAAAGTAATTTAATACACATTTTAAACATAATGTTTTTTAAGAAACATTTTTTTTGAAAACCATTATAAAATCAAAACATTTCTCAAATAGTAAGGAAATATTCCTTAAAAAATAAAATTATAAGCTTAAAAGAAATAATCAAAGAAATGATGGTCTTTATGGCTGGTATGTTTGTACATACAACGCATTCCTTTTACACCATAAATGTTTAGATATGTTCCTTGATTGAAAAATAAAAGAATTTTACTTTTAAAATAATTGAAAATTTAATGAATAGTTAAAAGTTTCAGTTTAACATCATTGGAAAATATATGTATATTTTTTAAAGAATATGATGAAAAACATTTTTTTTAAAAAATACATATTTCCAACTGAAAAGAGAAATGATGTTGGATTTTAATGAAAACAAATTCATTACAGTAAAAACTAACCAATAATTTAAAAAAATTACAATTAAATGAATATTAAATAAATATTAAATGAATGAAGTGAGGGTAAAAAAAGTAGTTATATTTATTAATATATGGATCATCATATTTTATCAATGTATGCATAATCATAATTATTCTTGATATATAATGAGATAATATAAATAAATGATTACCACTTTGGTAACATTAAATAAAAATAAAATAAAAATAATAACATTACCTAAAGAATAAAATATCATAAAAATAATTATATTCATGATATAATATTTAAAAGTCAGTATATACACCATATATAAAAAAATATTTTCATAATATTCCAATTGTCACAAAGAAGTATAATTAATAAAAAATAACATTACAGATTTGGTAAATTATGAAACATAAACTCCATAAAAGGAAGATCACTGTCTGGATTTTTAAATACAAAAAACATTAATAATATGAATCATTTTATTCATCGATTTTTATTATACACACCACATATAAGTAATATGCGGTGAACATGGCTTGTGTCTTACAGAAAATAAAACTAAATTGATAAATCCATTACTACATGAGTAACTTCTAAATCAGAATACCCCAGAAAAACTAAAATCATTTTAAACATATAATATCATTAAATACATGAAATAAATTATATAACATTTCATATTTAATTATATATTCCACACAGTAGAAGTGAGTGGTGAATATGGTTAGTATCTCAAAGAAATATAAAGTGAGATAAAATTCCACTACCATACATCTTGACTTTATTAACACATTTTAAAACCTCTAGTATAATAAACATAACATTATTATAAGTCTAAAAAATTACCAGATTATTATATCTAATACCATAAATTATTTTTTATGACTTTATATTTCCTTTTTACTAACAACTCTTTGTTAATATTATGTTTCAGGTAATATTTGTTTTCTTTTTCATATTTTTTTGGTTTGTTAATACTGATACTCATACTTATATAATGATTTATCATTTTTAAAAAGTTAATAATTTATAAAGATAAAATTAATTTATTTTATATGTATTTATAATAATACATATTATTTATAAATAGGAAATGGAATACACAGTTCTTAGAGATGATAGGTCGTAAGTACACATGAACTTTGTATCAATTTTTTTCATATTTAAAGAAATAAACTAAATGAAATATATGTATTTATAGTAGAATTTATATGTAATATATATCATATTAAATCACTAAACTCATACTTAATAAGTTCTATGTTGAGTATGAATGAATCATATTGCTTTGAAGAGGTGGTAGTCCACACTTCCCCAAACGAAATTATCGTATTTAAAAAATTAAAATATTGATGAAATGTGTTATATAAAAAATCCATAATAATAACTATATTATAAATATCATATATATCATATAAAAATAATAATTTCAAAATATTTCCTAATTAGGATTGGTGGTAAAGTTAAAACAAACAACATAATTTCGATAGGTGATACATCACCGTATACAAAAACAGTAACATTATTATCCATTTCATAGATATGTGTGTAAGTGATGGTAAAACCATTATAAAAAAATCGCTATATATTGAAGATATTTAATTTTTTATATGATATTTTAATATTAATATATTAGGTGGTGTACAATGACAATAAAACAAAAGGCCTTGAGGAAGGATGTTATCTCTTCTTTGGGTAAATCCTATTGTTATCACCAACATGATTGCATGGATAGATTTCATCTAAAATAGAGGATTCCATGATTAATTGAGGGATTTGGGGAGATTATTTGATCTGATTTTTGGTGACCCAAATGGCATAATATGTGCCGATATTTTGTAGGGGTGATTTCATCTTTATATAGGAGGATGAGTGGAATTCTTGTAAATTTCTTAAATGGGAATTCTGCTGGACTTTTTCCTATTAAAAGATGATTAAATAGTTAAATAATTAGATATATGGGAGGTTATTCACAAAATATGGATATAAAATGTATTTAGGACAATTTTATAGGTTATTTGGCCGTAAAATGTAATGTTTTTCCCATGTTAATCAATTTTTCCTCATATACCTTATAATTAATTAAAATTACATTCAAAAATATTTTTTCGAAATAACTATGTTGACCTCATTTGAAATTATATATTATTCTGAAGAAAAATATGGAATCCATTTTTCCAAATACTAATCATATATGTGTTAGAAATTATTTCATATATAATCCTGCAGACAAGATGACAAAGCAGGTTTTTAATGTAAAAATGTTTAAAAGCCCGGAAAGATTTTATATCCAATATCAATGATAAATTGATTAAAATGAACTAGATTTGATTAATTTATGTATAATTTATGTAATTTAACTTTAAAATCAATAAAAATATAATTTATCAAAATAAATAAATTATATGAAAAATTGTTCTAAATAAAAAATGAGTATTTTTCAATATTCCTCAAAAATCTAATAATTCAAAGAAAAATAGAAAAAAATCATCCCAATTTAATTTTTATGCTGATATATCAATAATTAAATTTTTTTTTGATAAAAAAAACTAAAAAAGTGTAAAAGAAAGAATTTAAAATTAGTGCTATTTTAAAATGATGTAAATTTTCGTTTTAGATGAATACATCTTTTTATTCATAAAATTGGATTTATTCTTAAATTATTTATATAGAATCTATCATATGAGTATCAAAAATATTTATTGAAAATATAATATATAAATTTTATTTAAAAAATTAAACAAATGTGTTTTGTTTAATTTATTGAGATAAAATTGTGTTTGTATATAGAAAAATAGATTTTTAGTAAAGTTATTTATTAATTTTCAAATAGTTCTTAAATTCACATATATTAATTGCTAACTGTATAGATAATTTTACATACATGTGTAAATAATATTTTCACAATTTAGTTAATCTTAATCATAAATTCTATTTCAATGTCTCGGTGGTAAATATAATATGATTTTAATAATAATATTAACCGTATATTTTAGTTGGGTAAAACTCAGCCATATATGTAATGAAACCTATCAAATGGATATAGTATTGGGTTTCATACAACCCAAAATGTTTTTTTATGTACGACAATTTAGTATAAGTGTTTTTTGTAGAACAATCCAGAAGTAGTCTTTCATATTATTTAATCCATAATTAGAGCATTCATATAAGAGAATCTATATTAAGTGTTGTGTGAAATAAAAAATATAAAAAGATTAAATTAATTCACAAAATATCTTTGGTTCATATTCTACCCCGCTTAAAATTAATTTCACCCTAAAAAGTTTTCTCTAGGTTATTAAATGATTGGTACTTTAATGTTCCTAACATAGAAATTCATATTTTAAAAATAAAAACAAAAAACATCCTTTTAAAAGGAAAATAGAAAAAAATTACGGTTTCCCAATAGTATAGAATAATTAGGTTTCCATATAGAAGATCATTAGAGAGAAGGTAATATTGGAAATGGAATAAATGAATAATCAACAAAATATATTGATAAAGATAACTGGTCACAAAATAGATGGTAATTTAGGGAATTATAACACTCACAGAACCATAAAGTAAAATGGTGTGAAAGATGTCATTGATATCATCAAAAATGATTATAACATGAAAACATTTAATTTCAATAACATATTAATAGTGATGAATTATTTTTTTCATAATAAAATATATTACACAATTTCACTCTCTTTCATATGTAAAATCTTACCCTTTGGTCATGTCTTGACCAATTTAAACTTCACCTTTCTCCGAAAAAGACGGCATATTTTTCATTCCTAAAGAACCAAAAAATCATGAGGGCCATGATAAATCATCCCATAAGTCATTAGTTAACATCAATAATAAGTGTTTGGAATAGTTTATCCTGTATTTATAAATCCCCAAGTTGTGAGATGTTATATTAATATAACAAACATGATCTAAAGTTTAACTTAAACTTTCAATAAACAGTTAACCGTATAACCATTTTAAAATATTAAAATCAAAAGAATTATAAAGAATGTCACAAAATCAGATTAACACTTATCCCCCATATCGCACAATGTATCTCTTGGTTTTCATATTCCAAACATATTTATATCCTCATATTGTTGTTTCATGAAAAAATGTAATAACACAAATTACCATAAATCCATTTGGAAAAAATACATGATTCTTTATTTTAAAGATTGTTAGATATATTCCTTAAATCCATGAGGTTTTAAATTTCATCCATGATGATATAGACCACTTTTTATAAAAATAAATAATATGTTCTAGTGAAATCAGTACTATCAAATATACATTCTCCATTTCAATACTCTTTGTATCCAAGATAAACACAATTGTCTCAATTTCATGAAGACTTTATGGGTTACCTTCCCTAATTTAAAAATATCATGTTTCCATTAAATCCTCATTAAAATTATCCTTTTTAAATACTTAATGAAAAAATTATGTTGGAAGTACTTACATATTTCATGATTCATTTGACATAAACAATGCATTCTAAAAAAATTAACCCCTAATCATCCAATTGTATTCTTAAACCATTACATGGGCTTTATCATATTATTCCTTAATACCTCTTGTCCGAGAATTGGAGATATAAATCGTATTTCTGGTTTGTAATCCTAAATCTAATCATGCTTCTTACATTAAATATAAACAATACTATTAAAGCATCCCATGCCATCAACATGTTATTTTCAGTCTCTTTGTCTTTATAAGTGTACCCAATACTCAATAAACAATTAGGATTTTATTCATGGATTCATAGGGCATTGTTTTTTATAATTCCCATTCATTCTACAGTAAAAATAGTCAATTTTAAGTTAGTTCTTTATAGTTCTTTCTTTTATCTAACAAAAAAAAGCATAGTTTGAGCCATAATTATCCTAGAAGAAAACCAAATAATCATGAAAAAATTTACATATATTATATCTATATCTTGACACCAAATTCATTAATCTATAAAACCCTAGGTTCATCTTAGGTGATTCATAGTCATATCTTATTTAAATACATCTTAATGGTTCATATAGTGTTTAGGAATTCCCAAAGCATACACCCTTGGATTTTCAAACCTGGTTTGCAGCATGACCCATTCTCGTGTACGAATTCAAGATCGTGTCTCACCCAATATGGTGTTTTGTGGTTTTTACCCTTGTGTACATCTTCTCTAGATGACACATCCACTTGTAGTTTCTATATAGGGATATATTTTTCGGAAACCAGTCACTATATCCTTTAACAAAATTCTAGTACATTTTCATATAATTTTACTTATCCTTATATTTATCCTTATAGATATCCATAAACATATCCTTAGAAATATTTATTGGGATCTCACTAATTTTTTCATAGACTAGATTCCAAAGGATGACTAAAACATCCCTTTGAGTCCAACTATAGAGACCTAGACTTAACATACATGGATATTGCATCATTTTACATGAATAATCATCACATTAAAAAAATGCATGTTGTATGACTGTAATAGATTAGTGTATTTAGAAACATGGAACACATAATTCTAGGTTGGTGAAAGATCATCAACATCTCCTTCAATGAACTTCCCATTCAGTATTCATACTCAAAACCTTTATTCATAACATGTGGAATGGAAATATAGAGAATAGTTGAACTCAAATCATCATTAAGTGTAAATAAAGAAAATATGTAAGCATAACATGGGAATAATGTTATGAGAACATGATAATAACATTTTAAGATCATAATCTACATAAAAAGAATTTAATCATGAGACATGGCATAAATATTGTCATTCCATAAGACACAAATCATATGATAATCAATAACATGAACCATATTATCATATTAAATGCATAAGACATATAATTCATGTGAGATATAAAAACATGTATCGTCATTACCTATAATTCATGGCTCATTGATAAAAACTTATTAGGGAACTTCAAGGGGAATACACATATTGTGTGGGACACACCACCATCCCTTGTTTGAGTACACTCCTTATAAGGGATTTGGTTTCATATTCTTATAATGGGTTAAGATTACCCATCTTCCAATAGGGGAACAGGTTTCATCATCTTCCCATAGAATATCATGACACACTTATTTCCCATTTTGGATTACGATGCATGTTTTTTCAATATTGGATCAAGCCCACAAACATGTTTCCCATCAATACCTCATAAGATATAATTCATTACCCAAAGTATTATATGGAGATATAGGTCTCAACCAAATCATAATAAAGTCATACATACATGGTCTATAAATCATACATCATATCATGACCCATAAAAGACATGGGTTTCATTATCATCAAATATTTACACATGAAATAAAATGGATATCACAAACATTTAATCATATCATATCTTGTGTAAAATAGTTAGGTATCATAATCATTCTATCATAGAATAATCCAAGAAAAGAATCAAGTTTCTTAATAATTTATCAGAGTATAACATGTTGAATCGAAATGAGTATCATAAACATGAACCCATTGAAACATAGACTATTTATAGAAATAATATGAATTTTATCCAGGGATCATATCCAAGTAAATCAAAAACTATGACCAAGGATTTCTTCTTATATGGATAAGGATTTGGAAAGATCACTTTGTACTTAAATTTTATTTGTAAATAAAATTCTAAAACATATAATATTTTTTAAATATTTTACCTTGAAACGACATTGATAGATATAAAAGAATCATGAAAATTATGTTAAAATTTTTCTTGATTAAAATTTGATTTTCTCTTGGAAAAATTAATTTTTAAAAACAAAAAACATTTTAAAGACCATTTTTCATGAAAATGACCATGAAAACATACCAATAAGATTGAAAATATATTTAAATTCTTTTTTTGTTGAAAAGACAAAAAATAATATTGAAAATATATTTCATTGAAATTATTTTGTAAACATATAAATTTATATTTTATATCATTGAAATCATTTTCATTCATAACAAAATTTGAAAACATTTCAGGGAATTAGATAAATTATTTTAAAACAATTTTTAAATAAAATCATTTTTTGAAAACATTTTATCTTTTAAAACCATTTTAAAATAAAAAACAATCCCATATATTGGGGAAAATATTCTTTAAAAAATAACATTGTAAACAAAAAATGAATGAATCAAGGAAATAATGGACATGATAGTGGGTAAGTATATAAATAAAAATGATTAATTTTTCAAGTTAAATGTTTAGAAATGTTATTTTATTGGAAAATGAAAATAATATTCCTTTTAGAACAATTTTTTCTTTCAAACCCATTATAAAAGAAATTAACAGAATATTAGGGAAAAATATTCTTTAAAAAAAAATCCTTATAAACATATAATGAAATAATCGAGGAAATAATAGACATGATGGAAGGTAAGTATGTACATAATGAAAATTACTTCTATGTGTAAAATGTTTCGAAAAGTGCCTTGATTTGAAAATGAAATTATTATTCCTATTAATACTATTTCATAAAAATGTAATATATAGAGAGAAATTTCATTTAAACAAAATATAATAATAAGAAAACATTTCTGAAAATAGTTTCTGAAAACTGTGTTTCAAAAAAATAGATATTTTTGACAGAAATGAGAAATAATGTGAGATTTCCCTAAAACATATAATTTATTATCATAAGTACTAAAGTGTAAAATGTCAACTCGATTGACACTTTATAGTTCCTCGAGATGGGCCAATATATGACCTTTGTTCTGCCTCCCCATACACCAGATGCTTCCAACTAAAGGCAATGGTCTAATATCAATCATGGGAAGACTATACCGTATTTATTAGAGTAAAACAACAAAATAAATAAATAAATAACTTCCAAATGATATAAAATATCCCAAATAATAATAGTATAACGAGATGACCATAATAGGAAATAGAATATCAAAATTGAACAATATATATGTCAGCATAATGTATATTACATGTCTCAAAATACAAAACCCAAAATAAAGACACCGACAACTCCCCAGTGGGTCTTGAACGACGTCCGGATACCTAGACAATGATACTTCATGATTCATCCATCTTACACAGGGCTTTTCCTTTATCCTTTCCTAGAAGCATGATATCTATTTGCGTACCGATTAGGTAGTTCGAGTAGGGTGATAGTACAACTCAATAGGCCACCACCAATGGTGTCTAAAACAATATCCCTTAAAAAATGTATACTGTTTCATAACGAATAAATACAAGAAATAATGTAAAAATTTTACAAATATTGAATAAGTCTATATTTATCCGCATAAACCTTAGGGTTCCTTTACGACACCTGAACACTCAATTCCTACATTGGCACATGATGGAGTCTAAATTGGCTCTACGGTATTTCATATAACTAAATTTCATTATTATCATCCATTATCTCAAGTCACATGTGAATTCCATTAATACCATTCTACATTTTAGTTCAAACTATGGGATTTTGATGTAGTAGACTATGTCCCACAAACGATTATATTATATTAATTCAATTATTACCATTCATGATTTCCTTTAACATATGAATACCATTGTTATAATTCATCATTGTAATTCACACTATGTGATTTTGATGTAGTAGTCTCAATCCCATGCATGAGTGTCACATAAGAAATCCATTTCCACCATTGATCATTTCTTATCACACTATGGTGTTTTGATGTAGAAGTTCATGTTCCACATTGGTTTATCAAAAAAATTATAACTATGGCCTTTTGAAGTAGTAGACCATGTCCCACACAAATTAATCCTTCAGTTTATCACTACGGTCTTTGGAAGAAGAATACCTAGTCTCTCACATGTTTATAAATCAATGACACATGTACTACATATATAACAAAATATCATTAATTTATTCACTAATAAATTAATCAAACTCAAAAAATATATAATCACACTATATCCTTATTTAATTCAAAAATTAATAAAGCACATAATTCCCATTAATTAATTCACTAAATAATTATTCACAATAATTTCCATTAGTTAATTCAATAATTAACGAATCACAACAATATCATTAATTAATTCAACAATTAATTAATCACATCAATTAAATTAGTTAATTTAAAAATTATCTAGTTACATCAATAACATTAATTAATTCTAGAATTAATTTATAACATCAATTCCATTGGTTAATTCGAAAACTAAAGAACCAGATCAATAACAATAATTAATCAAACAATAATTTAATTACCTTAATTCCTTTAGTTAATTCAATAATTAAATAATCACATTCCTAAAATTAATAAATTCAAAAATTAATTAATCACAAAAATTACACAATATAATTCCAAAATAAACTAGTCACATTATTATTAATAATTAATTCATCAATCAATTACTAAAATAAATGGAATTAAAAATTCAACAGTTAATTAATAAAATAAATTATATTAATTATTTTTACAATTAATTAATAACCTAAACCCCCTTAAATTAATTCACCAATTAAATGGCAATGCCAATTATATTAATTAATTCTCAAATTAATTAATCACATTCAATCCCGTAGATTGATTTACTAATTATTTGTTCAGGTCAATTGCATTAATTAATTCTACAATTAATTTATCAAATTAAACCCCTTCAATTAATTTACTAATAAATTTTTCACTTAAATTTTTTTAAATAATTACCCAATTATTTAATCACATTCATTCACTTTGTTGAATTCACCAATTAATTGTTCATGTCAATTCCATTAATTAATTCAACCATTAATTAGTCATAGTCAATACCTTCAATTAATTATCTAGTTAATTTTCCTTGTCAATTCGAATAAATCACTCAATAATTAATTAATCACATCAATCCTCTCAATTAATTCTTAAATTAATTATTCAAGTAGA
This sequence comes from Viscum album, assembly GCA_963277665.1. Classification (NCBI taxonomy): domain Eukaryota; kingdom Viridiplantae; phylum Streptophyta; class Magnoliopsida; order Santalales; family Viscaceae; genus Viscum; species Viscum album. The sequence goes on along the minus strand of OY728120.1, from coordinate 452,384,617 downwards.
TTCCATTAATTAATCACATAATTAATTAATCACATTAAATCTTTTCAATTAATTTTCTTGTTATTTTTTCACATCAATTCCATCAATTAATTCCAATATTAATAAATAATATTCATTTGAATAAAAATAACAATCAATTTAATAAATACTCTATTAATTAATCCATTGATGTCCAATATATACCCATGATAATTCTTATTAATTAATTGAAAAATTAATTATCTTAATTTTGCAATCATAATATTAAAATAATTAATTCAACAACTAATTATTCCAATTTCAGAAACCCAATATCACAATAATTATTTAATCAATTAATTATTCTAATTTTACAATCATAATATTATAATATTTAATTCCAAAATTAATTATTCCAATTTCACAATCCCAATATCTCTATTCTTAGTTCACTGATTAATTATCTCAATTTCAGAATCACAATACACTATTAATTAATTCAAAAACAAATTAATCTACATAAATTTGACTAATTAATTAAAAAATTAATAAATAATATCTATTCTATTAATTAATTGAATAACTAATTAATAATTTCAATTAATTTAATAACCCCATGATTCTCAAATAATTTATTCAACTATTAATTATTCCAATTAGAAAATTTCAATAAAACATTAATTAATTCAGTAATTAATTATTAAAAGTCAATTTATTTTGTTATCATAAGAATTAAAATTAATTGATTTATCAATTAATTAATTGCTTTCGATAATCCCAATTACCCCAAAAATAATTCCATAATTAATTATGTCAAATTCATAATACTAGTATCCCTCATTTCAAAATTCCCTCAATTAATTAATTCACCACATTAATTAATTAAATATATGAAACGCAATTTCTAAAACTCAATTATAAATTATATTATTACATACATTTAATTTTAATCAAGCCTTTGGGATTAAAATTATAATCCAACTACATCAATTCATTGATGTGAAATCACCCAACGGAAATCCAAAATTTCATGCCTATCAATCAAGAGAGTAGTGAAGGACACGATCTAAATATAAAACCCTAATTGATTATTTAGAAATAATGATCCTAAAATCATATATCCAAATAATAAAATAGTAGATCTAGATCATAGGTAATACAGGATAACATCCCTCTAAAATATAAGGTAGATATTGAAAATAAAGTGAGAACCCCACATGATGAGATTCCCATAGAGAGAGTTGAGGATCCTAAAACTAACATTCAATTCACTATAAATGGATGTCATGATACGTAGGATTTTTTATAGGATCCCAAAGAAATAAATTAATTTTATTTGGGTTGATATAGGTTTGATATATGGATAATATGGTAGGTTAGGTAATATTAAAAAAAATTCGTAAAATTATTTATCATTTAGATAGATTCATAGTTCAGGTCGCACGGTTAGTACTAACCAGTCCCTAAACCATGTGACTATAAAAAACATAGTCTGAACACCTTGTTCAACTATAAAAATACCATGTGAACCCCTTGAACAATTTTTTTCAAGATGAAAACACCAAGAAACCTCATTGGGCACTTTCTCTAACCACAAACAAACCATTGAAAGCCTCTAATCATTCCAAAATTATCTAATTTTCACTGAAACATTCCCATGTTAAATCACAACCAAGTTGTAATAAAAAAAGTGAAAAGAATACCTATAAAGGAGATCAATTCAACACTATAAAATTTTGGGATCTTACAATTTCTAAACAATATAATAGCTCATCCTCGAGCTACACTCCTTTGAGTCCCAAAGAATTTGGGTAAAAAATATCAAGCCACTAAGCCCCCATATCTTCTTCTCTCTCCAAGGTTTCCTCTTAAACATGGCCTTGTTTCCACAATACATGAAATATCATATCTTTTATTCCCAAAAACACATTCTTACTATGATCCAACTCATGTATTAGGTGTTCCACAATGGACACAAGCATCTCAATTACAAAATCTTCAACATAAGTGATGTGTTTTCCAATTCAACAAGCCTCAGAACCATAAGAACAACATCCATCATTGGAACTCATACATGACATCAAAACCACCTCTAAAAGGAATACATCAGCCACCTCAAAGACCCTTTAATATCTCCTAAGGATGATAAAAATACCCCTTCTAGGTTCCACATATTCATTCTAATGACACCACTTTAATCCATTGGTCTTTATCCACCCAAATATAACTAAATTATTCCTACCCACCATTAGAGCCTTGTAAACACTGAATTTTTTTGAAACGTAACCACCATTGATTGTGCCTCGATAATAGTTTTATCCATAAAACTGCGATATGGCCATCTAACCTTTCAAAATACAATAAAACATCATCAACCACTATTTTTTCCGACATTCCAAGTGCAGAACCCTCAGTATTCATTGTCATCTTGTCAATCAAGAGAAACATGTACATAAACATTCAATGGAGTACCTTCCACACTCTTACTCCACATGTATATCTTATTGTTTAAAACTTATAAGAGTCTTTATATCTACCCAAAACATATTCTGATAGCTAGGCGTAAATCCAAACCTATCTCAATGTACTCAGGATAATGTCAAGGTAGTGGTTATGATTATAACTAGTTAAAATTATGTTAAGAATTCATCTGTGAAACCCACCATAAATCCCTCATCACCTATGATTCCTCCCACTATGAATACAAATGTTTCCACAACATGTCGTTTTCCCCCAATCCCACCAAATAGTAAAAAGTGGGGCGCTATCACCACCCATAACCATCCCACGTCTAGGCCACATTAAATAAAGAGTAAACTTATTCTCATCAATCATGTTTCATTAGACATCCATTTATTCACGCATTTAATCATTTTTAAAATTTCTTGTTCATATTATCTACCTTTTATTTTAAGAAACACATGAATGGAAAATAATTATGTTCAAAAAATTACCCAAATATCATTTTCACTTGTGTACTTAAAATGATGTGTGTCACATAATAATCCTGAGTGCCTAGAATGATGCATGAAAACTCAACTATCATTCCATACTTGTCCATGAATAAAATCTTTGAAAACCATTAAAACATTAATCACAAGAAACAGAAACTGTTTCACCTATGGTAAAATAATATTTACCTATAAGAGATAAAAACAATAACAATAATACCACCTGGGGTACATGGGTTCACCCACATACTTTGGTTAGAAATTCACATGCACAAGAATATAACCAAGGCCTAACATCTCCAAGTCTCATGTATACTATAGGGTTCCAACTATCAGAAAAGGTATATAATTGGTCGTGGGTCGACCATACCATCTTTATTAGAGTAAAACAACATCCAAAATAAATGAACAACATCCAAATGATATAACATAGCCCAAATAATACTAGTATTACAAGATGACCAAAACTAGAAATACTATATAAAAACAAAACAATATATATCTCTTAATAAAGTACATTCAATGATTCAATATGTAAAACCCCAAGTAATTAAATTGAAAACTCCTTAGCGGGTCCAGAACTATGTCTAGTTCTCTCAACCATGATTTTTTTTGAATTATACATCCAATATAGGGACTTTTCCAACATCCTATACTAAAAACATAAATCATATTTGATTACTGATGAGGCAGCCCAAGTAGGGTGTGAGTAAAACTTAGTAGGCCACCATCAATGGCATATTAAACAATATATATTAAAAAATATGTGTTTGTAGTTGAATAAAGAATAAATATAAAAAATAATGTTAATAGTTTACATTTATTCAATTACTCTTTATTTAACCACATAAACCGTTGAATTCACTAAGGACACATGAATTCTCCATACCTGATTCATCTTTTGCTAAAGTATAAACTATCCCAAAGATAAATAATATAGTTTATTTTCATTATTACCATTCATTATCTAAAATTAAATTGGAATTCTATTGTTAGAATTCACCATTTTAGTTCACACTCTCTGAATTTGTTTGTGAAACCCATTTCCCACACATAATTATCACATATGAATACCATTTTTAGCATCCATCATTTCAATCCACATATGAATTCCATTATTACTATTTATCAATTAAATTAACACTGTGTGATTTTGATGAAGAAGATAATTTACCACACATTAGTATCACATATGAATTTCATTATTACTATTCAACATTTCTTATCACACTATGGGATTCTGATGTAGCTGACCATGTTCCACACATGTTTATCAAACTATTTATCATTGCGTTCTTTTCAAGCGTTATACCATATCCCACACACATTCATCAATATGTTTATCACTAAGGGATTTGGAAGCAACATACCATGTCCTGGACATGTTAATTAATTAATCACACATATAACACATAAAACAAAATACAACATTAATTGATTCACCAACTAATTAATCAAACTCAATTATTTCATACTTACACAACATCCTTAATTAATTCAGTAATTAATTAAGCACATGATTCTAATTAATTAATTTAAAAATTAATTAATCATAAAAAATTTTATTAGTTAACTCAAAAATTAACTAATTACACCACCAACATTAATTAATAAAAAATATTTCTTGATAATGTTAATTCCATTAGTTAATTAAATAATTAAGTAATTATATCAATTACATTAATTAAATCATAAAAATATCAAATTAATTCCATTATTTAATTTATCAATTTATTAATCACACCAATAAAATTATTTAATTAAACAATTAATTAATCATATAAATTACATTAGTGAATTCAACAATGAACTAATAACTTTAATGAAATTAATAAATTCAACAATTTCTTAATCACATCAGTTAAATTAGTTAAATAAACAACTAACTAATCACATCAACAGTATTAATTAATTAAATAATTAATCAATAATATCAATAAAATTAATTAATTCAAAAATTAATTAATCACATTAATTCCATTATTTTATTCAATAATTAATTTATCCCCATCAGTCTCTTTAATTAATTCATAGTTAATCTTTCAAAACAATTCTATTAATTAATTTTTCAATTAAATAATCACATTCAATCATTTATATTAAATCTGCAATTAAATTTTCATATCAATTCCTTTAATTAATTCCATAATTACTTAATCACATTAAGTCCCATCATTAATTTTCTAATTATTTTATCATCTAATTTCCATTAATTAGTTCTAAAATTAATTAATCACATTCAATCCATTCAATTAATTCACTAATAAATTGTCCACATTAATTCAATTAATTTATTCTATAATTAATTAATCACATTCAATCCCTTCAATTAATACACCAATAAATTGTTCAAGTAAATTCCATTTAGTAGTTCCAAAATTATTTAATCAGATCAATACTTTTAATTAATTAACTTATTAACTTTTCACATCGATTCTATTGATTAATTCCATAATTAATTTATCACATTAAATCCCTTCAATTAATTTACCAATTAACTTTTAATGTCAATTTAATAAATTAATTAAAAAATTAATTAATCACATCCCATTACATCCACATAAGAATGCATTAATTAATTCATCAATTAATTAATCCATTCCAATGATATCTATAATCATAACAATTCCCAACAATAAATTGAATAATTAATTATCCCAATTTCATAATCACAGTATTACAATAAATAATTCAACAATTTATTAAACCAATTCTGTAATACTAATATATCAATAACTATTTCATCAATTAATTCTCCTAGTTTTACAATCATAATAATAATGTAATTAATTATTTCAATTTCAAAATCTCAATATATTAATTATTAATTCATCAATTAATTATCCCAATTTCACAATCAAAAAAATCGACTAATGAATTTAAAAACTATTTATTCCAATTCAATTCCACAAATTATATAAACAATTAACTAATCATATCAACCCTATATATTAATTCAATAATTAATTAATCATCTCAAGCAATTTATTAATAACAACAATCTCTAGTAATTAATTCAACAACTAATTATTCCAATTCAATAATTTCAATATACCAATAATTAATTCAAAAATAAATAATTCGAAATTACATAATTTCATAATCCCAACCATTCCAATTAATTAATTAAACAAATTATTAACCAAGTCCAGTAATCCCAATAACTCCATAATTAATTCAACAATTAATTATTTCAAATTAAATATCCATATATACCTAATTTCATGATTATATTAATTAATTAATTCACCCAATTAAATAATTTAATATAACAAGCATAATGTTTATTCACCTAATAACAATTCATCAATTAAATATATTTAATTTAAATCAAGACTTTATGACTTGAATTATAAACCATGTAACTCAATTCATTGACGAACTATCTCCCAATAGAAATTCCTAATTTGAAGTGGTAAATATAAAACACAATAATGAAAAGGATTTAGGATTGAAAACCATATTCAATAATGAATAATCATGATCCCATAATCTTGGATCTAGATTCAATAGTCCTAGATCATAATCAAAATAAACAGAGGATAAATTACATCTAGAATATGATAGAGAGATGTGAAATATGAACGAAACCATAGGATATGAAATTCACATACTAGGGTAGGTTGAAATCTTTAATACCTATTTTTATTCCCCATGAAATGATGTTGAGAGACCTATAAATTCATCTAGGAGCCACAAAAAATAAGAGAGTTTGATTTGGGTCAATCATGGTTGTATTTGGGGTTAACATTGGGGTTTAGGAAATTTTAAAACCAAATTTAATAACATTAATTATCATTCACACAGTTTTTGGGGTATGTTTTCTTGCTCATTACTAATCATTCACCTCACTATGCACTCAATGCACAGGCTTGGCTACATAGTTAGTTTAAACATGTAAAAATTGTTCAACACCCTATCATACATTTTATAACCATGTGAAAACCATGAAAACTCCATGAAATTTTTTTCTAACCATGAAAAAACCATGAAAATACTATACTCCTCAAATTATTCAATTTTTACCCAAGCTCAACCAATCCTAGACCCTCCCAAATTATACTAAAATCATTGAATATGAATACATCTATAGGAGCTGAAAGATCTACAACGATGGTCGAGTACATGCAAAATGAGTGTAAAAATGGTAACATTACTTGGATATCTCATGAATAATGATAGGGTATCAATATTAATGAGTGTTCTTGGAAGATGGATCATATTATTTCATCAATGGAATCATAATCACTAAACAAATCGATAAAAATGAGATTATACCAATAAATGGTTACCACATTGCTAACATTGAATCATAATAAAATAAAAAGAATAAAATTACATGAAGTATAAATATCATTAAAATAATGTGATTAGTAATATAACATTTCAATTTTAGTATATTAACTTCATTGAAAAATATAGGGGCATAACATGGCATATGTCTTAAATAGGCTAATTGAGAAAAACTTACGTTATCAATTATTTATCTTTTGAAAAAAAACCCTATGAAAGAAATATAATAAAAATGATATTTAACGAAACATTATTTTATTTATAAGATTAATAGAATACATCCATAGTAATTATACACACCACATATAATAAATAGGAGGTGAAAATGTCTTGTGTCCTAAGGAAAATAAATGATATATGAGAAAACCCTTTCTACATGCGTAAAATTTGAATTGTGATACCCATGAAATAAAAAAATAAATTGAAACATATCATATCACTAAATAAAATAAATTAATGATACAACATATCGTATATTAGAATATACACAACATAATATAAATGAGTGGTGAATATGAAATGTATCTCACAGAAATAAAATGTTAGATGGAATTACCTTATCCTAAGTGTTGATTTTATTCCTACATGATCTATCCTCATGTAATATAAATATAATTTTGTTGTAAATGTATATTAAAACCATATTATTACATCAAATAAAATATATTAATTTATTATTACTTTATATTACCTATTTTACAAAAACGCCATGTTAATATTGTGTTTCGTGTAATATCAGCTTTGTTTCTCATATATGTTTTGGTTTTTTATACTTGATACTCATACATGGATACTAATTTACCTATTTAAATAATGTAAATAATGATATAAATATCATATATATTCAGTATGTATTTACTTATACCAGTCGACAAAATATAGAAATATAAAATTTAATATACCAATGATGGAGATGTTAGGTCATACGTATCCATGTACATTATTTCTGTTTTATTGTCATATTGAAAGAAATAAAGTAAATAAAATATATGATTATGTATATGATATCATTATATTATAATTATTATTTCTTATATATCATATATGTGCACCAAATCCATCCTTAATACATTTCATGCAGAGTGTGAATAAATCATATCGCTTTGAGGAGACAGTAGTACACACTTCCCCAAATGAAATTATCATATATACACAAAATAGAACGAATGAAGTTGTATATTATATAATAAAACTAAAAGAATAAATATTTCATAAATATCATATATATAATATAAAAATATATTTTCCATCATAATTCTAAATCATGAGAGGTGGTAAAGGTAAAATGACCCACATCGTTTCATGAGGTTGTAGTTCATTGTACACATGAATGATATGTTTTTTCACCATTACATAAATGTGTGTATAAATTTAGGTATAAAAAATGTAATAACATATTCTAAGTGTATTTATTATAGTTTGGATATTTTATAATCATGTAATGTCATTATTTTAAGGGTGTATAATGAAAATAAAATAAAAGAGCATGAGGAAGGATGCCACCTCTTCTTTGTGTAACACCTTTTTGTTTGAAATAATGGAATTCCATGGAATCTTTTATGAAAAAATGGAAGTTTATAGGATTAATAGATTGATATTGGGAGTTTATTTGAACAGTTTTTATTTAATTCAATGGGCATGAAAGGTGTTAATAAGTGGGGGTCATGAGTTCCTTTTTATAGTGGAGGAGGAGTGACATTCATTAAATTTTTTCAAAATGGAACTCCATCAATGTTTTCTTATGAATAGTTGAAACATTAAGGAACCAAATTATATCCAATATATGATACTATCAATATATGGAAACCCAATGTATTTTGGATAATTTTATAGGTAATTTTGGCCCTTAATTGTTTGATTTCGTCTGATATTAAGCTAATTTTCTACTTAATCGTTGAAATTATGTTTAATTACATTAAATAATAATTTTTCCAAAAAACTAATTTTATATTAGTTGAAATTATATATTATTCTAATACAAAATAAAAAATTATTTTTTCAAAATTCTAATCAAAGAATTGGTATAAATTAATTCAAGTATAATCCCAAAAATAGGATGACAAAGCATGTTTTTTAGGTAACATTGTTCACATTTTTGGTATATTTTTATATAGAATTTCAAATTTAAATTGATTCCAATGACCTATAATGTACTAATGGATGTATAATTGATCTAATGGAACATTAAAACTGAAAAAAATCATAACTTAATCATGAAAATAAATTAGATGAAAATTATTTTTGAATAGAAATTCAGTATTAATCATTATTCTACAAGAAAATTAAAATTCACTAAAAAATACTAAACAAATCACCCTAATATAATTATTAGGATCTTATTTAAAAAATTATGTTTATTTCTTTCAAATATATATTATTAATGTGTCATAAATCATATTAAAAAAGTGTTCACCATCAAAAGGTGTTAAAATTTCTTTTTAGAAGAAAAATATTTTTATTCATCAAATTGGATTTATCCTTATATTATACCATTCAAATATATTATATGAGTATCAAAAAATTTAATTTAAAATATGATAAATAAATTTTATTTAAAACATTAATCAAATGTTTTTTTAATTTATTTAGATAAATTTTTGTTTGTACAGTGAATACTTTTTAATTTAAATGTAATTTAATATTTAAAAAATAGTTCTTACATTTACTTTAGGTAATTGATAACCAAAGGATTCATTTTACATATGTGTGTAAATAATATTTTTAAAATTTAGTTAATATTATTCATAACTTCCTTTCCAATGTCTAGGTGGTAACTATAATAATATTATATTAATAATAATATTTATAGTATATTGTAGTATGGTAAAACATAGCCCTACGTAAAACAAAAGCTACCAAAGGGACTCAATATTGTTTGTTATACGTGCCTAAAATTGTGTGTCATGTATGGATAGCTAATATAATTGTTTCACGAAGTGGAAGATTCAGTTGGTTTTTTTTATAAGTCAATCCAATCATAGTGATTTTGTATAAAAAATCTATATTAAGGGTTTTACGAAATAAAAAATATCACAAGTATAAATTAATTAAAAGAGTAATAATTCAAAAAATATCATGGTTTCACGAAGTACTATATAAGGGTGCCTCTATTTTATTTGACTGAGGGGAACATAGTGGTTCCCCATTCACTAAATGACCCTGAGAAGGTGTATTTGATATGAAAACATTTGTCACCAAGGTACCCATACATGCTTGTATTCCAAACGGATTATAAAGAGAGAAAATGGTGATGATTTTTTTATACCCTGTGTTTTCTTGTTTTTTGGATTTTTATAGAATGCACTCTTGGGACAGATGTGATGGGGTTGGGGTACCATGGAGACAGGGGAAGGTACATGATAAGGCGACCATTTTTTGGGCTAAATTAAATGATTATAGATATCAGGAAGTGGGTGATTGTATAAGTTTATGGATTCTGTTAATTTAGAGATAGAATCATATTTTTTATTGCAATGGGTACCTGGAGAAATGATATTATGATTAGGGATAGCATGGATTAATTGCTAGATGTGTGTGTTGTCATGGATATTTTCCCAGTGTTGTATGATATATAGTTATTTATACCATAGATTTGGAGATAAAAAATGTACTACTATGGGATAGGTCCATAGAGATATTAGATATATGGTTATGGTTATAATGATTTGGAGCCATATACATGAACTATTATGGGATGAGTCCCCATAGATGTGGAGATATGGTTATGGATGCTATGAGTTATAGTTAAATTAATTGGTTTGGAGATTCCATAGATTTGGATCTCATATGATTATACTAAAATTGAATGATACCTAAAATTCATGAGTATGGGATGGGAATCCATAGATTTGGAGCCCCCATGTTGCATTAGAGGCATGATCATCACGATGTGTTGAAAGGTAACCTGGAATCGGTTGATGTTGGTATAGTTGATTAGGGTTACTGTCATATATATAAAAAATTATTTTATTTATATTTTTTATAATGTATATTTGTTTTCCTATAATTATATTACATCCAAATATCATAGTATATGTTGGTTAGTATAGGAATATGTTGGTGGATCCCTAATAAGTTATGTACTCACACCATACTCGGGCTTCAAATCACATGGGTAAATAACCTGTCCTCACATGGTTATTGTGGGAACATGATTAGATTAATGACCAAAATATCTTTCCAAAGAGGGAAAACCCATATGATATTGGATATAATGAAGAGAGGATTATATGTATGTCCTAGAGATGTCATATTTTTTTACATTTATTTTCCTAAGTATGTGTAACTACCCCAATGGGTAGTTTGTGTATGTATGACATGGTTGTTCATTATATTTCTATATTTTCATTTTTTATCAACCATGTTTTGGTTTTTATAATTCCACTTCCATTTTATTTTATGATATATAATAATTGGTTATTTAATCTATTACATTATTCTTTGATATAGGGGGTTTATTCTCCTTAAATTACTATATTAGATACCAAATTATTGTCAAAATCCTCTATCACGTGGGGAGACATTTTTGAGGTCATGTGGGGAATCGGCTTGATTACTATTTATAGAGTGATTTGAGTCGAGACATTTACATGATGAATAACTTTTGTTACTATTATCTTGTAATTGATGGATTTTTTATAATATATATTTTCTAATCTTTTGAAGCCTGGTAGGGATATCGAGCTAGTTCATCAAGAACACATGATCGTGTAAGAAGTCATTCTTGCTAGGGAAAGGTTTTTTTGTTCTTAGTGCTTGATGTTACGGTCCTATATTATTTTCTCCTTAAGTGATCCATGTTGATGTTTTAGGTTCTTATTTTATTATTGATTTTAGATCTTGTCTCATTGGTAAATGGTCAATAGTTTTACTTTAAGATTTTTCCATTAGAGTAAAGAGGCATCTCATATATCAAATATGTAAATTTATATTCACATGAAATTTAGGGGATTTATAGTTGTATTTTTTCACAAAAAACTAAGGATTAGTTATCTAATGTTCCAAGAACATATCGTATGGAATCTTTTCTATATAAATAATCTATAAGATTCTACCCATCTAGGATAAAATATAATCTATTTTTATGGTATATCAGATAAATATATTATTAGACACTTAATTATGAGTATTCTAATGCAGTATAAATGCATGGAAGTTGTAGTGACCCTGGTGGGTCAAGATATCCCCATTTGGTTAAGAATCAAACAAACTATGGATTAAAGTTTCTCATGTTATATTATTTATAGTGACCAATAAAAACATATATTATATTTTCCCATATTGAATGGAATGTAATTATACCTTCAAATTTTAATGGGTGTATTTACAAATATATTGATCATATTGGATAGTGATGTTAGTTGTGGTAGTGTGGTCCAATTAGTTGTGATCCTTGAGTGTGTAGTACAATTGGTGGATTATAATTATTATGGAAGTTGTAGAGTGTGGTGGTGGTTTTGGGATATGATGTCATAGTATGTGAGAAACCGTGAGTGGGTATTTGGTCATGTGTGTTTCTGAGGGATTTTAGAGAGAGAATTGTATTTGTGTTTCCTGATTGATATACCTTTTATGAGACCTGATCTCGTGGTGTTCTTTGGGTGGCCTTCAGGTCGTTATTTATGATTTTATCCTTTTGGATGGATTGTTTTTGTGGTTTTCATGTGTTTAGTGTATTACTTAGAGATGAAAAAAATTGTTTTGTGATTCAGGGCATCAGACTGATGCATAACTGGTGATCATGGTTTATGAAAAATACAGGCTGATGCCTTTAGTTTCTAAAGAATCACATTGAGTGATTGAGAATTAATGTGTGGTTTTGTGTTATAGACTTGGATTATGTAGTTCCCTGACCAATTTCGATGTTCATTTAGAGGAATTATCAGATCTTTTGTGGAAACTCATAAAAGGAATGAAGCAAGGAGGCATCTAATAATATGAACAAGGTTAAAATTCCTTGGACCGTGCATGGGAACCTATGAAGCTTGTACAAAATTATTAACAAGGCAGTCAGGTGATAAGGCCTAGAAATGGTAGGGTGAACAATTTTACAGAATATTTTTCAGGGGTCATGTTTTATTAGACTAACATCATGTGTCTCATGGTTATCCTGATTTTGGGGGTTTATAACTCATAGGAGTGCAAGTTGTTTGATGGACTGAGTATGGTACTGTTACCAATATTTTTTAGACATTTATTGAAAAATCAAGTGTTGAAATTAATTGTTAACATGTAATGTCAAAAGTGGTATATGTGTTTAGTAGTGAAACTGTTGTTAAATTTCTCATGGAGAAGAGTGAGTGAATCCATTCAGTGTGAGGTTAAACAGTCACAAAAAAATGATAGAAACCCTATTATTGGATTCATTTTCAACCCAATTCATGGAAAATATTCCCTTGTGATGGTAGGAGGTGAAGAATTTGTGTTTCATATTGTATCAAGGGAGTTAGCGGTTTCAAAAATGAATGTGGTTTTGATCGTTAATGGTTAGTGTGTGAGATATAGGGACTAGTTTTATGTTTCACTAGTGTGATAAAAGGGCTTGTCCTACAGTGGGGAACTAGACATCAACTAAATGTGCATTGAACTCACATGGGAATGGTCCATAAATGATTAGACATATCATTGGATGTTTGTTTTTCAAATTTTCTTAATATTGAATAAATGTAATAAAATATTACAATATTTGTCAATGATATCTATGTTTAAATTTATATGAGTTGTAATCTAGAGTCTATGTGTTGGCATCAGGATTAAAGTAATTTTGAAATGTTTCTAACGGGGTCTCATCGAGATCTCATTAATGATCATGTTTTGGGAACGAAAATGAAATTGACCAATTCTGGTTTCAACCGTCTAATCCCACTAGTTGTTAGGTTGATACATCATTGGATATGTTGGGATGACTTCAGCATGACATTTGGAGTAAATACAGAGGGATCATGAAATAAATGGAACGTCGATAGGGAAAGATGACCCTCTCAATATAGTCAGATAGAGGAGGTTCTAATTTAATTTTCACATGTAATAAGATTCATTTAGTAACAAAATACAATGTTTATATCATTTTTTGAAATGATAGGTGTTTGTTGTGAATTTCTCATGGGGATTCAAGAAAAATCTAGAAAAACATGGAATTGATAATGTCCAAATGAAGATTGTTAGATTCACATCAGAATTTAGAACTGTGAGGGTGATATCATATGTGAATGGGTTCATTGATATGGGAACTACAATGAGATAATCATGGAAATAATTTTTTAATGTTTTGAAAGATATTCTGTGGGAAAAAGAACCATATCATCTGAATTATCAGTTACAACCCAACATCTATGGTGGGGAGCACAATGGGAGAGGAGTTGATTTGGATGAAGACATGATTTTGTATAGAGACCCCAGCTTTTCATACATTAACATTACATCACTTTTCATGATTATGTTACACATTAAAAAATATATACCCCCAAAGACAGTGTTATTTTACCTCCTTTGGAGAACTATAAAATCAAACCCTTCTACATTGGTGTGCTATATTATCTCATAATAAGCTCTCAAAAACTAGAAACCATATCAGAAATATCATACATAGAATATATAATCATATGATGGGGAAGAAAACAATAATGGTGAACTCAGATGCATGGAAAGGGTAAATAAAAGATATATGTATGTATTAACTTGAGAATAATGCTAAGAGAAAGTGATCAAAGAATTATAAGATCACACTATGTGTATCAATGTTTATAATCATTAATAAGGGAATAAATATTGGAAGTTTAAATGATATTAATTTTATCTAATAGAAGAACATATGATATGAATTTTTAACCATGTAATGAAACATGAAATTGTGGAAAATAGAGAATAATATAAAAATACTTCCACAGTATTCAAGGTATCACTTCCAATTCAATATTATTTGAATGGGTTCACTCTAAATACCATCTTTATAAGTAATGGTTTCTCTCATGGCCTAATTATTCGTATGAGTTCACTCCCCATACAATGTTGGTAGTCAAGGTTCACTCCCAATGTAATATTAGTAGACAATGTTCACCCCCAATTCCATCTTTGTAGTTTGAGTACACTCCCATACCATCTTGATAGTCATGGTTTACTCCACTGGTCATCTTAGAATTCAAGGTTCACTCACAAGACAATCGTAGTTTATCTCATGTGATACAAATCTTTACCAATGTCATTGGAGGGATATATAGGGCTCCCCATCATATAATCAATCCATACATACAAGATCCATATGATAATAAAACATTCCCCATATCAGGACCTGTAAAACATGATAGGTCTAACAAAAATCATATCTCAAATCATGAAATGAAATAGGTGTTATAAAAATTTAATCATTTCATTTCCTATAGAAAATTTATTATTTCCATAATCATTTAATTCAAGAATAACATTTAAATGAATGTAGGTTTCATTAGCATTAATCTTGTTATAACCTAATGGGGAGAAGTGGGATTTATATGAATTTATTATGGTATAACTCATTGAAGAGAAATGGGTTTCATAAGAATATAACATATATAAGAGGAACTGGATTCATAATTATATAATCTATGAAAGTGATTGGGTTTCCATAAACATCATGCCTTCAAAACATAAACCATTTGGAGAAATAATATGAATGGAACCATTGGATCGTTTCTAAGAAAGTAATGATAAACATCAAAAGAAGTTTTATTAGTTAGAAAATAATTTTGAGATATATTTTAAAAAAAATTCTACTGTAAAATGTCCTATCTTCATTGAAAAGGATTTTTAAAACATAAAATTTTTTATAACCATTTTCTATAGAAATACATTGAAACCATAAAAGGATTTATTGAAATCACTTTGAAAAAAAAAATCATGAAATCATATACAGGAATGTTGAAAACATTTTGAAAACCTTCTTCCATGAAACATATAAATGATGTTTACAATCATTTTTACAACTATTTTTTTCAAGAATCTATAAATAATGCTTAAAAACATTTTGGAGATCTATATTCCATGAAAACTTATAAATTATTCTTAAAAAAGTTTTGGAAACTATTTCCTTTTAAAATATTGTGAATTTGTTAAAAATAACCTTCAAATTAAGTGGAACTGTTTTTTTTTAAAATCAATCATTATAAAACATATAAATGGTGTTTTTATTATTAATTAAAACACTTTGAAAACGTAAAATATTTTCAAAAACATTATTCATTTAAAAACAGTTTAAAAATATTATTTCAATAATATTATGAAAAAAAATCATAAAAAATAAAATTTTAATATCTTAAAATAAATTACATGATAATGACGTTCAAGATGGCAGGTAATTCCATACATTCCAAACATTCCTTTTGCACCATAAAAATTCTAGAAATGTTCCTCGAATAAAAACTGATAGGAAGATAACTTTTAAGAAAATAAATTTTAATTAAAAAGTAAAAACATGGGTAAAAAAGTGTATTAATTATCATAGGATAGTGTTATAACATTTTTGGAACCTTTTTTTAGAAAAAATGGTCTTTATTAAACATATATTGTTGTCTAGAGAATAGTGGTATTTTTGAACATTCATAAAAACAAATTAATGATAATATTATGTACGAAAGAGTGGAAAAATGGTATCATTACAAGGATATTAAATTAGTATACATAGGATAAGAAAATTCATTAGATTTCATGAGATATATATTAGAACATTTCATTAATGGGAGCATGATTATAAACAATTTTGATAAATTGTTCGAATGTATCTATAAACTGGTACCAATTTGGTAATATTTAATCATAAAAAAATTGGAAATAATAACATTACAAGAAGTATAAAATATCATTAAAATAATTATATTCATTATATAAAATAAAAATGGTAGTATATACACCAAATATAAAAATATAGGTGCATAACATGGCATGTGTCTCCAAGAAGTTAATTGGAAAAATAATTATTTTATTGATTTGGTAACTTTTGAATTATAAATACCATGAAATAAATATAAACAATTATATTTTTAAATATATATAAATTTATATATAATATTATTAGAATAAATCAATGTGAATTATACATAGAACATAAAATAAATGAGTGGTGAATAAGACTTGTATCTCACAATAATAAAAAAGAGATAAAATTCCCTTCCCTTATATCTTGACCCTCTTCATACTGGTACAAATATCCTATATAATAAATATTAGTTCATAATAAATCTTTTAATGAACTATATTATTATATTTAATACTAAATATGTCTTGATTATTACATTATATTACTTTCTTATTAACAATTTTGAGTTATGGTTCTACTTTGGGATATATCTTCTTTTTTTTCGTATTGGTTTTAATTTGTTATATTTTTTTGTCTACATACTTATATGAATATTTCCAAAATTTATAAAATTATAAAAATATATTTTATATGCAGTATATATTTGTTTACAAAAATCAATAGAATAGAGAAATAAGAAAATGAATACACCTTTCATGGAGACAGTAGGTTCTACATATGCATGAATGTTGTTTCTGTTTTCCTTCTAATATTTAAAGAAATAAATTAAATGACATATATATATATATATATAGTATCCTTAGATTAAAATTAATATGTTGAATATATCATATACGTTGACAAAAACCATCTTCAATACATTTCATGTAGTTTGTGAACGAATCACATCGCTTGGAGGAGACAGTAGTCCACACTATCCCAAAACAAAGTATCCTACTTACACAAAATGGAAAGCATGAAGGTGGGAATTATTAAATAACTAAATAAGTATAAATAAATAATATATATCATATATAACATATATAAATATATTTTATATCATATTTCCCAACCATGATAAGGTGAAAATGTAAAACAAATTACATTGTTTCGTGAGGTGGTAGTTCATCATCCACAAGAACGGTAAGATCGATACTATTAGATTGAAGTGTGTGTATGTTATGGTTGACCCTTAACATTAAAAAATATTAGTTTATTAATTATAAATTGGACTTTATGTTTTTATTGAATTAAAAAACTTTATTTGATTTATAAATAGAAGAAAATAAAGGATTTTAAGGAGGATGTTATGTCTTCTTTGGGTAACTAATTTTGGTTTGCATCAATGGGATTACTTTGGTTGGATTAATTCCAAAATATTGGATTCAATGAGGAATGGAGTAATTTTGGGAAGATTATTGGGCTTATTTTTATGGAACTAAAGTGGTTTTATTGGTGTGATGAATGGGGAGTTGGTGTACTTTTAGTTGAAGGGGAGAGATACTTGTGATTTTTGAAAACAACTTATGTGTTCCAAAGTTGTTACTGAAGAAAGTCATAAAAAAATATGGAAGTTTTGTGAAATAAATTTTTCAATAAAATGGGATTTTGACTATATTATAGGTCATTTTTTCCATTGAGTTTGAGGTTTATTCCCATGATAAGCCTAATTTTACATTAATCATTGTAGTTATTCTTAACTAAATTCAATAATATTTTTCATAGAAAAGTATGTTGATATCATTATATTGTAAATATAATAATGATTCAATATTTTTATGTATATTTTTTTCAATTCAATTATGAGAAGAAGAAAAATTATGTTTAATGTAATTTCAGATATGTGATATGAAAGTGGATTTTTAAAGTGAGAATTTTCAAAATTTCAATAAGATTTTATGTCTAAATTCAATATAAAAATGTAATAATTACATAAATTGGGATAAAATTTGTATAAATGAAATAAATTGACTTTAAAACCATCTAAAAATATTATTTAACTATATAAATAAATTATATGAAAAAATAGGTCTGAATTAAAAATCAGTATTTTACATTATTCGTCAAAAAATATTGTTTCTCAGAACACATAATTTGATGATATTAATTCAAAATTAATTATCATTGTCAAAACTAGAAAGTAGGTTTTTAAGAAGTAAAAAAATCAAAATATTGGCATGTATTTATGTCGAATTTTAATTTGAAACTACATCTAATAACCAGAATTGGATTAAATGACAAAAAATATACAAATTACAATATGAAACCAATTAAAATTAAAATATATCTATATAAATAACATAGATGAAAAAGTAATTTTGAAATAAAATCAAGCATTTTTTACTATTCAATAAAATATGAAATTTATTAGAAAAACACCATAAATATATCCAAATTAAATTTTTATGAACCAATTCTAAATAAGAATTTCATTTCTTTAAACTGAATATATAAAAGTGTCAAATATTGTATTTAAAAAATGGTTCTCCACTAAAAAGAAGGGAAACTATATTTTTTGAAAAATACTTCTTTTATCTATAAAATTGTACTTATCGCTATATTATGTCTATGAAAAACATAAGATAATTTTTAAAATTATGTGGGATATATATATAATTAAAAAAATTATTATAAATATTCCTAATTTCTTTTTAACTGACTAGTTTGATAGGTCATGGTGCTCTCATACTCGTTGTTTCCTTTAGCGCAAGATATTGAATTATTATGAAGAAGAATATCATGAAAGCAAGGGGTGTTACATTATCACCTCCTTTAATAAGTTATGTCCTCAAAATTTAATCTCGTGATTGAAAACTAGCGGTTTGAAATTTTGAAATGTCTTAGTTGAAATCCCACATCGAAAAATGAATTAATAAGACATCTATTCTAAAGTAAATAAACGTAAGTATGAAGGTTACTAGAAATAACACATACTAGGGTTCCATATAAGAAAAAATTAACACGAAAAAAATCTAACCATAATCTTCTGATGTTTAGGGATAGATAATATTATTAGGATAAAGATAACAATCTGAAATCCATGAATCTACGATGATCCAAGGGACCATTCAATTCATCACAAAAGAATGTACTAGGAAAGAATTTTTGGTTTTCATGATCCATTACCTTAAGATGAGTAATATGCGATGTAATACTTACTTGATTTTATTAAATCTCACCACTGGTTATGCCTTGACCAATTTGCATTTCATCTCTTATTTAAGGAATAAAGTTGAATTTTTCATTCATGAACTGTTGTAAGAATATGTGATCCATAAATAGAATAATAGGTGATTATATATGTCTCAAAAAATGTTTTATAACTAGTTATCACATAGGCATAAGTCCGCCTATATCGAGATAATACATTAATATAATAAAATTCAACTATAGTATAAATTATACAATCTAAAAATAGATAACCATATAATCCTTCCAAAATCCTAAAATATACAAATTTAGAAAGTGGTGAACCAAAAAGTATTCGAATTTATCTCCCATATCTCATAGAGTAGTTATTGTTTGTCACATTCCAAACATGTGAAAACCTTCATCATATATTCTCTTGAGTCATGGTATCAACCAGAATTATCATATATCCTTATTGAAAACATGTGTGTTTCATTGTTCCAAAACATAGTGTATTTTATTTAAGTACCAAAAATTTGAACACATCATCCATGATAGAATAATTCTATTGTTGAGAAATCCATAATTAGTTCTCAAGAAACTAGAATCATCCAATTTACTTATCCAAACCCTACACATCAATATCCAAATATGATTTTCCTAACATAAGGAATATATTTACGGTTATCTATACCTTAATCATGTCTTATAAAAATATAATCTTACCATTATATGAATTAACTTTTCCATTGTAATTATTCAGAATATTCTTGAAAATCCTTAGTGAAAAACATAAACCAAATACACTATATATAATTAAATATTCATAATTCATGCATTCAAATACATAAATACTTAAATCCTTCAAATTTAATGGTTGGAATGGAATAGTTACTTCCTTGGATTAATGGTAGATTATTTTATTTGGGCATTGAGTTGGGTAATTCCCATGATTTATATAGATGAGACATTGGACTCCACACAACTGGTCAATATACGACCATTTATCTCGTAGAGATCACATATTCGCCTACATTTGAGGTATTCCTCAAGGTTCTTCTTCCCTTCCTCTTGACCTATAGGAAGCCAAATCATCATTCCTCTATTCCACTTAAAATATTAACATTTAAAATCGTTCATCATCCACTTATTCAAAATTTTAAGAAATCCATCAAAGATAATATTATTAATAATATATCATGATAACAGATTCGGTGTAAACACAATATAATTCTCTCCAGTCATTATCCAATTTTATTTCTCAAAATCAACAGATTTTCCATCAAACTCAAATTTAATCCAATTCTTTCTTGTTTCCTCCACTAACTAAGACCATAAAGCACAGGGCTAGAAACACATATCATTAACTAAACCACCTAATTATGGTAAGGTACATTCAATCTATAACAACATTGGTTTAATCGTAGTTTATTCATGATCATTACCAAAATTCTAGGGGTTTCTTCTATATTTATCCTATAAGTATATATTAGGGTTATGACCCCTAATCTATGTTTTCTAAATATATTACCAATGTTGTTTCTAATTTTTATTGGATACCAGTTGTAACTCCCTGACCCCAGAATCCCAAAATAGGTTCATAATTTTAATAAATTTGCATTATTACAAGGAATGACGTCCCGAAACACAGATCAGCTTATCAGTCTTGGAAATACTATATACGAACAAAATTTTTACAATACCACTTGAAATAAAAAACAAAATAATATCCCTATCGTAATGTATTATATTAAATATAATATCATTTAATGTCAATCATAACATACTCCTTCACATCCTGGGAGAAAATGAAACATAATAAAGGGGTTAGCTCAGATGCTCAGTAAGGATACAAAAAATATAGTGGAAGCTATAATAAATAATTGTAAACTTTTCAAGGAAAAGTATAACACTGAAACAAAATCCTTTTAGTCATAATTTTCAACATAATATGGAAATAATAAATCAATTGGTTCTTGTTAAAATTGGTCATGGATATTTTAATGGTCGAATAATAACATGAATTATCAATAACTAATCTAATAATGAGGGAATGCATAATGTCAAACATCTGAAACATACTGTCGGGTCCTCGGCCAAAACCATAACTGAAAATAAATGAGAAAATCCTCAGCCAAGTCAATATCTATATTGTCTCAAGGGACCTACTGATGAATCGAGGGTCTATAGAGGGCCTCACCATTCACATACTAATTCCAATGTGTTCCTCATATGTAAAGGGTGAAACATAATATAAACATTCATATTAAAACTGGAATATTAAATGTTAATACATTAACGAGAAACCATGAATGTTACAAAAATAGAACATCCACAATCAAACATATCATAACTCATTTTATAAAATATTGAATATTGTATTGTAACAAATCAACTTCTATCAATAATAAAATCCAATAAATTATATTGACATAGATGAAGATAAAAAGTAAAACTCTTTGAGATAAATATCCATTTTTTCTGGAAATAATTTAAAATTAATACAATTTATTAAATATTTCCTATAAAAGATATTTTTGAATCAATGTGTCCCATAACACTTTTAAACATTTCATAGGAATTAACATTTTAAAACAATCATTTCCATATTAATAAATCCTTAAAATCATTTTGAAAACAAGGATATTAATTAAAAATATTTATAAAAATAAATCGTTAAAACATTTAAAATGATGTTCAATATAATAATTATGTTCCATAAAACAATAAAATATACCATTGAAGAAATTTTTATGAAATATGTACATTGAAGATAGATATTACCCAGTAAAATACTTACACATAAACAATATAGAATAATAATGATATTGAAGAATGAACCCTTACCTTATGTCTGATACTCCCTTTATGTGTCTGAGTCTACTATATAATGTTTTTACACATATTATTAACTTATATAAGAATCATATTAATATTTATGATATCATATATGACACTTTTATTACTTTATATTATCTATTTATTAACAATTCCATGATAGTGAAACATTTCAGGTGATAATCGCTTTGCTTATCGTAATTGTATTGACCTGTTATTCATGATCATATCACTTAGATCATGATTTAATTACATCCATAATGTATAATATGATTTATATATTTTATATTTTAATAATATAAATATATATAATATATAGATATATGAAATGAAATACACCATTCAAGGATATGGTAGGTCGTACATACGCATGAACGTCGTTTCTATTTTCCTATTGTATTGAATGGAAGTAATTTAATGAAATATATGTATGTATATATATATATATATATATATATTATAGTGTCCTTATTATGTAATATATTTCCTAACTATTCCTAATATATATTTTTTATAATCATTCTTGGATAGTGGACATGGAATATGAGTCACATCATGTTGTGGAGACGGTAAGCCGTACATACGCATGAGCAGTGGTATCATTTCACTAACTATTAAATGGTATTGAAATGGATGGAATATGAATATTAAATAAATAATTTAATGTTATATTTATTATTTAATTCATTGATATCAATCATTACACCCATCAAAATAAAGTATTGTTAAAAACAATTAACACTACAGTGTGGAGACAGTACATCTTACGCACACACATATGGTGATATTACTTTTCATAAGATTGGAAAACTAGGGAATATAGTTTTCCCCTAATCATAAAGACATATCATCATATACTATATTATGGATTTATTATTTAATTATTTTAAGAATTAAGGAAGATGACATAGAAGAAAAAAAGAAGTTTGAAACATGGGATAAAATGATTACCTCTTCTTTGGGCGTCTCCTTTTGTATGGCACAAAAGGACTCCCTAAGTTGGTTTTATTAAAAAATCATGGCCTCAATTATTATCTAATAAAACATGTTAGGTAATTTGTGCTAGGATTGGTCGAACTAAAAGGGCATTGGTTTTGAGAATAAAAGAGAAATAAATTTATCTTTTATAAGACAAGTTAGGTGAACTTTAAGAAAAGCCTAAAATATTAATTTATTATAAATTTATTTTCAATTTTAAATTTCTAAAAAGTGATTTATTTCGAGTATAAAATTATTATGGGTCGCAATCCTCTCAATAAATTATTTTTAGACATGTTTTGGTTATTAAATTAACCTTATCTTTTGGTATTAACCATTAGTTAAACAGTTTAACACTTACCTTGTCTTCCTGTATTTTTATAATACAGGATTAATATATTTACTATAAAATGCCAATAGAAACTCAAGTGGAACATTAATGAAATTTATAACATTATCTAACTCATTTTTCAAAATCATAGTTTTTTAGTATTTTTATAAATCTTTTAATAAAATAGTATTTGTTTTAAAAACCCAGTTATGCCAATTTTGACTCTATTTAGTAATTGATTTTGTTTAAAGAAATAAAAACTATATTACTTCTGAAAAATGCATTAAATCAAATATAAAATTTCATATTCATTCTAAAAATAATTGGATGACATAACAAAATTAAAATTATATCTATTTAAAAATTTATAATATCAGTTATTTGATCGTTCATTAATTAAGGAAATACTACATCATTTTTATGTCATAAATAAATTAAATTATTTAAATTAAAAAAAATTAAAATAAAATAACATGATATAGAAACTCTTTATTGATTTATAATTAGTATTTATAGTTGAATATATCTTTTATATAAGTGTAATTAAATTTTTTTAGTCAAAAGATTCATGTTTAATTTATATTTCCATTAACTTTAAATTAATTATTATAACATGTCTTTTTCACACCGAAGAGGATACATGGGGTCCTAAAATAGACCTGAGGATTGTATGTTTCGAAAATATATCTTCTAATAGGAGTAGGACTCATGTTAGGGTAGTTTTATATTTTTATAATATTATTGTTTACCCTTGTTTACCTGATTTACCCTTAAACCATGGTAAATTAAAATAATTATTGAAGTTACTATTCATCAGGTACAAAAATAAATGATAACTATTTACCCAAAATTGACAATATAATTTAATATATGGAATCCATTTTTTAAAATTCAAAGCATATAATTGGTAGAAATTAATTTAAAATTATTTCATGTTGTCGAAACTAGAAAGCATGTTTTTAAGAAGTAAAAACTATCAAAATATTGACATGTGTCTATGTCCAATTTCAAAGTAAAATAATTTCCAATGAGAAATAATGGATTAAAAACTAAAAAAATAATCCATCTAAAATTTAAAACCAATTAAAAAAATATAACTCTATAAATAATTTAGATGAAAAAGTAGTTTTGAATTGAAATGCAGTGGTTTTCACTATTCATTAAAATATGAAAGTTATCTAGAAAATACCAAAATGTTATTCGACCAAAATTTTTGACTCCCTATTCTAAAATATAAAGTCATTTCATCAAATTGAATATATGAAATTATCTAATTTAATGTTTAAAAAAGGTTCTCTATTAAAAGGCAGAAAAACTACATTTTTAGAAAAATACTTCTTTTATCAAAGAAAATAAATTTTTCCTTATATTATGTCGAAGAAACAAATAAGATGAATGTTAAAATTATAATCAATATATATAAAATTGAAAATGTGGTTAATTATATTAAGATTTTTATTTTAAATGGCTAGTTTAATAGGTATTGGTGCGCTTTAACTCGGTGTTACATGTAGTGCATGTTGTGGAATTACTAAGAGGAAGCATATCGTGGAATCTTGTGCTGTTACATCACAATATTCTTCACATTTTGTATTCTAATTAAACGTTTTTAATTTGTTATCTATTATATTTTTCATCAATATTTGTTAATTGAAATTAATTTTTAATGACTTTCAAATCATGTGAATCTGATAACTTTTATAAATATTTATTCTAAAACAAATATATCCTTTCATTAGATGAATATAATATAAAAATTTCTTCATTTCATTGTTCATAAAATTTTATATGATCCATATTTTTTATCTTTATAAAGAATGTATTCCATAAATCCCTGAAATATTTAACTTATCTCTTTTTCAGATATGATATCTCAAAAAGGATTATGTAGGATTCTGGTAGTAATAAATATCTATTTTCTACATGAACATGTATAATAATGTCTTCTCCCAAGAAAAACATTGAAATATCATTCTCATCTAGAAAACTTCTTCTAATTTCCTTTAAACTTCTATTTTTCCTTTGTACTAATCCATTTTGTTGAGTATTGAATTGAGCATAATATTAATGTTGGAATACATGTTTCATTTGATAGAGTTAGAATTTATTTCATACATACTTCATTATTTTTTCAATTATAATATTCATTATATAAACACCTATCCCAATTTGAGGATTCCTTCTAAAAATATAAACTTTTATACAACTACTGATTTGTGTATCATAATCATTATATCAGTCTTCGTAAAGAATTCATCAATAAATATGATAATGTAAAAATTCTCTTGGGTTTATTAATGCATCATTAGAAAAAAAATATCATAGTTTATGACAGAAGGTTCTCTAGTGGATTGGATTTCAAAATTCTTATGTCTTTTATTAACCATCATCCAATGTTTACATGTTCTAAAATCCTCATCGTCTTTTATATTCAATTGTTGTATGCTTCTCATGATAATTTATTTATAATGTGTTCTCAATAATTTCTATCCAATATTATTAATTATTTTATTCCTAAACATATTTTCATATATAGTACTAAAGTAACATGAGTTACCATGTTCTCTAATCTGAAATATTTTTTTTTCAGGTAATTCCTCCACTTGTAATTACTCTACAAACATAGACCCATTTTATGATACATGAATTTTACATGAAGATAAATCCCATATTAATATCCCATAGTTGGATAATACTATTTATTTTGTGTTTGAACCCATGAAAATATTGAAATTTATCATATTTTAGTTTCTAAGATTCATTATTCGTTATTCTAATTCTTCTGATATTTAATGATCTATTTTTTCTAAAAGTAAAGAATGTCCCTTTTTGTGTTTTCAAATAAATAATTATTTTCAAATCAGTTTTCATCTGTGAAGAACTACAACTTTCAATAATCCAATTTTTCTACTCTAGTTTATTTACATTTATCAACAATAAAATCTCATTATTCAACATATTTATTTCCCTCCACAATTTAATTTATAGTGTTGGAAAATTGTATTGATAATATTTTCATATACTATTTACGAAAGTGACCTAGTTGGTCACATATTCAAAAAATCACCTCTATGCATTCAAAGAAATTTTGCATTCAAATATTCCAACAATCTTGTCAATTTTCCTCTCTTTCATCTTTTGGATTCGAAAATTTCATTTATTTTCTTCAACTATTACCTCCAAGGGTCATCCTTATTTCAGAGGAGAGACATGTGGTGCCAAAAATTATATTATCTATTCCCAAAAACTGAAAAATAGAAACAAAAACTATTAAGCAACACTCTTCTGTAGAAGTCGAATCTTTATTTTTATAATGTTTTGTTAGGTTCATAATATATTTCTATTTTTTACCTCTTATAGTGGTGTAACATTATTATATTTTTTTAAAAAATCATGTAATGTATTTCTCACATCATTTATCAAACCAATATTTCCCAACACTTTTTCTAACACCTTCATGGTTTGTAAAATTAAATTAACTTTTACAATTATTTGGTTTCGACTTCACCTTATCTTTTGAATAAACTTTCTCAGTATCTTGAGATATTTTTGCTTTCAGCTATTAATCTTGTTTGAAATTTCCATTCATCATTATTATGATATTTTCAACCTCATGAAGTTTAATTAAATTTTGATAACATCATATTCCTTAGTTACAAGTTTCTTTCTGAGATATTCCATGTTCATTCCTTGTTTATGAACATTCAATTAGATATTAGTGATATGCTAGAAATACCCATATTCCTATTTAAGGAAGTCACTAATTTTTTATTATTCATCCAAATTTATCTGTTTAAAATTATAATATTTTTCTTCAGTTCTTTTATAAATACATGCAATGAGTAACGATTTTAGATGATACTGTATGTATGTTTCTTCACCTTTTTCTTGTTCACTATTTGATATATCTTATTTCTATTTCACATTAACCAATAAATTGAAAAACTTCTCAAGATTTTCATCATATGATTAATTATAATAATTAGTTTCATAATAAACTTTATAATGCATCAAACTTATTCTATTTTTTTAAAATATTTTAATAACAATATTAGATCTATTTTATTTTCAAGATGTATTATTCCACCTCATTTGTTGAGGCTTTCACCATAATCATCATTATATACTCCAAATTTATACATCGTAATGTTCAAATAAAAAAATCCCAAATCCTCATCAATTATATAATTTTAGTAAGGTATTTCATTTGAACATCCATCCACATTTCTGGTAATTTTTAGAGATAAGAAACATGATAACTTTTTTATCTTTATCATCCATGTCCTTATGTTCTCATTCAAAGTGTTATACCAACTGATGACCAAAATTTTGTATTTTTGTATTTCTATCAGTTTCAAAATCCATTTCAATGTTATTATTCTTTAGAAATTCAATATAATTCATCATCTAATATGTAACAATAATGTTATGTAATTCATTAAGGGATAAATCACGATCATCATATAATGTATAGATTTGGGAATGAAATTTTCCAAGGAATATTCCCAATATTTTAATAATAATTATGGAATATTCCAAGACATATCTAAATCCTATAATGTTGAAAAAATCATTAAATTTGGAGAAGTACACATAAATACTTAATTCGTACTCCATTTTATGCTCTTCAATATTTCTTTTGAAGATTTGTTTGTTTTCCTTCTTCCATTTTTTTCTCCCTCAACAAATATTTATGACTTTGTTTTATGTTTATCATTATATTTTGAGAAACATCCACTTCATGAACAAAAAATTATCAAAGATACTTTAGAATATAATTTCTAGATTTCACATCTAACTCGTTATTCATTTTTTTAGAAATTTTTATTATAGAATCTTTTTTATCAGGTGTAAACCCAATAGTTGCTACATCAGTTACCTTAAAGCATAGATATAGAAGATAATTGATCATTTTATTTTTAAAATCAATATATTTTTTCCATTAAATGTAGGAATACTTATGATGTATATTGCATTGATATTTTAAAAGAAAAATATAGAATTTTTGAACCTTTTCTCTCATAAAAATTGAAATTCCTCAGGATTGATTGAATCAATAATAAGGAAGAATTGAATGTGTTTTTTTATTTTTAGAAATTTAAATTCATTACAATTAACCAATTGTAAATTTTTCAACTATTTTACTTATAAAATTTTATAAAAATAGAAAAAAGTTGAAATGATAGTTATGTAAACAAGACACACAAGATATACATGGTTCAACTTTAATGTCAAAACATATATCCTTTCCATAGTGTTTATCTCCATTACATGGAAATTAACTCTTATGAAACATGATTAAAAATCATGTAAATTTTGTTACACTACTTTTATCTCATGATAAGAATGATAATAATAAATCCAACCAGTTTATAACGCTTTTCTTACAAAACTGATGTAAAACAAAAGATATTAATCTTTTTTAAACCATCTCATAGAATGTTCATCTAGAAACCTCCTTTAGATTTTCATTGAATGGTAGAGTTTTTCTATTGTTCCATCTTGTATAAAAAAATACATTAATTGGGCCTCACTTAATCCAGGTTTATTTCATAGGTTTTCTTCAAAACACTAAAAATAAAACCAATATACCTCACGAAATCTAATTAGAAACTATATCTATTACTCTCTTCATGATTTAATTGAACTGAAAACACAATATAATGCCTTAATAAATTCTTCTATCTGGTAACTATACTTCAACTAGAATATTTAATTTTCTATAAAATAAGTCTGAAACAAGTTTATTTGTGCTTCATCATTTCATATGGGTGAAAAATGTTTTGAATAGTCATACATTGAACCCCCTTTAGATAGGTTCTCTTAGATTTGAAATTGTGGAAACTCAATTTAATTTTCTTACTCATGAAAATTTCATAAATATTATTGAGTCTTCTATATTATTACAAACTATTCTAGATCATTCTTTAACCATCATGTAAACTCTAGAAATTTTAATCTTCTTTTGAATTTAAAAAACCTCTGATGTTATTGAACTTCTATAAACATACTTATATCAATATGTAATGAACGACTTGAAAAACTAATAAAACGCCAAAATTATAATAGTATTCAAACATTTATCAATATATAATTGGAAAAATAAATATATTGGAATTTTTTTCAAATGTTATATCTTTGGGACTCTATATTAGGGACTGTCTATTTGATCACTCGTCCACACTTCCTCTTTGACTTATACTCTTTATAAGTATCCTCTTTCTATGGGAGTTTCCAAATTCTTATTTGATGAATTGACATGTATACTTTGGTTCAATTATCATATGAATTATCTATGTAAAAAACATGCTACACAAAACATTGACCAGTAAAACATCTCTAAATTTTCCATGTGATATCATTTCAAATGTTCATCCATTGCTCATATGTCTGACGGAAAATGATATGTTGATTGTTATTTCATGGTATATTTTTCTCATTGACTCCATTATTTTTACTTCCTTTAATATAACACTTCATATCATCTCACCATCATACTTTATACAACCTATTACAAATATTTTCTAGGTGAACATCATAAAAATTATCTCTTCCATAAACATCAACCTATAGATATGGTTAACTAAATTGTTGTAACTCCAATGAATTAAATTACATGAAACATTATATATCAAGGTTGGTGTTTATATTTACTTTTTCCATTTATATCAACCCTAATTTTGATAACTCTACCCATTTGTCTATATAAATAAAATATCAAATTTTGATATCACAATATTGGAAATATCTCTATTTTTAATTTATTTTTTTATTTGTCTCCATACTCATAATTTTTTTATATTTTATACATCTAATGATCTCTATCCAAAATTTGGCATCTTGATATATAGTTTTACAGCTTCCCCCTTTAGAAACATAATTTTCCACTCAACTTCTATTTGATAACCTACGCTTAGAAGTCTACATGATGAAAATCTACATTAAAACGTCTATGTTAAAAAATTTTGTTTTATATCCTCTATAGAGTTACCTTTTTCCTGAAATAATTGATTATGCCCCCTATTTTATAGATTCTTGGATTAGGATATTTTCATGATGTTATGAACATATTTTTCAGCATAACATCCCCTATATTTTAAAGAATTATTCATAAAAAAAGCAAAGAAATATTCCTAACCATATCCAATAACTTCAAAAAAAATTATATAAAACACATTTATTACATACTTATAAAAAAATTATATCTTCTTTTTTATCAAAACCATTCTTTATAAATGCCTATTTCCATCAAATACAAAACCGTTTACGGAATGCATCACAAATGATCATTAATAAAAACATAAAAAAATCAAAACTCCCTCCCTAATGTATCACAAATGATCATTAATATTTAACCTACTGTCATATAAAGAAACACATCACAAATGATCAATAATATTTAACCTACTGTCATATAATGAGATGAGAAATTAACTCAACAACTATATTCACCATCCTAGATAACCAAAACACCCTCCCTATTGTATGATATATTTTTACAAAACCCATATGTTAGGTCATGGATATACTATTAAATTTACATATTAATTCTTCATTTATATTATAGAGAATAAACATCTTTCAATAAAATAACAAATGATTCATTCCACCATCAGACCACTGACAAAATGAACCAAAGCTCACAATATATGTTCTCTCTACACATCCACCTTAGTTTCTTTATTTTGATATTCCTCTCCATGGTATACCAAAAATTATTTCACCTTAAATATATATAAAATATGTCAATAATTTATCAATTTATTACTAATTTGAAAATATTCCAAATATTGCATCAAATTACATTTCTTACTCATCTACAATTAATACTTACTATACTACTTCTAACTCAATCAGCGAGCCATTATATTACCTTTTTATGAGTATATGAGTTATTAAACTCTTAATCATAATGAATTTCAACTAAAAATCTATGAAATATATTAAAATTATTCTTATAAAAGATATATTTCATCCAATATTTGAATAAATAATCCAAAAATCATTCTCCATGATAAAAATTCATTGCAAGAATAAGTGAAAACACTATATCTACAATATAAAATCATGGGTTCCATAATTACATTAAACTAAATTTAATTAGCAACAACCATAATCAAGGACTCTTCACTCGTAAATCAGGGCAGATCTAAAACCCAAATTTTAACAATTATTTTATACCATAGAAGTAAAAACAACATTTTTTAATAGGATAAATGTAGTACTCATCAACGTCTCAAATAATATTTCCAATGAAACCTTGTAGCTCTCCATATAAACAAAACAATTTGATTTCAATGTTAAATATAATAATGTCGAAAAAGTATTAAAAAAATCATGAATGATCATATAATGATAACCATGTAATACTACGAAAATCATTAGATAAAAAACATTCATTGGATAGTTCCACGCAAAAATAGACTTGATATTTACTTTTTCAACTGTCACACCTTCATTTAGAATAATATTACTCAGAAAATACACCATCAACCTAAAAAATAAATACATATAAAAATAATCCAACAACTGATGCAAATTGAGAAACACATAAACCAACTAGACATGTTCTACAAAATCTTAATCCATCCTTTAATGGATAAAAACATCATTAATTATTACAACCTTCATATTATAAATATATTTTTGGAATATCCTAATTGTAAGAGCCATGAAATTTTTTCTTATTCCATATTTTATAACCAGAAACAAAAAATTATCATATCAATAGTAAAATTTATTTATTGATTTTCTTGGGGCCACCAAAAAAATGTTATGAGGTCCCTCATCTAGAAAAGGGAAAATATTTTCTAGAGTTTAATAGTCGAATTGGGATTCCCCTACCTAATAATTAAATTAGAGTGTCACATTGAAATGCGCAGTGTCTAATAAGACATCATTGAAATGAATCATGATTTTGAATCCTAATATCATAATGTTTATCTTGTTATATATGATAACCATTAATGGAAATATGATACACACATGGATATAACATAATTAAAAACTCAATATATCTATTTATCGGTATGATCATAACCTCATATTGAAGCACATCAACATAATTCTTCATAAATAAGGAAACTCTTCTATTGTCACATCATTTTCACAAAGCATAGAGCTCACTAAGTAATATTTAAATCAATATATCTTAATCTAGGTTAAAAAATTCCCAACACACACTATATGTAAAAAAATTAAATTATTTAATTTCACACTATGTAGATAATAATATAAATAAGCATGCATAGAGTTCAAATAATTCATTTCAAGAATAACATCCTAAACTACGATTTTTGAAATATTATGTTTTGATATTATTGATCAGACACTCTAAAAAACTCACAATTACACACCCCATCCATCCTTATATAACATCCCATTGGGGTAATTAAACATAGTTTCATCTAAATCCTCTCTACTGAAAGAGTCATTAATATTCCATGTATGAGCCTATTACTCTTCCATTTTAATATATCAACTGATCTTTTTTAAAGTGACCTTTCCAAACGTCACATTATGTTGGTTGTACCAATGGGATAATATCAAATTACTTCTCAAAAACTACTACTCCTGCTTTTTTTGAGGTGGTTCACCAAACGCCACATTATTATGACCAATTCTCCACCTCTGTGAAAAAAACACAAACAAAAAGGTGATGGGCCAAACCACTATTAACAAAACACAAAAGAAGGGTTCCCCATAATATGGTTGAATATTTATTACACATATTAAATTATATAATGTAGGAAAAAACTCAAATGGAATTGCATTAACCTTAATGGATTAATAAATTGATATTTCTCATATTTACTTCCACATTTAATGAAACTCTTCAAGTAATTTTCAAAAAACAATCTTATCAACATCAAAAAATTCATATCCATCTGAACCTTTTCCAAAATATCCACGATTAAACATGGGAAAAATATCCTGAAATTCTATTTAAATATAAATCATTAAATACCCTATTAAATAATTATCCCTAATAATATTTTCATTTATAAAATAAAACAATACGTTGTTAACAATAAAAATTAATCAATAAACATCCAAACATAATAAAAAAATTATTATATCTATAATAGGTACTCCATACTGTTGAAACATAATGTTTCTAAAATTTCAACTTTCACAAGTTAATAATTTTATTTATTCTATAGGATCATGGGAAATTAAAAATAACTTGAGAAAATAATTAATCACTTATGTATTGAACATCATAAAAACTCATTTAAAATGTAATAAGATTATTTTCTCTCATTAAGTATAGATAAAAATATATCTCAATATCTTTTAAATAATTCCTAGTCTCATGAATGGTAGGATAAAAATATTACATTGATAATTCAAGGATAATTATATCACTAAAAATTATCTTGTACTCCTATCAAAAAAATTTCTCACTCTATGCTCCTTAATAGCAAGAACTTGTTTTACCACTTTTTGGGAAACCTTATATTAGAATCACAAAATTGGAAGAACTATATAAAGATAAAATAATCTTATGCAAAGGATATATATGAGTAACGAATAAACACACATCCTCATTAAATGTATGTCTAATAAAATCTCAATATCAGTCACCCCCAATATATTACCCCAATAATTACACAAAAAACAAAAATCACGAGCAACATCTACCTGATGAAATAATCCTTATCTCCCAAGAAATTGATCATTAAATTAGATGTTCTTGTAGTATGTTTTGTGGGTTTTATTGGTGTTGGGATAACATCCGAGGAAGAAATACTTTCCTTGAGATATCACTTGTGGTGGATGTAGGGTTTGGTAGAGTGTTCTTGGGTGTCATTATGGGAATTGATATCTGGTATAGAGGGATCATACTCTTGTGGTGTGTCTCACCGTGAATGGTTAATACATATCATGGTCTTACTATTTTGTTTCTAGGAATGTGTCATGGATTGGCGGTGTAACCTATTAGAGTAAAGGACAAGGTTATTTTATTTTAGAGTGATGATCATGGTATGCCAGGATTTGTTAACATAATGAATGAACATGAAATAAATTTCAATATAGTGAAAATATTAAATTTAATAAGGAACCCTTCTGTATGGAATAGTTATTTTGATATTTTACATTTTCTATTTCATTAGACCAGGAATGAGGTGTGTTGTTCATGGGGTGAAATTGTATTTATGAGTTTTTTAGATTACATGTGGCTATTTTTCATTGTGTCGTCACATATGCAATGGAGTGAAGCCTTGATGAATAGATTCATGGTACTATTATTTTTGGTATAAAGACTCTATGATCATTTAATTGTATAATATCTTGGTTCTAGAGGGTCATGTACATAGTGTGATCACATTGGTCACAATGTTACCTTCTATGATTTTATTAGATTATGATGTCTTCCATGTTTTATATGGGGGAAGATAGAATATTTCATTACATAGAATTCATGGAATAGTTCAATATGGTGTAATCTCAATTTTACCATAGCTCTTTCATGTTGGTATGCCTTAAATTTCTTATTTCATTAAAAATTTTGAGGTCTGAATTAATTATTACTTGTTCCTTTATTTTTTTCCTTTTACACTAGGCAATAATATAATGTTTGGGACCGCTTTAAAATTAATTTTCAATTGTATTTATTTGATATAAAATCTTCAATGAAATTTGAGTTCTCTTAATTTTCTTCAATGATTCTCTTTATATCCTTCTTGTTTGGTGAAGCTATTATTATAGTGATAATTATTTTGTGTGTTTTTATTTTGTGGATTTAATGTGGTATTGCCCAGAATGGGATTTATAATTAACCTTTCATCTTATAGGTTTCTTTAGTTGTGTTTTCATACCATTTACACAGTGATTATAGAGGTTTTGGTTGACACATAATATTTGAGACTTTTACCTCTTTATTTTTTTCAATTTTTCTGGAAATATCGTGATTTTTTACTTTAGTTGGATGGTAAGGATAATATTAATTATGATAAAGAATCACAGGAATTTAAATTAATTGGGAGGTGTGATATAAATTTGTTTTATATTATTCTATTAATTTTCTTATGATAAATTGATGGTTTATTATTTTTTTGTGTTGTTCTAATGAATAATATGACATATTAATCTGTTTTTTAGATAGAGTTACATGAATCACTTTTCATAAAAGGATATTATTTAAAAATGATAATTAATCTCATTAGGGAAGATTTGGTATTTGATAATAATGTATATTGTAACACCCCAAGCTTCCTCGGAATAGATCTTTTTAAATTATTCAATAGCTTGTGTTTCATGAAAGACTAAGTTCAAGCGCACCGTGACCTATCAAAATACCTCTTTAAAATGGTGATATTAATAGTATTAAATAAGTTATGAAATATAAAAATTTTATAATTTAAAATAGATTCCATATTTGAATTAAAAATATCAAATTATTTACATTGAATTTTTTTAATTTTTCTGAAAAGATTCAATTTTTCATGAATAGTGATAAATATTACATTGTTGTAAAAACCCGAATTTTTTCATTAAATAACTATTTTATTGTAAATTTATTTTAAATTTTAAATAGATAAAAAATAAATATATGAATCCCATTTTGTTCATCAGAATCATTTTATAATAGAATTAAATTAAAAAAATATTGAACTTTCGATCATCTCTTTTACCCGCCTCATTGCCACATCTATGGGATTTGCATTAAATGTAAGTTTACTACTTCTATGAAATGAATTTAAAAAAACTAAAATACATGGTTTTAATCAGTATCAAAAAGTTTGTCTAATGTGATCAAAATAATATTTGGGGAATAATAACTTTTGGTTGTTATTTACCACAGTTAAAGGTAAATAGGGTAAATAAAGGTAAAAATAATATTATAATAATATTATATTACCCTCAAACATGCCCTAAATTAATTTTTAAGTGTTTCATGACAATAATTATACTTAGTTCAAAAATATTATTCTTTCTATTACCTTTTTTTAGAATGTGTCATATAATGTATTTTATTTAAAGAATAGATAAAAATGTAATATTCAACTTTTAATAATTATATCATTTACAATTTTAAGTTGTATAAGTGATATGGTCAACTATATATATTCTATATAAAGATAAAATTTTATCTACATAATTGAAATTAATTTTTAATTTTATGTAACAAATAATTAAATTAAATGGTGATACAATAAGGATACAGTAATTGAATTATTAAAAGAAAATGAATTAAATGATATTCAAATAATTTAAATATATATATTTTGAATTATTTTATTCCATAAAAAAATATTTTGGATGAAAATTTAATTCTATGGATTAGTTAATATTTTTTAATGGAATCAAGTTGTGATGATTTTAAAAAAATTATGTATTAAATAGTGTCAAAATTGACATAAATGATATTTCTAAATAAATACTATTTTAAAAAATGATATAAAAATAATAAAAATATATGGTTTGGAAAAATAAAATGGATAGTATTAAATATTTCATAAATGAAAAAATTTGGGTTTTTTTGGAATTTTATAATAATTATGTTAACCCTACAGTTTAAAAAGACAAGTAGACGCAGTAAGAGTTGAACTGTTTAACAAAAGGATAAATCCAAATGATAAAGTTACATTTGTGACTTAAAAATGTAAAAAATAATTGGTTGAGGTGATTCTGACCCATCTTCATCTTACTATATAAATTACACAGTTTGGAGCTATTTGAAGTAAAAATTCATTTTATAATAAATGAATAGTTTTGGGGTTTCAATAAGTGCCTCTCCCCTTACTTAAAAGAGGAAATATCTTCTTCTCTTTTACTCACACATGTAAATCCATTTTTCATGACTAGAACGTTTCAATTACTACTCAAAACATCCATAAAATCATCAAATAGATCATAATTTGGTTATAAATCCAACCTAAGTTGTCTTTTTGAAGAAATTGAAAGATGATA
The DNA here is from genome assembly GCA_963277665.1 of Viscum album. Lineage (NCBI taxonomy): Eukaryota > Viridiplantae > Streptophyta > Magnoliopsida > Santalales > Viscaceae > Viscum > Viscum album. Next base: position 452,346,456 of record OY728120.1, on the reverse strand, counting down.
CCTGAAAATGGTGTAATTGTTTTATCTACTATTTCAAAGTTCTTTAATTATTCAACTTCATATTCCTATGTTGTATCCATAATAAATTAATAAATACTGTATAACATACAATTTGAGTTGTTATTATAGTTATGGGATAACCATATTCCATCTTTTAACCATCCTAAGAATAATAATATCAACATGTGTGAGTACGTATGGCTTACCATATCCACCTCGGGGACTAATTTTGTTATTCAACACTTCCTTATTAGGATGGGTATAATGATTAGTATGATTTATATAAATAATGAATAATATAGGATTATTATTCTGTATAGTTTATAGGTCATCCTATTCCATACCATTTAACCATCAAAGAAATTATACCATCGCTCATGCAGACGTACAGTCTATGGTCTCCATGACGTGATAAGAATCATTCTACACATTAACTATTAAAGAATGATTATAAAATTTATATTAGAGTAAAAATAATAAATATTAACTTCATATAATTTTGTAAATGAAAAAAATACATCCTATATATTAATAACATGACTCAAATGAAAATAAATGAATTGAAAATGAAGCAATTAACACTTGAAACAATAGATACTGAAATATTATTTGAAAAAATTCATAATATTATTATATATGATAACATAAATTTTTATGTAGTTATAATATAATTTAATAACAATAATTAACCATTATACAATAGTTTAACTCACCATTGACAATATGAAATTAAAATTTTACGGTTTATTTTTTACAATCTCATTATTATTTGAGATTGTTTATATTTAAGTACCTACTTGGACATCTTTATAATTCATGTCCATGTATCATAAATTGAATTTAAAAATATTATATAAATTTTTTAAATTAATAATTACCAGTGTTTTACTTTTTTTTAAACATTATGGAAGGAATTATTTTATAGTTTTCCAAATGTGGTACTTTATGACATTTTTAAAAAATTAGGGAAATTTTTTTTAAAATAATATAGATATATCAGCTATCTTTCACCATTACGATGTGTTAACATTTTGAAAATTCCATTACAAACATACAAGGTTTTTTTCAGAAGAAATTTTCTCTTTTATAATTACATGCCTTTTTATTAATTTCTTGTACAAAGGTATATTTCACTTAAAGAGTTTTAATGAATTTATTATATTATTTTCATCTAGGTCCACATAATTTGATGGACGTTATTCTTGTTTGGTGTTGATATCTTATGACATCATTTAAAATATTTTATTGAATGGTTTATTGGATGTCTAATTTTGGATTTTCTACTTTTATACCATTCATGGTTTATTGTTATTGTATTGACAATTATTATACTTGTTTTAATATGAATGTTTTTGTTATGTTTCACCCTTTTCATTTGATAAATTCATTGGACTTATTTTTTGATTGGTGGGGCCTACTATATCCGCCTGATGCATCATTATGTCTCATGAGACAAACTATTTTAGGTTTTTACATATTTATGTATGGTCTTTCCAAGAGGCCTTTATGGTATGGTTATGATGTCTAGAATTATGTATTCCCCCATTATGAGATTATTTATTGATATTATAGGTGATTATTATACTAGTAGAATATCCACATGAATATTTAAATGGAATTATTTTATTTAATCATTCAATATTACACTGAAGATTATGTTTTAATTTTTTTTTCTCAGTTTAATACACTATCTTAAAATTTTATACTAATAAAAGTTATATTTAGTCATATTGTTTTTCATTAATGAGAATCTGAGCTCACCCATTTCTTACATTTATGGTTTCCCCATGAAGTGAATAATTATATTAGGATTGACCTGTAGGGATAATCTAAGGGATATGAGTGTTTTCTAAGGAGAAACTATGTTGTTTCTCATTTCAAGATGTAATGTAAAAATTTTGTTTGTATCTAGTTTTTCAAAGGATACTTAACCCATATATCCTTTGGATATTTTATTTCCCGTGATAAATTCATTATAATAAAATAATTCATTTTGAAATGTAATGTCATGGGTGCCCTCAAATGATTAATGGTTTTTTGGGTAGTTAGGTGCAGTAGAGTGGATGACCAAGGTCGTATCCCAAAGGAGGAAGTAAATTTATCAACGTATTAATGGTATTTTGAAAATAAAATAAAAATAAATAATAAGACTAATTAATATTATGGGGGTGGTTTATTTTTTATAAATCTAGAAGAACTTTTCTAGAATAATATTTAATTTTATTAAAATTTATATTTTTTAAATGAGGTTCGATTAAAATGACACAAAAAGAAGGTGTTATTTATAAAGTATTTAAAAGTTATAATCGACCTAACTCTACATCTTCACTTAATTATTTATCACTATCATTTAAATTAACATTCACATAGTTATAATCTGTTAATTTTTTAACCCTATTACCCTATGGGAGTTAACTTAACCACAAAGATGGAATTACTTAAACTCTATGATAGCTTTGGAACATGCAGTCGTAGAACCCTATTATAATTGAGGTTATTAGGTAATGTTGTGGTTAGTGGTTAATTAGAGAACATATATACTTTATAAATGAAGATTAATTGAGTTTTGGGATTATATTAGAACTCTAAAAATTTATCACGTGTGGTCTTGTATTATCTATTAAGATCGCACCATCAAAATGTACACAAAACTCGACCTCGTGTGTTTTTGTGTCAATTGTTCAATTGTTTTCTTAGTTTTATTTATCTTGAAAACACAATTAATATATCGTATTATGTGAATTATAGTAGCCTATTGATTCAAATCAAATGAATGAAGAATATAAAAGATATATCTAATACAAAAAAGACTACACTTTTATGGGTTGTGTAATCATCATATATGCAAGTTGCATTTGCAACAGTGTATAATGAATAAAACCCAATCACGCTTCTACTCAAGAATTCATAACCAAATAGGAAGATAAAATTATAAGTAAATTTAGCATAATAAAAGAAATATAAGATAAAATAATAATATTATTGAAATAAAAAAATTACAACAAAGAAGAGGAAGAGAAGTGCATTTTTGAGGAGATCCTAGATCGAAAGCTTATATCCTCCCATAGTAAATTGAAATTGAAAATAACTACTTCACCTCCTCTAAAAATCCCATATGGTACTTTAAACCCCCTCTAAATGAGAAAAATACCAATTTATATAATGTACTGGAGGCTAGGTTACAAGTTCTTTCAATTATGAATGGGTAAATTCTGTGTAATATTTTAAGACAACTTGCACTGCCCATGTGACCACCAAAATGCATGAAGAAACACTCTATAAAAATGTATTATTTGTGAAAAAATAAAATATAGAGCTCCTCTCAACCTTTGGGCATAATCCAAGCACTGATGAAGAAGTTATGTCCCAAATACAAAATCCATGTACATTCTGGCGAGTTCATCCCAACTTTGACTTCATAGCCCATTTTCACCAACCAAATGCATGATTTACCTCTAATATCCTCAATGAATGTTTTAGAACATTAAGTCAGGAACACAATTAAAATAGTTTGAGTTTAAATAAAAAATATTAAATTATTTAATTTTTAAATACTATTGTGCGCTATAAAGGTTAAAACTTGTATTTCCATAAAATTTTCAAATGAATGATCAAATCCCAAATATTCTATAAATAAAAATATTTAACACAATGTGGGGAAATATAGTCATTTATTATCAATGGAATATTCCATAAAAATTTGTTTTATCAACTCCCCCACACTTACCCTTTTTAACTCTGGGGAAAAACCTCATATCATGTATTTGAAAACATTGGGAAAGATATGCATATTAAAATTTAACAATATACAGCGAAAATATAAGAAAAGTAAGAATTAGGTCAAGATAAAATATCAATAAATTTTTAAGTCATTATCTCATAAATTGTGTCAAAACAAAATTCAGTGAGATTCACAACACTAATCACAGCGAAACAGGTAACGGTTCTACCATACCACTAATTCTCAATGTGTGTGTGTTCCAACCATTACAAGATTGTCACTCCACCCTTTATTTAGTATATTCATGTCAATAAAAACATTTCATATTACCTAATTCTACTCCACTGAACCTGTTCAACATCCTTTTCAATCAAATTCCAAATCCTGTACATTTAACAATTCCTAGAAGTCGAACCATGAGCTCGCGACCTAAATATACCCACATGTTGTACATGTCTTTACTAACCTCTATTGATGGGTTTTTTTCTGATTTTTTGATTTTTTCGAACATTTTTTTAGAGGGAGAAAAACATTTACATATTAGGTGCACACGTATAGGTCAATCTAGTACAGTTAGGGAAACGATCCGAAGGGAAATGAATATGTGGAAAGACCGTGTTATAAGCTAAAAAGGATTACATAACCTGAATATACATTCAATTGTGTAAGAGAAACTCAAAAGTCATGATTGTGAGAAAAATTGTGAGGAAAATTCAATGAAAAATTTTACCATGAACTGGTATCCAAAATAATGATGCCAAAGTCTTAATGGTTTTATAATGAAACAACCAATCATATCATCGATGACATCAATTTTTATAAAATTCAACCCATGATGATGAAATATTACTGATTCTTATATTTCTACCAATATATTTTGAAAACATTCATTTTCTACATGTTCCACGTGATAATGTTACATGATATATTTTCTTCTTTCATAATTATTTTTTGTGGTTTTTTTGAAATTTTTTACTAAACAAATAATACAAAACACACCTAAAACACACAAATCAAAATCCAAAATATCTACCCCAAAATGTTTTCCCCTCCCCCACACATAAAATATTACATTGTCCTCAATGTGAACCTACGAGATAACATATTCACATGAAATTTATAATGTTAAATAGTAAATATAATATAAAAGTGAAAGGGTTAAGAACAGCCTGATATACTCAATTGTTGATGGGGTCATGTTGTGTGATGAAATCCACTACATCAGTAGGAAGCCCCTCAATTTATTTCTTCACATGTTTCCCATTGAATGTAAATATCCTTCTTGTGTCCCCTTGTTTTACTTCCATTACACCATAAGGAATAAAATTAGTCACAACATAAGGACTTATCCACCTAGAACGCAACTTACCAGGAATCAGCTTCAGTAGTGAACTATAGAGCAAGACTTCCTCTCCAACATGAAATTCTCTTTTTTGGATCATTTTTGTCCTGATATGATTTTGATATTTACTTTTAGAGAAATTAATTCTCATATGGAGACAATTGAATCTCCTCAAGCTCTTGAATTTGCTATATCTTTTGGATTCCACCTTGGTCCAAATCCATGATACATTTCATTATTGCCGAATAAGCTCGATGCTAAACTTCCACAGGGAGATGAAATTCTTTCCCAAAAAAATACGAAATTGGGACATAACAATGGGTGTCTTTTATGCTATCCTATAAGCCTACAATGCATCATCCAAGCGCTAGCTCTAACATTTCAAATTTGGATTCACATTTTTATCCAAAAAAAATTCAACTCCCTATATGAAACCTCAGCCTGTCCATTGGTTTGGTGGTGGTATGGTGTTGATGTTTTGTGTGTAACCCCATACTTCTAAAAAATAAAATCTAGACTTTGGTTGCAGAAGTGTGTCCCTTGGTCACTGATGATGGCCTTCAGTACTCCAAAACTGCAAAAAAATCATTACTTTGAGAAATTCCACCACAACATGAGAATAATTAGTCCCGGTGGCCATAGCCTTCACACATTTACTCACATAATCAATAATGACCAAAATATAAAAAAAACAATAAGATCAATAAAGGGACTCATAAAACTGATTCTCCTTACATAAAAAATATCACATAATAATTTGGGTTTTTGGGGAATCTCGTGTCTCATAGAAATATTACCAATGTGTTAAAAATGTGAGACTGACGTTCCAAACACTTGAGAAACATGGAAAAAGCTATTCCAATGTAATGTAGAGTTTAAAACAATCCTGGATATCCATTGGTGTCCAAAGTGTACAGCACAAGTGAGTGTATGACAAAAATGTAAAATAGACTCCCAAATCATGATCAGGAACACACCTATTAATAACATGACCACAACACATGTGACAGAGGTATGGATCATCCTACACATAATATTGAGAATCACTTTTTAATTTTTGGACTTGATGTTTCCATAAATATGCGGGAATTTCAGATCCAACAATGTAGTTAACTAAATCTTCATACCAAGGATGCATACCTGAGATAGCATAAAGATTCTCATCAGGGAAAGTGTCCCAAAGTGGTACATAGTCGAAGGATTCATCCTATAGTGTGTGAGTAAGCCTACTCATGTGGACTTCCACTAGGTTTTCTAACCCCTTATTGTCTTTTATCTCAATTTCAAATTCTTATAGATGGATAACTCATCAGATAAGTCTATGATTTTCATCTGGCTTCTTTATGATGTTCCTCAGAGATGCATGGTCAGAAAAAACTACTACTTTATATCCCAATAAATATGAATGGAATTTATCTAAAATAAATATGATAGTAATAAACACCTTTTACGTGATTCTTTAGTTTTATTGGGCAGACTCTAGTTTCCCCAATGAATAGGCAATCACGTGTTAACGTCCCTCCACTCTCTGAGATAAGAGAGCTCTAACCGCGAAGTTGGAGGTGTCACACATAAGCTCAAAAGGAATATACCACAGTGGGCGGTATGATTGGTGGAGTGGTCAGACACTTCTTAAGCTCAACAAATTATACCATGCATGAATCATCAAACAAAAAATCAGAATCCTTTTGAAGTAATCACGAAAAAAGTAGAGAAATAATACATAAATCAATGGTGAAGCACTGATAAAATCCAACATGCCCTATGAAAGATCTAACATCATGAACGCATGAAGGATATGGTAAGGATGAAAAAATATCTACCTTAGATCTTTCAAACTCTATCCCATGTTTTGACAAAACATGCCCTACAACAATGCCATGCTCAATTGTAAATTGACATTTTTCAATGTTCAAGATGAAATTCTTCTCAATACAACAATTCAACACCATTTCCAATCTACATAGAAATTCATCAAATGAGGATTTATACACTATATAATCCTCCATAAATACCTCCATGAAGGTTTTAATAAAATTAGAAAAAATACTCACCATGCATCTCTGGAAGGTTCCTGGGGCATTGTAAAGAACAAATGGAATCCTCTGGTAGGAAAATATAGAAAATGGACTTTTGAATGTCATATTATCCTGAACCTCTATAGCAATAGGAACCTGAAAATATCCATACAATCCATCTATGAAACAATAGTGTTTTTTCCTAGATAGACTTTCAATATGTGCACAAATAGTGTTTGATGTATGGATAGAGTTGGTGAAGGAACTGAAATACGTGCCCAAACAGAATCAGTATCAGAATATAAATCATCAAAATCAGAGAATAAAACATCAAATCCATTAGCATATTAAATAGGAAAGTCATAATAAGAGTTCAGATGGTCAAAATCAGAATACAAATTCATTTCAAAATCAAATCTAAGAGAGTTTTTTTCTTTAGAAACATGTGTAGCAGTACTCTTAAAATCAAAATAGAACCAATACTCAAAATCTCTCTTAGCATATAACAATAAAAATCTATGGTTTTTTTATTTGGTGGTTCAAAATGAATGATAACAAATTCAGAATGGTCCTATAAGGGGTACTTTTTGGATTCCATAACATTAAATATCACAACTTCATCTCCAAATTCCATGGAATGTTTACCCTCATGGACCTTTATGATAATTTTTGTAGTTTTGATGAAGGTACTACCCAAGATAATAGGATCATGAGAAATTACTTGGTCATCCTCCATGTTATACAAGTAAAAATCTACTGGGAATATCATGTCTCTTACCTGGAAAATTAAATTCTCAAGGACTCCCACTGGATATGTTCTAGCTCTATTTTCTAACTACAACACTAATATTGTGGGCTTCAAATCACAAACCTATAAATAAGAAAATATATAATTAATAATCACATTTATAGAACCTAAAAAATCATAAAGAGCATCATAAAAGTGAAACTCCCCTATGGTGCAAGGTATGGTGAATGTCCCAGGATACTTTCCCATTGATGGCATTGATAGAGTTAGTGTAATGAGTAATGAAACATTCCTTCAATGATTTATCCTTTTATTTCTCTTGATCCCTCTTCAATTGTTACAAAGTTCCTTTAGGAATTTGGAAAACCCTAGGATTTTCTCGATTTCCTCAAGTAGAGAGATGTTGATCTCAACATGCTTGAATGTGTCCAAAACTTCTTTTTTGCATTGCCTCATCTTCCATCTTCTTCTTTTTACAAATATATTTGGTAATGGAAGGGGTTTAAGAGGAAAATATTCAATATTTTTCATACATTTATCTTTCTCCATGGGTCTCTCATTAGTTGATATGTAATGGGGCTTCTCTGGAGTTTAGGTGAATCCTGGTGGAATGGTGGGGGCAGAAGTGTCATTAATTTTCGTCCCACTTTTCAATATGATGGTAGTGACATTACCTTTTGGATTTGGAGTAGGTTGGGATGGTAGATTTCCATAATTCTTACATACCAGTTCATGTAGTACAGTGGAAATCTGGCTCATTTGAGTCTTCAACACCATTAGTTTTGAACTTTGACCCCCTAGATCATTCTGTTGATTAAGAATAATTTTCTTCAAAAGGTCAATTGTGTTAGAATCTCCCTTGGGTGGGGGATTCCCCTATTGTTTCCCAATTGATTCTTGAGCTTCAAATTTACTTTGGGGTTATTGGAAACCCTATTAGTATGGAGGAGGTTGCTGGAAGTTTTGTTGAATGGGGGGCCTTTGATAGTGTTCAAAAGTATAACTCATGTCCTATTAATCAATCCACCCTTGGTTATATGCTGGTGAAAAGGAATCAAACATGTTTTGGGGATATTTATATTGTTGTTGTTAATATGGTCTCCCTAGGAATACTACTACGCAATCCTCCTTTTCTTGTAGTTGTGGGAAAGAGTCTGTTGGGTGGTTTGTCTCAGTGAAAATGCCACAGGGCCTTGAAGGAGGGGTTGGTATTTAGTTTGAGCTAAAAAAACTTCCTAACCATATTTTTCAATTCATCAAACTCAGTATCAATTAAATGACTTTCGATAGTAGATGGAATTTCATGATGTATGCTCCTGACATATAGTGTACCTTGATTTCCAAATTGATGAGAGTTTTTTGACATCTTGTCGATCAACACATGTGTAGCTATTGGTGTCTTGTTTACCAATGACCTTCTAATTGTGGAATCCAACATTCTTCTCTCTATAGGTGAAGGTCCTTTAAATAAGTACTAGATGGTTACTTTCTCACTGATTTGGTTATGTGGAAAGCTTGTGCAAAACATCTTGAATCACTCCCAGTACTGATATATTTACTCCCCTTGGGCATGGTTGATCTCGGAGATGTCCTTACGAATGCAATTGGTCCTTGATTTTGGAAAAAATCACCTCATGAAAAGACATTTCAAATAATTCCAATAAGTTATGTCTTCAGGTTTTAAATAATACATCTAGTTATTTGCAGATCCATCAAGTGAAAATGGGAATTCTCTTAGTTTGATTTGATATTTACAATCATTTCATGGTTTTAAGGTTGACCATCCCACATTAAATTCATTAAGCTGTTTTTTGGGATATACACCAGAGATGCCATGAAATTTGGGATGAAGGGGAATTAATCTAGATTTCAATTAAATGCTCAATTAAATATTTGGGTATGCAATTCAATTTTCTTTATAATTAATATTAGGTGTAGAGAATTCTTGAATGGTTCTATTAAGGTAATATTTTTTTAAATCCATGGGTTTTTATTATGTTGTTTAATTTTAATTGCTTCCAATTTCAATGTTCTGAGAGTGGATGAATTCTCCAACTTATTGAATGTTAAAACTTCCCATAGAATTAGAATGTCTGATTCGAGCATGAAGGCTATGTTAAATCTTTGGACAAAGATCTATGAGATCATTGAGATTAGTTCATGTCATAAATCAAAAAAAAATTAAAATAAGAACATTTTACCATAATAAAACAGATAATGAGAAGTTAGAGTTGATGGTCCAAAAGGAAGAAGAAGAAAAAACAAAAGAAGAATAAAAATTCAGATTGGGAAAAGAAGGAAGAGAGAAGAGAAGAAGAGAATAATATTTAAAATAAAATAAATAACTCTAAATGGATGAAATAATTACTATCCTCCCTATAAGCAACACCAATTTTAATGTCTCTTTCATGGGTGTCCTCAAATTATTAATGGTGTTTGTGGTACTTAGGTGCAGCACAGTGGATGACCAAGGTTGTCTCTCAAAGGGGGAAGTATATTTAACAACATATTAAAGGTATTTTTAAAATAAAGTAAAATTAAATATGAATAATAATTAAAATTATGGGGTTTTAATCATTTATAATTCTATAAGTAGTTTTTTAGTAGAAGACTGCATTTTTTTGAAATGATGTTCTATTAAAATGACACAACTAGAAGATGTTTTTTTAGAAAATATTCAAAAGGCATAATGGATATAACTCTACTATATCACTTAATTATTTGTCATTATCAATTAAATTAACATACACTTAATTATAATTTTCTAATGTGTTAACCATGTAGCCCTATAATATTTAACTTAACTGTAAAGATGAAATTACTCAATCCCTAGGCTAGCTTCAGAACATGCAATCGTAGAACCCTGTTTTAATTGATGTTCTTAGGATATATTATGGTCAGTGGTTAATTAGAGAACATATACACTCTATAAATGAGGATTAATTTATTTTAAGGATTGTATTTTAACTCTATATATTTAACCTGTGTTTTCTTGTATTACCAATTAAGATTGCACTATCACAATTTACGCAAAACTCGACCTCGCATGTTTTTGTGTCAATTGTTCAATTGCGTTATTAGTTTCATTTATCATTAAAACCTAGTTAATATATCGTATTATGTCAATTAAAGTATCTCATTTATTCAAAATAAATGAATGAAGAAGTTAAGATATATATCAACTACTAAAAATAATACTCTTCCATGGGTTGTGTAATCATCGTAGAAGAAAATTGCATTTGCAATGGTTTATAACATGTATAACCAAATCAGACTTCTACTTAAGAATTCAATACCAAATAGGTAGATAAAATAAGAATAAAATTGAGAAAAATAAAAGAAATAGAATATAAAATAATAAGTTTATTGAAATGATAAAATCATTACAATAATGAAGAGAAAGAGAAGTGCATTTTGGAAGATATCCTAGCTCAAAACCTTCCCTCCTCCAATATATAATTTAAAATAAAAAGAACCACTTCATCTATACTACCAATCCTATAATGCACATAAAACCCCATCTAAATGAGAAAAATACCAATTTATTTAGTGGAGGGGAATCTAGTTTACAAGTGGTTTCAAGTGTGAATGGGGAAATTTGGCCAAATATGTTAGGCCAACATTGATCACCCATTTTACCAAAAAAAAGCATGAATAAACTCTCCTTGTAGAAGTATAATATGAGTGAAAATGTAATATCAAGCTCCTGTCAAAACTTGTACCTAATACAAGAACTTTTGAAGAAGTTATAACCCAAATATAGAACACATGTCCATTCTGGAATGTCCACCCTAACTATGACATCATGTCCCATTAGCACCAACCAAATTCATGATTTAGCTCAAATATCCTAAATGAAAGTTGTATCCCATTAATACATAATCTTAGTTAAAAATTTTATGCTCTAATAGTAATTATTAAAATATTTTTCTTTGAAATACAACACTGCAGTATAAAGGGTAAAACTGTAATTTTCATCATATTTTCAAATGAATGATCTAATACCAAATAATTTTTAAATAAACACATTTTACACAATGTGAGGAAATTTTATCATTTATTATCAATAAAATATCCAAAAAATTGTTTTTTATCACACAGACTCTGGGTAACTAGTTTTGGGGAATTGTAGTTAGTATCAAATGGTGTTTAGAACAAAACATGGAAACAATATTTTGAAAAACTTTTATTAGGTAATATTTACCTAATATAAACATTTAGGTTATATTTAGAAGAACATCCTATAATTTATGGTAATGTAGATATTATGTGTGTATTCCAATAAAATACATCATTTTCTAGATACTACTAGTGGATGTGGTTCTGGCCCCAATGTACCTAGAAGTAATAACTTGGAAAAGGTGTTATGATCTTGACTTGGTAAAAAGTGGTATATAAAAACATGCCTTACTATTCACCTGGTTTGAAACTCATGAGGTATATGCTTAAGATAATTCAAAATTTCATTACAAGACAATATAAATTATTTATGGGTAAATCGGTCCCAAAATAAACAATTTTAGTGATAATGGACTAGATAACCTTAAATTATTTTATTTATGTTGTTTATTTTACTAGTTTGGAATTATGAATTATGATTCATAACCTAATATAGTGTTTTATATTTTTTATAAGGGGATCCTAGTGGCAGGAATGGAAACTGTATCATCACATGTAATCCATGTATGGATTTCTCTCCTATGTAAGATAACAATAGTGGACCTAGTGATAAATCTGGTGCTGAATAGAATATAACCATACTGGGATACGTGACCTAGGTTATGAATAATAATGTTTCCCATATGGAGAACCATGATCCATAATTTGGAGGATCAATATGAGACATCATCATGAGAAAACAACCTCCATCATTCAATAAGGCTAAAAATCCATTTGCAGCTAAGAAACAGATGTGGTACTCAGAGAAAATATTTCATTCATTGGGGAGTAATGGAATGGAAAAACATGTCATGGTATTTTATCATCTATAAGGAGATTTGGATCAATGGTGGCCACTAAATAAAAACACGAAGAAATATGTGGAAGTATTAAATATAGAATAGAGGGAGTTTAAATTGATTTTATTAAAAAAAATACTTTCCTTATGAACAACGGGCTGATATGGAGTGAACATTTTTTATTATAAGGTAATAGATGGATGAGAATGTTTCAAATTATGATTCTAACTTCACGAGGTTAGTGATTCATGATGTAGAATAAAACGTGACCTAATAAGTATGATTGATCGATTATTTGATGGGTTAAAACAAGTCCTCCTATGAGCATTAGTCTCATAATATTAATCATTGTATGAAGATATTGTATCATGTGATATCAAGGAAGAAAATTAATTCTTTGAGTCTTTTGAATTTAAAGTAAATAATGATAAGAATAGGTTCGTTGAAAACTCTAGAAAAGGAAATTAGGGGAATAAGGGGAAAGATGAAATTCCACATTCTGGTAATTGTTGGAATAAACACCCAAGTACTTTCCTAGAGGGGATGGAGGATTGTTTCATGTGAAGGTAAAAATTCCACCAATCTCATGATTTCAAGGATAATAAAGAATCTATCAATGTTGAATGCTATAATTATAATGAAATTGGACATTGTAAAAATTATTTTTCTATGCATTATGGAAATTTTCCCCAGAAAAGGCCAAGGGAGTAAGGTCTAGAATGGGATATCATAACTAATGAGGTTGAAGTAACCAATCATGTGGTGGAAGTTACATTAATCATCAACTAAAACATAAGAAATGCATTATTTGATTCAAGATAATCACATTCCATTATATCATCTGAATTTTCCAAAAAAAAATTACATTTACCTTGTGATTTAACTAATGAGTTATCATTTAAAACTAATAATGGAAGTCTCATTGCAATAAAGTTATGTCATTAAATTCCCTTTATGACACATAGACATACTTCATCTTCAAAACATGTTGTCATCCCTAGGATTTTATTTGATATAATCCTTGGTATGGTGTGGATTTCAAAATATGATTCAAAAATTTATTTCAAGAAGAAAAAAATTATAATTTGTGGGGAAGAAAAAGATACCCTTATATTTAAATCAGGGACCTCATCACCTGATTCGTATCAAAATCCACCCCATGTAGCTTTATTGAATGATATTCTTAAGAAGGAAGAGTAATGAACATCTAGAAATTAATAAGGTAATATCCAAATTGAAATTTTACTTATTTTAATAGAATACATTTATATTTTTCCCTGAGATTTACCTAGACAACCCATAGAGTATCAAGTTTAGTTTTCTATTTCTTTATCACATATGCAAGACCAATAAAAAATAGTCCATATTGACTGGATATAATTGAATTAGTGGAGTTAAATAAACAACTGGAATAGTTGGTTAAACTGGATTTATTCACCTTAGTGTATCTCCACAAGGATCCCATATTCTATTTTACTATAAAAATAATGGATCCATGATAATATGTATTGATTATAGGGAAATAAATACTATCACAATAATGAAAATTTATCCTCTACCTCATATCAATCATTTTTTAAATCAATATCGAGAACAATTTTTTTCAAATATTGATCTTTGTATTAGATGTCATCAACTATGAGTGAAAAAGGAATACAATCCGAAGACATGTTTTTATATTAGGTATGGTCATTATGAATTTACAATTATGCCATTTTGATTTACTAATGCTACCAAAGTTTTTATGAATCTCAAGAACAGAGTGATCAAGAAATATCTTGATGATTTTTTGTGACATTAATTGAAGATATTTTGTTATATTTCTTGAGATTCTCATAATGGAAGAATTATATGATAAATTTTGAAATTGTGAATTCGGGATTCAATAAATTTCTTTTCATGGCCATATGGTTTCTAAAGATAATATCGATATGGATCCTACAAATAGAATGTCAATCCAAGAATGGAAAGCACTGATGATCATAACTGTGGTACATGGTTTTATTGTTTTAGTGGGTTACTATCAGCATTTCATCCATAATTTTTCCTGATTTGATAACCTATTAACCATTCTCACACAAATATAGGATAAAATCATTTTGACCAAAGAGTTCGATGAATTTTTTGAAGAATTTAAAATAATATTAATCAATGCTCTTATCTTGACTTTTCTATCAGGGAATGATGGGTTTGTGTTTTATAGTGATGCATCAAGGAAATGACATGGATGCGTTCTTATGAATAATGATAGCATCATCGCATATAAATCAAGGTTTTTAAAAATTCATGAATAAAAATACCCATATATTGATCATGAGTTATAAATAGTAATATATTTTCTAAATATATAGATACAATATCTCTACTGTGAAAGATGTTATATATATATATATTGATCACAAGAGTTTGAAATATATTTTCTCACATAAAGAAATCAGTATGAGATAATGGAGATGGCTTGAGCTACTCAAGGATTATGATATCACAGTTCACTACCACCTCAGTAAGGAAAATAACGTGGCTAATTCCTTGAGAATAAAAGAGCATGGAGTTAAAATCAAAATGAGAGATGAAAAGTATCATATTTTCATGGATCTAGCAATTATGGATATTGTAACAACCCAAGGTTTTCTAAAAATAAATTGAAATACAGGAAACTTTTTTTATGTAGATATTTATAACTATCCTTTAATAATAACATTACTACCACAGTGTTTTGAAATTCAAGAAACTGTCATCTACAATATTTTCAGTAAATTATTTAGAGTCTTATGAAACCAACTTGTTTTATTCTTGTGAATTGTAACATACCCTTATAAATAGAAATATTAATAGTAATATGACACTAATGAATATTAAATTTTATTATTATTTTCTTTTCTCATGGCTAGAGGATAATAACATCTTGGTAAATTTTTCATTGTGATAAAGAAGTAGTTGAAGAATTAGAACTATTAATTTTTGAATTAAGTATGCTATTATTTAAAAATTAAATTAATAAAATTAATAAAATTATTTTTCAAAAATGGACTTAATTTTTTAATTCTACACATCAAAAAATGTTTATGGTCAATTTTTGGGATTTTCCTGAAATTCAAGAATTTTTTATGAATAGTAAAATACGATAAAATACGGTAAATGCTAAATACTTGATTTACTACATCATAGGTGATACAATGAAGATGTAAGCCCACTTTGTTAGAACTAAAATTCCATTATTACTATTTGGGGTCACATCAATTAATATTATTCATATTCTTGAGAAAACATATTATAATAATGATTAAAATAATGAAAAATACCCCCTCTCCTCCACTATAAATACCACCCTCACTACCCTCTTCCTCCCACACCCTTCAAGCCTTGTGCATTATCTAATTTCTATAAAATTCCTTACCAAATACTCTTCCCCACGTCCTAGATCCTCTAGTATCACCAAAATAAAAAAAACAAAATCCCTTAAGGAGGATCACAAGGAAAAGAGATCAAGAGGTAGACATCCTCTTTTGTTTTCTTTCTTTTCTTTCATTTTATGTTACTCTCTTCCATTACTTTTGGATTATGATGGGATATTTAATTTAATATCCCCCCTTAATTCCCATATTATGCATGAATTATGATACATCCCATTACTCTTATCAAATTATTTTTTGGAAATTTTAAGAGACGCTGTTATGCTACCAAATATTCATGAACAATTTATCATGTTTTCTTTAATTTTAAGATTCCTTTCTTTTTTTCTTATTTACTCACCTCATATTAACCAAGAGGCATGAAGGATCCATAATCTTGTATATTATTGATTCTATCATGTTCATGGAAAATTAATCACCATTATTTTTCTCCTCCCCCACTTATTCAAGGAATTAAAATATTGTCCATGATGTGCTGAATTACCGACATCGTGGATGATGTGATTTTAATTTGCATTAATTCATTCAAGTCTGGCCATAAAACCATTTTTATGATTGAACCAGGCTATAATATATGATTATTTCTCATCCATGGTTCTATAATTTTTTTGTACTCATGGTTCTAAATTATAAGACAAAATGAGGTTGTGGTTATCAATGAACGACTAAAATATCTAAACGAACATCATTAATGTTTAAACTTATGAATCATCCTCATATAAAACATCAAAATGATAAATGTTATAATTAAAGATACTTTAAATATATAAATACCTTTTAATTTCAATTCTGGAGTTTCACTTCCAATCAACAAGAACATCCATCATGAACCAATCATGAAAATCATGTAAGGAACTCACCCAAAACAGTGAAAGAACAAAATACTAACAATTATGGGGTGAAATGAGGATATTAAATTATCATATAAGATGTTATAACCATGAAAATATTTATTTAATATATTAATAACACTCTTTTAACTATTATACAAGAAATTTTAAAAAAGTTGAAGTAATACAAGCCCGAGGTAAGGGATGTCTTAACCTGATTTCCATTCTTTGGGTTAACATTATACCTCATTATTTATGTGCTATTTAAATTGTTTGTGTGATGGGTTCAGTTTATATTATGTTTTATTATGTTTATTTATAGTATATATACATACTACATGCACTCTATTAAGTCTCTCTTCAATTGTATGATATTTATAAGGGGCTTTTCATTAAAAATTCTCTTTTTAAATTCATTTTTATGAAATTCCATTGTAATGTTTTTATAGAATTATTCATGTTGTATGATTGTGTTTTGGTTCTTGGGAATTATTTATGACTAAGGGTAAGACCTATATATCCCTAAAATTAATTGGGTATGTGTATGTTGGAGGTCAGATGTATGGTTACTCCAAGTGTAACTTCGATGGTTACACAAATTGTAAGGTAGTCATGAGGGTTACAAATTATAAGGTATCCATGAGGGTTAAAATATTATGTAAGTAATTACCCAATAAACCTTTATGGTTCTAATTATGTTCTTATTTATTTATGGAGATATAATCTTTCACCAGGTAAGTATATAAATATATGTATACTGGTGATAATTAAGTCATTTGGAAATGATTTCATACGTTACAAGTATTCATGGACTAATGTATTCTTTCCTTCTTTTCATATCCCTTAATGAGATTTTATGCTCATACAAGTTTTTAAATTATTTTCATAGGTTAATGGATGTGTAATTCAACGAAGGAAGCCTTGTTAAATGTTGAATAATTATCATGGAATCATGTTTATGTTTTAATGTTTTCAATTTTGGAAAAAAAGAAAAATGTTTTTGTGGTATCCACTCTATAACAATGTGTAATGTTATGAATGTATTATGTCCCAATTATCTAAATCTATAAAATTTAAAAGATCACAAATGTAAAAGGAAGTGTTTTCTTGACTAAATTCAAGATTATGTATATAATAATGCTGGGTCCTTATAGATATGCGAATTATCACTAAAGGTGAACCAGCACAACATTTTCAAATTTTTACCAATCATTATTTACTAGAAAGGACTAAAAGTTTTCATACTGATAGTGGAGAATTTCAAAATAAAAAAATAAGGTGTGAATTATGGAAGATTGATTGTCCTTTTATATGAAAATGGAATTTTGAAATTTGGGAAAAGTCTTTGTGTTCCATATATACATGAGCTAAATGGGGAATTATTAGATGATGACTATAGATCGAATTTATATATGATCCCTAGTACCAATAAGATGTATAGATATTTAAAGGTCAATTTTTTTGGGATGACATAATGAGGGATATTTTTGATTATGTGTAGATATTTTTAGTTTTTCAATAGATGAAGGCTGCAAGACAACATCCAATGGGATTCATGAAAACTCTTTGTATACCTATGAGTAAATGGGATGATATTACGATGTACTTTTCCATGGGTATAAAAAAAGACTCCCATAAGGAATGATGATAAAATGGTTATTGTTTATTGTCTTTCAAAATTAGCACATTCTCTCACTATAAGAGAATATTTTCCACTTAAACGTTTTGAAACACTATATATTAATTATGATTTAATATTTCATGGTGTACTCATATCGATTGTTTTTAGTAATGATCTATGTTGTACATAACAATTCTAGAAAATTTTTCCGAATTCCCTAGATATTTTGTTTCATTTAAGAACTTATTACGACCCTAAAATGTATGGTCAATCAAAAGTAAATATTAAAACTCTAAAATGAATGTTTAGATCTTTCTCACATGAATTTAAAGGTATTTGAGATCATATTTACCTATAGTGTAATATTCCAATAATAATAGCTTCCATTAAAGTATTCATATGGAAACATATGAATCATTATATAAAATGAGATGTGGTACAACAACTTTTTGGGATATTTTTGGGAAAAAAATTCGTAGTCCTAGAAATTATTGATGAAACGATGGAAAATGTAAACATTATTCAAACCCATATCAGAACAAATCAAAGTAGTAAAAATAGATTTCATGATAACTAATGGAATAATTTGGAATTTCAAGTGGGAAATCATGGTTTCATGAAGGTATATCCATGGAGGGTGTTATAAGATTCGGTAAAAAGGTAAATTATGACCGAGGTACATCGGCCCATTTTAAATTATTGAACAAAATAGTGGTGTATATTACCATTTGGAAATTCCCCCAAGTCTCTCAAAATTTCACTATGTGTTACGTGTATCACAATTAATGAAATACATGATAGAACCAATGCATGAACTCAACTATAAAGAAATATAAATGTAACATGATCTATCTTGTTGTAAAGATCCTTTCAAGATTCTTGATACTAGAGAACAAGTGTTAAGAAATATGTTGACTTTACTGGTAGAAGTATTTTGGAGAAATTATTAAATGAAAGAGGATATGTGGGAACCAAAAGATATTATGATAAATTACCACCCGAATCTTTTAATGAAGTGATATTATAAAAACATCGAGGAAGAAATTATTTGAATGATTAAAGAATTTAACAAC